>RSEF01000005.1:1668463-1695051 GCA_003993805.1 Himantopus leucocephalus
GAGCGTTGTCTGGGCAAGCTCAGGAAGCTCTTCCAATTTTTTGTAGCAGTACAGTAGAGAAACATTCAAGTGATGTCCCTCACCTGCAGAAACATGGCTCCATTCATTTTGCTTGGATCCTGTTCAGCTTAAAACTTTATAACTGTAGGAGGCTGTAGCAAAAACATTTTAACTAGAATGAGCTTATTAGCAGCTCATTTCCTTTTTCTACCTCAGTAAAAACAATACCAGCTGCAGCTATTTCTGGATACACGGTCTACTTGCCTTGTAGTAATAGAGAATAAATCTGTCTGCAGCGGAAACTTTTTCAAAAAGCTTTCATATGCGAAGGAGCGTTTCTGTCCCAGGCCTTGGGTGTCCCTGTCACCCACACATCCATCTGCCTCCGCTGCCGTGAGACTTTTACTGCATGTCATTAGCAACTGCCCTGACCCAGGGTTTGACTATCTGGCGTGAGACTGGCAGAGTTGCAGAGGTTCTGGCTCTCTAGAGGCTCGGTTCTGGATTTTCACCCCCAAAACTATACTTTTACATTGGGATTTTGTAAATTCTTTATATGGCGAAACCCCCCAGCTGTACAGGCATTATTTTTTTCTCTAATAAAGAAATAAGATGCATGTTTTTCTTCAAACGCTCTCAAGTAAAAGATAATCAGCAAACAGTAGATAGGTTTCCTACTTCTTTCTCTCTGCATTTGAGCACCTCTTGCACTCTTCTACCACTTTATCGGGGAGCACTGCCGCACCCTGGGGTTGCAGAAGACAGCTGCTGTTCCAGAGACACTTTTTGCTCCTCCTTGCTTTCTGTAACTGGAAACAATAAGCGGTCTGCATGTAAGGAAGAACATCTGCACTTTGTATATCGGAGAAATAATACCTGTCTTTTTATGCCTAGTTTTGACTTTTCAGTGTCACTGAGGTGTAGAAAATGGTATATGAGCTACACCTTGGGTACAGGGCAGGCTTATTCTAACTAAGGATTTGGATATTCAGCTTTTCCAGAGTTAGTGTGTTACATGATGTTTAATTCAAAGTTACGCATGTTCTGATAATTCAACAAAATCCTTCAGGAAGAAAATGTGGTTTTGAGTTGTTACAAGGATGGAAAATCCCATCCTGAAACAAAGGTTTGAATTACCTGGAAATAGGTCTTGGAATGGAAAACTGTATCACCATCCCTCGGAAGATAAAGTTCCGTTCTGTCCACCACAGAGCAGACATTACCTTCAAATGGAACTAATGCAATTAAAATGGCTACACTTTTAATTGATACTTATGTCATCATAATTACGCATAACAGGGCCACAAAAGTTAATAAATACATTTTAATAGCCCATGGCAATTTCTCATCATGTATCTGACAGAAGCTAACAGATGTGTCAAGAAATTTCCTTCTGTGTAAAGAGCTGTGCTCGTGAAGAGCTGCTGAGTATGTCATTGCACAATTAATTGCTTTTCTTTCCCTCATTTTGAAGAACCCTACGGGTGTAAAAACTGCTGGCTAATGAATTGCAGGTACAACAGGTGAAGGGACTTTCAGATGTTCAGCTGAGGGGCTAGGGAGGAAATAGCTTATATGCGTTGATGTTACCTTGGGAAAAAATTGCCAAAATTGCACATACAGTGCCTTCAGCCTCTGTCTAGTACAACAGAAAAATCATCCTCCCCATCAGACTGTCGCAGCAGGTATAATTCATGTGTTGAGTGTAGACCCTTACCTCTACACAACCAAGTTGAGTTGGTCATGGAAATTACAGGGGAGTTTTACCCCAGAAGCAAACTGAACAAATTAAGACAGATCTTTTCAGAGGACAGCTACAATTTAGCAGACAGGTTTCCTCAGGAAAGTATTTACACCTAAGTGGAGGTCTGTGGAGCTCACTGGGGCTCTGCATGCCTCCAAATATTGAATTGTACCACTGGGTAAACAACAGCTCACAGACTCGCCACAGATTATTTCAGCACTCAGTCCACCATAAACTCAGAGGACATCCAACATTGTGAATTTTGTCACCTTTGATGAAGCAAAACATAAAGCACGGAGCAATATTATATACTTCTAATTTCAGTGAACAACCATGGAAACATCATGCAAGCACGGCTGGTATATTTTGCTGCTGTGTTTGAAATAGTCCTTTAAGACTCCTTTCCAACGAGATTCCTTGCTGAAGTCAGTTTAAAAAGCTGGCAGAAACACTTTGTTTCAGCAAAGTGAAGACCCTGGATTCCGATTTCAAATTAAAATCAAAGTTTTAATTTCTAGTGAGGGCCAGAACAGACCTGAATCGAGTTCCGGTCTGAACTCCTTCCCCACTCCAAGTGGAATTTGGGGCTACCAGCACATTTTCCAAAATGTTTCCTTTTGATAGACCTCTGTTTTCCAGAACCTGTATTTTCTGTATTTTTTTTATGGAAAATTCTCTGTCCCACCAGATCACAGTACTAACGTTGCATAATTCATCTGTACTCCACTTCTTAGGCAAAAGGAGTGTTACAAACTGAAGTCACAAGCATGAAAAGGTTATAAGGTTGAAAGAGAGAGACAGTAGAAGAGTGAAACCAGACAACAGTCACCTTTAAAGCTGCAAATGCCATAATCAATTCATAATATATATTGCAAAGAGATGAAAATACCTAGCAGATGTAATACCTGAGTTTTGTCTTAGGATTTGTATTAAGTAAGCCTGAAGCAATAAAAGAAATTAAGACAGGTATAGATCTTTTGAAAAGCTGCTGAGCTGGCAGTAGCATTTCAGATTTCACCGTGTTGAATAAAATAATTGGAACAGCCACGTCACGCACCTCAGCACCTTTTCGACGCTGTAGGCATATAAACAGTAAGAGTACGGCTTGTTAGCATGCGGCTCCTAACCCAGGCCACTTATGGTTTCCCTGTGGGTATCTTCCATAAAGTCAGTGGAAGTTCTTCTGTATGTAGCGTTATGTTATTTTAAATACGTGAGGGATTGGGATGTATGAATATATCAAAAGACAACACCGTGAAGCAACAACTTACCCCTCTGCGTCGTGAAGTTTCGAAGTAAACAGGACTACTCAAAAAAATTTAAAAAGCAATCTTTATAAAAGGAAATATTTTATTATCTGCAAAAATCAGAGACTTGGTGTGGGTTTTCTGCGGTCTGGGTTTTTTTCATAGACTGCTATTCAGGACTCAGAAACAAGCACCAAATGGGACCTACAGTCCAAGAGTAAGAATTAAAGGCTAAAAGTTCTGAATTCAACATGATATTTTTGGTGGGAGTGAGATTTACTTCAGTCTCTGCTTCCGTCTGCTTCCTTCTTTTCACCGTATTTTTTAATGCAAATTGCTTCTCCTGGTCATTTCAGTGATGTCTAATTTTTCATCTGTTGAGTATGATCTCACTTTAACACTGTTAACTTTAATTAAACTCTTTAGTTTTCATGGTTGAGATCATTGATCAATTACTCTACATCATGTCTTATCCATGAATGAAATATAGTCCATAAATATGTACTGGCTTATTTATCTTCTTCAGAAAGTTCAAGAAGCACTCTGGAAGTACTAAAGACATACTCTGTTTAGCGAGCTTCCTGATGATATTTCATATTTTCTGAATATATTAATCTATGTTGCTAAATAGCAGGTACATACAGGATGAACTTCTTTTTTTCTGAGTGGATTATCTTTATAAGTTTTCCCACTCACAGATAACTGTATGTAAATATAAAGAACATTTCCAGGATTATTTTTGTTCATGTACATTTAAAGAAGGGAGAAGAGAGCTTTATTATGGATGTTGTTTAGGAAAACCCTGTTATTCCCTGTGCAAAATAAGGCTCCTGCTTTGTCTGCTCCTGGTGCAAGACGACACACAACATGTCCGTGTACTGTAACATTTCTATGGCTTCAGAATAGACTACTAATTTTAAAAGAAAACTTATTTTCACTCACTGACATAGGTTGACATGGGTGGTCTTACTAGCAATATATTTCAATTTAGCAGCCTCACCATGCAAGTTGGGGCTTGACATTGAAGTCTAGTCTCGCTCACCACCTAACGAAGCGTCATGCCTAGTGCAACTCACCCTAACATGCCTGTTTGTATAGGCAAATGGCCTTAGTCTTTGAGCATACGGGTTTCAAAGTGATGCTCCAGTAATTGGTAGCCAGCATTGTTCCACGGCAATCAAAAATGCGGTTGCAAGTACAGGATTACAATTTCAAGGTGTGAAAGAGCAGGTAGCCGACCTTAACTTGCAATACGCTTGGAAAAAGAGAAAAGAAAGACAAATATAGAAAGGAGTAGAAACCTAGTGAGAATGTAGAAAGAACTGGCTCCGAAGGCAATGCTTTCCAAAGTTATCTGAGATGCACCGGTCTGGTTTTAATGTATACCTTATCGTGCCAAGGCAGGCTGTGGAAGGAACAGACTGCAAAGAGCTTTAGAGGGATTATTTTCCCTTGTCTTACTCCGCTTCTTTTCTCTAGGCTTTTCTGGTTGTTTTTTTTTCAGGAGACACTGTGTATGAGATGAGCAATTTTTCACGCAGAAGGATAGCATCCCACAGACTAGCAGTCCCAGAAATTTCAACCTCCCTGGGAAAACATAGCCAGGAATTAGCATGTTGGGGAGAGGGAAGGGCTGGCAACCACTGTGCGGGCTTCCAAGCCCGTTGCGGCTCTGCCAGCGCACCTTGGCGCTTCCCTGAATAAACCTTTTCAATCATGCTCTCGTACAGAGCCACTGTGACGAACCGCAGCGAAGTACTGGCAATGCCAGTACGGATGCAAGGGCTGGCACAAAAACCCCAGGCTTATTCATCTGTGGCCTAATTAGTGTTTGCACCTGTATCACCTACTGAAGAGAATTCTGCCGCAGATTCTTCTTCCCCTGCTGTGAACTCGCAGCCCTCCCAATTACAGGTGAGAGAAACAATAACAAAAAAAAACACACCCTGAAACTTGGCCATTTTTCAGAACTCAGCTGGTAGCAAGTACAGCAGGTGCTTTCATCTCATAAAATTCCGTTAATTTGAACACACAGCTTCGCTTTCAAATAGGTATCATTCAGATGGAAAAGGTGTGTTCTGTACACCCACGTCACCAAACTCTTGGTGAGGCAAAAATAATTCCAGATAAAATTAAGTCTTCTGCAGCTTCTGAGGACACGGCACAGCACTAAATCCTACCGCTCTGCCTGGAAAAATGTATTAGCGTGCATTGCATAAAACTCAGCCTCTACATATAATCTGCTTGAAAATGGAAGCAGTTCAACCAGTTTAAGACGCGGCTTTCCGGTCAGCACTTACTGCGGTACCGCTACAGTACTTGCTAATAAGCAATTGTTAATCTCTAGCATCAGCAATAGCCCATCTTGTACTGTTCAGTAATGGGAGCCTGATCCCAGCGCCGGATTTTGATCAAGGTTTGTAGGAGATTAAGCTGCATTTAATTATCACCAGAGGGGTTTGGTTTTGGTTTGGTTTTTTTTTTTTGAATACTACTCCTTATAGTGCTCATTGGATAAACCACTCTTTCTGCCTGTGGGGTTATCATTTTTCTCCAGAACTTTTTCCTGCATTGTCGTCTGGGAATAATTTTCATCCCAAGACCACTGAGTTTTCTCTGGCTTTGAAGTATAGCTTAGCATAAAACCAAAATGAGAATCGTATTTCACTCCTATAAAAAGTTAGTTCATCGGAGAGCAGCAGGAGAACTGTGAGAATCCAAATTGCATAAACCAGTCCTTCGCTTTATTAAGGATGTGCCGTTCTTCTACTGCTGAAACATCGAAAATCATGACCACTATCTGTCAGCATCCTGAAATATGCGTGTAGTGTGCAATAATCATAAATGAAATTAAGGTGTCATATTTTGTATAAGAAGTCATGAAAATCAATGTGCTGACAAATCTAGAAAAATTCATAAATAAAAATGCAAATAAATATCACAGAATTCAAAACAAAATCTTATGCCCGGGCACGCTGCACAATGACAGTTCGGAGCTAGCCTCTGAATCCTCACTTACCATGACTCCGCAAATCCATTTTTCTCTCTTTTTATGGATTCTAAGGCCACAAGTAGCTGCAGAGATAGCCCAGTCTCACTTCCCACAGAATACAAACCTCTTCACTTCCAAGAGCAAACTAATGATCACTGACAGGGCATTTTGGGGGAATTTAAGTTGTCAAAAGTGTTTTTCTTCTCCTCAGTCCTGTCTTCCAGGCCTTTAGAATTCCAGAGATTCCTCCAAGACCACCAAAAGCAGGCTTTCCAGAGCTCACGGGTGGGACCAAAGCCTGCCAGAGAAGGCTGTTCGCAAACCATCTAATATCTTTATAGAAAATACTAGTCTACACATGCTTTTCCAAATATGAATCATCATCTTCTAGGTTTTCTTATGAAGGAAATAAAAGGCATAATCTGGTTCCTTTCAAAACAAGGTGTTGAAAACGATTCATTTTTTGGACCCGCTTGGAGAGGGCAAATTCAACCACCTCCTTGGACCTCCCATTCCGGGGACAATTCTGCACTTGGCAATTTCCAATATGTTTCCTTGGAGGTACTGACACAGGAACCTCAGACTGTAATCTTACTCCTTCAAGAAGAAAACTGAGGCAAATTCCTGCCCCACTCCAATCCTACAAAATGCAGAGTTACACCTCAAAGATTTCACTTCCTATATTATCGCCAAGACCTTTTTCTGGTGCCCGAGACATTTCTTTTCCTGTCTCACATACTTTAACCTCATGTGAATGAGTTTGCAGTATGGCCAATACCCATAACGCAAAAGCATTAAGAAGTCTTCCCCCAAATTATACTTATTGCTCAAAATAATTTGGTTTTCATGCATACACATAACCACAAGCAGAACGCTTCTCCTAAAAAAAATAAAAATTAAGGTGGATTTAATTGTCAAACTTCTGTCTGGCACCAAAATGGGCAGAAATGTCCTCGTTATGAAAACCAAATTAGCCATGAACCTAACTTGTATTTCAGTAAGGTGGGTTGCTGGCCTGACCAGAAAAAGCAGCATCAGGAACCTCATGAGAAAATGTTTTTAAATTTAGTTTTTTCAAACAAAAGAAGCTTTGTGATAACACAGGTAAGAGTGAAAATTTCTGAGCCCTCATCAAAACCAACAATTATTACAATCACTATTCTTCTAAATTTATAAAGGAGAAAAAAAATAATCTGAAAACCTTTAAGTCAAATTGTTTTCAAGGCATGTACTGGCATCCATTAGTTCCTTACTGCTCCTTTTAGAGAAACTGTTTAAATGCTGTTTCGTACTTCAGACTGCATAAACATTTCTCTCATGATGACAGTTACCGACAATTATCCTTAATCACGCTTTTTTGCTTTGTCAAGGTACAAATAATGTTCATTACTTATGTTTTCCAAGCCCTGCGGTTTAATGCACATCCTCATTTATATGGTTGTAAACATATTTGTGAACTCTAGCTTTCATTCCCATAGTTAATAGCCTGTGTAATGCAAAAATATAGAGGTCACAATGACCTACAAAAAATCTTCACTTTAATTTAAAAGCTTTCTCGACAGTCAGAGGGAAAATGCTGTAGTATCTTAAGATCCTAAAGCTTAAGATTCACAGAAAACACAATAAAAGCAAGACCCTCATGGGATAAAAACACATGTACAAACCCAGAAAATAACGAGAAATAATATGACTCTATATTTGAAATTTTAGTTTTGATCCTGGGGAGAGCTGAGCTAATGTATTTTTCCTGTCTTTATTTTCTTGTAGTGCGGAGTGAACAACTGGAACAAACATGTAACAGCAGAAAGCATAACAGCTTTACGTAAATGCTTTGTAGCTGAATGTCTGAGGAAATGGCAATGGCACTTTATGTCCTGTTTCTTTTAAGGAGAAAAAAAAACCCCAAACATACGGTGCATACTTTTTTTTTTTTTCCTGTTCGGTTTGCAAACAAAAATAATGAAGAAAATAACGAAGGTAATAAAGCACAAATTCAGATTCAGAGGGAAACCACATTTTGTTTCAGTCAGCATTTTCAAGGAGAAGATGACAATGTTTGTACTTTCGCAGCAGCTGGATTTATACGGCAACTGGGTTGCTGCACCAAAATTGCAACGGAGCCGGAGACTTACTTGTCACTTTGTTCTTCTGTTTGTCCTGGCACTAAGTCACTTTCTCTCCTGCCCTCTTGGTTTTGGGTTGTGGGACATAACTGGTACAGCTTTAAGGAGAAGAAAAGGCAAAAAAAGTGAAAACTGCATGTTAAGGAGTTTGTTGGCAGTGTTTATTTCTATTTAACTAGCAGAGAAGGGGGGGGACGCGTTCGGTTTCTGTCTGCCTGACTGTCCCTTCGGGAAGATGTCACTGATGAAATGGTACCGGAACACCGCAGTACCAAGAGTTTCATTTCTGCTTTTGTGTAAGCATTTCTGAATTCAAACCCCGAAAGCAAGAGATGCAATATCAATAATCCCTTTTCCTTTCCCCTTCTCCTAAGACAGGAGCAGATCAGATCGGCAGTGCTTTCACAGCGCTGATTAGCCCTCAGAAGTCTCTTATACTGCCTCTGCAGCTCTCTGAAAGATATCTGTGAACCATCTGTTTTCCTCTCTTATATTTTATTTATTTTTAGGATTCATTCTTTCATGTATTCCTGTCAACAGGACTGTTTCATTAATCTAGGTGGGAAGGGATAAGCAGTTTGGTTACTTACCTCGAGCAGTAAAAACTGTAATGTGCTCCAAGTTACCTTGAGGTCATTAAGAAAAAAAAAAAAAAATAGACGTGGGGTTTCAGTTGCTTTCTTCTCAATATGCTGTTCCTCAGCCCAGAAGCTGTGCCACCAGGGAACCAGAGAAATTCAGCTCCGTCTTTGTTTGGAGTCACTCTGTGTAGGGGACTTGTCTGAAATAATAAGTGTAATAACGCGACGGCCTTGCACTCTTACTATCTCTAACCCGTGGAGCAGGCTGCTGTGTCCCTCTCCTTAGGATATAATGCGGAGGAGTTTTCAGGTTGTTCAAATTTGTGCCAGCAGCTGAAAAGCTTCTAGATAGCCTAGGGAAATTAAGAACAGAAACTTAAGTTGAATTTCTTCTTTCTCTCGGGTCCTACGCTTCGTATTTCACCTACCTAACTTGGAGATTGCAAAGGATGTCAAACAGAGCATCCCAAGATCAATTACCTCTGCCGAAATCTCCAGCCGTGTCATATAAACTCTTTCAAACAACCTTAATCTTTCCTAATTGTGAATAAAGACCACTATTAGAAAATTCTTACTTCCTCATATTGTCCGATATGTTACTATTTCTGCCAAATATATGGAAGATACCTTAGCATCCTTGATACATCACAATGTGGAGACTTTACCGAGAAGTTGATTTTTCCAGTGACATCTATTCTGTGCATCTTCATCATCACTATGTGTCTGTCCCCTAAAAAAGACCAGCCTGTTTGGGAAGTTATTCCCTTTCACAAAGGGACATTTTTGGCATACGCACCAAAATTTCCACATGACCTGGCACACCTCAGATACATACTCCTGTTACCTAAACGAAGAACAATGTTTCAGTTGTCTCCTGCTGCTTCCAGGGCTGTTTACATCCTGGCATTAATAACTGCGGAGGTTTCACAGAGGCAAATGAAGCCTTGGCAAGGACACCAGTACTCACACCAGCACACGGAGGGTCAGTTACCACCGTATCGTCACGCCCCACCATCCCCTTCACTCCCTGATGAGGGAAATAGTATTTTATTTTTTTATCTTTTACCCTTCCAATTCATGAACAAAATTAATGAATCCAAGTTTTACATAAATAAAAAAACAGAAATCTTACTCCAAGGAATGCTTCAACCCATGAGAGAAGAAGCACAGATAAGAGCACGAGCATTTCAACATCCTAAGGATCGTTAAAAGGATTTATATACTACACCAGCAACGAGACATATCAAATGTTGAAATATAGCAGAATAAATGTGTCTTGTGTTAGTGTTTAGGAGTGGCAGGGTGTGACAGTGCCACAGCTTCACCGTGACTCCAGAACGAAAATATAGTTTATGTTTCAAAGGGTTTAAAATGAAAAAATAAGACAATGGACAGTAAATGAATATAAGCAAACAGGTAGGGAACAAGAAGAAGAGAATAACATATAATCAGAAGTGTGCACTGTTAATGCAAGAAATCAGGGTGACAGTCTCTGTTAAGTAAATGTGGTCGCACATTGAAAGTTTCAACATAATTCTACATAAAAGAGAAAGTTTTCTTTTTCTCCTCACTGCTGTCTGTAAAAGCCACCTGCAATCAGTTACTAAATATAATCCTAGGAAAAGCAATTAGACCCCATGTGGACTCTTGTAGGTGTATAGAAAAGGTAACGCAGTTGTGAATCTGCAAGTATTTACCTCCAATCAAAACTTTCTGGCTGGATTCCAGGCAATGGATTTAGCACCACCGAAGGCTGTTAGCATGTCTTGAAAACACATTGTAATTTGTCTTTGTTCCCTTGCATAAGGATATAATTCTAGGGAAAAAGCTCTCTAAATGGAGAAATGGGCTAAGCATAATTCTAATAATGGGTGTTAAGATTTGTACAATCCAGAGTGGCATAACATAAAAATGCAAATTGTGGAAAGGAAAAAAGCCGCAGTGTTTTCTCTAATGCAACGCAGTGTTCGCGTTTGTAGACAGATATACTCCAGTGAATCTACCATCTCGATTTTATAGCACCTGATGCATCAGCACCTGACTACTAATAGAATTAAAATACTCTCTCCATTTCAAAAAAGACTGCATGAGAGACATACGTATTTTCCAAAACAACCAAGAATTACTGAGCCATTGCAATACAGCTGGTGTCTCCAGAGCCACTGGGCTCCCAAAGTGTCCTTCTGCAGAACAGCATCCCAAAGACATTGTCAAGGAGCTCTACACACATTAATGCAGGTGCAATGAGGCCATGGTAGTTTTGGATATAAAATAGCTTTTTTTTTTTTTTCCCCTAAACTTGATAGCAGTTTTTCATACATCAGTTTCAAACCTGCCAAAAACATTTTGCATGAAAAATTAAAAAGAATACATAAGTTTAAAAGGAAGACATACCATTTATTGTTGATGTCATCTGTGAAGACTGAAATCTTGTACTTTTCTCCATTAATAACCATTTCTATTAGTACACTGCCAATACATGATAAAAAAAAAAAATTTGTAAAGGTAGCAGTCCCTGTGCAGAAGATGCTGAGCATTTCTGAAATCAAACCACTCAGTTCAGCAACTAATGCACAGATTTACATATCTAGTGCAGCAAAACTTAGCTGCTAAATACTGGACTTTCTTTTATATGAAACTCTAAACATATTACAAAGCTACTGAAAAAGTTCTCACAATTTCAGGAGAAATTTTCATCTGGAAAGTGGGGTGGAAGTTTCTCAAGGACAAACCTAATGAACCTAACTTTGAAAATATATTCACAGGAGGAAAACCTGTCCTGTATTCATCTCTTTTTGTTTTCCTCCTCCTCCCTCATCAGAATTTAAATCCCATTCAGAACACTACTTTAAACTTGGAGTTTATACATAGCAGTATATGATAATATCACTCACTGCTACACTTGATGAAAATTAAAGCTGAATGCAATTTTTCACTGAAGTATTCAGATTCAGGTCTGCAGCATTTTTCAATTTGTGTGGGATTTAACTCCATCGGCTGATTATGAAGAACCAACTATACTCCCTTCAAGACACACAACTTTCAGCACTTCAGCATTTTTACGATGAAACTTCAAGTGGGGTTTTAATTTAATAAAAAACAATTTTGTTTGAAGTATCCAAATAGAATAAAATAAATTATTTTAGAGTTATACAAAAGATTTCTATGAACTAGCAGCATTTTTTCTCAGAATTTAATGAAAAAATAATTTTCAGAATGGTTGTATATGGTCAACCCAAAACTCATTTCCCCCATTCTTTTTCTTGAAACCAAAGAAAAAAAAAAATTACTACAGCCTTAATTGAATTCTGATTTTTTAGAAGCCAAAAATGCAATACCCATATAAGCTTTGCTGACCTCTCCCCTTCCCTAGGTGATGGTGCTCCTTTCATCCCTTTAGGAAAAAGGAAAGATAAGTGGTTGTCCACGGCTAGTCATTGAGCATAACACTGAAACAGGACTAAGAGTCCAGATCCGGTGGAAGAGCCCAGCTAGCTCTACTTACTGCACAAGGTGGCTTGAACACACTTCTAAGCAAAAATAAACAAGTAAATAAATATATAAATAAATCTATAGTTTCAACATCAAGACTCTATTTAAATCCCAGCCCGCTTACTGCAGAGAAACACTAAATGGCTCGGGAAGTATTCATTCATATCTCCCTTTAAGCCTTCAAGATCAGTAAATTAATTTCCGTTTTCCCTGTTACCACCAAGAATTCTAAAGAAATCTACCCTTGAATTTCCTTTATATTACAAGGTTATTCTGTCTTGGAAGTCCGACTTTGAAGAATAATATTCTACATGACAGTGTAGCAGATGGGGCATCGCTTGTGGATCTGTCATCCTTTCATTCAAGTCTCTGTTGCCTTCATCATGACAGAGAATTAAAATCAAATCTGAAACCTGCCATAATAATTTTTAAAAATCTTTTCAGATGGGACTTTCTTCCAAAAGATTAAAAAGCAAGAGAGATGTCCAATGAACTCACACCATATGTTTGTTAAAAAACGCATTCCTGGGACAATGCCCTTCAATACTTGCTTAACCCAGCAAAAAGAAAAAAAAAACCCAACAATAATCCACTTTGCAGGTGACAGATGGTGCCATGGGCTATTACATTTTGTAACTCTGCCAAACGATTTAACGCAGCTTCATTAAGCTATGGGCAAGTGTAATTATAAACTTGCCAGGTAAAATCTAAATTCAGAATCTCAATTTCAAAATCAAGTTTGTGTATGTCAGCAAATCTTGAAATTATGCATAATGAGAAGTAGTTCACTATTCCTGCTCAGTGTTTCTCATCTGGTGAGTCCTGAGAATTAGTTAAACTTTGCACAAAATGGTGTTTTTTGGAATGTTTAACACACCAATAAAAAGTCTGGACACCACCCCTCCTGTTTGAACTGACAGAACTTTGGCCCAGGCGGATGCTCAGCAAGTAGGCCTAATCAAAGTTAATCGTATCGCGTGAGGCTATCAACACCAAACTCCCCCAAAAAAATGGTTTGACTGGAGGCTGGGTTGATAAGCGGCCAAAACACAACAGAAAATCAACCACTTTTTGCTATAAATATCTGCAGCCATCAGTGCCCGTTGCACTCTCCCTCCATAGCAGCCAGCTGGGCGGCGGCGATCTCCCCTTGAGTAGGGAGACTTCTCAAGGTCATCCCTCAAGGCTGAGGGATCCCTTACCTGACACCAGACATGGATGGGTTGGCAAGTGACAATTTTGCATGTATGTAACATTTAAGATATACGTATAAGTAAGCTTACATGATAACATTTTATCCTGCACTAACTTTAAGTGTAGTAAGTAGTAGAGTATTGACCACCAATCCCTCTCTACTTACTAAATATTTTACATACCTAAATTTAGTGATTAGACAGGGACACCTCCCACCAGCCCAGGTTGCTCCAAGCCCCATCCAGCCTGGCCTTGAACACCTCCAGGGATGGGGCATCCACAAGTTCCCTGGGCAACCTGGGCCAGTGCCTCACCACCCTCACAATATAGAATTTCTTCCTAATATCTAATCTAAATCTGCCCTCTTTCAGTGTAAAACTGTTACCCCTCATCCTATCGCTACAATCCCTGATCAGGAGTCCCTCCCACCTTTCCTGTAGGCCCCCTTTGGGTACTGAAAGGCCACAATAAGGTCTCCCCAGAGCCTTCTCTTCTCCAGGCTGAACAACCCCAACTCTCTCAGCCTGCCTTCATAGTAAAGCCTCTTTAACAATGCTGGATTCTGTTGTCATGAAATGTACCTTCCACTTCAAGCTTTACCTTTGGGTGTTTCCCTGTTGTATGGGACTACCTGAGGAGGAAGATTTGCTCATATGAATGGAGAGCAAAGCATCAGGCCCCATGATCTCAGCACACCATCAGAAATCATTATGTTACTAGAGCTCCTCTCTCCCACTGACATCAGTAGTAGTTGTCACGCAACTTTTAGAGAAGCACGTTTAGACATTTATCTGGGTTCAAGTAAAGACATACTTATTGCACTTAATGTGTAAGGTTAATAAATGCTTTCATAGTTGACTGTACGTCCATATAAACTTCTAACAGGTGGCTCTTCCTACCAGTGTTGCGCTGTCAGAGACCTTAGCTGGAAACACGGGGACCAGAGCAGCTAACTCTTGTTTTTTGCTGAAAGTTGCCTGTGTCTGGAATTCCCTGAATATTGTTTTTAATTCCCTTTTCCCCCACTGGGGTATTGAATCGGGGATGACCCAGATTACAACCAGTTTTTGTTAGACCGCCCTGCATTCACTAAGGTGTTACCACCAACAGACTCGAGCTGGGTTTGTTACTAGCAGGTAGCTATTCACACCACGCGTGGGCTTCACACACAGGGGCACGTGGAGGTTCAGCAGGCGCCTGGTTTCTGCATCCACCAGTTCTTGCAGATACCATCGGGGCAGGAGACACCAGAGCTCCTCAGTCTTTGGGAAACTTTTGCGTGCTACCTATTTTTTATCTCTTTAGCCTGCTGTTTTCAAAGGAACCATTTCTGCATCCAGACCCATAGGTACACAGGGAAACCACTCAAACACTCCCATGGAAGCGGCCTTTCTAACAATATTCCTTTTCTAGAGCCTCGGGCACCAAAAGGTTTCATCGTATTCAAAATTAAGATAGAAAGCTCCTTATCTAATAAAAACAAGAATCTGTACAAATATGTACATACAGTGCATATTTCAACTTCCACACCAAAACCTCCAAGCTGACTATATATTGTTTCCCGGCGGAAATTTTTAATCTTAAACATGCTTCATTAATTGGACTTTTTTTTCTTTCCCCAGTCACCTCCTCCTAATCATTCAGTCACAGAACTCTAACAATATTTATTTTCTCTTCACCTCAACCACGTTACACAGTAATAGCACTTAAACCATTACTGTAAATCTGAAGTTGATGAAGATTTCTGGAGTTTTCCCTGTCATACAGATAAGCTGGGTATTTAAAAATCCTTTTAAATTCCAAAATGAAACATCGTGGCAAATATGGATACATCTTACATAGACGTCAATCAGAATAATCCATTCCAACAGGCTTTCAGCCTTAAGTCTCTCTTTATTTGCATCTTTTACATATCTTTATTCCACATGAAAAAAAACCCAGCAGTTTTGTCTCAAAAAATTCCAGACTAAATGATAAAAGTATTAAATATATCTCAAGCAATTATTTTAAAATTTTAAAAAAGCTATTGAAAGCAACTCTTTCCTAATGAAGTTTTCCTTTTCAGCAAGTTGCAACTTCAGGAAAAAAAGTTTCAGCCAAAAGCTGCTGCCCAGTGCAGTTCAGCAGTACCGAATCCCCATCTCCCAGGATAAAAGCAAGCGCCTAATTATCACAGTTCTCTCTACCTCAAGGCAGTTTCCAAGCACCCCAAGTTTCACAAAGCTTTAAAATAGCAAGAACATGCAGGAACTGAGAGCATCGAAGCACAAAGCACATTGAAAATCCCTGTTCAAAAGAAGTCCAGAAATTAATTCCCCTCAAACCAATGGCTTCTGTCACAGGCAAGGTCCTCTACACTCACAGAAAAGATAGCTCTGTGTTTGATTTGCTTCTACAGAGGTGCACGGCTTTTATGATGCTTGATAGCTCATCAAAAATATATTCATCTAACACTCTTCTGAGGAGCCGCTACCTGGACACTCCCTTCTTCCTGAACACTTTGTAGAATAAATAGATCCTTTGCTAATGAGTTCACAAACAGGCAATTTTACTAAGGTAAAGAGAAACGTATGACCTGCAAAAGTATCTACGATTTTCATCCCTGCTGAATTCTGGAAATCTACAAAAATAACTTCACATCATGTAGCAAGACTGCATTTCTGCTTTCATCATTCCCAACTGCAATTGGCATTGGTGAGGCCTCATCCTTCTCCCACCACAAGTCAATTGAAGCTTTGCCGTTGACGTCAGCTGGAATGGATTCTGACGTACCTTGAAAATACCTCGCCGGGTCTGGGTAGACAGGGGGATGAGCTCTGGCAGGTCTCCTCCGACAATTCCCACTTACAGTATTAGTATGGAAAATTCCTCGCCTCTTCTGAAACACTGCCAGAGCCTCTCTACCTTCAGTTCATCTGATGTGAAAGGAAGCAAAATGAACTCTTAGGCACACAGTTATATTTTTGTAAGGGAATAGAGACGGGTTGTTTGGTGTTTTTTTTCCTAAAACTAATGAAAAATGCCCTTAACATGGAATTTAATTATGTCAAGCACACCATGTAAGTTTCTGGTGATATATGGTGAGGCTTTAACAGGTAAAACAGCGACCTTTATAAGCAGGCTTTTTTTTTTAAAAAAAAAAAAGTATTAGGCATATGAAAAGTGAAGGACTCTTCAATACAACACTCAAGTGTTTATGAAGCACTAGCCTAACACCTGAAAAGCTCTAATTTCTGTTCACGTATTCCTGCTGTCTCTCTCCAGCACAATTCACTGGCTGAAAACTTCATGGGCACATTACAGACTTCCTTGTAGATGTTTAACCTAGACTTCTAAGTATCAGTGATGCCAGCGTCAGGGCTCCCAAGAAAACCTCCTCTACCTTCTCCGTGCTTTGCATCGTGTTTACTGCGGCCATACCACTGCTTCTTGGAGCATCACGTGCTTCACGGGAATCCTGCACCAGTGACGGTCAGACACATCATCATGCACAGGGCACAAAGCGAAGAGAGACACTGTCCCATCATTGTCATTGCATAGAGGGAGAGGACGAACACAGTTGTGGTTTCCATGGAGCTACCCGTGGCCAGCAATAAAGCCCGGAAGAAAATCCTCTGCTTATATCTTAAACTGCCTTCCTGTTTCACATCTCTGAAAACGAAAGAGGAATTCAGAGTCTTAGGACAACTGGAAACTACACACCTGTGAACGTACGCACAGCCTGATCTCCAGCCAAGGGTCAGTCAGAGGAAGATTTCTTTGGTCCAGCTATTAGCTTCTTCCCTGGTTGACTTTCCCCAACCAGGGCAGGGGAGAAATGGTATAGATCTAGCCACAGTCGCTTCATTCCACAAGACTTTCTATTAATCTTGAAAATCCATAATATCTCTTCCTTAAGGAAATTTCCTGCTGGCTCCGTTCCACACCACAAATAACACCTCAAAGTAGCAAAAGCTCAAATCTGCTGTAGCTCAATGAGGCACATTAGTACCCTATTTAGTACTTCATAGCACCTTTCCAATTCACCAAATTACCAAAGCACCTAGTCAATACTTGTGTTAGTAAAAATTATTTTTAAAGTCTTCCAGTTAATGCCTTCTTTGGGTTATCCCAGAGGGTTTTACTGTTCCATTTCCATGATTAACAAGTGATCTTCTTACCATAGGAACTATCTCTGCCCAGTGGTGACAAGAGCCAATACAATTTTTTTTCCAAGATAGAAGGAGCTCTGAAGTTTTTTTTGTTTTGTTTTCTTTGGAAATGCAAGGACTACACACGTCTTTTCAATAATTCTGGACAACTGTATATTTCCTTTTAATCTTTTCTATACCCACATTTGCTGAAGGTTCAAAACAAAAACTTATTTTGAAGTAAGAAAGCAAAGTGGGTTTAGGTTGATTCCTGATTAGGACCGATCAGGAGCTTTAACAGAAATTTTTAACTGGAATTTATACTTTTCTTTTTTTTTTTTTTCCTTAAATGCAATGAAATCAGCATCAGATTATGCCCAGGTTTGTGCTTTGGAAGAAAAATAGACGAT
This sequence comes from Himantopus leucocephalus, assembly GCA_003993805.1. Lineage (NCBI taxonomy): Eukaryota > Metazoa > Chordata > Aves > Charadriiformes > Recurvirostridae > Himantopus > Himantopus leucocephalus. The sequence continues at coordinate 1,686,377 of RSEF01000005.1, forward strand.
AATGCCAATCGAGGCTATTTGTAATGAACTTTCATTACATTGCTGGAACGTTGTATCTGAAGATGATAAAAATAAAGTTCTCGAGCATTCAAATCCTGAAAATTTAGAATATAAGCCTTGATCTGAAAGCTAACGTTGACATGAGTGGAGAGACTGGAATAGTTTGCAGTGGGGTTGGGATCAGGCCCCTCATGATTAAGCCTGTCCATGCTAGAGCTGCCTTCAGCATCCATTTTCGCTGGTGGTCCCAGCATGTAACCCTTTGTTTTACAGGATGTGCTCTCAAGCAAGCTGCCCCAACAACCCAGGGGAAACATGATTTAGACTATCTTCTTCTGACGCTCGGCTTCCCAAGTGCAGCAGGTATCGCAGGCAGCTTCAGAAGATTAGTGTCAATGTAGGGTGGAACAATAATAAACTCATCCCTAAAGATGGTTAATGGCCAAGTCCACGTAGTTTTATTGTCTGCACATCACAGTTGCTGAGCAACCTTCCCGCTACACAGCCCAGAACATACTTGAAGCAATCAACTTCAATTGAAATGAGTGAAGTAGTAAACTGCTGGGACATTATTATTGATCCCTAATTAAAACGGACGACATGGAAAATAGTACTGGTGAAGGCTATTAAATTAAGAAACATAGAAACTAATGCACAGACCTTTGATGGTATTTAGATGCTCAGCTCTCAGGTGAAGCTTCCCTCTTCCCACACAGCATCTTGCAGAATTCAAAAATGCTTTAAAAAAAAAGAATCCTTTGACATAACTGAAGCATTACCCCATTATCCACATGACCCAGAATTTAGAAGCAAATTCCAAAGGTTCTGAACCTGTACTGGTGTGAATGGAGAATTATTTCAATGTAATTTCAGCTAACTAATCTCATTCGTGAAATTACACCCATACTTACACCTCTGCGGGACCAGTTTTCAGGGGTTTTGTTTGGGTTTTTTTTTTTTGTTTTAAACAACACTTTCTTCAATCATATTCTTTGACTACATATAACATTCCTTCTCTATTACCTGACAGCAAATGTAACAGCATCTCTACTATTTACATCCTTTTCAATGAAAGGCTTAATTTTTTCCTATGCAGTTCTTTACACTTGGTTGGAATATCACTGTTTTACTGAACAGAAGTTTTTGTGCCTGCAGATCCAAGCCCAATCAGCAAATGAAGATATTAACAACGAGCCCATTTCCCTGTAATTTACCTGGACAATAAGCTGTAATTTTCTAGTGCCTGGGCTAAAAAAAAATTGTAGATGTGTAGGCATATATATACACACAAACAATTTAAATGGAATATGGTAAATAACTAAAAGAACTTGTTGGTTTTCTTTTTCCACCCCTCTATTACATGACGCAGTGTAATATATAATATTTTAACATCTTCTAGTATGTGGTATAATCTTCTTCTTCCTCTAAATGCATCACCAGGCACCGACTAGAGGATTATTACGAATCAAACCAGGTTTAAGTTCTGCTCACTCTGTCAACGTCTTTCACTGGTAAAAGACCGCATCATCGTCTGATGTGTCTGTCATGGCTCCATCCACCGCACGTTTCCTCAGCGCTGGGGCTGGGATTTTCAGATATTTTAAAAGCAGAATTGCAGAGTTGGCAGCATGAAGGAAAAAGCAGCTTACATTACTTTAGTTAGTCACGACAGCAAAAATGTTAAGACGCGCTACCCAGAACTGAGAAACACAATCCAGATTTAGTCACTTAAATAAAAAGGATATTAGCTGTCAGAGCTGCTAAGCAGGACAGCATCATTTCTGGTCTAAACTCACTCATAGCGTCCTGTATAACTAGGCTGACTTTCTCCACTGCTTGAATCCTGCTTGGTCTGCTCCTCACAGCAAAGTCACGTTGCACCTTCTCCAAGACATGTTTGTACAAGGGTAACAAAAGCCCTCTGCTGAGATACGTCGCAATTTCCTAAGCTGTGTGTTTCCATTAGCTGCTGTACTTTAGCTCACCTGGAGAGATCTTTTCAAACTTTTTATATTTTGTCATCTCGAACAGCAAAATAAAGAGCTGGGTGACCCAGATGACTCTTCTGAAGGAGATACAGTGTGGGCTGCTGTAACAGCTTCTGTAATAGTAACTCCTTCACTCTGAAAGTAATTGTTGTTTGGACACAAAACACGGGAAGCCTGGACTCGCCAGGGAAGCGTGAGATGTGGTAGGAATTGCCTACAATCTAAGGCAGCGAGTTAGACCTTTACAAATAGCCTGGAAATGCGAGATCTGTAAATAAATCTGCTTGGCCAGATAAGAGCAGGCTATCAGCATCAACCCCGTTCCACAATGTCTTCTGCACCACAAAGGTGAATGCCTGTTTCCCCATTTCATCACTTTTGTTGCCTGAAATAGAAGAAACCAAAGTGCTCTGATGCTGCTTGCTGCCGTCTGTCAGTTTAAGAAAGAAAATATTAGGATGTGGCAAGGCGGCAGTGTTAGGGCCATCCGGAAGCTCTGTGCATTGGGCAAGCCTATTTCCCTAATTGCGCTTAGTATTTGATATAGGGGTTTTTCAGTTGTTTCATGAGTCACCTTTGTGAATGTAGTGAAGCTCAGTAGTGGCTTGAACGCACCCTTAACTAATAGAACAGCAGGGATAGGGAGTCAGTGAAAGCAATGAAAGGAACGCACAGAGCAGTCGGTAAATTCAATAAACTCCCTTTTTATACATGATAAAGTATTTGATGAAATTTCTGAGCTTACCTTATGGAGTCCCGTCAGTAAGTTAATTTCTATTATGGGGGTGTTTAGAGATGATATGAAGGAGAAAAGGGGTATATTATGATGGGTGCACTGCGCTTTTATGCTTCTCCTGTTTCTAGAGTTCATCTTGATTTTTTTTTTTCCCCTTAAATGCAACATCCGCAAGAGCCTTTGGTTACAGCAACCCCACTGCATTTCAGCTTTGCTATTATGCATTGAGCTCCTTAACTTTTTTCTCAGGAGTGGACAATGAGTATCTATGTCAACATTTATTTTAATATTTACTGTGGATCAAAGCATCATCGAGTTGGGATTTAGGGCCTGAAGTAGTTGCCTGATGATTAATTTAGACGCCTTGCATTGCTGATTAAGGACTCATTTTACTTAAGAAGGATTCTCTGAAGTTAAGTAGATGCAGATCTCCTCAGAGAAGAAGATTTTACACATCTTTAACTATCTAATTAAAATAAGCAAATGGTTTCATTTACTATTTTTAAGAATTTATCTACTCCTTATTTTTACTTAGAGCAAATAAAGCTGTCAGATTGGTCCTTTGTGGTTTCAAGGACATCAGTAAATGAAACTTCTCCTATATATACTTAACATTACCTTTTTTTTGGGGGGGGGGCATTAAGCACATTAATCTAGTTTTATCTTGCACAATCATTGACAAAAAATAGAGAAAAAACATAAATCAAAGCTTCCCTGCTGTGGTAAATTCTTACTCTTTTGCATTTGTTTGGTTTTTGTTTGGTTGGTTTTTTGGGGCTTTGCTGTTGTTTTTTTAATGTGCAGTTTTAAATATTTTATCAGGAACACTAACTCCAGAAAATTCTGCTTTTAAAAAGAGTTTATTTTGCATTTCGATGGTATAAGATCTTGATACTTGTGTTCTATTTCTTCAATCAAGCAGAAACATCATGTTTTGTTTCCAACCAGTATTTTTTCTCTTAAAAAAGGCATACTCTACAGAAGTAACCTAGCATGGAATCTTTTTTTCCCTATGCATCGTATTTCCTGGTGGGACCATGTCCCTCCCTTTGGCTGGTCAGGTCTATGACTGCATGCTAAGAAAAGCCATTCTTCAGCGAGCCAGGCTCCTGAGAGAACTGGACACCTGAAATGCAACCTTGGCACGGCAGGAACAGAAACAAAGTCTGGTGGGTCAGCAGAGGAGGTGCTGTCGCCTATTCAGATCAGCTTCCAATTTCAGTGACAACCTCCAGAATAGTACCTCCTAATGCAAAGGCCCCTGGTTTAGCCATACGACCAAAAGCACACTTTACATTTCAGAAGCATTATAGCTAAGAAAGGTTAAAATCTGCTGTACCTCAAGATATTATTGAATTTATGCATCCGTGTCAGGAGGCACTGCTGCAAAAAACAAACAAGAACAAAACTGAGATCATCCAGTGTCATGATGACTAAATCTACGTCTCCGTCAGCAAATGGCACGCGTAGCAGCTGATGCTGAGGGACTGACGCCCACAATATCTACATTGTAGGGAGTTACCTCAACTGAGCTCCAGCCTGGTGCCATCGACAACCTGTTTGTGGCTGGGGTACAGGAGGTGTGCCTCGAGACACAGACCACAGCACAGCAATAGGGACAACTATGAGAGTCACTTCAAAGGCACATACCTGGTTCAACCTACACCAACACTTAGAGTTTTCCACTGGATCTGCTTAAAACCAACTACTACAGTCACAGAATCATAGAACGATTTAGGTTGGAAGGGACCTTAAAAGCTCATCTAGTTCCAACCCCCCTGCCATGGGCAGGGACACCTCCCACCAGCCCAGGTTGCTCCAAGCCCCGTCCAACCTGGCCTTGAACACCTCCAGGGATGGGGCAGCCACAACTTCCCTGGGCAACCTGTGCCAGTGCCTCACCACCCTCACAGTGAAAAATTTCTTCCTGGGCTACAGGTTAAACGCAAAGCCGGTTTGGGTTTTTGTCTTTTCCTTTCTTCTCAATTTTGCCAATAAACTGAAGTGTCATCTTTGCCAAATCAGTTTATTCGTGGCATGGAGATAAAAATGCTTAGCTAGCTGTTGCAGAAATACCTGCTACAGACAAGCAGCACATTTTTATTCTTATTACAACTGCAGACTGTAATTCTATGCCGTGAGCAGAACGTGATGAATGCGAGATTATTGAAACCATGACTGGACAAATGATATGATGAATGTGGACAGAAGAAGAACCACCAAAAAAACCCCACAAAGATTAAGTGCTTAGACTATAAAACAAGGTTTTATAAACAAGCACTGAACAAGAGAATAGGAGACCGAACATGGATATTTAAACTTCAAACAGCTACAGCATTCCATTTTTTTCCCCCCCCATACTGTTGTGGTGTTATTTCAGAAAACACAGGGCATCTATTTTAAGAAATGAATTTTATTTATGATGTTTTGAAAGCTAAGGAGAAAAAAGTCTATTGATTTTAACTGCAGACAGAAACTCAGAAACAAATCAAGGTGAAGCGACAAAGCTAATAAGAGGGCAAGCCATCACAGCAGAGTACAACAGAGCAATTTACTCGAGTCCTTGAAGCAGCCCATTGCTACGAGGCTGTGCTGCACCGTCAGCATCATTTAGGGATTTTTCCAGTCAAACTACTTGGCTAACACAGGTGAACGAAACCTTACCTTGTAGTCAGATACCTCAAGAGCCATGAATTGAACTTCTGTCTATAGAATTTGTTAAATCCAGTGATAAAACCTGATCCTAATTCTGATCTATCTAACAGAAAAATTCTATCTAATTTCAGACTGTCAGGCCCCTTAAGCATATTGTCAGAAAATCACTTCCAGCTCACGGTACATCCATCGCCCCCTTTGCAGAATTGAGAAAAGATTATGGCTGAGTTTCAGATGCCTGCAGATATCACACATTTTACTCGTTCCAAATTTTTGGGAAATGTATCTTATAGACGTGCATTGTATTTGCCATAAGAAACTGTAAATTCTGCATAGTTTTCTAGCAGTCTTAACTTGAGAGCCCTTGAAAAAGCACTTTTCATCCATAGGTGGCTAAATGGTTCACAGAGGAGAATGATCTTTGTTTTCAGGAAAGAAAAAGTGAACGAGAGTATCGGTATGAAAAGAACTCTGTTCTCCTGACACCCAGACCAGCATTTTTAATGTTCATACAGGTTTTTCCCTTTGATCACTGCTTTTTGGAACAAGTTCTTCAAAGAGTACTTCAAAGTGCATCAAAAGAGTATTAAGGCGTGGCGATCTGTCGAAAAATAACTGCAAAGTATTACCCAGTACATTAAACAGCGTTGACTGGATTCCAACCTGTCTGATACCCACGTACCTATTTTCCATACAATGTGATAACAGCCCCGCAGCTGCAAATAGTATTAGAAAACATTCTCACAGACCTTTGCTCAACAAAATAATTCATTTCATCTCCAAGTCAAATCGATATTATGACTACCAGCACCAGCTCAGGCACATACTCCTCTGCTTTTTCTGGATCGGGATCATCTCAGCTACTCCTTTGAAGCATTTTATATCAAATTGTGGTGTGTATGCTTGCAAAAAAGACATCTTAACTAGGTGCAGAGGAATTTTCTCTGTGTAAAAACCTCATTCTAAGGTCATGTCAACAAACCAAGAATCAGTCAAATTATTTGGAAGTTATCTGAAAAAACCCAAACCACCAAACAAAAAACACGCCCAAAAATACAAACCGCAAATAATTTGTGAACAGAAAGAAAATTACCTATATATATATACTTGAATCTATTCACTATAAGTTATCACTCTACTCCTGCTGTAATTACTTTATAAAAAACAGCAAATGAGCTCTTCCTGCTGTCTGCTCTGCAGAGCCAGACTGGCTGAAGAAGAACAAGCTGGCCTCCTCTCCTTTTAATGTGATTATCAGAATTACCAATGCTTCTGGCACAGTCCTTATTGTCATCGTTAATCCATGATGCCAATAGTCTGGGCATTGATTCCTAGATTCAGGTGAAGCTCACAGTTAAAACACAAAGTCATGGGTTTTGTACAGAAATTGAATAGGATTTTGCCTGGGAATCAGTGCCGGAGAGTAAATGTGAAACACTGAAGTGACGCTTTCTTTCAGAAACCCACTCTTCAGCCAAGCTCTCCGTGCAGAAGGTTTTCATTTACCATAATAAAAAATGGCAGATCATTAACATTAACATGTCTCTAAAACCTCAAGGTGCACACTCCAGTAAAGATGTGATGAACTGATGGGCCAGCTACTCACCCTGCGATGGCTTCTTTGCTGCTCAGCCAGTAAACCGAACAAAAAGCCCATTTAACCAGCCGGCTGTGCAGAGATCCTGCTCTGGATAGTCTGAAGGGTACTTCAGGGATCCCCAAACCTGAGCAGTTAGAAACAAAAAGACCTCAAACCAGGAACTGCTCTCATCTTCTCTACAGCAAACGGGCTAAGGACTGGTGCTCATATGGAAGATCCTTCATCCATCCCCCTATTTTTTTCTTCAACCCATTTCAGGTGGAGTCAAGAATTTATCCCACAGTCTGCTTCACTCTGATTCGCTTTTCTTTTTTGGAAGCCATATATCACGGAAGGTATTCTGCAATTCCCTCATAAAATTTAATCAAACTTGTAATGTCCTTTTTCAGGAAGCATAGTCAGAAATATCGTCCATTAAGTTAATACAGGAGGAAACATTCCAAAGGCTGTTCTCAATCCCCAGAACTATTCATTCATAATAAAAATCTATGCTGCTTTCAACAGAAGTTTGAAGTAGTAAATTGGAAATAGAAGACAGGCTGAAAGCCTTGGGGAGGGGAATACAATAGAAAACCTTTTAAATTTGTTAAATTTCAGACCCATCAGACCGACGCATTACTTGAATGCTTGCCTGCAAATCAGCAGATTATTTTAACTGTCAGTCACATTAGCGCGTAATGCTCCCATGTGGGCACTGATGTTTCAAATGCCTCAGAGATCCGTGAGCGAAGACAGCGACGTTTTATTCCCAGTCCTGCGAGAAACCCCCTATGCAACACCACGCAGGATGTTTCACCTGCCTCTGCCTCGCTCTCCCCACCAGCTAAATGCTGCTCTTAATCACCCTCTGGCTCCCTGGGGAGTGACCCAGAGAACACGAACTGTTTGCAAAGTTGTCAGAGAAGCACAAATAAATACATGTCTACAGTGCACAAATGGGTCTTTTACATTTCAGAGCAGACATCGGAGGTGGGCGGGGAGGCTGTTTTCTTCTGATGGATGAATATAAGAGATACAGAGAAAATTAAAGTGTATATTGAGTTCACGTCTTACATGTCTGAGAGCGATTACATAAATATAAATGTTTTTCCGAAGACGCCAACCCATTTAGACACATTTTTCAGATCCTGATTATTTATAAACAGTAGATCCCAAATACTTGTTGTCAAGATACTAATACCAAATTTCAGAAAGCTGTTCTAGGTATTCTGCAACATATAGATTGTCCCATTATCTCCAATTTATCTAACACTTTCATTTCAAAACCTACATAGATAAATTATTATGTATAAAGCATACAAGATTTATTCAAGTTTGAAATGCTAGCTGTCCGGCTTGAGTAATTTCCTCTTATTAGGAAGATATTATGCAGATATTTAATTGTACCAGCCCACAGAGGTACAAGTCAACCAAGACTGGCACAGGGCTCATTGCAATAGTTGGAAAAACTTGGTCTTTGACTTCATGGACCTCACTCCAGAACGGGCACAGCACAGCACGGCTGCATCCCTGCCTCCCTCCGACGCGCTCCCTCTGGGCAAAGGCTGCAGCAAGACCCTAGGCTCCTTTACATCTTCACTGCTGCAGGTTTGGGGGTTTATTTCATTTCTCCTTCAGATTCTGCACTTCATCCTGCTGCTGATGCAGCGGCGACAGGACAGCGATCCCAAATCCACTGTCTTCTTCTCTACCTCTC
>RSEF01000005.1:1702752-1733360 GCA_003993805.1 Himantopus leucocephalus
CAAGCCCATCTAAGGTGCAGCTATACACCTAACACATTTCTGGGGATATCTGGTATTTAAGTGTCTTATAAATTAGGAAGTTCAAAAGTGCACAAAAGACCTATGTATATTATACTCCTATCCACTCACCCAAACACTTGTCTGTACATCACTCTGGCTTGTTCTGAGCCTAAGCCTTTCCTTCTAGGGACTGCCATTATTTGTATTTCAGGGTTTTTCCTACAACAAGATCTGAAAACATTCATATCACACTCAGACTTCATCAATCTAATTAGAGTTTTAGGTAACAGTCATCACACTGGTTCATTACACTACTGACCTAATCGTACGTAGCGGGAGCAGGAGGAAGATGCTTTCACCTAAACGTAAGAAGCAGGTTTCTGACCATCATTGCAGACCTCTCAAAGCAGTTCCTGCTATTGCAAAGTGGTTTACATGCCAGACACACTGCTGAGTCTCATCTGGAAACAGTAAAAAAAAGTATTTGTACAACTATGCAGGATTGGTATAGGCCCAGCCTTCTTGTTTCCCATTTAATTTCTTCCTTTCCCACCAGCCAAGTGATCAGTCAGACCTACTTCTGGTGGGGCGACAGTAGCGAAGAGGCGGACGGTGCTCTACAATCAAAATATTTTAGACTCACTTTGCTTCTGAAGGTATCTGAGCGCAGTAATGGTTCAGGGCACAGGAGAGTTGGGCTGCAATTGTTCTTTTCTGCTTTGAATAATGCATGTGAATAAATATCCCCTCTTCTCTATTGTCCTTTCAAATACTAAAATCCTTTGTTACCTCTTCCTCTGAAGAATAAGGTCAGACCAGAAGCCGCTAAGCTTGCTGTGATAGGCACAGAAAGCCATTCTCCATAGAACAGCCACACTGCGGCATAAATTAGCCATGAAATCCTTGTAGAGCGTGAATAATCAAAAAGTAGCAAAGCATCTTAATTTTTTTTCCCCGTGATTCATATTTGTCAAAAACCAGACTTTACATTGCAACCAGAAAAAGAATGTTTGTACCATGCGTGGAATAATATTTGAAAAATACTCCTGCGATGCTGTGCTGTTTCAAGAAGATAGGCAGGACACACAGATTCTAATATTAATCAAATTTTTTTCCTGTAACCTGTGCTGATAAATCCCTGGCAAGGTCATATTTAAAGGAAGCTTTCTTGATAGGAAAAATTGTCTGCATCTTCCATATGTGCATAAACAGCCTAGTAATTGAAAGCGCGAGCAATAGCTGCGATACCAAGAAATCCCAGGACATTATTTACAAACCAGACAGCTGTGCAATTGCAACTACGGCAATTTTGGTTGCTACAGTTTTCAGGCATGCCCACACAATCATTAATTTAATAATTAGCCCACCCAAATCCAACCACATCGCTCCTCGTGCAGACTGGCTTCTTCCCAGGAAAAAAGTATTTTCTTAACCTGCCTTCACACGGTTTTCTTAATTGATGCCTTTCAAGCACAGGCTGTCTTAGAAATAAGGGGTATTAGATATTCTGAATCCCAGCAGAACACAGGAATCCTAGAACTCCACCCAATATTTTTTGCATCATTCCTGACTGAATGAGAGCCTATAAAAGAACCAAAGAGCTCGTGATTCTAGCAGTGTCCATATAAGCCATCGTTTATATTAAATCCATCGGGGTTTCCTTAGACGATCTTTCAGGATCAAAATCAGTTGTGGCATTAGTATAGGGATCAATAAATTTGGGAGTCCACACACAACACATAATCCACTTCTTAGCATGTACTTCAGTATTTTCATTTAATAAAAAATTCCGAGAAACCAAATAAAAACTTATTGAACAGATATTATTTCTCTGTACAGTTATTTCCCCACCTGTCAGTTGTCTTCTATTTTTGTTATTTAGAAAAAAAACTGTCATTGTAATTGAATGCACCAAAATTCCCAGCCAATCAGTGCAAGCTAATCCATATACAGTAGGAGCAGTGTCACGTACCCGCAAGCTAGATTTGGACAGGCACCTGGCCTTTTTCCGTCGTGAGCCATATAAAAAGAAAGGAGAAGATGCCGGAAAATTGTGTGTTCTTTCTGAGCCAAGCCATAGAGATAAATGTGCTGCAGCCTGTCTCAAAAATCTTTTTATGCCTGTGATACCTCTGGGTCAGGGTCTGTTTTTGTAGAGCAAAGCAGATTTTGACAGAACTGTATCTCTTTGTGGCTGTAATAGAGTAATGTATCAAATTGGTGAACAAGACAAAATAGGATGCCATTTTTTCCAAGTTCACTGAAAACCATAGGGGTGAGTCATTAAACAAATGAAAAACTCAGAAGTAAAGAACTCAAATAGGGCAAAACCACCCTAATGTAACCTTGAAGCATCCTCCGTTGGAATATACACCGGTTTACAACAGACAAACACACAAAGGGAAGCTTTAAATACCAAGCGTGACTTGACTCACTATTAGATTTAACCGAATTTCTCATTTGTTAGGTAATAAACAGTTTGGTGATTACCATTTCATTTACATGGAGGAGTCATTTGCAAACTTCAGAAGGTCAGAAAGACGTTTCTGAAAAACACAGTGGCAAAATAAGGGATTTTGTAGTCTGTATGAATAAAGCAAATAAAACATAAGGAAGACTGGGGACCTGGCTGGGGTCATGAATATTTGCACAGGGCTGCAGAAAACAGAGGAGTGACTTGCTGTGATGTTTTGCCAATGGACTCTAGCCTATGTTATTATTCACTTTCAAAATCTCTTGACTTCCAAGAAAGTGCTGTGGCATTTAATTATACATGAATTTGCATGACTAAGTAGCCCTCAATACTTTTTTTTTTTAAAGAAAAAAAAAAAAAAGCCCCGAACAACAGAATTTTGATTCCAGGTAGGTTTGAAGAAAATATTGATCTGTTCCTATTATTCTGAAGAATAATTAAAAATCCCTGATCACCTCCAAGCAGAGAGCAATGTGTGCTTAACAGAAATTTTGTGCAGTTGATAATATGCACATTTCTAATAGTTTTCAAAACACATAGGAAACGTTTCCCAGACAAAGCTTGCTAAGCTGTCCTGGTTCATTAAACGCACACGACCCGAGAAGTAGTATTCTCCTGTAGGAAATGACACGTGGATCACATCTGCCCAACTTCACGTGGATATCTGAATATTTATAAAATACAGTATTTTTATACAAGGGTTTATATAAGTGTTTATTATAAAAATATTACACCTCAGGCTTTTAAAGCATTACTTCATATAATACCTAACGTGAGACCGCAGCAGAGACAGAAAGACAAGCCAGAAAGCCTCATGCGCTGGTAACAGAAGTCAGCACACAAAGCATAAGGATATCACAAATTTAAAAGACCTTCCGGTGAGATTTCTGCAAACGTCTCGCAGTTAAGCTCCAGGGCCCTAGTGTCGTTTATTTTCTTGCCTTGAGTAGGGAAATTAGAGCACTGCAAACACCAGGAATGTACGTTTATCTCTGGTCTGATTCACGGCTGAAGCAAAGCTCTCTGCGAACCAGCCTGAAGAAGCGTGTTTAACTGGTAACGTGCGTCAGGAGATACAAGCTGCCACTTTTTACAAAAGGCTTACACACACGAACGGATGGGAATTTGAGCTATATAAGCTGGTTACGGCACTATTTTGGGATAAGGATTCTACTTTGTTTTCCAGAATCCAAGTTATATATTGCATGTTCTCTGATTTCTGTTTTGTCCGCTTGCCTCGTTAAATAACATGAAGCTCCACGCTGACCCTGAAAAAAACCCTTAAAACAGCTATTTAAGTGCTAGGCAAAAGAACACCAGAAAAGAGAAATGGTTAAGTGGAATCACTTGCGTGTGATCTCTCACTCAGGGGACAGGGACAGTGACACTACTCAAAGCCTCCCCACTCTGCTGCCGCCGTCTTACAGTGGCTTTGGGGACGTGGGGGGCGGGGGGAATGGAAAGTCGTATTATTTTCCGTAGGGAAGCTTGAGAACATGGACTGCTATGGGATCAGGAAAAGAAGAATTTAGACGCCTGGCACTCCAAGTTTCCAAACAGCGCTCTGCTAAAGAGTAAGGTTTATTTCCCTTCTCTACACGTACCACATGTAATGCAGTAATTCAAATTAATTTTTCATAAGATAAAAATAACTCATCATGTCCCAGCCAGCTGAGTACTAAACCTAAGTAGAAATAAAAAAGTTCCAGAGAAGGAATTCCACTTATTTTTTGGAATATTTCCAAGCCTTTTCTGATATACATGAACAGCATCTGCCTGTCTGCCTGACAGCTGTTACCACATGACAGATATTCTAGCACAGCGCTGCTATCCTAAAGAGAAATGTGTACAAGCATTTCACGAAATAATCACAACAAGATCAGTGTTTAGTACGAGAATTTTCCAATGCCTTTCCTCTGTTTAATATCCCAAACGAGTACGAGTAGATGTGTTACGTCCTATAACTTTACAGCTACAAAAACAGAATCTGAATGATAGTCCTTCCCCCATTTGGGAACACTGAAACTTGTATTGCTTATTCTCAGCTCTGATAGCAATACTGGTACAGCTACAAAACAAATAGTGAATGACATACTGAATACTGTTCCCACTGAGATTAATGGGTTTTGCCAAGATAACACAGATTACACGGTAGCGCGAGGCAGTAATGCTGGGGAAGCAAAACAAAATCTAAGGGGTATTCCTGGTGAACAAAGTTCCAGTTCATCCTCTCTGGATCTTCCTCTTTGAACCCACACCTCCGCGTCAGTAAAGGTTTTGCTCTTGAGTTGTACAGGAGAAGCAAGAACGCTTCTTCACTGTTTGCACACGCTGGACTCGTCGCTGTGTTGCAATCAAACAGCCTTTCTGAAGGTCTCATTGCCCATACGCAACATCTTCCCTCTGAAGCGACTCTAGCCCAGACAAACTTGTTACATCCTTCCCGATCAATCAACAACCAAGTTGATGCCGAGAAGTTGTAGCCAGAGTCTGAGGTTGAAAAAAGAAAAAAAAAAAAAAATCTCTCCTCCCACAGCAAAGAAAGAGCAATGCAATTTGCTAATGGCTTTAAAACACATTTAACTATAGCTATTAAAGTATTACATAGTTATTTTAGTGTACACAGCCACTCAAAACTAGAGTCCATTTGTTGTGAGCTATAGCACAAAAGCCAGTCTCAACATTCCTGTCTTATTTTCCTCTTCTCTCTGGAGTAGGCAGAGATAGGAGCTCCCTTGGCAGAGAAATGAGGTTCAAACACCACAAACGGAATCCATGCAGAGGTTCCTCCCCACCTCAGCTACTACTCACTTGCACAGGCAGTTCAAAATCCACAGGACCTACATTTTCCAAATTAACATTCTTTATTTGGCACCTGATCTGCAAGCGTATCTGGTGGATGAGGTGCCAGAAAAAGACACGGCGAAGGTGCTGCTCTGTCTTCTCCTCTCATTCCTCACTGCCAGCATTAAACCAGTGACAGAAGACACAGCCGATGAGCTCAGATCCACCCTTCATCTTATTTAAGCTGCCACCTGCCACAGGAAACATGTAAACCTCCTGATACAGGGCAGTCTGAGGTAGGAAAGGCAACGGTATCAATCTTTTTCACCAAAGCTAAACCGTTTCACAGGGATGAATTAAATATTCATTGAGCCAAGAAAAGGAGAAAAAGGATTCATAGACCACTGATTTGGGTATCTGATTATTCGCCAGCGAAACACAGCTTTCTGTGCTGCTCTACTGAATGCTTAATGTAAAGAAAGTGTTGAACAGCACAGACACCGGGATGGATGCTTCCTTATCTCCCAGCTAACCACCGGGCTTCGGAGTCATGCCAGCTCTGTTTGCTCCACCAACAAATACTTAACCCTTCAGCACAAGGGGAATCAGGTTAAGGACACTGAAGCTCTTCCTGTCTATAAGGGTTTATCGATGCTTCAGAGTATAATATCCCCACCTCCAACAAAACCAAAAAGTTTCAAAACCAAACCAAAGCAAGCAGAAACAACCCCAGACAAACCGAATGGGCTCCTTTATGAAAAGCTGACATATCTGGTCACAGTCTAAATTAGTAGAGAAGTGTCTAGCTATTTTTATTATCCCAAATTAAAAACCAATGTTGTCTGTAACTCTGACAAGTAACTGCTTATTACCATAATATAATATTTATAAAGCAATGGATGACACAGACCCTGACATTTTTTTTCTGTGAAGCAGCATATAGAAATAAGTTTCCTACAAATGTCAAAAAAAATAGTCCACACAAATCTCAAATTAGCTGCAATACCCATACATGTGATGCGCGAGAAAAACCCTTTTGTAGTAATGAACCGCTAACCGTACAGTCACAGCAGGAATAGCCACATTTAAATTTCCTCACTAGGCTAATGAGAAGAAAAAAAGAGAAAGATCTTTGTTTATGCTATAACCAGAAGGCACTGTAATTATTTTCCTAGGGCTAGCTGAATACAAAAAAAAGCCCGCTATAATGAATGTACACCGGCTTCATCAGGTGGTCAAAGTCCTTTCTGGTTTGGTGGTGGAATGCGGTAGGTTTGCTCCCCAAGGACTTACTCAGAAAATAGTAATTTGGGGATCATCGCTAGCGATGCATACAATGAAAATTAAGTTCTACAACAAAATAAGTTTTGCCACTGGGCAGATTTCTGAATAAAAAGCTGGAGTTGCATTAGTTCCCGTTATCTGTATTTGCAAGCTGTTCACAAATAGCTAGCTGAATGATAGGAGATTTTCCATAAATATTCACTTCATGTTTGCTGAAAAAAACCCATTGTAGTTTCCTATCCAAATTTATAGTAACTATTTTCTCTAGAAATTTCATTTTTGATAGGAAACACAGCATAGGAAAAGCTTTTTTGGGTAGAAAATAGCAGAACCCATGCCAAACTATCAGCTTTGTGCACACACCAGAAAACGCTCCAGTGCGCTGGAATTCAAATTTTATCAAGCCAGTCAACACATTTCTAATAAATGTCATTTCCATGCCCCCTTTTTGCATACTTAAGCAAACTAGGACCAAACAAGCAATATAATACCAGTGAAACAGAACGAATAAACTAGAAATAATGTGGCTTTTTTTCTTGCAATATATCTCCAGGGCATCAGAAATTCAGCCATGGTGACTAAGGATTCAAACCCATTAGAGTTGTTTTTGTCTCTGCTGCTATGTGGCACAGATTGTAATGCGTAAATTCAGTGAGGAAAGCAATTTGGAAGGACACGGCCAAAGGACTCCTCCTCCTCCCATATGCATTACAGAACAACTCTGATGATCAAGCAGATCATCAGGCCACTCGCTTTAAGCATATGGTAGTTGGCAAGTAGTTCACGGCAGCACTTTGGAAGAGCTACAGTGAGCAGGTCGATACAATTCAGTCTTTTCTCAGACTTATAACTGTATAAAATTTCTCAGGCTCTGGGATTTACAGAGAGAGGTTGGATCCTCAGCTCTTACCCAGCACCGTAGTTTCATTCAGATCAACGATGCAGTAAGCGTGAGAGTCCACTAGCCAAGGATCTCGTCTACGACGCCTGGCTCATGGCCACCAAACTGTCCACACAGCTCTGAGTGAACTAGTAAAGCATTGCCCAGTAACAAAAAAGAAATTCACTGCTGTCCTTGAAACTTGGTGGTTTAATAGGAATTTTGCTTTGAGATTAATCTATAAACCCCAAATTGGAAGGACAACAGTGACAGGGATTGCCGGTGCATAAAATCAACTGAAACAAAGGAACCGAAACCACGTTTTTTATGACATGCCCCACACGCCTCACTCAAAGCCTGGTTTTAAAGATTAAGTGGCCAATATCTGGTGTCCAGAGGAACGTAAAGCCTCCAAGAGCAGAGGTCAGAAAGCAGGAATTTGGAAGTGGTACCTGTTCATTGAGAGAAGTGGCACCTGTAGCAATGTTTTAGACGTATAAAAAGTGGTGTTAGTTAATATAACATAGATCTCAACTTTGTAGTCAGGTTAAAAGTGAGGTAAGTGGTTTGATGATTGCCCTTCCCCCTACAGCCTACTAATATTTGTTTTGTTTTGTTTTTAAACCCCTTCCTATGTTTTCCCATATATATTTTTAATATGTATACACATGTGTGTATGTGAGCGTGCAAGCTGTGCAAACGGACAAGCAGCATCCACTACGTGAAGATATTATGCACCATAGCGAGAAGGGTAGTCCTGTTTAATCATGAGAACATCTGTGGTCCAGTCAAATACATAGGGAAATGGAAAATATATATAGTTAATTTTATCATTCCGGTCACTTACTACAAGCAAAAAAAAGGCAGTAAAAAAAATTTGGAGAGTTGATAGATTCCTTTAATCAGCCCATACTCCAAAAAAACACCTGAACCCCAAGTGGTGTGGGGCAGGTTACAAAGCTGACTTGACAGAAAAGGTCATGCAGGCTCCAAATGCAGAGATAAATCCAGAAGGGATATTAGTTCATTATCCTGAGCTCTGGTGAGGTCAAAGGCTTTAGTCTTTCACACAGTTGCTCCTGTACCAAATCCAGCACTGTGGATTTGCTAAACTGCATCTCTCACAGATGCAGTCGGTCTTGATTGAAAACAACAGTGAGATTACGGAAAGGAATTACAACTTCCCTAGTAATTAGCTCTAATGGTCGATCACCACATTGCAGTGCAGGGGGTGGGGTGGAACCCAAACAAAAAGATAAACAAAACCCAATTCCGGTACAACCTTGTTAGGCTTCAGCTTCCAGCTGCTGGGCACCACCAGACTGAAGCACTTTGGAGATCAGTGGGTGGGTTGTTCCGTTTTTATCGTTTTTTCTCCTGTTAAATTCAGATATATTCTGTCACTTCTCACTTCCTCTTTCCTTTCTTCTTCGATTTTAAAGTACTAAATATCCTGATCCTTCTCTCATTATGGTGAATTGTCATTTGCCTTCAAAACTGTCAGACCTTTTTTTTTCCCCTTTTAGATCATCAACTGCATGTCACTACATTAAAAGAAGTTACTGAAAATTCAGTGCCATATACCAGTATCACCATTCTCCCTAGCACTGTAAAGAGACATATCATTTCCTTGTTCCTGTTTACTGCTCCCTTATCCATCCCCCTGCAGAGCATCTCACCTTGTTTGCTTACAGCATCACACAGAGCACATTTTCTGTTGCTCGTATATTATTACCCCCAGGTCCTTTTAGTTGCTGCCTTCCAGGGTAATTTCTCATTTGAAGCAAGCTCACGCTCCTTCTTTCTACAGGATTTGCTTTACATTTAGTGTATTTAAAGCTTATTTCTGTTTCAGTGAACCTCTATTTATCATTCTTTCAACCGTTGAATAATCTGGATGTTTTCTCCATGTTGATTTTATAGTTACTGTTGCAAAAACGGTATAGCTGAGCTGCGGTAAACTTATAGGATGATTCCATATAATCCATCCTGGAGTCCTAAGGACTGCTAACATCCATCAGACCAGGAGCTTATAGCACTTCTGGAAAAAAAAAGGCCATTCTGGCATGCCCACAAATATACTTGGGTGGAAGTTTGGAGGGGGGAAAGAGAGAAAAGCATCAATCAAACTTTCTCAAGTAAGGAAGCACTTGATCTTTGCTGTAAAACAAAGTAACGGCAAGAGAGCTGCACAGTCAACAATGGTAAAAACAAAAACAAAAAACAACCCACAAAAATGAAGAGATTGCATGAACTGTGAGAGGTTAGGCTACAGAAGTGCGCTTCAGCATTGGCCAATAGCCCATTGACCCCCCAGCTGCCACACTGACACTACTCTCACACGATGAATAACAAGAAGCTTTTAAATTAGCTTTCTTCAAACGACTGCAGATTTCAGGCCGGACGGACTCACTTTGTCTCCAAAGGAAAGCATGGAGTGGACCAAGGGGAAAGCGAGGAAGATCATTTTTATGGTCGTCCACAGTCCACCTCACGGGAGAGGGAATGACCGACACCCTACACCCATTGGGTACAAGATACAAAACACAGCGACCTACCAGGCGAGCTAAGCGCCGCGTTGGGACAGAGCCAGGCAGTGTGCCACGTTCTAGAGATGTCAGCAAGGAGCAGCATCTCAGTAATTCTCCTAATGACAAGTAGGGAGGAGTGACTTTCTCACTGAAGAGAAATTCGTTATCTGGCCTGCTAAGCATGGGAGATAACCTAAGAGAGTCTGGACAACGGCTCTTAGCACACACTCACCTCACAGATGGCCACCTTCTCCCCACCAGTCTTTGACCACTGGTTTTGGGCCAGTAGCACTCTAATTCTGACAAGAACTGGTGCCAGCCCAGCTCTGATTAAGTTTTCTACTTATCCTTCAGACCTGCCCCACACAATGCTCGATCAAAGCAATTTATAATTATCACTGTAGCATCTTACAGATTCATTGGCACTGCCACAGAACTGCCTACTCAAGGTTAGCATAGTGTTGCGTAAACAGAAGCAAACCAAGTCTCAAAGAAAACGGTGCAGGTGATTATATCTATTTTGCAGTTGAGGAAAGCAGAAGCTCAGCGAATGCATCTCCTACTGCAAATCCACGGGCAGAGCTGCAAACAAAAGCTCAGCTCAGCCCTTGACTCTTACACCCTGTTCCCGCCTTTCTTCCTTTCTTAAGGTCATTTTGAAACCAAGAAAGCAATAAAGGATTTAAGTGCTTTGAAGTGACAAGAGATAATATTAATGCTTGTTAATCAAGTGTTTAAGGAAACGAAATAGTGCAGTAAGTCACCTGTACAGAGTATATTTTATCTGAATTAACTTAGTCTGTTTTGCTCTATGAAACAGTGGTCTATACTAGAATAAACAAAGGAATTAATGCAGTGCATTAATACTCTGGTAATCTGCTCTTTACAGGGTTTGTTGTTGTTTGGGGTTTTTTTTTTTCTTTTCTTTTTTGTTTTCGGCGGAACTTCAAAATTGTTTCTAATAATTTGAAAAACGTTCCCTAGCAGAGTCAGTCTGCCGCTGCTTGGAGCTCTGCGCCTCCGCTTGGGACTTGCTTCCTTCCCCCCATTAATACTGCAAAAAGAATGTCTCCTAAACTAAGAAACCCAGCATGAAAAGATACTTCATTACTCTGTATGGCGATGAATAACAAATTTCCCTTGGGCTGTCAGGAAGCAGAAGGTTTTTTTTTTTATCTGTGTATCAAAACAGCAGTCGGATTTCATGAAACCTACTTACACGGGATTTTTCCCCACCTCCTTAAAGTTCTTTACAATGCTAACATTTCGGGACATGGAGCAGAAGCAACACCATTTAAGATAGTTCCATTTTAAAGATGTCATGGCCACTGTAAGGAATTTCTGCTGCTCAAGACAACTTATGTGGGTTATTTTCAAGTACTCTTTATCTTTTCTGGGACTCCGGTGTGGTTTCTTACCCTATTTTAAACAATTACTTGCCCTGAAATAATTCTATGACCTCTCATCAACAAATCAGTTCATTCAGTGTTCATTCACATGCTGGCTGACATGGGAAAACAGTTTGGTTTGCAAAACTTGATTTTAGTCATTCAACTTTTGCTAAAATGGCATTTATATCAATCAAAATAATTACATCCACAGATTCTTTCCTTCACACTTACATCTCACACAATGATGAGGGGAAGAAATAGTAACTTTTTAAACCTTCATATGTTTGCATTTGTCCAACTACTCCACACTGACATTATTTTCAGTCAGAACTTCAAAATATTACCAGCATAATGATCACAGATTGGAGCTAGAAGCACACAAAGCATCAGAAAGACATGATAAATATAGGATAACGATCAGCAGGAAAGTTTCCCCCGAAGCAAGTAAACAAGAAGTCGGCAGATAGCTTCTATGATTTATATTTGCTGTGTCACTTTGATAAAGACTAAGAGTATTGCTTCACGATAAATATATTTCTGTTCACAATTCATAGTCACATAGACACCTTAGATTTGCATTGGGCTACAGAAAATACTACATCAATGCACCATCTTCTCCGCTCATCAGAGATTTCGTGCAAGAATAAGGACCTGCGTTGCACTTGAACATGAGTTTTCTGAACTGGCTTTGCTCATTTGTACTTTGCTTTTAGTGCAAATAGCAGATTGAGGAGGATCCTTAAACACAGAGGCCTGTCCTTAAAAGCCCTGCATTTCCCCGGGCAGCCGCGTGCTCTGTATCACAGCAATACATCATCTACCCTGCACCCAGCATATAGCTAAGGCTTTCACCTGCAACAAGAATGTATTAAAAAAAAAATCAATGTAGAAACAGAAAATATGGACTGTGATCATTTATAAACAGACGATGAATAAAATAATCATGATTTCCAAGGTATGAACATTCTTCTCATTGCAAGAAGGGAAAGTGAAATATCATTATGAATTTAGAGATTAAAAGCTTCTGCACAGTCACCAGAGAAACGGCTTATCTTGATACGTGTTGAAGATAAACACGACGGTGTTTTACTCAAATAAACAAGTTACCAAAACTGTAGTAAATCTGTAGGTTAATGACGGTACTAAAAAATTTTAGATTAAGAAGTTGTCTTCTAACTTCCTGATGCACACAGCGTTCTCTGTGATTTAAGGAACTTGACGTGTAAATACAGAGCATTCAAGAAAAATATTACTTCTTCAATAGCAAAGCTAACCTCCTGTATCAGTTAGAATAATGGAAGAAATGAGATCACTTCAGCACCCTTTCATCACCTGCTGAACATGAATCTATGGCACTTCTTGTTTCAATGCATAAAATCCTAGCAAGTTTTCCCCTGAAGATGAAATATATAACACAAGTCTATTCACGAGTAAGGTTCAAGTAGTCTGAAAATCAGATCGTGCATCATGGTGCCAAGTTTACTCTCTTCCAAAATTCATTAGAAAAGCCTTTTAATATTTTTTTTTCCTGGTGGTAACAGACAAAGAACAATCTCCTTCCCAACATACTCCCATTCCATATTAAATTGCATATCACTTACTTTTCTCTTTAGTGAAAAATACTATTCTCTGACAATCTTTTTAAACATCCCATATGTAATGGAATTCCCTAAAAATCAGTCTTGATACTTTGCAATCACAGCGGTTAATGTCATCGAGACTTGTTCACGACATCCCTGCTGTCCTTCTCTATCTTGTTTCAGGCTTATGGCATATTTACATCAGCCAGATATTTATCAGGATTCTTCAGATATATTCAAAAGTTCCTTTTCTATGTTCAAAGAGCAGCAAAGAACATACTGTGATACGTAGCATGATACACACCATCAATCTACCCACAGATATACACGACTCCCTGAGTTTGCTCCCGATGTCAGTGAATTACTTCAGGGGGGTATATCACAATAATGCACCTCTATTGCTTCCAGGACCACAACTCTTTGTATGCTTTATTCTCTATTTCTAAATACATCATCTACATAATACATCTTCATAAATATATTTTTTTATGGTAAACTGCTCCCAAAGTGCTACACGTACCCTTCACAATTCAAATGGCTATGAATTCAGACGTTTACAGATGGAACTCTAAAAATCAACTTCTGTCTTTATTTAAAAAAAAAAAAACAAACCCACACCAAAAAGAACATGCCCTCAATTAGAGCATTTTTTATTTAAAGCAGAGCTCTGAAAATCTGTAGCATTTGGCTATCAGTCTCACAAAAACAATCTGTTTAAAGATTTCCCCTTCCTGCTTCCAAGCGGACCAGAAATACACACAATCTGCTTTGTGGTATTTTAGTATTTCTAGTCTCTGCTGCGTGAAAGAACATTAATCTATTAAGGCACGTTACAACTGATTTAGAAAAGGACGCAGGTCCTTCCCATCCTCAGAAAGTATAGTTGAATAAACCTGTGAGTTTGTTTAATGGAAGAAAGCACCACCAAAGGATGACTTCAAAACTAAACCACCGAGTTTGCAAAGTTGCAAGCAGTACTCAAATCCCTGATCCTGCTAAATAATAAGAAATATGCCTTAAAGCTGAGGACCATTTGCAGCCTTGATTGTTACGATAGCCCCGGGCTCTTGAACGCTTTAAAATCATTTCCCAGTTTAATGAACTATTCATTCCACAGCAGACTTAAAATCATTTCTGGCAGAAATTCCCCAGCTAATGGAAACACTGGAACTCCTCTTTTAAAGGTAGCGAGGACAAGGCAAGTAAACCACATAACATCATGTCTGAGGTAGAGAATCTCTAAAGTGATGCTATTTTGACAGCTTTGAAAATGCAACAGATAAGCCAGGGGCTGCGTCTTTAAATGACATCATGCCAGAATTATTACTACTACATCACTAGAAACCCCCGGGTGTATGGTCTCCTAGTCAGAATTAAACACCAACAGCTATAACTTGAAACAGTTAATTTGTTTATCAGTGAAGTACCTGCAGCCGGCCAAAGCTAAGGGTTAAAACCCTAAAAGGGTTCAAGTTGCAATTGATTTGATCTCAGGACGACTCTAAGTGTCCGGGCTGTCCCGCTCCCACAGCGAAGGTCACGAAGCACAAGTTAAATGCTCTGTTGTCTTCTCCCCACACCACCGTAAGCCAGGACTGAGATCTCGAGGACCACTCTTATATCACACTTTTGCAAACACATGGGACTGACAGTTGGCACCCAACCGACGTCATCATTGAGCAACCCGCCCTAATGAAAGGTGTCCCTGCCCGGGGCAGGGGGGTTGGAACTACATCATCTTTAAAAGGTCCCTTCCAACCCAAGCCATTCTATGGCTGTATCAGGTTTGGGATTTTATGTGTGACGTTAGGCAAATAAAGAACGTGCTTTATTTTTTTCCCCCCCTCTCAAAAGAAAACTCCTGCCTTTTCAACCATAAAGTCCAAATCCTCCATCAAAGCACCAGCCGACTCAAAAATTTAAAACTGGAGGAGTCCACTCCTCCAGAACCAAAGCAAAGGCAGCTGCATCAGGGGCCTCCCCACCGCAGCGCCTTATCTGATTCCAGAGCCGGTCAAACAGCCACCGGCATGGGGTTTTGTAGCACAGAGAAGTGACTTGCAGCATCGCAGGTGGGATACTTTTCTTCCTTTTCTGGAAGCAGCAGAGTACGCTCGAGGTGCAGCCTGCGCAGTCTCCAGCGCCAACGCACATTCACAGAGAGCACTTTGGGCAACGTCTCGTTGCAGCTTCTCTTTCACGAAGCCGGTCTCTCTCTAGCGCGGAGCTGGCTGCTTTCAGAAAAAGCGACAGGAACGCTCCCGCCCTTTGACTGACTGTTTGTCAGAGAGGCTGACACGTTTAGTTTTGAAACCTGCCAATATTTCACAGCCTCTGGAACAGACGAGCCGCCAGATTTCCTTTGGGAGAAAGAAAGGAGGGGATGTACATCCACTGAATGAAAATAACCAATACAGGGCTGGATCCAGCCTCAAATAAGCAAAGCTTTTCACTGAATAAGGGCTACAAGACTTGCCTTACTGATTTCAGTAGGAATTTAGGTGGAAAAGAAGTCTAGGATTTGGCCTGTAACAGTGTAAGACTATTTTATAGTGTTTACTTGCCTAAAACCAGTAAAAGACTGAAAATCTGCATGAGCACAAGATGCACACAGAACAGTTTCAACGCCTGAAAAATAACTCTTCAGGCACACAACTGTTACACAAACCAGCAGCCATCGCAAGCTCATCTTGTTTGATGCAACAGCAGCATAATTAAAACCAAAACAACTTTCACTGCTGCAAAACATCACAGAGCCTTGTGAATGGCTTGTCAAAAAGCAGCCACTATGATGGCTAGTTTCATTTTTAATGACATATTATACATAATAAATCTATTTATATGAAACAGCCAATACAGAAAACTCCGTAGATGAAGAACGGTTATTACTTTCCAACAAAAGAATCCTCCTTTTGCTCCCCAGGTTTATAAAGATTTCCAGGCTCCAGCATGGAATCGCCCTCGACTCTGCGAGGATCCCCCACCCACAGAAAGCCCTTCCAAGTCTTGGATTTAGGCAGAACCGAGCGTGAGCATGTAGCATAAAGCTCACTCATACTGTCCAAAACCTTTTCACTGAGATTTGGTGTCTTTATTTTGTGTCTTTCAAGATATAAAGGAGTTCCAGAAAGGGATTCATGCTTGAAAGAGCCTTTCTTCCACAAACCGAAGCGGCTGTGGGCACAGCTTGTACTTGTCTAAACAGAAAAGCCCTAAGCAGGGACCAGCTCTGCTTTGGCAGAAGGTTTTTCTTTGCGGGGGTGGGGGCATTTGATTTGTTTAAATATATATATAATTATTTTTTTTAAACGCACATGGAAAACACAATTCAGGTAATAGTGGATATGCTTNCTCTGCTTTGGCAGAAGGTTCTTCTTTGCGGGGCTGGGGGCATTTGATTTCTTTAAATATATATATATATTTTTTTTTTTTTTTTAAAACGCACATGGAAAACACAATTCAGGTAATAGTGGATATGCTTTCTCCGACTTCTGATTGCAAAACCTTCCTGTTACCTGTAACTTTGTCAAGCTGAAGTTTATCAGCATGAGGCAGAAACCTGACATAGCTGTTTCGGTTTTTTTGACAGACCCGACTGAAATGTTACATTGGTTTCAGAGAAAAAGGTGGGAGAAGGAGCCATACATAAGTGTAGAAAAATAATTTCAGCAGGTGTTTTAGTGCAATGTTTTGAAAAGTGAGGTTCCACGTTCATCACAAGGGTCACCTTTCTTGTCAAGGAATTGCCTTGTAGGGAACATGCTTGAAGTACAGGGGGAAGAAAAAATCCACAAAGATAACCAAGAAATGAGCTACTGAAAGAAATAATCACACTGAGCCTTACTGCTGTCTTTCAAAAACCATACGCTAACTCACACCTCTTCCACTCCAATCAAACCACATCAGCACCAACCTTGTAAACCCACTGACTATGCACCAGCCCAGACAGGCAGGAGCCAACCAGTTGCCAGGCACAGGATTTCATAGGGAAGAGGTTAGTCTGAGTGTTTCTGCTGGACATCGGAAGAGGAACCGTTTTTATCTCTTCACATATAAATTAAAGGTTATAATGGCAGAGGGTTGAATAGAGCAGAAACAGCTAGAGAAGAAACTGGTCAATCAGGACACAGGTCTGCTGCCGGGGCTGTACGTTTAGAAAACGCGCATGGGGAAAAACCCACTACAGCGGAATATCACTGGCAGACCTACATACCTGATGCAATCGCACAGCGCTGCGTGAAAACAGATAGCCAACACGCACCAGCCAGTGACGTCCCACAGACCCCCAGGAGACCACAGTCATTTTATCTATTCTTGTCTTTTGCTGGGGAAGAGATAAAAAAAAGAGGAACAAAATAGTCTACCTGAAAAGCTAAATATTAGGCACCTACACAAACACCTTGCCTCCTGTAGCCATAGTTGATTTCCATTAAACCAAAGAGAGACAATTCTGTTACGCAATGGCGTAGCCTACCTGGTTGACTGCCCCCACATAGATTCGGGTCCGAAGTGCCAGATACTCTGAAGAGGATGAAGCCTTTGCTCAAGGAAGCTTGGAGTCCTTTGAACTATTAAAATTACTGGACAGATTGATGACATGTTTGTAGGCACGCTCCCCCAATGTTGTGGCTGTAACCTTTAGTATACAGCTCTTAAGTCTTCTTTCAAAACACTGCCGACTTGCACAAAGGACTAAGTCCTCGCTTCCTTCCTCACAGAGGTAGAATTACCAAAATAAATTTCAAGACAAAGGAGTAAAGGGCAGTCCAGGAGCGGGAAACCAGCTGGACACTCTGTACTCATGGTCTCCTGAACTTGAGCTAAAAAAACAGCACAAAGCCCACAAGAGTCACTCTATCAAACACCAGCAACAGCTCCTGAAAGGCACAGCAGCAGGACAAAGCCCAGCCTTGCTGCAGGCAACATTTTTTAGTAGCTAGCTCAAGAACTGGCAGTTATTTTAATAGCTGGTTCCAATGAACTGGGCCAAAATGGACTCCAACACATTAGCTTGAAACTGCGTTCTTCATCCTGAAGAACACTATTTGCATCAACCCCAAAAATCTACTTTTCCTGGCTGCAGCTTAGGGGTCTGAAAGGACGCAGGCGCTAAAGAGAGCGCCACGTAATGGAGGTGGGAAGCATTCCTGTACGGCAGGATACAGTACTACGAGAGAGAAAAGAGATAAATATCATTTCATTTGTTCTAAATCAATGCATAATTTCAAGAGGATTCCCATTTGTATCTGAATACAATATTTACATTGTTGGTAAGTGTATTTTCTCGACAGATGTCTTATTGTAAACCCTGATCTGATTCAATCTGCAATCACTGGGGCTATTCACATGCTAAAACACTATGATGGATGATGCATTTTAAAGAGTAATTGAAATGGGAAATAAAATACCTAGTTTCGAGTCACAAAGGCTACATTACATACTCAATAAGTACTAGGACTGAAAAGCAAGCGCTGTTACGGCTGGAAAGACTCCATGTGCTTTTCCCTGGCCATCAGCTTACCACCGAGCCCCTAACGCTCTCCTGGGCAAAAGACGCAACTCTCCTCTCATGATAAAAGCATAACAGAATTCAGGGTTTGCCCCACTGCAATGAGTATGCTAATGTTGACCAGGAATCTTATAATTACTTTTGTGTTTTAGAGCTTTATGAAACCTGGCTGAGACGACCGTGTATTTCAGGAACGCTCACACCCAAGATGAGGACCTTGAGCCTGGGGCACTTGTGGGTCTCCTGTCCTCCCTATCTCAGCTAGCAACCCACGCACCGTTAGTCCTGTGCAGTGAAAAATTAGTATAGCATCCAATCTGAAAAATACTTCCAATTGCAAACAATAAACTTCTGGGAAAGAAATCAATATTAGATTAGCTGCAAGGTTAGTGCAAATCTGTGAAGGACATAAAACAAACACACCAAAAACAAGCCCACAGAGCAGGTTACAGAAGACAAGCATACAAGGTCAGGATTCTATATTAAGGGCACATTGTTCAAACCAGAAAATGAAACTTTCTGTTTTATTAAAGGCTAATACACATCTGCTTTGGAAAAATGAACTCCAAAAGTCTTGTTCACACATGAGCACAGACAAAATATTTTGTATTGAGCATACTCAAAATATCCAACAGAAATTAGGCTGAGAACACAACAAGTGGTGAAAATAATCTGAAAGTTTAGAACTTCATTTATTTTTTTTTTTAATGGTGATTTTTTGATGGAATTGCTATGTCTTTTCAATTCACCAGTCAAAACTAAGTAGCACACTGATCGCTTCTCAGGTCTCCCAGCAAAGAATACTCCAATATTCAAAGCAAACAGGATGCACTTTTTTCTACCTTGATCTTCAAAAACATTTGCTGAGCATTTTGTGTGTTAAGTCAGGGCACCTCCGATACAAAAGATGCTTATAAACAATCTAACACAGGACCAAATCCAGCCAGAGAAAAATCTTTCAAATTGAATGAGCTTTGTACAAGCAGTAAAAAGCAGAGTCCCAGAGGTCACCCTTGGTGGTGACAATGCAACTAGAGGATGTTGCACTTATGAACAAAGATTACGAGTGTTCAATATGTAGAAGAATTTCCCCAGGTGCCTCCCCGTTGAAAGCCCAGTGATGAAGACGGAGATGGGTAGTGATTTGGTCTATGCAGAAAGCAGTGAGGTCCTACGGTAGGAGGCTGACGGGGGCACACGGGAACCCGGTGCGGTGCCTCGGCCAGGTTCACACGCATGACAGCCTGCAATAAAATTCAAGTCAGCCTCTCATTCTAGCACCACACATCACACTGGCTAATAACAAAACACAAGTCTGTCTGTTTAAGCACAATATTTTATCATTTTCCCTACCATCCTAGCCACAGGTCTATTCTGTAACAAACTATTCTATAACAGTGTTAATTGCTTGGGTGCGTGGACTAAACTCCAGTAACAGATTCATAGGAAGAACCCTCTTTCAACAGAAAAATCCCCAGTAGTAAACCCATAACCCAAATTCACCCAAACACTAAGTGCTCCGTTCGGCTCCTAGTCTGCTCATTTTCTTTACTATGAACTTTAGCTTCTTAACATGGGCCAGGGTGCTGCTCGAGCCCTGTAGCTTTAGTATGAAACGAACAAATGAGAGGGAGTAACACTAGATATTGATCAAGTGCAATGGGTATCGACCGGTGCCTGGCACAAGCCCCGACCTGAGCTTCGTTCTGCAACGCGTGCTGTAGGCACCAGCCTCCTTTCCAAGGCTGTTTTGACCAGCGACAATCTGAACGCCACAAACCTCTCCCTTCCTCGTTCCAAGGCTGTTGGTTCCAAGGCTCCAGGGCTCAAAGCTTTCTATTTCTTTTACCCTGGAAGCTTTCCAGAGATGTTTAAGAGAGCTGTTACTCAGGGACTGTTCTTGTCTGTTGGATCTTTGCTCTCGACCAAGGAACGAGCAGCACAGCAGCATGCAGGGCAGCTATGCACGTCGTGCTATTCTGCCACAATTATGTTGCAGACACCGCAATTCCCCACAAGCTGAATATTCAACCCTTAGTCCCGCTGCTGGCTTTTTAATAATAGACACATTTCAGAAAATCACAGAATGGTTTAGGTTGGAAAGGACCTTGAAGGTCCTCGGGTTCCAACCCCCCTGCCTTGGGCAGGGACAAAAAAATCATTATCATCTCCAGTTTATCATCTCAAACTTGGTGACAAGAACAAACTGGGAGGAAGTTGTTTTGAAAAGCCTCGCTCGAATAAAATTATTCAATGGAGGCCCACAGCTGCAGGCTGTCATGCATGCTGAAGTCATTATATAGTCATAATGACATCTGTGAGCACTACATCAGACTGTAATCAGTCTTTACGGAGCATGAGGACTATAGCCATAAAGTGATTCCGACATCAGAAATGGCATTGCAGTACCTCACTTAAAAATACCCTCCCTGAAAACAGGGTGCCAAGCCTTGTGTTAAGCAGAGCGATAGTAAGTAAAGCATCAAAGCAGACTTTGGGATGGAGAAAGCCCGGCACTTATCTGGCGAGAGACTTTGCTAACCAAACAAGGATTAAGCGTGTGTTGAATTCTGCTCTCTGGAGCTTCAGCACCTCGCTCTCGGCTTTTCCTTGGACCAAAGATCTGGAAACCTTTCCTAGAAGTATTGAGCCACGTCTTTTCTCCCAAAGGGAGTATGGGAGGAAAGGATAAAGGCAGGATGGGTTTTTAAATAGCAAGCACTGTGCACCCTTTCACTAAGCCTGGGCCAGGACTAAGCCATGGGTCAGATGGTGCAGGACTGAGATGTGATTCAATTTCTTCTTCCTTAGATTTAAAACAACACTTCCAACCTCTCAAGACTGTTTTTTTGCCACCAGACTTCTGGTGGGAAAGTAAGAGAGGAAGCACTGACATTCAGGATCTGCTCTCAGAAGCAACGCTTCTCCTGTGACCCAGCGCCATCATACAAAATAATTCATTTCTGTCCACAGTTCTGCTGAGTTACTGTAAAAACAGAACCAAAGCTCTTCCCTTCCCTGTAACACACACCAGGCATCACAATTTTTTTTTTTTTTTTTAATCCCCACAAGCGGTATCCTCACGGACCCAAGCCCAGGGTGCGAATCGCTCATGTACTCACAGGGTCTCCCACTTTACCTTATGCTCTTTTCTGCCAAAGAGCCCAAGCATTTAGCTAACCCTAAACCTCTAAGTATGGATGTATTGATCAAAAAAAAATTTAAGGCTGCTGTCTCAGCCAAACCACAACAGCTGTGATAGCAGCACACACGATAGCAAAGCTATTGTCACGAGCCGACTGGACATAATAAAGTGAAATATGGCCAAGAACAAAAAAAGAGCAATAGTTCTTCTCTTATGAATAAAACCATTAATTTATTTTGATTTCAACATACACATGCATCTCTTGTAGTCTAATAGAAACTCCGGAAGACATTTTTGCTATGTGTTTGGATGCCTATTAGCGAGCGAGAGGCTGCCAGGCTACATTTGACTCCTCTATTACGTTTAAGTGCTTGAAAGACTACACCTGCAGTCAGTAACTTCCCACGTAGCCCAGTGTGGTTCAAAGCAGGTCATGGTCAACCAAGATATGACTCATGCACATCTTAAACATCTGAAAGGCAAAATTCATTCCTTCCCCTTACCTGCTCTGCTATGGTTCTACCAAAATAAAACAAATGTTTTTCACCTCATGTTTAAATTCAAGTCTGCAGAACATCTGACTCACCTCAAAGAAAATGTCACAAATTGCATTACAGCAGAACATCTTATGATGGAAAACCTTGTGGAAGGTTTTATTAAAATATCACAAAAGGAATAGTCATCCTAAAGTATCTCCTGGCATTGAAGAAAGAATTCTCTCCCTGCAATACAATTCTGGAGATGGGTTCAAAAACCCTCTTTAAAAAATAGATAATTCCTTTAAAATATGCACATTTCTAATGTAATTTATGTAGAAAACCTTATTGGTTTCATTCCTGTTAAATGCCATAGGACTCTCCATAATGGAATTAATTTCAGAAGAAAAATACCATTTAAATTTATTTAATCCCATGAATTAATAAAACCATTTCTGACCTACATTAAAAAGGACAGGGCTAGCTTAAAATGAAAACACGACTCCTCTGAGACTTTTTCACTCATTTGTAAATTATACGGCTAGTTTAATTAGACCTCCAACATTAGACATGAAGTTCAACTCAGATCCGTATCTTTCCATTCACGCACTCTAGAGCATCCAATTTCTTGAAATGACTTTAAGTTCAACTTCTTCTTCTGGAATAGCAAGTATAAAATAAAAATATTCCATAAACTGTGTCCATTTACAAGTAAATAGAAATGCAGCACTGCTTCTACTACAATTCATAGAAAGTCTCCAAAATTATGGTTTCTGCAATGAAGAGAATTTAAACTATGCGGTAATCCTAAAAATCACTATTCAATCAAGTACGGGGAAAGAGGTGAAACTTAACAGCTCTCAAAACAAGCTCTGCAAATCAGTTTAACAACTCCTGTTAATCCAGAGATTAACAGATTCGATAAATGCAGTTTGCATTGCATTTACATCTTTAAGTGAGAAGAAAAATAACAGGAGCTCTAAAAAGAAAAGTAAAGCCCCAAATATTTTAGATGGATTATCACGTAAAACTGCAGGATGCGCAGCCATAGTGAAGCAGATAGACTTCATTCTGGAAAAACCTCGAGACAGTAAATAATATTTCTGAAGAACAATATCACCCGCCTCCATTCTAGTTAAAACTTCCAACCTCTTAAATGACCTTCTTTTAAAAATGTGTTATCTATATGTACATATATATATGAGCCTTTTTCTCAGCCTCTCCCTTGCAAGCCATTAACGTGTCTTTTATATGGAGGGGATACATATCTTTTCAACATACCTACTGGTACCTGAACAAGGCTGTGGGAGAAGCTAGGCTGTGCAGGAATTTGTAGCTGTTTTAAGAAGTCCGTCCTGAGGTGTAGGTGCTGGGCTGGTGGTCCTCAGGAGCTCCGCATGCTGCCCCTCACTTCACCAGGAACCTCCTGCTGAGCCTACTGAAATACTTTGTGCCTCGAGTTCTCCAGCCATGAAGTTGTACGTGTGCTTCCTGGGAATTGTTCTCAACCTTGATGGTGTAATATTGTCTCAGTAACAACTATGTGCATAATGGCGTCGTATAACAGAACCTCACTTCTATTTAGGATCATTAAGAAGCAGTATTGTGTCTTCAACGTCCATATTTCTTAATGGGGAGATAAAAGGAAAGCACCATGGCTCATGGAAGCACAGGCTTGGAGAACACCACCACGTTACTGTCAGGAAGCCTCCAAGCTCCCTAGATGCCAGAAACATGCAATTTTCTGCAGTATGGAAGGGCAAGCCTCTCTTCGCAGATGCAGTTCATGGGGAAAGACTTTGGTTCTATTCTGATGTAATGTTGTACCATTTCTGCAAAACATGCAGTTAATGATGGACATCTGAAACTGATGTATCAGAGTAAGTGGTCTTATCATGATCAGGATTTTCCCTGTAACGTTAATTTATGTGGATGAGTATGAACATCTACGTCTTACTGGTTTCAGCAGGAATGGATTTTATTGTAAATTTGACCATGGCATCAGTGGATATAAGATGTTATTTCTGCAGAAATAATAGGAATAAGGAATATAATTCTAAAGATAGGGAAGTTAATTCTTCTTTTCATCACTTCTAATTCTTCATTTAGCGTAATAGCTCCTATTCTTATGGTCTTGACGTTTTATGTAACATCGGAGTACTTTTACATAGCTGCTTGCCTATTGTATTTCAGGAGTGAATGAAGAGTCTTAGTCATAAACATCCTGTGATTCCAAGATGTATGAACACAAGCTACTTTACAAGGCCAGGCTGGACGGGTCTTTGAGCAACCTGGTCTAGTGGGAGATCTCTCTACCCATGGCAGGTGGGGTGGAACTAGATGATCTTTAAGGTCCCTTCCAACCTAAACCACTCTAAGATTCTACATTAAACAGTAGGCAACCTAAGAAGATGGTATTCTGCAAATATTAAATTTTAGGGTAATTTATCAGCAACTTCCACTTTGTGAATCCATGCATACATGAAGGCACAGCAGAAAGCAAACCACTGACCTTGGAAGCTTTAATGTAAAAATCAATTACCACCAACCAGAATTATTCTTCAATACTGCTGAATCAATGCCTCTAAAAAGCAGGTACCTTTATCGGTGAAGATTTTAGGTGGCTGACAGAACAAAACAGAATTTATCAGGCAGGTATGGGTGTTTAAACCCTGCTACATGAACTACTTACTTACAGGACTTTAGTTAAAAAATACGGAAGATCATGCTCAAGAGCATATTCAGTAGAACAGCAGTCAAAGTTTCTTTAACTCATGACCCACTTTTCTTTCATTATAAAAGAAAACTCTGGTGGAACTACAGAGTATGTGAACACACTCAAACTTCAATTAAATAGACTTTCTTCACCAAGAGCAACTAAATTTAATGACACCAAGAAAGAGCAAATGGCATGACTAAGTGGAAGAAGACTGGGCTGTAACTCATGGGCAACAGCAACTTAAACATAAAGGCTCCCCCTCACCCCCATGAAATACCGGATTTGACAGTCAAGCTTTTTAATCTGCTCGTTTTTAAGCCAGAAAAGCACATTCTTCAGGTTCCAAACATGTTTCTGGCAATTGTAGTCCTTAAACCGACCACAGGAAGCTTGGGGTGGGGGGGGGAGCCACCAGGCAGCTATTACTAATAAATCAGAAAATACGTGAATTTACATTACTGGTTGCTTTAATGGTATGAACACGTGGTCTGTGCAACTGCTCACACCTAATAGTTGGTCTTACATCGTGAAGCCCCCAGGAGAGCTTATTTTGTCAAACAGTAAGTAGAGTTCTGGGATCTTGATCATCAAACTCTTCTTTTGCCCAAAAAAATCAGCTGCTGGCTTTTAGAGTTAAATGTTAAGAACAGAGATATAAGCTATTGTTCCAATATCTACACATAATTCCCGAGACACTCAGAAACATCTGTGCTTAAATGATACACTGATTATTTGCTTGCCATTAAATTCTGTCACAGATAATCAGATATCTAATGGTACTGTATTGTTCCTCTTCTGTTTCTTACATACCAGTTTCTATTTTCACAGTTGAAGCATAATTTCCACTGGTATTTTTCCAAGTCATGTCTCTGCTTTCTGGAGTGTGCTCTCCAGCATCCCTCTTGGTTTGCTTTAATTTGTGCTCTTACAAGCACCCAATAGAGAAGATGTGCTGCTATAACAGCACTTGTCATAACTTCAAATTTGACAATCGCATGTGCGCTTGTGGGCACGTATATATATATACACACACACACAAAGAGAAAAAGAGAGATGGTAGTATGCATAGATTCCCTTATGAGATTTGTACATTTCCATTTCAAGTACCAAATATAAACATATTCCAAACCTAATTTAGAGTACTATTTTAAAAAGGCACCAGCTTGAAAATGTTGTGGAAGATCATTTTCAATTTATATAGCGTATCAATAACACTGCCTTCGAAGACACTGAGGCATACTTCTCATTAATCCGATGCACAACCACCATCCTGTGAGTACATATCTGTGAGATCAGTCTCTGGTTTTAGCAATTCCTTAAATACAGCTACAAGTTACACCTCTCAGCCTGACGATCCAGTTGTGTATTTTTCTGCTAACAGATATATTAAATACCAGCTGAAATTAGTCATTGACAAGCTAATGACTAAAAACTGAGATAAAGTGTAATAGCCGTATTGAAAACATATCTTAGTAAGCCAGTAGCACGAACGCTTTGCAAGTCAGTTAAAAAGATGTATAGAATTCATCTATGATGATGTGCTTCTTGTTGTCCTTTGTTATTTTGTCTGTTTTCAGCAAGTCACTGCAGTAACAGAAAGACCTGTGGCATTAACAATCTCCACAGTGCCATATTAGTGCTTGATTGTTCCAGCAGTGCCTATCTGCATCCGATACTGCTGCACTTCAGTGGCTCCTGTAATACGAGATGAGATTTTAATAATACAGTCCACTATTTCAATTGCACCTCAGATTCACACTTTGTGCAATTTCAGTTTATACATGGTTTGAAAATATATTGGGATAAACTGCAAACTTGCAAAAAAATAATAAATCATGCAATCGTGCATCACAATTAATTTGCAGCCTGGATTTCATCCAGATTCCTCGAGTCCTTAAGGATAAGCAGCAGAAGCCTGCTAGTTCTACAAGTCATGTTTTTCTACAGATGCTATTACCGTGACTTGTAGCAGAATATGAATAATCTGTAGTGATTGAAGAAACGTTTCTTTTGTAGTCCGAGGAGCCGCTCATAAAGAAAGTCTGATTGATAACTGGGCAGGCTTAAAGAGAAATTTGTAATTCCCATTTATTTAGTCAACTATCAATTGGAAGTGACTCACATTCAGCATTAATACCGATATCCCACCAAAAAGTACATATCAATCTACAGCAGCTGGGCATAATTGTTTAAATTCAGTTTTTAAAAATAATAACGTGTTAGTTGCATGGGAAAAAAGTTTGTCTGAACCCAAATTCTGTGTTCAACTACGTAGAATAAACAGGCAAAATGTTGCCATGGAAACATTATACTTAACAAGATTCATATTTGATCTCCAGTTGACAGAAAAGACAGTATTTCTTTTTAATTGCTGCAGCCAGTTAGCGAGCACCGCTTCTGAAGACACAGTCAAGAACAGTGAAGCGCGAGCCAGCACGAAGCAGTTACGTTTCCCCACTTACTCTGCCATTTCTTCCACCTGCACAGCTTTTTCTCCACAGCCAGTCATCAAAACTCCCACATGTGCCCAACATTGACCGATACTTAGAGCTGCCAAGGGCTGGCAGCTTATCCCTGCCGCAGCACAAGTCAGCCCTGACACCGGGGTAAGACCTTTGCGAAAGAGCTGTAGGGCAGTTGTTTGCAGTAAGCATCTGACCTGGTGCTCCCCAAATACTCCCTATCGTAGCTAAACTTTTTGCTGAAGCTCCTCAAAGAAAGGCAGCCTGAGGCAAACGCCCACGAGAAGAATTTCAGTCCAAGCAGCTCAAGTTTGGCAGCGTTAGAAAAAGCCGAAACCCAAGTCTTGTCATGCTAAGTGTCAGGAAACTTTAACAGAGTGACACAAACACTTCTGTCTATAATAAGCACAAGTAGAAAAGCAGAATTGAGACAGTATTCTTCTGCAGGGTCAGTATACGGACAAAGGGTTTTGCAAGATCACCCCTGACAAAAGTAGTTGGAAAATTATAAGCAGCAGCTGAGAGAAAAGAATGTGAAAGTTGAACTGCTGGCGAGACACAAAACGTGGGAGTATAAATGTTAAAGTGTCACAGGACGAAGGAATGAGGTTATTAAACGCTGTTATGTTCACTTCCTCTGACAAGACGCACCCACATCTCTTCTGCGGTCAGCATTTTAAGCAGTGGATTGCTCGTTCGGTTCAGGAACAGCTACAAGGTGTCCTTTCCCAAGCAAATTAACTGTGCTCCAACAAGCAAACTTTCTACCTAGGAGACAAAGCAAATTCTCAGAGCGTTTCTATAGCAATGAAAAAAATCCCTTTGTTATCCTTCAAGCAAACTTCTCACTCTTGTGCCCATTAAGCATTTATGTGTGTTTATAAAGACACACGTGCACACGCACACTTGCATACGGGTTTCTGCTATAGTTGAAAAAGCGTTTCCCTGGAAAGGCTCGTTTGGCTCACGGCCTGCCTGTTTGCTCTTTAGCTGGTAATTAATAAGAACACGCTTGATTCACCATGAATGTATATCAGAGGACAGTAAAGGGCCAGGAATGAGAAATCCTCTTCCCACTGCCATTCTCGTCTAGTATGGGATTAACGGTCTCAAAGACTGATGTGTAGCAAAAACTGTGGCAACCATTTCTGGAAACACCGGTGAATAAAGACAACTTACTGCAACAAGATTTGCTGGCAAAGCAACACAAAGGCAAAGTTCTGGGAGTTTACCACACCTTCACTGTTTCCTGAATTTCACTACGGTTATCGGGACGCAATCTATAAGGTCTGCTCTGCACAATGACTTCTGTTCAATTATTCCTAGAGCCTTCAATTAAATAGAGTCTGCCACATGAGAAAGCAGAACTCTATATAATTTTATAAGGTTTACATATATTATTTCCTTCAAAACACACTATTTCAAATGGAATGATAAAGAAATGCCATCACTCATTTACTGTTAAGCAGCATACTAGAATTATATAAATTTATATTCTAAGGGTTTGGCAAATGTTCTTTTTTTCCTTATAGCTCTGACAAGTTAAATTATTAGAGGTTCCTAGAACTCCATTATAATGTCATATGCTTGATTTTTACCTTTAGCTTTCTGAATTCTATTTATTAGACTATGACGTAGCATTACACTGTAAATGAAGACCTACAATCATTACTCGTGGAGTTATTGCTGGACATAGTCCGTGTGTCTATGTAAAGTTTAGGTATGTTCGTCTCTCATTTCAAGGAGATAATCAAGGCAAAGAAATATTGCTACGTTCATGGAATCACACAGACAGGCTGCCATATGCCTGAAGAGACCATGAAACACTGCAAATAGATGCCAGCACACGTGCCCATGGGTTTTGGCGACAGAATAACTTACATATCACGAAAAGTTTTATCCTTAAGATCTAGTCTGATCCTCTACACAAAAAGGGAAAGAGAAAAATGGTAGATTTCAGCCAAGTATGCTGTCAGACACTCCAGCATCTGCTGACTGCAAACATCAATTTTTGACGCTTTGTTTTGGTACAGGAAGCACGTATCACTTTTTTTTTCCTGAAGGTACAGGCTTAATTTTTAAGCCACATTTCCAGGATGAGAAAAAGAAATGCACGTCAGTGCCCTTCACCTTTTGGGTTCCCCCGCCACAATACTGATTTGAAAAGTCTAAGTGTACCCAAGTGTTCCCCACCAGGCAAACGCAAGAGTTTTTAAAAAGAAAACAAACCACACACAAACAGTACAAGCGCACTCATGTATGAAAATAGCCTAGCCTTGTAGAAGGCTGTGAGATGTCCCTGCTCTCACAGCCTTACTCTTTAGATGCCAAAGGCCTAAGCATTTCTCAAGTCTGAAGAGGCAACTCTACAATACGACCCACGTTAGTGAGTGGTCAACCAGCAAAAGACCTAAACAGGAAAGCGTTAGAGCAGCTGTATCAAGCCAATTTTGAGCCGGAAAAAAAAATCAGCAAGAATATCCTCTTTTAATAAGGTACGTTAAAGCTGTACCAGTCTCCGGGAATACAGACACTATGGCAGCGAACACATTGTGGACACTATGGCAGCGAACACATTGTGGACCCCTCCTCAAATTGGTGAGGCAAATGCAGAAGCCAGATGTGCCAGATGTGTTCCGTACCCAAGATATGAAACTGGTGCCCCAGGCAGGGCTAAAGAGTATCAGGTGCCTGCAGAAACCAAGCTGAACATTCAAAGGCCAAGAATTATCTGGTCCCATCCTTATCCAATTGTGGAAAACGGTCTGCACTGTACTTGTTTTAGAAGTTATTTTATGCCCAATAACTCAAAGCCTATCTCTGCTAACAGTCTAGAGGGAAAAAGCACATGCATTGCTGTACGGCTCGTAGACGGATCTATTGCACAGTGATTTCTCAAACTGTGTAGCGGCACAAAGGCAAGCAGAGTGCAATTTGACCTTAAAAAGCAGCGAAATCTTCCTTCTCGGTTTTAATTGCCCTTGTACTCAAGCACAAGCTATTTCATGATGCAAATTCATCCTTAGAAGTGGTGACTGTAAACAGATGTTCTTTTGGCAGTCCCTAATTACTGTCTAACTGAGGTATCCTGGGCTGATAAATGCATCATATGAACATGCTCAGCACAGTACCTAAAAGCATTCTTCGTTTTAGCTAGAAAAGAAATTGGAAGGAGCTTCACCAGGATCCAGAGTTTATCATCAGATGCTGGAGAGCCAGTCAAGCAGGATTTCCACGCGCTTTTCACAGATTTTATTCAAGGATATGATGCTACTGGGTTGTATACTGCATTTTCCCAGAAATTTCAGTGCTTCATGTATATGGTTTTTTGCACAGAAGAACTGTATAGACAGCAGGCTTGTATGCAGTACACA
>RSEF01000005.1:1733370-1756838 GCA_003993805.1 Himantopus leucocephalus
CAGCAGGTGCAGACTGGAGTCTGGGCAGTAACTGAGTGCCTGCATTCTCTTCAAAACATCACTGTAGGGAATCAGGAATAAGATTGTTCACTCAAAATGGGTTCCAGCTTATTGTGGAAAAANCATCACTGTAGGGAATCAGGAATAAGATTGTTCACTCAAAATGGGTTCCAGCTTATTGTGGAAAAATTACACCTTGTCTACTGCGTATCGTGTGAATTAAAGGGACCTGTGATAGATAACCTCCCTAAATGCATCTTCAGCATGTGGGACATCTGCATTGCCCATGGATATGCTTTTGGCTGTATGGAGAAAGACTGGTCACACTGGATCCCACTTGCACTGCAAGAAATAATTGGGAAAAAAAAAATTAAAATTCAACAAATGGTGAAAAGCACTGGCTGGGGCATGCTGGAGTTCGGGTAGGGGATGCTGAGCTCTGGAGGTCGGGTAGGGGATGCTGAGCTCTGGAGGTCGGGTAGGGGATGCTGAGCTCTGGAGGTCGTATTGCAAGGTGGGCAGTCATCCCGCCTGTCCACATCATGCTCTGTTAGAGCCACTCCTTTGCTTGATGAAGTTGTTTTTCTTCCACAGAAACCCACTCCCAACAGACCTGGAATTCACCCAGTTTCCCAAATAACCTCAGAGTCAGTCTCCTGCCACCGAAGACTCTCCTGGGGGAGCATAGGCACAGCATCAGATGAGAGAAGCCGGTAGCACTTAGCACGTGTGATGTCCATGCACAGGAAGAGAGCTATCATATATTTAGGTTTCTCTGTACCTTTTATCTTTAAATGCAAAAAATCCCATCCTAGCAGAAACTGATGTTCGTTTATTNAGAAGCCGGTAGCACTTAGCACGTGTGATGTCCATGCACAGGAACAGACCTATCATGTATTTAGGTTTCTCTGTATAGACCTTTTATCTTTAAACGCAAAAAATCCCATCCTAGCAGAAACTGATATTTGTTTATCTCCTATTCTGGAAAATGCCCTCTCTGGACAAGGCAGCCCCTCTGAGCAGGGTGCCAGGGACCTGGAAATGCTGGATGTGCCCACCTAAACACACACACCCAAACATTGCGCTGGGGAAACCCTGGAAAGATGGAGGTTGGCGTTCTGTGTGGATGTATATTTGTACCAAAGATGTATTTCCTCTATTTCAGAATAACAGCAAATGATAAAAGAGTCAGAAAACTTCCGCCAAAATAAAAAAGTTTTTGGAAAGGTGCAAACAGGCTGAAATAGTCTCAAGGAAGAGCGAGCACATTTGGCCAGCGCTGCTCTGAAGGAGGTCAGCTGTCCCAAAGCGGCGGCAGTCTGTGAATTTAGGAGGTTTTTACAAAAACCGGCACCTCTGTGAGGCTGGCGGAGTAATTCCTGAGGACGGTGCCTCCGTCAAACACACGGGCAGTGTTGGTGTCCATCCACAGGTGCCCTTCTCCAGGCAGGTAGATATCTCTCCACGTTTGCCCCTTTTCTGTTATTGGGGCAACCAGGACCTGCAGTGGGGGAAAGGAAAAAAAAAGAGAAAGAAAAAGAACTGTAGCGCATGGGAGATTAGGAGGGACGTACCGCTAGCTGCCCCACGCAGGGCAGGAGGCTTGGCTCCTGGGAGCGTCCATCCGTGCGGGCAGCAGAGGCCAAAGTTGGTAAGCGCAAGATTTCCTGAATTGCAGCAAGAAAAGATGACGCAACAGCCTTCATTTTACCAGGACTGGGATCATTCCTGCCTGCAGTAGCCCCTAGAGTCTGTCTAACTCATATTTTGGAAGAGCTGAACTGAAAAGAACCCATCAGAAATCTGTGTTTCCTGCAAAACAAAGCTCCTTCTCCGTTGGGCGGGACGGGGTGGGTGCAGGCAGCCCCGGAGCTCAGGCTGGCCAGAGACCCCCAGGTGCTGCAGGTGGGTTCAGGCGCACCCAAAGCACCTTCTGAG
Organism: Himantopus leucocephalus; assembly: GCA_003993805.1. NCBI lineage: Eukaryota > Metazoa > Chordata > Aves > Charadriiformes > Recurvirostridae > Himantopus > Himantopus leucocephalus. The sequence continues at coordinate 1,735,309 of RSEF01000005.1, forward strand.
GAGGGTTTACAGGATTGCAACGGGAACTGGTGGCACGGGGTCAGGCTGGGAGACATCCCTGTGCCGCACAGGGGATTTATGGCAGAATTGGGAATTTCCCTTTCCTCTTGTGACCCTGTGCTTGGGAGGATCCGGTTCAGACAGACCCTTTGATGTGACCTAATCAATGAAGTCAAATATCATCCTGTATAAAACCAAGCAGAAACTTGTATTTCAGTTAGAAACAAACGCGTTATAGGGGTGGGAGAAGAGCTTTAGCTCCAGGCTGCTCAAAAGGAGGGCTTTCAAAGCCCCGTGCTGCTCTCCGGGGGCCTCAACCCTCCCTCCCCCCCTTGCCTCCCCTGCATTTAGGCAAAAGATCCATGTTTCAGCCTCTCGAACTACTTAAGTGTTGCAGGTTACATAAACCCCAGGAAAAGCTCGTGTTCAAAACATACAACATGATATATACAATCTCAAACAACACAGTCACATTTGTCATTCTGTGGACTCAAGGCTGCCTTGGAGATTCAAGGGATTTAGCTGCCCAGTGCCTTCAAATCTCCATGAAAGTCTCAGCCAGTGGCCCTAGCATATGGGTAATTGCATGTAAAAAAAAAAAGCAGCATATATAAAAAATAAAAGCATAAAAAAATTTGCTCTTGGGTCAGAAATCGGTGAGTGCCATTCACATGTGAGGCATAAGGAGAAGTGTGTTCTGCTCGCTCCTCCCCCATGACTTAGTCAAGGAAATCCAGTCTCCAAAGAACGTTAGAGAGAAGTTTTTTTTTCTTGGTTTATGGGAAAAGAAACCTTTTACGTTACTGAAGTCCTCCAGCTGGTGATGGTGGTGCGAGGAGAGGGGTCCCTGGGGCCTTTTCTCCCCCTACTGAAAAGGCAGTTTCCAATATTCTGAGAATATTTATTCCTGATAAATTGTTTAACTTCAGAAAATGAAGGAGGTTTTCAGAGCCCTAAATTAAGAGTTTTACAAGAAAAGCAAAGCTTTGCTGAAAAGAAAAGAAAAAATCCAACACAAAACCAGCTGCTTTGGCTTAAATTTAAATCTGCTGGAACACTGAGGCTTTGATTTGTGCGTGTGCAGAACTGGGTTCACAGGACGATGAAGAAAGAGGAGATGACAGGAAAAAAAAAATTAAAACTCTAGAAAACCCATTAAAGGGGGAAAAAAAAAGGCTAACTAGTGACAACGGAGTGTCAAATTTGTGGATCAGTCAGTCCCAAACCTCATTTTTGGAGGTCCTGCTCAACAGCAAAGAGCAAGTGCTCACCCCCGCATCCCCGAGCGACGCTCCTTGGGCCGCCTGGCAGCGTTGTCCCACGGGGACAGCGTGGTGTCTGGCACGATTTGGGGGACGCTTTCAGACCCTCCTGGCCTTTATAAATACATTTGGCAGCAGGACCTGGCTTCCCTGCCTCCGGCAGCCTCCGCTTTCGCCAGGCAGCCGGGGGTGACCAGCAGCGACGCTGCGTCACAGCCACAAGCCAGCAGGCGCCAACGTGGTTTGCTGAATGGGCGCAACTTGCCTCTTTGCTGTTGTATTTCCACACGCTTTGCTGCAAGGGATCAATAGCGGTCAGCCCCAATTCCCTTTCCCTGGAGTGGAAATTTGCTCGTGATGCTGGAATACGGCCGTGCAGTGTGAAATCCAGTTTCAAGACCTCTGGTAAAGGATCAGAAACGCCCCGGCTGCTGCAGTCCCACTCCGCCACAGCCCAAAACCGCTTGCACAAACCCAAATTGTGCTGCCCCGGCTGCTCGAAGGCAGCAGAGAGATATTGGCTTCCCCCCGTAGCCAGCAAAAATCTGACATAAAAACTGTTCACTGAACACTCTTGCTAATTTGACAGCTGTATCGTCCGGCTGGATTCAGGTTGAATGTACGCTGCCAGGAGATCAGGATTAATGAGATCTGGAAGTAAATCACAGCCTGAAAATCAGATTTCAAGGCAGGACTACCCTCCCAGCCCACAGCTACCCCCCAAAAAAGCCTGGGGCGCAACTTGGGAGCGGAGAGGCTTCAGCAACGGCACAAAGCTGTGTCCAGCAGCACCTGCTTCCACTGAAGGGTGAGGTTTAGAAGTTTTAGCCCAGTGTTCTAACAGTTATTCTTGCCTCGGACCGTACTGGGGCAGAATCACCCCGTGTATCTTCCAGTAATTTATTATTAATGACACTCCAAATTGCACCAAAGCTGTTTTTGGAGCGCATTTCTATTCTTCCAGCTTCCAAAAACTGTGTTGGAACTCAGAACTTCCCCTGTCTGGGCTCTCCCGCCACAAGCTCAGGCTCTCTTGGAGGGGAGGGAGAAGTAAGAACCAAAATCAGACAAGCTTTTTGCCAGCCTCACGTCATGCTTTATCAGAAACGCTTGGCCCCGACAAGTTTATGGAGCAGACACCGCATTTTGCCACATTTCAGGAGCTCTAAGCCAAGCCCTGACTTCGCACCTCCCGGGAGATGGGTCTGAACCTGCTCCGACCTTTTATTTTCCCTCTGAGTTTGCAATATTTTCTGGGAATCTGGCCTCACTAACGCAGACCGCGTTGCTGCCTTGGCTGACTCAATTGCATCAGGGGCTTTTCGGTTCGAGTGATTTTGGAGGAAAGTAGTAAGGTTTAGCTTGCCCACGGTAAATACCAATTACCACCATTCCTGCCCAAACGGGGGCTCTGCAGCGCGGTGGGACAGGGGAAACCCCTCAGCTCCCTCAATCTCAGCACCTGTCTAAAAATCATTTGTGCCAAGGATTTGTAGTTTAAACACATCACACCTGATTACTTGAACTCTCGCCTTTTTAAGAAGCAGCAGAAAGACATTTTAGTCTTGTGCAGTGAAAGTTTCCTTTAAAACAAACCCAAACAAACAAACCCCAAACCAACCTATAAAGTGAAACTGCAGAATTTGGGGTGAGAAACTCAAGCCTGGAACCCGGGTATTACAGTAGCTGTTGGAGGCTGCAAGCAGAGCCTGAAAAGGCAAGTGTGGCACAAGGTGCTTTTCTATTAAAACAAGGAACAAACTCCCATTGAGCTTCGCTTTTGGGTATTTTTTAGGGAGATGCTGTCCTCGTTCTTAGGCAGCACCCCCATGTAAAGACAGCCCAACACGTTGCCGCAAGGTGAGTGCAGTAGTGCGAACAGAGGATTGTGCTTTTAATGAAAAAACATCCTGTAGGAACAGCTGAAATCTTGAGCCGCTGGGACCCTGCGCCCAAAGCGGGAGGGACAAAGATAAAGGGATGCCACTGCACAAAATGAAAACTCTCCTTACACAAATGGGAGGATGAGGCACAATTTGCTTAAGAAAGGTCTTCTTCAGGACACCGGAATTGCCTTTCCAAGACCTTTCTGATTTAAAGCAGCCATAAGCCATGCTATATGCCATGCCACCTACGTGCTGAGCGAACGCTTCCCAGGCTGTGACGGGAGGAGGGGGACACCTTTGCGGGGAGGGCGACAGCAGAAACTCCCCCCTGCACGAGCCACAACCCAAGCATGAAAGCACCAGGCTCGCAAGGAGCATTTACAGCATGAAATCACTGAAATCTGAAGAAGCACGGGAAAAGACGACTGCGGGGAAACAGATGCCAGGCACGTTTAAGTCTCTACTGGGAAAATGGATAAAAATCAATCCATCTTAAACGTGCCACAGGTGTCTTCATAACATTCACCTAACTTGCGGTGGCCTTATAAATTTGATGGGCTCCATTCAAAACGCTCATAATGGCCTGAATAAATCCTGACTATAACTGCCAGTGAGGTAAAATATAGATCCAAGCTAATAAATCTCACAGGCAATATATGGATGGGCGAGCTCAACCAGGACATTGCTGCGAGCCTGCGTTTGGGCCCTGGGGTCTGTGCTCTCTGATGCTTCCCATCTGTTCTGGGTTGCATTTGATTAGGACTGAAAAACCCCAAAACGTGGCTGGAGGGGCTCTGCGAGAGGACCAGGGAGCTGCACCTTGGGCTGCTCCTTGGCTAATGCAGGGGAGCAACCTTGGGTGAGAGTCAGGCTGTAGCTCCAAATAATGGGGTCGACACCGCGAAAAGAGGGCAAAAAGCAAGCAGTGTCGACCATCAGGACTTCTATTCTGGCAGAAAGGACTCTGAAAACTACACCGATATTAAAAGAAGAAAGGAAAACAAGGCTTGTTGACTCTTCATTTTGAATAAATTGCAAACCCGAAGAGCCAACAGGGTCCATCCGCCCTTTGGTTTCAAGCAAGCTTTGAGCTGTGTATTTGGGTACGATGCAAAGAGGTGGATGGGTGAGCGCTGGGGGCACCTTATTGCCCCCAATTACCCTTTGAGGGAATTCAGTCTCTGCATTTCCTACCTCGTCTCCAATGAGAAATTCATCCTCTATGGTAAAAGCGGTTGGATCCGTGGGACTGAGCCACCACGCCGGCCGGAAGATGGGGTACCCCGAATGAAGCCATTCCTCGCTGTATTTTGTGATGAGTGGCACAACGAAGTCCCGGTGCCTCTGTATGCATTGCCGGGTAAGATTCAAGACCTGAAGGGGTGGAAGGAAAAGAAACCCATGGCAAGTCCTTCATCCAATAAACAGCAAAGCAAGCAGAAAAAAAATAAATATATATATACCCTTGGGAAGAAAGATCACCAAATTGCAAAGTCCTGGTCAAGTTATGGGAGCCAACAAGGTGCAAACAGGGCTGATACTGCAGATTTATTCCCATTTAGATGTGAAAGCTGGGGACGGTGGCTGGCAGGTGATATCATCTGGGGCACTAACATCTTTAACCAAAGCAATGACCGCTTTCGCTCCTGGCAAAGAGGTTTAATGACATTTCCCCCTGCGCCCCCGATTTTCAGAATTGCTCTCCGCTTTTACTGCCCTAAAGGTGACACCACTGGGAAAATGCCTCCAATTGTTTAAAAAGATCTTGAATGTGAATCTGAGCCTTCACTCTGCTGTAGATATTAGATATTTAATCAAACTATAGTTAAACAACTCTGGCAGCAAAAGGGAGGGAGACAGACATGTGTTGACCGCTGTCATTTCTACAGGCGTTGGGGATACCGGCCCCGTGGTTGCACATAGCCGAAGGATAAAGCCACAAAACCTCACATGAATTTTGCAGCAAAAATGCTGCTGAGAGCCTACAGCGGTCTGGTTGCTGGGGCAGAGTGCAGGATTTTGTGGGTAGCGAGAAAAGGACAGCGATTTTTAGCCCCAGCTTTCCCCAGTAGGGACCTTGATGGCTTTTGGGGGTGTTTGTGGTATAAGGGACGCCTCTGCGGGGATGGGGTACGTACCCAGGCGTCGCAGCAGAGCCAGGGCGGCGTGCTGAAGGCCATCACGGGGAGGAACGTCACAATCTGCAGCCACCGCACGTACAGCTCCGGGTCCCCTGGAGCATCACTGGCCAGGCTCCCTCCTGCCGGGGACAAGGAGCCGAGTGAAGGTGCGCGGGGGCATCTCATCACAGCAGGACTCCCAAACTACCCGTTCCCCACGCAGGCAGGACACGGTACCCCATTCTAAGAGGAGCTGAATTCTCCCCACCCATGGTTTTCTTCCCTGAGCACCACCAGCAAGTGTCAATCAGACACCCACCTCCGGCCATTTGAGGACCAGACATGCTGGGGATGATGTCTCAGGAGTTCCTAAATTTCAGCAGAACGTCATAAAAAGGGATTTCTCTCCTGCAAAGAAAACCGTTGGGAAAACGCTGGACTTCCCTGCCACTTGGATGTGCAAAGACAAAGCATCGCGGGAGAATACTCCTGTAATTTGTATACCTTTGAATTCCTAGTGAAAAGTGGTGGAGAAGCAGAGCACTGCTAACTAGTTCATCAGAAACGCGGGGTGGAAGGGGATTCCAGTTCCCCTCTGAAACACCAGAGAGGGGCTTGGGAAGGACAGGGGAGGGTGGGATGGGACAGGGAAAGGGAAACGAAGCCCTCGGGGTGGTGTGTCCCCAGGAGCCATTGCCCTGGAAGTCTGGCACAGCTTCCCCTAGAAATGGTACAAAACACCCCAACGCCGAGGGCTGACCCAAACCATCCACAAACCCCGTTGTCCCCAGAGGCTTTTCCCCTGCCCTTGCGTCTCCCGAGCTGCGGTGACACAACCCGCTGGACCACANAGCTGCGGTGACACAACCCACTGGACCACACGCCCCAGCAGCACATCCCGTGTGCCACAACCCGCTCCGTGCCGGGGCATCTGCTCCCTCGTCCAGTCCAGTTGAAAGAAGCCAGTGGCTTCAACGTCTCTTCTGGGAGGGAACTGGCACGCTGCGATTGCCTAAGCCTTGTTTCCTAAGGATGACTGGCTAAAAATAGAGGCCAAATTGAAAAATTGCTCAACACCCCCCCTTTCAGGGCTGTGTGCAGCTCCGCTCTCTGCGTCTGACACTTCGCACGCAGCCTCTGCCTGTTTGGGGCATGTTTTAAACACAAATAACCCAGTCACCTCCGAGAAGAGAGGAGAAACGAGCTGCTTAGCCCTAATTAAAGGACTGTTTCTCGACTTTTATAGCGTTTTTACTTAAGGATTTCTCAAGCCATCGTGCTTTGGAGCAGAAATGCAAACTTGGAGCCGGGCTGCTGGTGTTTCAGGAACATCTATTTCCCAGGCAGGAGCCGGGCACGCCGGTTGCCGGCTGTGGGCTCCCGCCTTGCTTTGGCCGGGTGGGTTTCAGCGCAAGCGGAGCTGGGGGAGGCGGCGGGCTGCCCCCCGCCTGCGGTTAAGGAGCTCTGCCAAGGGCATCCCCAGGGACCTGGCTGCTTCTGGGGCTGCCTGTTACAATTTAAAACAGTTTTTTTTGTTTTCGATTCCTCAGCTGATTCCCTGGTAACATTCAACACAATCGAGTCGACACAGCAGAAAATTGGGTACCGGGAATCAAGTGCTTCATGCCTTCGTATGGCACCCCTGAGCAAACACACCTCCCGTGCTCCTCTCGCCTGAACAGCTGCTGCACAAATCTCTGCAGAAAAGCCAGAAATAGTGGAAAAAGCAGAAAAGAAATGATTACCTACTGCGTCAGGGATGAAAAAGTTGTAGCCCAAGAGGCTGTAGTGCAGCACGGAGGGAATAACCCCCTTCAGGCCAGCGTGGCTCCAGTCCGAGCGCAGCGGGCTCATCTGGACGAAGAGCGGCAGATGACTGGATCTGGGGGAACCAAGCACAAACCCAGTGTTTGTAGATGGCTCGCAGGAGCCAAAACTCTCCGACGCCTGGCTGTCCTGGCAGTCGCTGTGGTCAGATATGGGTTTCTCCAACCACATGGCATCTCCGTTGGAGGGCAATCAGTGCTCCTCAATACCACTGCCACCCACCGCGCCTGCCCTGCCGAGTCTGGCAGCCCCAGTTCTCCTCCTTCTCCCTAAAGCCCCTATTCAAAGCTTTCCTTCGCCTGGCTTCATCTCATGAGGACCACCATTTGGTGGCCTACCTTGATGGCAGCACAGCCACGTTGTGGCCATCTTCTTGCTACTTCTTATATGGCCACTCCAGCGCTGGTGGGAAAATGCTCACCAAAGCCGTGCTTGTGACACAGGCTGGGGTATCCCAACGGCACCCTCAGCCCCGCGTCCACACGGTTCCCCAGACCCAAAGCACGAACCTCCGTGCCACGGGGGGCACGTCCTGCAGGGAGGATTTCTCCTCCTGGCTTTCATTTGTGCTCATCTGTTTTGCACTGAGCCACTCTCATTCCTGACAGCAGGAGAAAACGTTATTTTCCCCATGTTTTGTTTGTTTAATTTATTTCTTTTTTCCAGTAGCATTTCCATGCCTTGGGTTTCACTTGGGAGGGCAGGGGGTCATGGCATGAAGCAGCCTGGTGTGGGAGACAGTGTTTCTGGGGGCCAAAAAGGGTCAAATCTGGACCTTTGGCTTGAAAAATGGTCTGGAGCTCGTCTAATCGAGGGCTTTTTTGGTCTGAGTCTGCTCCCTCCTAGAGTTTGGTTTCCTCCTCAGCTTCCCACCCGTTTGCTGACTCCCCAAAGGTCCCCCAGGGACACTTTTTCATCTTAGGAGGTGGTAAGGCTGATGCATTGGGTTATGAAACACTTCTGGTATGGAAACTGCCCAGCAGGAAAGGTATGACCCTGGACAGACTGAGAAATGGTTAGAACAGGGGCTATTTCCACCCCTCTGGTTTTGCAGATGGCTGAGTAAGAGCCTGTCGCCACCTCAGCATGTGAAACTTTGCTTTTTCTTTGAAAATGAACTATTTCAAAGTTGACTTCTCATGCAATTTACCATCAATGCCTCATCCGCAACATGAAATAAGTCATTTTGCAAACAGTCTGCGTATCCCTTTGCGCCTGCCAAGCATAAAAACACCGGGGAAAAAGAAAACTAATAGTGCCTTTAACCAAAGGGTTTCAAGGCACGTTACAGCTGCTAATTAATAAATTAACCCTGTTGTGGTCTACGCAAGCATGAAAAATCAGAAAACTGCAGTTGTTTGACACCACAAGCACGTATTGACACAGGGATTCGGCCAAGGCTCCAGGGTTCACCCTCTCCCTCCTGCCGAAGGGGCAGCGGCCCGAAGCTTGAATGGCTGTAAGTGAAAAGATGCATTCCTATTGCATCTGGCGTTAATACATTTAAGCATTTTTATGCTCTGAGGCATTAAAAAAAAATAATTAAAATGCTCTGAGAGAGAGAGGGAGATGAGATATGAGAGCGACCCCTCCTCACGCATTGCCCTAGGCCACCTCCACGCTGCTCCCCTGGGTGCTGAGCGGTGCCTCGGCATCCCAAGGGCACGTTTAAAGCATCGCCTCAACCGTCCCGCAGGCAGTCCAGGCAGCTCACGCAGCCATCGGCTCCAGCAAAGCGCCTTCTCCCCAGTACCCACCTGGCACCGGCGCTGATGACAGTGGCGTTTCCCAGTGTTGCCAGCGCTGCCGCCAGCGCCCTGGTGTATCGGTCGCCCGCCAGCTCAGCGGGCGGTGGGACGGCTTGCTGCAGGAAGGCATTGCCCTCGGCGCCCTCGAAGACCATGTACGCGGCCCCCAGCGTCTGCCGCAGGCGCCGGGCACGTGCCAGGTACCAGCTCAGCGCCGCATCGCTGGTGACGTTCAGGCAGGCGCAAAGCCGCCCCTTCCACATGGTCAGCAGCGGCACCTGCAGCAGAGGATGAAAGTTTCTGTTGGACCCATAAGACATCCCGCCAGCGCCGGGGTGCGAGGCTGCAGGACGCCCGCGCTGCCCTCATCCTGCCCTGCCACAATTTGCACCATCGCGCTGCAACGCAAAACGGTGCAAACCCTCTCTCAACTCCCCCCCCCAAAATCCCTGAGTTGATGGGAAAGTGGCATATCACTGAAATTACTGCAAAAAAGGGAATTGGGGGGATTTTCTGAACACTGGCAGCTTTTAAAAAATATCTTTTGGGAGTGGAAAATTGAAAACTGCTTCTGTATGAAACAAGCAAAGCTGCTCCCCCGGGCATGGCTTTGTCCCCAACACAGGGGCATCAGGTTAGGGGAGGTTATGCCCCTCTGCACGCATTTATTCAGCTTGAATTTCGATTTTAGGTGGAGCAGCGTGTTCAGGGGGTGGCGGAGGGTCTCGTACCGGGGGCCGCAGGCTCAGCCAGTAGCCGGCCGTCTCGCCGTCCCGCAGCGAGCGCAGGAAGAGCGGGGAGGCGATGCTGATGTACGGCGAGAGCGTGATGGAGAGCTGCAGCGGTGCGATCAGGGAGGGGTCCCAGGCGCGGGCCGACTCCTGCCTCTTCCTCCGCTCCGGGGGCGCGCGGTCCTGCCGGGGGGGACAGGCAGAAGGAGGTGTTTGGCAGGAGCGGCAAAGCCACCGCACACCGACAGCTTGGTGTCACCGCCTGCGCGGGGCAAAACCCCAAATGCAGCATCCCTTCCCAGAGCGGGGGTCACAGCCGCCCCCCAGAACAGGCACGTTTGTGTTTTACAGGTAGGGATGTAGCGGTGCCGACGGCAGCTCTCCATCTGCCTCTCGAGCCCGAGGCCGGCAGGACGGGACGTACCGCGGCAGCGAGGACGGTGGTGCAGCGCTCCCCCAGCGCCAGGACCCCCTCCTGAAGGCGATGCCGCTTCAGTCTCTTCGCCAGCGACCTCAAACCACGTCTTATTTTGGCGGCCGAACCCTCCGGGCCGTAGTACCGCCAGATGGGAGACCTGCGGGGCGGAAAGAGCCGGCTGGGGGGGAGTCGCACCTTGTGCCGGCACCAGATGCTGGGGGCAGCGACCGGGACAAGGGCTTGGAAAGCAGCCCCGCAGCCGGGGGGGAAGGAGCGTCTCACCCCAGGAGGGCCGTATCGGGCATTGCCCGCGCCTGCCCCGCCAGCTGGCTGCCCACGTGCCGGTGGGCGGCCGCCACGTCCGGGCTGACGCAGAGGAGGTATCCCAGCGGTGCCGCGGCTCTCCCCGCCGGCGATTCCAGGCAGAAGTGCCTATTGCTCTCCAGCGAGAGGAAGAGGGGCACGTCAGGTGCCACCGTCACTGTCACTCCTTTGGGGAGAGAAGAGGAAAACGGCGTCTCAGCAAGCTCCTCTCGGTCCTCGCACCGGTGGCCACAGGGACAGGGATGCGCGGGGCAGAGCCTAACCGGTACCAGGACCTCCCGCATTGATCCTGGCTATGCAAACAAACCTTCCCTCTCTGCTTCCACTATTCCCTTTTAACCTCCAAACGCCCTTCAAGGGCTGGATTTGCTCTATGTCTTGTCTTTTTGCTCCCCATTCAGCTTAGGCAGCGGCTTCAGCTTCATCAGCGCAGGGCAGCTGCAGCTCAATTGATTAGTTCGGGGGAATATCTGAAATTTGGCATTCTGCAGAATAATCCAACTATCCACCCAAAAATGATAGGAGCGACAAAACTCATGCCCGCATCCAGCGCCCCATAGCGGCGCCAGGCACCCCTGAGCTCCGGGTGAAGCCACCCGAGCGCCGCCGGAGGATGCGGCGATGGGCACAGGTCTCTGCTTAAAAACAGAGACAGCCACACCAAGAGCACGGGATTTCCCTGGCGTGACCCGCGCCACCCCCGTCCTCTCAGGCACCGACTTGTAAACGCAGCTGGGGTTTAACGTCACGGCCTTTTCCACGGGGATGGGGCAGGGTGGGACGCGTCCCTCGCGCCCTGCTGCCGGGTGGCATTACACCTGTAGGATATTTTAGTCTTGGAGACATCTACCCTGCTCTTAAACTGGTTGCTTTATAGAGGAGGAGAGGGATGGAGAGACACAGGGGTTAAAGCAGTAGGGCGTTGGGCAGGGAAGGATGCGATTACCTGTCGAGCCTAAGAAGTATCTCTCCAGAACAGGCCCGTAGCCGGCGGGGTTCTGGCTGAAGTCGCCGCTAACGAAGGGCTGCGCGGGGCTCTCGGCGCCGTTGAGCGGCCAGCGCTGGGCGCGGACACTCGCCCCTCCGTACCAGGAGACGTTGGCCATGGAGAAGCAGTCCTGCAGCCAAGAGAGCATCATCAGGCGGCGAGAAGTGCCTGGCGTGAGGATGAACACGTGAATAATTGCATTTGGAGAGGTAAAACCCCCACGTGTTGTTCCAGTGTTGCCAGAACCGTCATGGGACAGGTCTTTTCCCAGGAAGAAAAATCCCAACCCCATGAGATCTGGGGGTTTTCTGCAGAAAGCAGCGGGTGCTCACTCATTGCTTTCCGCGTCTAACCTGGCAGAAGATACTTGGGTTTAAGTTTTTCCTCCACAAGAACAAGAGCCGGGCTTCCAGGTACCAAAAAATGCTGAAATCCTGCCTAACCCCTTGATTTCTCAGCCTGCAGTTTATTAAAGTTATCAAATGGTGTAAGAGTAGGAAGAGGGAAAAATTTGTAGCAAGAGTCAGAAGTGCAAGTTACGGGCTTTGTTTGCCTTGAACAAAAGAAGCCTTAACTTGCTAATTAAAGCCAAAGACAACAATTTTTCTTCCTTTTTCCCTTACGCGCCTCCGTTCAACACATTCTGCACCCGACCACAATCGTCAAAAATTAACGGGTTCTTGAGTTGCTGGTGAAAAGATGCTGGAAACTGTTGAAGCAAAGCGGCTTCGCAGGCGCGTGTCGCTGCAGGACAAGCGTGACAGCAGAGGTGGGACACTCGAGGCAGCGGCTTTAAAATGCAGCGATGGAGCTTTCACAAACCCAGCTTGGAAAAAATCTGTTTGTTTGGTTTTTTATTAAAAAAAAAAAAAAGAAGAAATAACCCTCTCCTAGCTGCTTTCTGCAGTGGTTCTGGGGGGGATTTACAGCCCGAGTTCGCAGCTGCGTGTGCGCAGGGAGATTTTTAACCCTGCCACGAGGGCTCGTCCTGAGAGCGCCGTAGCATCCCCGGGGTAACCTGTGGGTTTTCCGCTCTCTCCCAAGGCAAAGCCCCCCTGTTCCCAGAGGGCTGCTCATGAAAAGTACTTCCCTCGGTGAGACTAAGTCAGTTTGGGCGTATGGGGCACTTGCCCTGGGGCTGGCGGGGCAGCGAGCCGTCTCCAAAAGCCGCTGGTCCCGGGGGACATCCCCACCCTTCACCCTCCTCCTCTCCGAAACCAGCACTTCTCGCTTCAGAGCCTCGGAGACTTTCCCTTTTCTGCCAAAGCAGGGGATCAGCAGGACTTAGCCTCCCGCGTGACTCCACAGGCGGGGACGGGCTTCCCCAAAAGCTCTGGGGATTTGGGGCTGCGGGGGGCGACGGGGGGGGACGCAGCGACCCCCAGCCCAGCACACCCCACCGCTCCTCACCCCGCTGCCGGGGCCCTCAGCTTCCTTCTGCCGCGGGGGCAGAGAGGGGTTAAGTCTCCCCACGGGGTGGGGAGAGGAGATGTAAATTATTAAAGTGGAAACCCTGGAGGCTCGGAAGAGCGTACCAGGTGTCAGCTGAACTAGTTACTCCAGCTGGGAAAGGGGGTGGAAAAAACCCTATTCTTAACGCTTAAATTTCACTAGATCTTACTTTCCAGTAGTTTGGGTTTGGGGTTTTTTTTTCTTTTGTTTGCTATTTTAAGAAAGCGGGAAAACCCTATTCTGTCTTGATTGTCCTCTCAACCCCCCCAAATTGGTGTCAGCAAAGGAAAAGCAGCCCCACACGCCGCGGTTGAGTTCAGGCAGCACCTTCCACCAGCCTAAAACAGTGTCAACAGGCAATTTATGGCTAAAAGGGAAAAATTCCCTATCCCCGCAGGATCCCATCCTGCTCCCTCGCCCGTCCCGAGGGCTCCCCACAACAGGATGCCACGGTCTGACAGGGTTTTTCCTTCCCCTCCCTCAGGCTCATTTTCAGAGCCTGCTTTTACTTAACCGAGGGAGAAAACTGGGAAGGATACAAAAAAAAAATAAAGCCCCCATACATTTTTGCAGCAGCGACCATGGATTAATCCCGTCCCGAGAGAACTGCCACATTGTGCCTGTGGTTGGAAGAGACCTTCTGAGCTCCTTGCATCTCTTGCCAACATTGTGATCTTAAGCACTTATTTATTCTGTCTCTATATAAACACGGTTCTCCCATCCCGGGGTTACCAATGCGGCACCGGGAGGAGGTGGCGGCCACGGCCCCTCGGTGTTTTGGGGGCTGAACATGAGGGCATGAGGCTTCCAAAGGGGCTTTTCCCATCCGGGACCCTTCAGCTACTGAAGGCTTCAGAAGATGGGGTGCCCCCGAGCGTGGTGCGACCCCATAGCCATGCTGGGAAATTGTGTGTTCAGGCCAGATCCTCCCTGCTTTGGCTCGTTTTACCCCAAACGCCGCGGTTTGGAGAAGGGCGCGGGGGTCCCCGTTACCTTCAGCATCACGTCGGGGCGCAGCGGGGTCCAGCGGACGCCGTAGCACTCGGTGGCGGGGGCTGGTGGGGGCTCGAGGGAGAGCCGGAGCTCGGCGTCCTCCTCCCAGGCGTAGCAGAACTGCCCACCGTCGTGCCAGCAGCGGTCCCGCGGTGGAGGTGGCTCAGCGGCCGGCACGCCGCCCACCGCGATCACCGCCACCGTCCGCCCCGTTGGCAGCGCCCGCAGGAGCAGGGCACCCCGCCGGCGCTCCCACAGCACCCCACCGGTGCGGCCCCGCAGCACCCACTCCTCCGGTGACTGCTCCAGCGCCTGCCAGGAGATGATGCCGATGGTCATGGCGAAGAAGACGGCCACGCCGAGGCAGCCGAGGGCACCTTTCCAGGGCTCCGTCATCTCCCTGAAGCCCAAAGTCCAAGTGGCTTCGGGGATTTGGCCGGTGGGGCGGGCGAGTGGCATGATGCGTTCGCAGGGGGATGCTCCGGCTCCTCTTTCTCTCCCCTCCTGCAGCGGCACAAGAAAACCCTCCTCTCGGATTGCTCTGAAAGAATATTAAAAGAAAGGAAAAAAAAAAAACCAAAACCAAAAAAAAAAGAAGAGTTTCAAAAAATGTAATCCACAACTCTTTCAATCCTTCAACCCGAAGGTAAGAGCAATCTCTTTCGCCGCCTCTCTCTGCTGCACGGCAAATCCCGCTGCCGGGCTGGGCGCTGGCTGCGACGGCAGCCCCACCGCAGAGCCCCTGTGCCGGCTGTCAGCTCAGCCCTTGGCACGGCCGGTGGCACCGAAAGCCACGGAGAAGAGACGGGGCAGCGCTGGAGCCTCCGCAGAGCTTTGGGGTTTTGCTTCTCGGTTTGCGAAGCAGCAGTAAATAGCCGGGGGGCGCAGAGAAAGTATTGCAGAGGGGGTTAGAGAAAGAGCGCGGGGGGGGGGGACAATGCAGCACGGGTTTTCCGTCCCCCTTCCTTCTTGTTCCCTCTTCCCTGGAGAAGTATTTGCTTCATGCACAGAGCAGGGGAAACCGCCTGTCCGCGGCTCCGCGCACCCACCCATCGCATCCCCCCCCCCACCTCCCCGCAGCTGCATTGCTTTTACCTACAGCAGGTTAAAAGATGCTTTAGCAGCCCCCAGAAGGGGCCGTGGATGGCTGAGCGCTCAAGCCCTGATTATTTTTCCGCTGTCGGGTCGGGCGGCAGGTTTTTCCTCCTCTTTCCCCAGGGTATTTTTTCCTCCCGGCCACGTCAGAGACCTTTACAGCCGAGGGAACTTGATCCAAACTAGCCCAGGAGCGTTACCTAAGATGAGACACGGCCTGCTCCCTCCCACCCTGCACGCACCCGCAGGTAGTTACACTAGAAACAGAGGCAGGAAATGAAGAAAAAATAAAATTAAAAAACATTTATTTATATGGAAATAATTTTAAAGGGAGTTTTTGTGAAGTTATTGAGATGGCTCCGGTTGAGCCCTTCCTACACACCAGCGAACCCGCACACGAGAAAGCCGTGGCAGTGCTAAGCCCCCCCATTCTGCTGCTTTGGCTTTTTTATTATTATTATTACATTTCGGGGGATTTTCTCCCTGTTTCTACCTCACACTAAATGAGCTGCTGCGTCTCCCCTTGGGCCACCCCCAGGGCTGCAGGAAAGGGGGCTGCCTGGCACCGCTGCCGTCCCGAACGGGGCAGAGAACTCGGGAAATCTGGGATTGCCATCCCCTTTTCCATGCCCCATACACTCATCCCACCAGTCCGCCCCCTGCCTGCGGGTGCCCAGGGGAGACCCGGATTGTACTCGTAATATAACAACCCGCTGGCCGCCAAGCTATACAAAAAAGAATAACAACTGAGATTTCAAAGAGTTTCCCCATTCTGCATCCAGGCGAAACCCCGACAACGCCAAGCCCTGAACCCAAAGACAGAAGCACTACTCACCCCAGGAGATGCTGCTCTTTGGGAGGGTCTCAGCACAGCCCAATCCACCGGGAAAATCCTTGGCCACGGCTCAGATAAGCCCCTGGAGGGGCCCTTCCCACAGGCACCTCCAGGATTAAATTTTCATTTCGGCTGGGGCAGCGTCCGGCGTAGGACGGAGGGAAAAACGGGTCAATCACATCAGGACAAGCATCTCCCCGCTGCCGGCAGGGGCTCCGGGGGGGGGAGAAAAGGTGGGATCCAGGGTAAGGAGAAAGGATGAGGCAGGCGTCACCGAAAGCTCAGAGGTGAGGTGGGGGACGATGACATCCATCCCAAAAGGGGCCGGGGACCACCTGGGAAAGCGCTCTCTCCAGCTCCGGGTTAGAGAAGGTCACAGCAAAGCAGTAGGTGGTGGAGACGGGGCTGGGTGTGAAGTGCTAAAGAAAGAGGTCACAACTCTCATGGGAACCCCCCAAAAAAGCTGTCAAGGTTATGGACCAAAAACTAGTTAAAATAAAGGGAAAAACATTAAAAAAAAAGAAGGAAGGATGTCCACCAAAGAAGTTCTGGGCAAGGTCGGAGGATGCGTGCTGCTCAACACCCCCCGCGGTCTGGAAAAAGGCAACAAGCTGAGTTAACAAAATCCCGCGGCAATGCAAAGCTGTTCGGCTACAACACACACCCGAGCCGGCCACATTGTTAGGGTGGCATTTGCCACTCTTTTAATGAGCTTTTATAAATCCATCTGCCCTAGCGAAAGCGTGGTTTGGCTAAAAACCACGCAGAAACAGGGCAGAGGAGATCGGAAAAGCTATCTTTGGGACGGGGCCGTGGCTCCCGGTGCACCAGGAGGCTTTCACCCTCCGGCCCAGGGTAGAGAGGGGTGGATGAGGGTGCAGCGGTAGCCCTAAAAATTCAGAAAAGCTGCACAGGGATAGGCAATTCCCCATTCCTCACCCCAAAACGGGCCAGAGGAGGGGGGGCGATGGGGTTCTTCGGCAGCAGCAGCAGCTCCAGGCAAAGCTCTGTCACACGGCGCACGATTAACTTTGCGGCTGCGGGATGGCCGAGGGGCTGCGAGCCGCTCCGAGACGGATTAGAGAAGCCCCGGGATGGCGACGCTGGCGTTTGCTATTAGCACGGGCTCGGGGGGAGGCGGGGGGACTGCTCCCAGATGGGATACCAGGGAAAAAGAGAGGGGGTTAAAAGATGCTTTTCTTCAAAAGCAGCTCAAATCTCTTCCTTGCAGCCCAGGGAGAAATCCTGCCGGAGGTTTCAGCAACTCAAGATTTAGCCAAATTAGGCCCCCCCGCCCCCGCCAGCCCCGCAAAGAGGCAGCTGCGCAGGCGGGTTTGGGCTGAACCCCCTCCCCACCCTCTCCCCAGCCCCTTCTTTCGGGGGTAGAGGGATGGTTTTACCCCTTTTCCTGCCCACCACAAACGGTGGCACGACCCGGCTCCCGCACAGAGCTGGAAGCCCCGCTTCGCCTCGCTCCCGCCACCTCAACCCACCAAGAAAAAACACTTCTCCTGACCGGGCACAGGAGAAAAAAAAAAACAAAAACAAAAACATTTTGGGGCGGTTCACCTGGTTTCCAGCAAGCTGATCTGCCCCTCTTCTTGCAGAGGTTTTTTTGGGGTTTTGTTTTGGGGTTTTTTTTGTTTGTTTTCTGGGGGGTTTTACAGTTTTAAGTCTCTTCCTCTGCAGGATGGGGCATCTTTTCCCCCTTCCTGACTTTGCGGTCCTGAGAAGACCTCAACTTTCCCATTTTACACCGGTAGGGGCTTTGCAAGCCCGATGGATGCCGAGGGCACGTGGGCCACCTCCAAAGGACTTTGATTTACAAACCCTCCAGGGCTTTTCTGGGGTGGGATGCAACTCCCTCGGGGTGCCGATGTCCAGGACATCCAGGACAGGGATGGACCGGGCAGCTGGAAATGCATTTAACCCACCGGCACCAATAAGCAGAGCCCGGGAACCAACGCTTTATGGTGAAACACCCAGAACACAGGGACTACGGCTTCATGCCATGGGGATTTAGGATGGGCAGCCCCTGAGAGCAGCTTTGTTCGCAGTGTGCCCCGTAGATTGCATCCCGCATCCTTTTTAAAATCCTACTGTTACCTTTTGGGCTGGCTGGAAAAAACAGAGCGCACAAACAGCCCCAGGGATTTTCCTTGTCTGTGCACAGGGGTGAGAAGCACGGGGTTGCGCTCGGAGAGGACCAGCCCTCACCAGCAATATTTTTCTATGGCCTCAGTGCCAGTGTACCGCAGCTTCCCAGCGGTATGCCCAGCCTGTACGGGGGATGCCTGTTTATTTTATTTTTAATATTATTATTTAAAAAAAGAAAAGAAAAGAAGAAGAGAGGTGTGGGATGGCCAAGAACAAAAGGAAAAGGGTGGGAGCTGCAAAGCGCCTCCAGGACTTGGCATCTCTCCTCGATCTTCCCTAGCGGGGAGCAGCCTCATCCCCCAGGCTCCGGCCAAGCTCTCACCGGGGGATGGAGCCTACATCGCCTTAAAAGCCTACACCCAACCCCCATTTCTTCCCATTTTATACAGAAGCCGGGAGATACAGTGATGCCCAAAGCAGGCTGCCCAAAACTCGACAGCACGGACAGACCCGTCCTCCTGCCCTCACCTCCACCGCGGTACCTACCCCGGTCGGTGTGCTGCTGCCTAGCCTGGAGCAGGTGCCTTGAAAATCGAAGCCAGGAAGGAGCGGGCTGATGCGTGGCGGTGGGTGTTCTCCTTTTGCTTTTCTCCCCGTTGCAGTTCCCAGCCTTTCCATTCAGGGCCAGCAAAAGCCTTCGGCTGGGCTGAACTCCTCCCTGCCTTAGAGAGCCTTGTGCTCCCTGTTAGAGCTAAATTATTGAACCGTTCAAAAGAAAAAGGAAGGAAGAAAAAAGGGTGATACAGCTCCTGAAAACCCTACATCTCAGCCCCAGGTTTCCCCCTGGAAAGCCATCCCAAATTTCCATGAACTCCCAGGCAACTCCGCAGCTATTTATAACGGCAATAAAACGAGCAGCGGGACTCGCATTGAAAATGGGGGCACAAAAATAGTAACGGCGTTTGGAAACGCCCGCGCAGCACTATTGTCTCTTCCCCCCGCTGCGTGCCCGCCTGAACCAGGAGCACCCAGACGGGAGAAGCTCTGCGCACCCGCCCGCAGCCCGGCTGAGCTCTACGCCGGCTCTCGCCTCCAGCAGCAGTTTTTTCGGGCAGAGGGTGGGCTGGGGACAGCCGGAGCGCCCCGCAGGTGCTCAGCGCCCAGAACTACCCACGGAGGCGTCGCAGCAGCCGTTCGAAGCCGCTGGAAAGTCGCAGGATCGGGGTGCCGATGGGATGGAAAGGGCCCTGTGCCTCCCCCCTCTCGCCCCAGGCAAAGCCCCGTATTAGGGGACACCCGGGGGGGGCGGCAGGGACCGAGCCCATGTGCCCAACGCACTCGCGGCACAAGACTCACCTGAGATTGCTGATTTGGGAGAGAGGAGCCCGCTGCACCGGGGAGAGCCACCAGCGTCGGGACTTGCCCTCCTGCACCCCCAGCAGCCCCCAGGTCGGGCACCTCAAAGCCAGGCAACGTCACAACGCCCACGCGATCTCAGGTTTTCTGCTCTGAGCCAAAATCAAAGCAAGGAGAGGAGAGACCTCACGCACGTTGCGTGTCTAAAGCCAGGACCCCGCTCGGAGGATGCTGCTCACAGCTCCGCTCCCCACTGCGCCCCCGGGAACGGGTCTGGGGCTGCGGGGAGGCCAGATCCACACCTCCAGGTAACCCCCTCAAAAAGCCCAAACCCTCTATTTTTTATTTAAGAAAAAAAAAAACCAACGCACAAGGTTGACGATAAAGGCTGCAGCTGCAAAGAGCAAGCAGCCCCATCCCACCCCGGGGGTTTACTCTGTGCCCCTTGCCCAGAGGCAATCACACCTCCCACCCCGGCGTGCCAGGGGGCTGCTGCTGGTGACCGGCAGGCGAGGGAGCTTTTGGGAAGGGCGCTTCTGCCTCCTTTGCCTCTTGCAAGCTTCCCAGAAGTCTGGTAAGCAGATTTGCAGCGCACATGCTCGCCAAATTAAATCACTGCCCTGGAGATGCCTTTTGGATGATGAGACTGAAACTCTTCAACTTCTCTCCGTGGAGCTGAGCCATCACGACCCAGACATCGGGCTTGAAGAACTGGTGGTCCCCAGGTGTGGGACAACCCTCTGGACCCCCGCATGTCCCCAAAGGGGCGGCATTTTCCAGCAACACACAGGAACGTTTGCCCAGAGGATCAGTACGGGACACCCCAGCTCCATCTTTCTCTTTCCTGGGTGGGTTATTAAGGAGCCCCGAAGCCTCATCCTCCACAAGGGTGGTTGGTTGGGTTTTTTTTGAAGGTCTCCAAGGCAAACGAAACCACAGCCCTCACACCACACGCTCCTGGCTTCCACCCCAAAAATCCCTTTACATGTTATTTCAGTGGCATCGCCCTCTCAGCAAGGAGGCGGCTGCAGGTCAGGCACCCCCCCAGAACCAAACACCTCCAAGGGGATGCAAAACAGAGGTCCGGGCACCTCCTCTCTGGGGACCTGGTTTTAACGCACCTCCTCGAGCCTCTAAAGCTGCAGGCTCTGCTCCGAGGAAGGCAGAGACCTTCTGCTTCATCTTCATCTTCTTCTGCTTCCTCCTCCTTCTCCTCTCTTGCTGAGCCCGGCAGAGCGCCCATCACAGGGATTTAGGATCTATGGAGCTGCCCCAGTGCACCACCCCCCAAGGGCACCTGTAATCCCGGGGTCCCCACAGAGGGACCACCCCAAGGGCAGCACCCACCCGCCCCCTTTTCCCACCCACGATGGATGTGGCACCCTCAGGACCTTGTACCTGAGAGGGGGAACTCTCCCAGGAGAGCCACTAAAGACTTTCAGTAATTAGCAATTAGCATCCCTGACAAGCTCCCCCTGGCCTCTCTGAAAGCAGCTGAGCCTGATACTAATGAGGTTCCTTGCTAATTACAGGAGGTGGGCAGGGCCAATTGCCGCCTGCGCTGGGCGAGGGGGCTGCGGGCTGCAAGGCGGGCAGGGACCACACCGGGCTTTTGGCTGAAAAACCTTTCTGAATTCCTCGGGCTGAAACAAAAGCGCTGGGTCAATCCGGGACAGCGATCCCCGCCGTGCCCAGCGCTCCTGCGTCCCCAGGGGCCGGCAGCGCTGAGGGATGCTGTTCCCAGCGCCTGGCCGTGCTTTCTGCTCGCAAGCTGGTCCCTCTCTCGTTCAGCATTTTGAATAATTCATGCCGAATAACGCGGGTTTCTGCCGCGCGGCATTGCACCGAGCTGGAGCTCGAGCCAGCAAGGGAACAGTCACTTGGACAAGCCTTGGGGACATCGGGGACTCCAGCAATGTGCTCGAGGACACCCCAAACCTCTGTGGCACGGTGAAAGGCTCGAGCAGTCGTCCGGCATCCCAATGGGGTTTGAATCCCTCTTGAGCCGGGCTGTTAGTGCAGCCCCGAGGTGTTGGCTGTGGGGTCGGCCCGCGAGGCTGAAGGCTGTGTCTGTGTAGGTACCGGGCTCTTCCCTCCCCGTGCCGGCGGCCCCGCGGCCGGGCTGGCTCTCGCTGACCGGGGTTCCCGGCGTGCGGCAGCCGCCGGCCCAGCGCCCTCCCCAAAGCGGCTCTTTTCCAACCAGCCCCGGGCAGCAAACACCGCCTCCGGCTGCCAGACCACAAAACCCCAAGCCCAGCGCGCAGCGTTCAGCTCTCTTGGGAGTGCCATAAAAAACCCTAAAGTTAAAACAAACAAAAAAACCCCACCCCAGCCCTCGCTTCCCCTTGGCCAGCCCCCCCAAGGCTTTAAAGCCCCCAGTTTTGCTCTCGCTGTGAGC
>RSEF01000005.1:1756848-1774364 GCA_003993805.1 Himantopus leucocephalus
GGACGCGGGCGGGCAAACCGGCTGGCCTGGCTCCTCGGGGGGGGACGCAGAGGGGGACGCAGCCCTCCGTCACCCACCGACCCACGCGGCGGGTGGGTCTGGGGGCACCGAGGGATGGACGTGGGCAGCGACCGCCCCCTCAGAGCAGCCGGCCAGGCTGGGAAGGCTTTGGGCAGCCAGGGGACTTTACCCACCAGCAACACTGAGCAGCAGAAGCAACACCCATTTTCCCCAGGACAGGGGTGGCTGACAACAGCCCCGGAGCCAGCGCGACCCTCGGGGTCACCCCGGCGTTGTGGGTGCAGCCTCGGGGCACAAACAGACCCAGCAAGCTTTCTTAGGGGAGCGGGGGACACCCACACAGACGTGTCTGTACTGGCTCTGATCCCCGCCGAAACACTTCGGAGCCTCCAAGGGTTGACCCAACACCACTGAAGTCACCACGAGCCACCTTCCCTACTGACTTCAGCCGTGCAGCAGGAGGAAGAGGGAGCAAAGGGGTAAGATGGACAAAGAACATCTTCCCTGCCGACGCAAAGCCCATTTGTAAAAGCCTACGGGCTTTAAAAGGCTGTCGGACCCCAATCCCACCCTCCCCACCTCTTAACCTTCCCCTCCTGGGAGCCAGCACGGCCCCACGAGCTGCTCCTCAACCCTGGGGCTGAATCACGGGCGCCCTCGCAGCAGGTTAACCTGTCCCTCACTCCCAGCTTGGCCGCCACTCTTGCCTCCGCGCCGGGGATGTCACTCGGGGATGTAGTCCCTGAAGGAGTTAAAGCTGAGGCTCCGTCCCGCTGAGTTCAGGGTGGAGCTGGCTTGCATCTTGGGGATCTTCTCCATCAGCTTCGACACTGTCCTCCTCTTGAAGGAGCCCGGGGAGAAATGCCCCTGTCTCATGAGCTCCTGGTAGAGGGTGTTGAACACCGCCACGGTCTCTTCATAGCTGTCGCGGGTGGAGATCTCGTAGAAAGGAAGCTTCAAGGCTTTGGAGAGGTTTTCGCCATCCTCCGTGGACACCATCCTGTCGAACTGCAGGTCCTTCTTGTTGCCCACGATGACCACGGGGGGCTGCTCGCTCCCGCTGCTCCGCTTGGGGCTGGAGTGGATGTGGTTGATGAGGAAACACAGCCGCATGACCTCGTCGAAGCTGCACCTGTCCGTCACCGAGTAGACCACAGCGAAGCCATCGCCCCATTTGATCTTCTCCTCTATCTGCAGGGAATCCTCCTCCTGCCGGGCAGACAAGCTCGTGTTAACACCAGAAGCCCCAACATCTCCTAAATACCAACGCCGATGGTTGCAACCTAGGAAACCTCCCAAGGGGGCCTGTCGCCGTCTCCCTGTAGGTTTTTGGCACTGGGCTTGCGCACAGCAGTGACGTGCAAAGCAGCACGGGCAGCCCAGGGCAGGAATTTGACGGGTTGGGCAAAGCAATGGATGGAGACAGCAATTAGCCCCATCCTGGTGTGGACGAGGGGAGAGCGAGCGCCGCTAAAGCGGGTGCACAAAGGCAGGGCCGTTGCTGGATGGGAAGCCAGCGCAGGGCTCTCCATCGCCCGCAGTCCCGGTGCTCGGTGGCTCCTCCGACCCAGCACCCTCCCGCTCCCTGGGGCTGCCTCCGGCTGTCGGGATGCTCCGCTGCCACGGGGAGCAGAGCTGCGCCACACACCGGGGAACGAGGAAATATTTAGCTGAAGCCACACTGCAATTGATGTTAGAGACACATAAACTCTCCAAACCATCCTTTTTCCCAAGAAAAACATGTCGCAATCAATATTTCGGGTAACACAGACTACAGCTGGTGGAAGAGCAGGGGTTGCCTTCAACGGCAAGTCACGCTTCCCCGAAGATATTCTCCAGGGTCAGGCAGCTGTGAAACGGCGCGAGCTCACCTGTCCTGCCGTGTCCAGGATCTCGAAGTGCACCATCTCCCCGTCGATGACGGCCATGTGTCTGTAAATCATTTCTGGAGAAGGACAGGCAGAAAAGCATCGCGTGAGAGAAGCCCCCGGGTGGCGAACGACCACCCAGGCGCCCTCGATGCCGCCCGTGCGGGAGAAGTCGATTTTCACCTGCCGCAACCTACAGCCCCTGTGGCCTCCGTTTCGAGTCCGCGTCTTGCGCTGGAGCTCAGCCCGTCTCCCCGCGCCTGGGAAGGGCAGCCCTGCGCCCACGGCGCCCAGCCCGGCGTCTCCGAGGGACGGCGGGGACCCCCACCAGCACCCGGCCGGCTCTCCCCTCGCGGGAAATCAAAGGGCGGCGGCGACCGAAGCGTTGGAGCAAAAAGGGCTCATGGAGTGATGCTTCTGCAAAGGGAGAGGGGCTCAGCGGGGGGTATGAAAAGCTGGGTTTGTTTTGAGACCCCGGTCGTGCTCCTGACCCAGCCGGCGCTGAACCCCTGCTCCGGGGCAGCGGGGGGGCAGCTCCGTTCTAATCCAAAAAACTGGCTGTGAGGCAGCATCGGGGCAGCTCTTCCAGCACAAAAACCACTTCAAGCTTCACTAATACCATCAGGCAATAAAACCAGCCAGCACTCTGCCTAGGAACGGCCCCGGGTGCAGCGCGCTCGACGGGACGCCTTGCTCCGGGCAGACCGAGCTCTGCCGTCACGCCAGGGTGTGCCACCGTGCGATGGGCCAGAAACCCTCTTGGCTTTGCCATCCACGGGACAAACCAGGCAGCTTCCCCCTCCTCCCACACAGGGAAGCACAGCGACACTCACGTACGGTCTCTGTATTTTATTATTTTATCACATCAGCCCAACAGGGGGAAGAAGCAGCAGGCAGAGAGGAAAACCAAATTGCACGCCGGGGGGAAAAAGCATGGCTCAGCATAACAAGCGAGGAGCGGGGACGTAAAGCACAGACGGGACAACGGTGGGGCTGTTTCTCAAACCAGCCTTTCCCTCGGGTCCCCGGTGAACCAGCTGGGTTACAGCAACGCAGAGACTTCCCAAATTTGCCAGCCCGGCGGGTGACAGCAGGGGTTAGGCAGAAGGATGCACAGCCAGCAACCAACCGGTCATTTGTGGGATACTTTGGCAGCGACGTGACTTCAGTGCCCAAAAAAAACTCAAACCCAAATGCAAAAAAAAACCAAAAAACCAACCCACGGGACAGGAAAGCACTCGCCAGTGCTCCATCGGCTCAGACACCTCCTTCCCCTCAAAGGCCGCCTCCCAGCAGGAGGGTGACCGAGCCCGTTGTGCGATGCTGTCAGCTCGCCCCAACACATTTTGCCTTAACAAAACAACAGAAAAGGAAAAAGGGACGCGAGAGCCAGGGGGCTGTGACGACGGCCGGGGGCTCCGACCGCTGCCAGCCTGGTCAAGGAGGAAGAGGAGGGAACGCGGTGAGTCGGGAGCAGATTTGGCTCTGCCGGGGCGGCGCTGGGTGCACCAGAGTCTCCAGGCTGAGCCAGTGGCAGCAGGGAAAGCAACAAGAAGAACCTACCTAGGGTTGGGTCGTAGTCGCCAATGAATCTCCTGGTGATGAATCTTACGGTCAATGCTGTAAAAAAAACAACACAACAAACCCGGTTACGGTTGTGAGATCAAACTGCAGCGAAGCATCGGCTGACCGAGGCAGGAGGGACGGAGCACGGACCTGCCCCAGCCTCACGGGAAAGCGCCCGTGTGTGCACCAGGAGAAGACATCCCAGTGGCGACGCTGCGAACCCGGCCCCGTGAGGACCAGGTTATCGCAGGGTTGGGAAAAGTGCCTCCAGTGGCGCCCAAAGAGGCCGCCGGGTCCCTGCTGCGTGCTGCCCGGGGCCGCCCTGTGGTGACCAGAGAAGACCACAGTAAAGCAGCAAATTGCCAGATCTCAGTGGGAAAGGATGAGGGTTGCGCAGGTGGATGCCTTGGACCAAGATGGTTACAAACCCTCTTTTCTCCCCCGAAAGTCCCCGGGTGATGGCACAGCCCCATGCAGGCTGTCCTCTGCCTCGCTCTACCCCGCGGACATCGTGGGAAAACACGTACAGCCAGGCTGGCGGCTCGCACCTCCCCTCTCCTACAGAGCCTGAGACATTTCCAGAGCTCCGGGACACTGAGCATTGCAAAATAACCTCATGGCAGCCCCGGGGAAAGGCTGGATGGTTTTGGCATGTTCTTTGCAAACATTTGCCTCGAGGACCAAGCCCCACCGCGCGACGGGACACCCCAGGCAGAAGAGGTCTCTGCCCAGCTCCACGAGCACCACGCCAGCCCCCCCTGCCCAAAGCTGCCCGCTCGTCATCAGCAGCAAAACACCCGTCACGTCAACGAGACGCAACCCAACGGCAACGGGAAGCACCAGCACATCCTCCCAGCTCTCATGGAGGCGGCAGCTCGGGGGCCCCAAAAGCAGCAGCGGGAGGTGGCCGGGCTGCGCAGGAGGTGGCCAAGACGGCAGGCGTTTCGGCGTGCCCGGCAGGCGTTTCGGCGTGCCCGGCAGGCGAAGCCCAGGCAGCGCCGCTCCCCACGAACCCACCCAGAGGCGCAGGCGGAAGGCGGCTCCTCGCACGGGCCGTTGCACTTCCCCGCCAGTTGATAAATTGCATTTCTCTGGCCTTGATCCTGCGAAGATTTATGCAGGTGCTTAAGTTTTATGCCGGGTGAGCGATCCCCTCGGTGGCCTCCAGCCAGCCACTTTCCAGCGGCGAGCTCAAGGTGGGGGAAAGTCAGCGCCGCGCCAGGCTCTCCCCCTATATCACCGGCGCTGACGGTAGAACTGCCCGGATGGCTCCCATCAATTGCGGCGCTGTTTGTTTAACCTGCCCCGGGCACTCCGCAGGCAGAAAGGGAGGCCGTTGGCACCAAACCCCATGAAATTCATCACAAGGCCAAAGCCGGAGGGACACGGGGCACGGCACGCCAGGAGGTGCCCCTCATGCCAGCCGTGTGTTGCAGCGGAACCAGCCCGGGGACGGCACGCGGCGGCATTAGGAGCGGGGGGGGGCGAGAGCTGGGCAGATGCCCCAAGGACCAGCCCCCCCCCGGGGCGGACACGTCTCCCTCCTGCTGTGGCTGCGCCTGGGAATCCGCATCCCCCGCCTGGGGATGCCGGGGACAAGCGGGGACGGTTGGCTCTGTTCGACCTCGCAAGGAGTCCTGCTCCCCGGCAGCTCTCGGGCGTGCGGGGGCACGATTTCCCCCCCCCCACCAAAACACCCCTGCCCCTTCCGTCGGCTGGCACAGCATCCACACGGAGACCGGATCGCTCGGCCCGATTTTTCCTCCTTGCGAGGGCGAGGAAAGGCAGGAACGGCCCCAGCGCGGCAGTGCGGGCAATTAAACCCCTCTGATCCGATTAGCACATCTCCCTGCACCAGAGAGCGGGAGACGCGAAGCCCAAATTACGCTGTAATGCCGGGCCGGGTGGGGGCCTGCCGGTGCTGGAGGCTTGCCCGGCAGCTCCATCACACGCGGCCAGGGCTTCCTCCTCGCTGCAGAAAAGTACTGCCTCGCATCATCCCCCTCCATCCAGCCAGGCGGACGGAGCCAGACCTCCGCTCCAGAGCCAGGGCTCGTTTGCGGTGGGCAAGCTCCCCGGGGCCTGAAAAAAAAAAAAAAAAAAAATCCAAGAGGCTCCTGGTATTTTTCTGTAAGGGGCGGCAAAAGCTTTGCCGTCGCGCGGGGTCTCCAGAGGGGTATTTCCAGCCGGGGGGACAGCAGACAGGGCAGGGGCTCAGCCGGCAAACAGCCAGGAACGAGAAACGGGGGGAAAAGCTGAGGCTTTCCGAGGAAGGAAGCGATTTGTAGGTGCCAAAAATCCCGCCGGTCTGAACGGGGCGGGGAGGCAGCCAGAGCTCACCTGCGGCTCCTGCTAACAGAGCATCCAGCTCTGCTAAACCTCCCCGATGTGGCCAAAGGGCCACCAAACCGCGTCTGTCCCTGCCCCGGGTAAAACCCTGTGCTGGCTTTTATCACCGTCTCCTGCTCCAGAGCCTCCCCCGCACCGCAGCAGCCCCCGGGGCCGTGGCGGGACCATCACAGTCCCCACGCGTGGCACGGGGAGGTGACAAGAGGAGATGGGCACTCGGGAGAACGGGCAGAAGCAGGTGAGGTGCTGCCGAGCCGTCGGGGAGACGCTCCCAAGGCAGCTTCATTTGGGAAGAGCTGGCCGGAGACGTGTACTTTTTACTTGACTTTTCACGCCTGCGGCCTCAAGCACCCCACAGCGACGCCCCAGGAGCGCCGTGAGGAGCCGCGATGGTGGGGCTGAAGGGGACACACCGGAGAGGCGAGGGGGAGCGGGGGGGTTGGCTGCCAGCAATTTGCCAGCAGCGGAGAACTTGCCTGCAAGGCTACGCCAGCGGCTTACGGCAAGAGAACTCCTTTGCCCGGCACGGGAAACCCGTGGCGCGGAGCCCGGGAGTGCGGAGAGCCGGCGGTCACTGCCGGGCTTTCACAGGGAGGGGGGGACGAGAGCAAAGCTGAGGCGCTGCCCGGCCATGGTGTACAGAGCCCGCAGCGGCTCGCTGAAACAAGTCATCTCGTCCAGGATGGGATAATTGGGATAATTACCGGGCGGCGGTGGTTTTGGCGGAGACGGGCAGCCGCGCAGAGGGGGCGGGTGGGGATGTGTGTGCACGCCGGGGCGGCGGTTGGCAGCTCGGCTCTGACCCAGGAGGAACTCCGCAGCTCCAGCTGCCGGGGGATAATTCGGGAGCAGCCCTGTAACGGCAGCGCTACGGGAACCCGGCTCTGGGCCGTGGAGCTGAGAAAGCAACAGAGCACACGCAGACGGTACACCCCCTCTGCTCACAAACCACCAACGGAGGCGGTGCGGGATCCAGTCCCTGAACCCCCGGTGCTGGAGGAGCATCTCTTGAAAAGAGATCACTGCAGGTGACCGACGGCACCTCCTGGGATCCCTTCTGCTGGCAAAGGAACCCTCAGCCAAGCCCAAAGGCTTATTTTTATACTCACCTGCATCTCCATCCCCACCCGCCGGAGTATCTTTCTGCAGGGAATTGCCTTTAGGACGCAACAGGGCGGTCTCGGAAAGCACCAGCACCTCCGAAAGCAGCTCTCCCCCGGGCAAAACAAGCGAGCTTCCCTCTGGCTCTCCGGTCTTCCCTTCAGAGCAAGAAGGGGAGCTGCCTTTTGGGGAGAAAAGCCAGCAGCAGCGCCAGCGCCCTCTCGGATGGTGTTTCAGAAACGTTTTGCTCTTTGCCTTTGGGAAGAGTGAGACAACAGAACTAATCTTCACACTCGGTCCTCCAGGTCTAAGCTAATCCAAAGGACCCTCCGGGCTGCCTCGGTGCTCCGGAGCCCCTCCAGGTGCCCGATGCCGCAGACACACCGGTTCAAAGCAAAACGCTCCGCGTGGCCTTTTGTACGGAACATCTTTTCAACGCAGCTGCTTCGAAAATGCGCGGCCGATGCCTGGGTGCGATTTTGTGGCGAAACCCGTGGTTCGGGGGGCGCACAGGAGCACGGCTAATGGAAGCGATGCTCAAACCCTTCAAGGTGTTAATGACGGTAATGGGTACGGACAGGCTGTGCGGAGACGGGAGCGAGAGGCAGCGGAGAGGCTGAGAGCTGGCTTGGAAAGGCGACAGGAGCGGGAAGTGAAATTGCTGGGAAATGAGTGGGAACGGGGGGAAAAAAAAACCAAGCAGCAAGAGCACGGCAGGATTGCGGACCCCGGGAGGGACAGGACGGAGGAGCTGCGCACCGGGTGTCCGTGCAGCAGGTGGAAGGAAACAGAGCAGGAGTGCAAAGGAAGAATAAACCTCACCAAAACCGGGATACGGTATTAAAATTCCCCCTGAAACCAAGACACTGGTGGAGAGGTAGCACCAAGCAGGACGGACGCACTGCCGCAACCGGGCTTGCTTTCCCCAGGCAAAGTGGGGGGCCGTTTGTCCCAGCTGGCCACGGGCAAACGTTCCCCACGCCCTGCCCCTGCACGCCCACACCGCGCCGCTCAGGATCTGCACATTCGCCCCGGGAAGGCGCCTTCCCGCCCGCGCCGGGCTCTCTGCTCCTCCAGCCCCAGCGCCCCTGCCCCAGGCAGCTTCTCCGGCCCCGTACGCCCCCCGGCTCCTGCCTGGGGCAGTCACCCTCCTCTCGCCCTCCGAGCCGCCTTTGGGTTTCGACCCTGCCCGTCAGAGAAGGGATTTGACAGAACAAGCATGTAATTTAGCAGAACTGCTCTGCGGAGATAACCGCGGATCCCGCAGGAGGCACGTAGCAGCGCCTTCAAAGAGGCAACCGAATTATCGGGGGGGAAACGAGACAAGCCAGGCTCGATTTCTAGAAAGCACCTGATTCTGTGTCATACGCTAGGCAGGCACCCAAAGCCGGAGCACATGGCGGTGTATGAGAAGAGGAGCCAATTAAATTGATTAAAAATTGGCTGGAGCGCAAGAACACAAGCGAAGCTGCCACTGGGAAGAAGTGGATGCAGGCAGCGAGGCGTCAGCACGGCCACGCAGCCTTATAAGGAATTTTTTTTCCCCGTCTCGAACATAAGTAACCTCAGAAAGGGCTCTCCTTGGAGAGCCCCAAAGCTGAAAGGGTTAAGTCTATATCCAATTTGGTCTCTGGGAATGAGTACGGGACGGTTCGACGCACGACTAACCTGCCAGTGCGGGGACGGGCTGGTTACGGCCAGGATGGCATCGAGCCCCGCGTGCCCACGTGCCGCTCTGTTTATGCTGCCGCATAACACGTCTCTCTTGCGAGCGTAGCGGCTCACAGCATCAATTCATCTTCCCTTCGTGTTTTGTAAGCAGAGCTTTCCTCTGAAGTATGGCAAAGTTTACACTGGCTAGCATCAACAGCGGGAGACAGGAGATAACGCGCGCTCTGGCCGGGCTGGATTTACAGCCTCCGCAGGTGATTTACACAGCCCCGGACAAAGCTTTAAACCACCGACGGGGTTCAGCCACAGGTCTGCACCCAAACCCGACCCTGCTCAGGGGATCCGCGGCCTCGGGTCAGCGGATCTCGTGGGTTTCCAAACTGCTCCAAAAAATCAAGCTCATTTGCGGAGAACCGAGGGGTTTTTCCCGCCCTTTTGCAGCTGTGCAGGTTTTAATTGCCCTTTTGGCTGTTCGCACTCCCCAGCGCCCTCCGCTCTCCCCAGCCGCCTTCTGCTCCCCACGGGGACGGGCGCCA
The DNA here is from genome assembly GCA_003993805.1 of Himantopus leucocephalus. Classification (NCBI taxonomy): domain Eukaryota; kingdom Metazoa; phylum Chordata; class Aves; order Charadriiformes; family Recurvirostridae; genus Himantopus; species Himantopus leucocephalus. Next base: position 1,765,961 of record RSEF01000005.1, read on the forward strand.
ACAGCTCGCCCGGGTGATGCTGCGGCGTGGGGTCCCCTCGCATCCCGCCAGGACCGGGAGCGCGGCGGCTCCGGGAGGGGTTGGGGTGAAACCCGCCTTCACCCTCCCCAACACGGGGGATGCCCACGCATCGCACCCCTTCCTCTCCCAGCCCGTCCTCCCCGGCCCCGCGGGAGCTCTGCCGCCATGCTGATGCTTTTGCCTCCTTCCTCGCGTGCCGCCCACGGGTCCCTCAGGCCAGACGCTCACGGTCCGTCACCCGGGGCGTTCACCGCCCCGCCGGGCAGGGCAATCCTCTTCGAGGTTTCCTTGCCCCCGGCTCCGTCGGGCGCAGGGGCTCACGAGCAGCAGGACGCAGCAGCTGAGGCACAGCACCCAGCGAAGACGACACGCTGTCCCTTTGCAGGAGAGGACGTGCAGGACAGCACCCACGGGGACAGGGATGGGGAGAGACCTGCGTCAGGGCGGCCGGCGGGGGATCGCGTGCCTGCTCCGGGGGCTGCTGCCGGTGCCTGGCACGCTCCCGCTCTCCTCCGCGCGAGCCAGGTATCGATTGCCTCCCTCTGCCCTGATTTCATGGCCTGTGCGACTGCCGCGGCTCAAGAGGACGACAAAAAAATCCCCACGGAAGGGCCTCGAAGGCTGCAGGCGCCCACGGAGCTGCGCCGCCACCAGGCAGATGCTGCAGATGGACCGCGCGCGATACCCAGCGCCGCCGCGGCAGCCACCGAGGAGGGCGCCGGGGCCAAACCCGGCTGGAGGAACCTTTAAAGACCCTCGAGCGTGATCCGACCCCGTGGAGGAGCCACAACAGCCTCTCGCTTGCCCACAGGAAGGGCCCAAAGCTCCCAGGCACCCGCTGCGCGCCGGGTGGGATTAACGCCGGGGTGGGGGCGAGCCAAAGCGCTCCGTACGCTTTGTACAGCCATCGCTCGCGGCTCCATCTGCTTGCAGGGACTTGGAGGCCAAACACCACACATGGACCCCCCCCGGTGCTCTGGGTACACCCGGAGCTGAGCCCCGCTCCCGTGCTCCCGCTCCCCCGTGCTGGGCTGCTAATTGCGATCTGGGAGTTGCCTCCTTTAATTTAATCCGGGAAATCAGGATTTTTTCACTAACGCTGAGCAAGAAGGGCTCACCGGCCGGCAAGGCAACAGGCTCGCAGGTTACTGTATATGGAAACGCAACTTCAACGGCCCCAAGAGCCGGAGCTGCTGGCCACGAGCCAGGCGGAGGTGCCACCGCTGCGGCGTATTTAAAGGTTGTGCCTTTTCCGCAGCGGCGAGCCAGCAGGACATTGCCCTGTCCCCAAGGACACGGCAGCCCCGGCCGTGTGTCCCCCCCGCCGCCAAGCCCTGCGCGGACCGCTGCTCCCCTGCCCCGCTGCAGTAAGAGCGACGCGGACACGCACCTTTCCTCGCCGGCGGCAGCACCTCTCGGCCCCGCTGCTGGCACGCTGGGTGCTGCGCAGAAACGGAGCGGGGGCCGCCTTCGCCCCTGCTGCTCGCAGCCCGGGACAGGGGAGCAGGAAGAGGTGGGGGGACGATCCCCGGGCAGGAGCGGGGATGAAGGAGAGGGCTCAGGTGCTCCCGTCTCAGCATCCCAAATCCCCACCCCGGCAGCCGCAGATGGAGAGCACTAAGCAAAGTGTGGGGAAAGGGAGTTTTCCTGTAGGAAAACTAACGGCAGCGCTGTGCCACGAGGCTCGGCAAACCCCGCTCCCTTTGCTAAAAAGCAGCAGCAAACTCAAAGTCCGCGGGAAAGCACAAACCCGAGCTCGGCTTTCCGCCCAGGAAGCCCCCACGGCCGGCAGCCTCCCGGCCTGACCGCTGCCCTGGGCACGCCGCACAGCCAGGGACCGCGTGGGGACCCCCGGGACGAGCCCCGGCTGCAAAGCGCCCACCGAGGGCAGAGAAACTCGGTACCCTTCGACATAACGGGCTCGGGGGGGCCCACCTGGGCCATGCCGCAGCTGCCCCAGAGAAACTCCTTCCCCATCCCGGCTTTCCGAAACAGCGCCCGCCTGCTGCCCAGCCCCGGCCGGACCCCCGGGGCGCTCACCCCTCCGTCCGGGCAGGAGACCTGGGGGCGCAGAGCAGGGATGCAGGCGGGATGCTGGGGGGATGCAGGCGGGATGCTGCAGGGGATGCAGGGGCGACACCGCAGGGCGTACAGGGGGGATGCGGGGTGATACCGGGGGGGATACGGGGGGTTGCCAAGGGGGATGCAGGGGGGATGCTGGGGGGGGTGCAAGAGGGGACACGGAGGTGACGCCGGAGGGATGTCGGGGGATACAGAGGGGATGCCGGGGGATGCCGGAGAGCATGCCGGGGACCCCCGTCCTACCTGTCTTGCCCACGGCGCTCTGCCCCAGCACGACGAGGCGCAGGGTGCGGGCCGGGCTGAGGCTGACGGAGCGGCGCAGGGGCCGCGGGAAGCTCATGCCGGGGCTCGGGGCTCGGGGCCCCGCCGCGCTCCGCCGCGCTCCCCGCTCCGCCGGGCGCTCCCCGCCGGCTCCGCCCCGGGGGCCGGCCGGGCTCAGCCCCGGGCTCGGGCGGGCGGTCCCAGATGGTGCCCTCCTCCTCCTCCTCCTCCTCCTCCTCCTCCCCCCCCCCGGAGGTGGTGCCGGGCCGGGGCTCCGACGGCCGCTACCTGCCTGCGGGGCGCTGCGGGCGCCGTGCCTCAGTTTCCCCGCCCGCTGCAGCTCCGGGGGCTCCCGCCGGGCCCCTTCCCCAACCCCGGGGGCAAAGCCAGGAAAGAGCGGGGAAGCGGTGCGACACCTCCCCGGGCGGGGAAGCGCGGCCGGGGTGCTGCCTCCCCCCCAAAATCCCCGCACGAAATCACGATTTCGTCTTCGGCCGCTTCTGCGTGCAAGGCAAGTTAATACAGACGAGAGAAGTTGGCTTTGCCCCCAGGCTCTCCCCCCGTGCCGCCCCTCGGGCGCAGCGTGGGCCTCGCCAAACTCGGCGGGGCAGAGCCCCTCGCTCCGCACGGCCGGGGCAGCCCAGCGCCCGGCGCCAGCCCTCGCGCCTCCGCCCAAACCGGCGACTAAAGGCCCATCCGTACCGAAGAGCCAAGGCTTCACGTCAGGCCGGGAACCGAACTTTGCACGTGCTTCGGTGCAGCAGCGTTGCAAGGCTGTTAAATAACGGTGTAAGAGTGTACACAAGAGCAAAGGGGTGTGCGTGTGTGTGTGTGTACAAGTGTGGGCACAGGCAACGTGTAACTGCTCAGAGCAGCAGCCGGAGCGGCCCTGGCTGTGTGCTGCGGGTGCCCGGAGTGTTGGGAAGAAGGGAAAAGACCCACATCTCAACTGCCTTTGGCAAACTCCAAGACGCAGTTTGCCCGTGCGATGCACGGATGACACCAGCACTGCGAACGCTGGCAGAAGGGACCTGACCACGGGCGCGGAGCAGCGCGATGCCTGCGCTGGGGATTCGGTCTCTGTTCGGAAGGCTTTAGTCATTTCTGTGGCATGGGGATGTCTCTGCCTGACCATCTCGGGTGACTTTGCTCGCAACAGAGCACAGACCATCCGCACCGCCTTGGACGGCGCTCAGGGGAACACGAAACCCGCCCGGTATTTATAGACCATATCATGTGTCAAAAGTAAACATATCACTGATGCCTCCAGAAGGCACTGGCACACAACCAGCGCCTAAGCGGGTGTCTCACCTTGGCCGGGGAGAAGGGTTATCGAACGCTTTGCTGCCGCTGATGGGAGAGCACAGCGGTTCGTGGTGCCGGGGCAAAGCCCTGGCTGGAGAGAGGAGCCCTGGATAAAACGGGGGCTGTCCCGGGGCAGCCCGGAGGGCTCTCCTTGGCGAGCAAGCAGACCTCACCCAGAAAGTCACCTTGCCATGGCAAGCCGGCATGTGCGTCCCCCGCGTGTCCTTCTGTGCATCAGCCACTCGCGACAGCCGTGTCCCCACACCGCTTCTCCCGAGCTGGTGAGAGGCACGTTCAGGGCTTGGCTACATCTGGAGCCCAGAGACAACAGCAAGAGTGAAAGACCTCAGATTTCAGGACAAAAGCTGATTCCCAGCTGGGGAAGGGGGGGGGTTGTCAAGAAAAAGAAGTCTCCATTATGTTCCTTTCCTATTTTTAGGCCGATTTCCTAAGGAAATGAGATGTCTGCAATCAAGTCCTCTGTCTTGCCTGTCCCCTTCAATACCATTTTTGAATACATTGCTCGATTTCAGCCAAACCTGACAGCGAGGGAAAAGCCGCAGAGAAAATTCTTTTCCTGCAAGTTTTGTGGCAAAAAAATGGTCATATTTAATGGAAAAATCAACCCTTGCACTTCGGAAGGCAGGAACCGGCCGGCAGGTTCCCAGCTGGAGGAATCCACGACAACTGTCTCCCCCGCTGCCAGGGGCTGCTCAGAGTGCTGGGGCGCCCGAGCCCCCGCAGCAGGAGCGTGCCGCCCTCCCCTCCCGCTGCGCAGCCGGCACCGCAGCCGTGTGCCACACTGGCAGCCGAGCCATCCCGATGCGTACAGCTCCACCTGCCTTAACTCTGAGTGCGCTGAAAGGGCACGGATTGGCAGGGATGCGGGAACAAGCGTACAAGAAGGATGGACTTGAAATTGAGGCACAGCATCAGCGTCGCTGCACTGTATCGCCTTGGGGAAACCGCTGCACCTCCCCTGTTCTGCAAAGCCGAACCATCGCCGCTCACGGCCGCGCCACAGTGGCCCATCAGTTCCCACCCGCGTCTCTGTTGCGAGGGAGAGGGATGCGCGTCCCTCGCAGTTGTTTCCAGTTGCACACATTCAGAACATCACCAAACCCCATCGCTCCCCCTGGCAGAGCTGTTCCACCGNCTGTATCGCCTTGGGGAAACCGCTGCACCTCCCCTGTTCTGCAAAGCCGAACCATCGCCGCTCATGGCCGCGCCACAGTGGCCCATCATTTCCCACCCGCGTCTCTGTTGCGAGGGAGAGGGATGCGCGCCCCTCGCAGTTGTTTCCAGTTGCACACATTCAGAACATGACCAAACCCCATCGCTCCCCCTGGCAGAGCTGTTCCACCGAGGGGCCTCTCAGCAACCGCAGGGAAAATGATGCTGTCTCGTCTTTCTCCTCCAGTGCCGAGGACACAGACACAAGATCCACCCCCAAGGAAAATCGGCATGGCCCTGCCACGATGTCTAGCAGGCGATGAGGTCCCAGGCTGGACTGTGGGACTCTCTCAACCAGCCTTTTAGACTGGTCTTAGCGAGTGAGCGTCCTCCTTTGCCCATCCAGGTCCCCTCCTTGGTTACTTCTGACCAGCTGCGGCGGCACTGTTGAGCATTTCAAAGACATGCTGTAGCCCAACAAGGTTTCATGGAAGCGGGCTGAAGGCAGGGAAGGCTCAGCCTTATCCTACAGAGAAGAAGAAACCATACAGGAGATTCGGGGTAGATGCTCTCAGCATGGAGAAGGCATCTCCCAGCTCTGGGCTCGCCTTATGCAAAGTCCATCAAGCTCAAGAAACAGAGCCCGAGGCAACGACCGATCTTCTCTCCTTTGACTCTCACTGACCTCCTTCTCTGAACCTCCAAAGGCTCTTGCTGGAGAACACGGTGGCATACCTAGACACTCGCCCGCACATCCGAGGGCAGCTCTCACCAAACCAGCTCTGCGCCGTAAGGCGTTACTGAAACGCGGAGGGCTGTTCCTGCAGCAGAGCCCCCAGGGGAGGCGTGGGAGAGGCGGTATCCCCATTGAGATGATCTCCTATACCTCGGGACAGAATACCAGCCTTCAGCAGAGTCCGCCTAAAACTCTTTTTGGTGGCAAGCGTTTAGTCAGCCAGGCAAAGAGTGCTGATATGCTCAGAGAGCTCACAGCAGAGCTGTGAGGGAGAAACACCTCCGGCCAGCTTGTGTCCGACTTCCTTCTCTCCCTCCAAAACACTGTGTTGTTTCACTTATCTCGAAATCAGAGATAGGAGTAGACTGACCTCAACCAGAACTTGTGTAAATTTGTTTCTTTTTCATCCTTGTTTTAAGTCAACAAACCGAAGAGTGCTGTAATTCAGCGGTACGCTCACCTCCGGCCCGGGGAAGTGCTGCCCCTGGGGATCACAGGACAACCACGCGCTGCTGCAGAGCCTCCTCCCGACACGAGGGGCCGAAAGCAACGCTCGGAGAGGAATCAGCTCTACACCCTTCAAAGCCATCTCCCATGACCAAGCTGGATCGGACGGCTGGGACCCTCCAATCCAACGCCAACTGCTTCAGAGATGACGCAGAAAAAGCCATCCTTGACTTCTTTCACAAAAGGTTGGCTTGGACCCCGGCGCTGGTGGGTTTATATCCCTGACAGCACATCTGGGGACTACCCGGAGAAACTCCTACTCACCTCGCGCACAGATCTCCTTGGCACGGTGGGGAGCCACGTGTGTCCTCCCACACGGGCATTCAGCACCGCTGCCTACGCGCTCCCACGTTCGCTGGGGACCGTTCAGCTGGACGACAATGGAAACACGACTTTATCATCGGCAATCGCTGAATGAGCCACCTCCAGCGTCACAACGCACCTGCGGCGGAGCCAGATGAAAGTAGGTGGAGCAGATATTGTTTTCTGTTGAAATATTTGTGGTCAGGCTATTCCATACTTGCTGGTTTTTAAAGATGTGGAGTCTGCACTGGGAAAGAGGCCAAAGGCACCCATGAATCATGTCCCTGCAAACAAAAATCCAGCAGAAATAAAAAGTTGTCCTAAAGCAGGCAAAGAACCACCTCCCCGCGGGCCGTAGCCTCGGATCACGGCAGTCCCATGCTGTGGTCCAAACCAAACCCCTGCCGGATCATCGGCTATTTTGAGAGCTCCCAAAAACGTTGAACCTCGCTGCTTCTGAAAGAAAGAGAAGCAGCGTGTTTGCTTTTATTTAGAAAAGGAAGATAAACCGAAAGCTGGTCCCTTTTCTCTCCATTAGACGATGTGAAGGTGCGGGACGTTAGAAGATCTATGCAGACACCAACCCAACTTCAAGCCGACTTTGAAGCCTGCACCCCGTGTTCAAAAATGCCCAAGGTTATTTCCAAGCTTTGGTCCCACGACGTTTAGCTCACCTCCTGAGCATCCACTCCAAGGGCTCAAACCCCACGTTTCCAACTCACGTATCACATTTAATTGTCGCTCGGGAATGACTGTACAAACGTAGTTCCTATGAGACAATGCCGCAAGCCTCGCTGCTAGCACGCCTCTCCAGAGTTAATGTCGGACGGGGCCGTCGGGGAACGCTCTCCAAGAATATAACTGAAGCCACGCCGCCCTGTCAATAAACATATTTTTGGTTGCTATAGCAAAGCCAGCATGCAATTAAAAAGCGCTCTCAGACTTCAGGGCCCTCTCCTTTCTCAGCGGCTCTGCAGACTCGCTCCCTTCCTACCGAAATCAAACCCGGACCTCGCTGCAGCCGCGCCAACGCCGCGTTAGCGGCCAGGCAGAGGGGCGGCAGGAGTGGGGACACGGAGCCCGGTCGCTTCTCCCGTGTTCCATAAATAGGGAGAGAGAAAATAGCTGAAGGGCACCTAGCCCCAGCGCTCGCTCCCGCCCAGGCTTGCCGGCCACCGACTCCTGCGTAAGGGCTTTGTGTCAGCCGGGGCCCGGTGGTGAGGCGTTCCCTTTCTCTTCTTCACAAAGGGGCTGGTTTTTAAGGTCACAAGAGACCCGAAAACCTCTAGTGCGAGGGGAATCAAACCGGCGCAGTTTCCTGGTGTTACGTTCTGTCTGTTGCCGGTTTCTAACCGCCGAAGCGTATTTCGACGCGCGGCCAGAACGCGTCCAGATCGTGCTGAGGAAATACATCTGCCTCCACGTAAGAGTTCAGAGGCGCCTTTGCAAAGCTGACAGAGAGAAAAAAAACCAACAACAACAAAACACACCAAAGGGGCACATTAACAGCATTTCCCTTCCACCCCGGAGGCCCAAACGACACATCCTAAGAACTTTTTGAGCTTTCCACCACTTCAGCAGGATGAGCGCCGGCAGCTCACGCCACAGTAGAGCACGAGAACGTTACGCACGTCCAAATATCATCACCAGGTTGCTACATCCCTTTGGCGGCCCTCGGCTCCCAAAGAGAGTTTCCTGCACTTTTGGCTCCCGGCAGAAGCCGGCTGCGGGGAAGACGGGGCGCCGGCGCTCACCGCGGCTGTCACACTTCACCAGGCTGCACAAATAACGCATCCTCGCAGCGGGAAGCCCTCACGCTGCGGGAAACGGCTCTGCTCGTGAAGCTTATTTTAGAACACAGAACAACTCGCCAAGGGAAGGAAGAGGAACCCCATCACGTAGGTAATTTAAAACTTGCCCAGACAGAGCCGCGGAGGTACGCTGCGGAGAGCTGTCCTGCAGGACGCGCGGCACCGGCCGCTCCCCCTTGGGTCGTGATGCTGATTTTATTGTCGT
>RSEF01000005.1:1774464-1788307 GCA_003993805.1 Himantopus leucocephalus
TTGCTCTCCAAAGGGCGGAGGAGGAGGGGAGGGCTGGGCTGGCGTCCAGCCGGGGCAGCAGTTCATGCATCTCTCGGGCAGCAGCACGTATGTTTGCTGCCGTGGCACACGCTCAATTCGGGATTGGCTAAACACCTCCCTTCGCTCCTGCGGGGAGGCAGCGGGAAGGGGGTCGGGATGGGACGAGGGGTGTCCCGGGGGCACTGCACGGTCCCTCTGGGACCCGGAGAGCAGCAGAGCCGGGAATCCCCGACTTCATGCTCCACGTGGGGGGACGCGCGAGCGAAGCGGGGCTGACAGAGCAGCAGCGGCACGTCCCGACAACTCTTTCCGAGCGAACCTCTCAGCAGCCTGGCTGGCGAGAAAACAACGCTTCCTTATTGTGGAAAAATGTCAGCGTTGCAGAGGCCGTTGTCCTTCTGCCGGGGAATGAAGCGGAGTCCTACCGACATTCTTCGAAAGCACGAGAGAGAAAGCAGAACAGCCGGCGGCTTTGTGGCCAGCGGGCAGGGAGCAGGCGCTGGAATTCGGGTCTGACTCAGAGCAGAGATGCCCTTCGCTCCGGCTCTCCAGCCTCCCCCCGGGCAGCGACTCCCGATTTACACACGGTCAAACAGCAGCGAGGGGAGATGCCGGGGGACAAACGCTGCGGCTTTGTTTCAGAGGCGCTGCATGGCAGGAGCTCAGGCCTGGTTCTCGTCTAACCCACAGGGATGCCTCATCGTTAGTCTCCGGGCAAAGCAGCTCTCAAATTCCACCCTGCTCTGACGTGCTGTCCAACGAGATGTTTTGTCCTAACAGATAAATTTCCACTATGAATCAGTGCTTGGGGGGGGGGGGGGGGGGGGGGNTAAGTGTGGCAAACCACATTTAGCAGTCAGAAAGAGGATCAGAAGCAGCCACCCCCCAACGTGTAAAGCCAAATGGAGACTTGCGACGGAAGAACTGGGGATTTCTGAGTCCACTTGGAACAGCAAAAAGATTTTTCTTTAAATTCCCCTAAAGAAAATGTCAAAAATAATCCCCTTCTGCCTTAGTCCGAATGCATCATTTCAATAAAACCCTGAATATTTTGCTCTCATTTTGTATTATAAAGTCTTCAAAATAAAAGCTAGGAGTTCCTGGTATTGGTTGAATCTTCCCTTCCTGCATTTTCCTCCCCACAAAATGCTGTGAGGCCGCCCTAATTTCATAGAGCGTATCACTTGGATTGGAATTGCATTTCCCAAGGGCTTTTTTTTTGGGAGGGGGGGGGAGCAGTTTTACAGATTGACTTAAGACATTTGATTTTTCCTTTTGAATCAACACTGGGCTCTTCCTCCCGTATTTCTGAGCTTTGAAGTCTCCCTTGTTGTTTTCGAGTGTCTCTCCGTAACAGGAAGGACAGCAGATTCCCCCTACATCCTCTGAAAGCCAAGACGTGCACGCTGTTTCTCAGCCCCAGTGAAACACAGAGGGACGGTGAGGTTTCCAGTAAAATTGCTTCAGCTGGCAGCGCCGCTTCCGCCGTGGACTGGGAACAGTCTGTGACTGGAAGGCAGTCACTGCCGTAGTCCTCATGCCAACCCGCAACACACTGCGACTCGCTGCCGCTGCGGGCTCTGTGCTCCCAGCGCAGAACTGGAGCCGCCTTTGGGAGAGGGGGGAAGAGGTGGGAGACGATCTGTGGTGGAGAGGTCTCCCCGCTGCCTTCCAGCTTGGAAACAAGGATGCAATGACCAAAGCTGGTCGCAGAAAGGTCCCTGCCTTCATATTCCCACTAGCTGTTTGAAATCCAGGTGTCCAACCGCCTCGTACACTCAGCAGGGAAGGAACAGCATCTCCCAAGGGCTGCTCGTGCCAGACGATCCGAAAGGGGAAGAGATAAGTCAGCCCTGCAGATGACCATGTCTCTCCAGCGCGTAGAGATCCAGCTTAACCCAGGCTCGCCCGGACCTTTCTCCAGCTGAAGTCAGGCAAGACGAAATGCAGCCCGAGCCACGCAGCTTGCCCTTTACGGCACCTAAAGTGATCTCCTGAAGGTTTATACAGACCTGTGAGCTTTGAAAGACAGGACAAGACCCAGCTATCGTTATGGTCAAAACTAGCATCTCCTCCAGGACAGGGTGGTGGGCAACCTCGGTCCCACGGAGGAGTCACAGCGGGGGAGCATAAGGACACCCACACGCGGACCATCCTCCCGACTCATTTGAAGCGAGGTATTCCCAAGAGAAGTGACAAGGTGAGCAGGGCCCACTTACCACTTCTCACAGCAACCACAGGGAATCCGATAGCTGCCCCGAGAGCCTGCGGAAAGCTCTAGCAAACTCTTCCCGGTTGTTATTGCAGTCCAGAGACACAAGGCAGACCTTGGCTGAACAAGCCTGCTGAACGTGGCCTGCCACACGCTGCTCCGCAAGTGACCGTGCCCGACTTGCCGACAAAGTGGAGAGTAACTACAGAGATCTAGACATGAAAATATCTCAGCAGGTCAAGCACCAAGTCTGTGAAATAGGCATGGAATCACTCCTGAGCCACCGATACCTGTTACTTTGACGGTATTAATACACACCATTTATTGCTACGCCATACTCTTTGGCTCACCTTTAAGAGGGTAATTTCTCAGCTGCATCTCTCCTGTTGCTAATCTTCAAGAAGGATTTTCACCACTTAACATGATGTGGGAGTAGATTTGGGATCCCGCAGTCGTCTTGTTTCACTGCCCTCTTCAGTCCCATGTTTGCTGTGGGCCACACTGTACCCAGGATATTCCTTGAAGCCGCACAATGCCAGGAATTGTGTGAAGAGAGGAGCAGGGCTTTTGTCAGGAGAGGAAAAGGGGGGGGGGGGGGGGCAAAATTGCACTTAGCGCTCTTAAAAACACCTCAACTATTTACAGCCACGTAACTTCAGGCTGTGGAGAGCAATGAGCGTTTCCAGAGGGCAAATCAGCTCACCCAACCACGCCTGCCTCTCCGCCAGCCTCCGGTGCACCCACAGTCCCAGCGCAGGGCAACTCGCAAGGACACCAATAACTAAGCACGGGAACAGGCTCTTTAAATTGACTAATTATACACGTAGATTGGGCCTTCCAGGCTCAGAGCCTTACCCCTGGGACTGGGGAGGCAGACGGCCCTTGTCTTCCACACCCAGTGCAGCCCAAGGTATCCTTAAGACAAAGCCGAGAGCCTGAATTCCTAAAGCACAGAGAGAGGCGTGGAGGCACAGGTAGACCCAGCTGGCATGAAACAGCTTGACAGATAGCAATGGATCCTGGCTTGTTTAAAACTCCTGACAAATAAACGCCATCAAGGCTGAAATAATAGTTTAAAAAAATATTTCATTTTGGTTTTTTTTTTTTAAAAAAAGAAAGTACATATAGATTTCCATTTCCGACAACAGCAAGAAGTCCAGAACTTTCCAATGACAAGGCAGTTTTATTTCCATAATTGCTTAAAGCGATAATAAACCTAAGCCACACAACACCCGATCAATCAATCATGACAAACAGGGGAAAATTTCTATGGTGTTTATCCGGAGGACAGTCTGTGGGTTCGTGATGACTGAAAGAGAATGAAAACAGAAAAAAAAAAAAAAAGATCAGATGACAGCACAAACGCCCCCCCGTCGCGTACCTTTCCCAAGGCTCCTGCTGGCTTAGCTACATCAGCCTAGGGCATGCCAAGGCGTGCGGGTTTCTCGGAGGGGGTGTGCTGGCAGATGCTGCCCCCTTGGCGGGACAGCTGCATACCACTGGCACGGCAGGAACAGGAGGGCCAGGCAGCGCTCCCGGGGGACTGGGTCAGGCTGGGCAAGGTTTTAGCATCTGTTCCATAAAAAAAGGCATCATCATTTTTCTCCCTCTCAGTCACACCTGAGAAGGGGCAGTCATTTGGTGATCAAAAAGCCTGCCACAGGATAATGTTAAGGCTGGCTAATAGCTGTGATTACATATCCAATATTTAAGGCTTGGGAAAGAGAACAAGATTGCTTTTCTGCCCAGGGTATTTTTTTCAGCAGGATCTTTTGCTAGGCTACCTAAGAAAGGGTGCTGGACCAAGGGAGGATTAAGTCCCCATGCTCCGAATCCAGCGGGCTGGGAAAGAGGTGCTGTGCCCTGAGGGGCCCCGGGGATGTGGTGAATGAGTCGCCCTCCCCAGGCACTGCCCTTGTGTCACGGTATGTCCCCCTCCACCAACAAAACAGCAGGGAAGGAAGCTCTGTATTCTTTTCATCTTACTTTTCTTCCTTTGATAGTTGTGCCTCTTCCAAAAGCGCATGTTAATTTTTGGCCAGGACTCCGTCTTTTCAATCACAGTAGCCTCCACACGGACGAGATCTTTCCTTAAAAATAAATTTTAATTATTTACATTCTCCTCCTACATTCTCCCAGGTTTCTGGGGAAAAGCGACACAGAGAGAAACAGATCCTGCCTTGCAGAGCCCAGATCCACAAGAACTACAAAGCCACCAGGGAAATCTGTCAGGTTGTTGGCTTCATGGTGCAAAACGCCAAGGTGCTGTACATGGATCAGCCAAGCAATGTGACAGTTTGCAGGGTGGTACCTCTCCGTCATGTGAGGGATAAGATCAGAAACAGCTATGGAGGCAGCAGTAAGACGAACCTGCAGGAACTTGCAGGATTACAGTAAGATAAATTCCCCTGGCACATTCACATGATCTTATGTGTCCTACTTTGCTTATGCTACAGATTAAACCCACCCGTAGCCCCTTCTCTTGTGCTATGCTGATCACACAAGTCCCTCCTCCTTCTATAAAGCATCACAGACAGCTGGAAGAAAGTCTTCTCACCTTGCTCACCTGAATAAGTCCTGGCAAAGGCCCAGGGAAGAGAGATTTGGCCCACTGTTTCTAGCAGGAAGCACCGCTAATTGGCTGCTGGAGCAAGCCACTTCTCCCACATGCCTCTTCTGCCTCCCACTCTTGGTCTGTCCTGCTTGTTTACCCCAAATTGGAAGAGAAGACAGGGACTCACTGAGGATTTCCCGTACTGCTCCCCACCCTGCAGCTGGGGGAGTTCAGGTTGAGTGGTGAGACCACTCAAAGACTCACATTGTTTCATCTCATTTCTACACATGGAAATTCTCAGCAAGTAAACATCCTCCCTCCCCGAGGATGGAGGGGAAGAGAAGAAGATGGCCCGTACTTCCTTCACAGGTAAGTAAAATCACAGATTAATTTGTCCCTCCACATTACTTTCCCAACACACACAAACACACCTCCTGCCCACCCAGGGATTCTGCAGAGCTGTGAGAGAAGAAGTCCCGCTGAAGTTAGAAAAAGAGCACTGGGATTTCTAGCTGCCATCTGAAAAACGCCAGAGCTGGAAAACAAGGCGGTCTGAGGCACGCGCTGGAGGACCAGCTACCTGTCTGCACAACAGCTCCTCTCTGGGAAGATAAGTGCCTCCAGACAAGAGCCAGACTAAAGCTTTGGGAAGAGTGGTTTTAATCAACAGCCACAATGGAGGAGGAAGAGACACACTTTCATGCAGCATCACCGCAGAATACCATTAAAAACTCATTAGCATGCTCACTTTGCCGCTGGAAGACATTTAAAGAACATTTTCCTGACAAATGACTCTGTCTGCGCTTAAGGGGGGGTGGAGGGGGAGAAGCCCATCCAGCCTAACCGTTCCAGCAAGGTCACTAGGAGGCCAAAGGCTTCGAGACATTTACCATCTCTCTTAACATTCACTCTCTGGGGTGTAATATATATCAGAGATCGGATCCTTGAGGGAGGAGGGAAGGACAGCCAGAGGAGAAAAAGGATATATCTGCATTTAGTGACTAGCCCAGAAGAAAATGGACGTAAGATAATCTAGCTTTTCAGAGACCACTGGGTGACCCTGACACCCCAGCCAAAGGATGTTATCCAGATTCAGCCCAGCGATAGGACCCAACAGCACTACTGAAATACACAGCCAGCCTTGAAACGCTAGGAAAGAAACCAAAAAATGAACTGCACTCCAGGGGCTGGCCGTGTTCACCACTATAATTAGGGAGCTGTACTTTCCGGGTCTAATTCCTGCCCACTGAAGGCAGAGGGAAAGCTAAACTTCCACTGCCTTCTCACAGGCTTGGACTGTAAAGGCATTTAAGAAACTCACTAATGATGATCACATGGGAAAACTGGAAAGCAGCCAGGCCAGATAAAGTGACCCGGCCACTGAAATCTCTGTGCTGCTCTCGGGAGAGCCAGGGTTTGCAGCAGCACAGCCAAGCTCCCCTCAACACAGCTCCCACCACTGGACCACCCGAGCTGTCCTAGGCCTTGGGCAGTACCCAGCCAAAGGCAGAAGCACTGACACAGAGCTGTAGATAAGTGTCCCCCCCAACCTTGCTCATAGATGACATGCCTTCCAGCAAATCTGTCAGGGTATTGTTGAGACACAGTCGAGTATCCGAGCGTGGCTTCACTCTGCAAGTCAACTTTCGAGGCCAACAGGCACTGGCGAGTCCTCCTCTGTTGGACAGAGCACCAGGACCTGCTGCTTGAAAGGCTGCAGCACAGCAGAAACCAACTTGCCGGTGAAGTGTATAGGAACAGAAAACTTCTCGGCAAAGTAGATCCCAAGGGGAAAAAAAAAATAAAAAAATCTTTATCGAATGTTTTAGGTATGACTGGAATGTCCATAAAAATAAGAAGGGGGTCACACATTTCCCAGAGCCTGACAGTGACAGCCAGGCCTGCTGCTTTCAGCAGCAAAATGTTTCGTGATAAAGCACATCTAACAGATTTTTGCAGGAGGCAAGAAAAATTCGCACTGAAATCTCATAGATTTAAGCTGGGCTGAAAGCTATCGTCATTAAGCAGTGAAAAAGACACAGGCAACCTACTACCCCAAAGGATCATAACTCTTAGAAGTAACAACTTCAACTGACAAGCTCTCTCACTCCCTGCAGAAGGTAACCAAATCCCAGCTTGGCTGTCTGGGAAAAGAACAGGTCCTTTGTCATCTCCACTGAAGCCACTGCAAAGACGGGCAGGTAGCAGGAGAAAGAGCAGGGTTCATCTAGAGGAAGAAATTCCCCATCAGCTGTACTTTGTCTAGAAATAAGCTAAACTTTCTCATAGAGGCACCATTCATCTCACTCAGGTCTAAAACAGCTGAGGGCACTCAACTGATGGCCTGAAATGCAAACCTGCCCAAGGGGATGCTCACTTCTAATCACAGCTTTAAAAGTGCAAGACAATTTCTGCATTATACGGCTAAACAAAGTACAACTGCATACTGCTCGATACCCTTGTGCTGATCGACCAGGCAGCGAGTTACTTGAACAAACACAAAACCCAACAGATTCCAGAGCAGAAGCCAGCTAGAAGTTCCCAGAATAGCCTCTGCCACGCAGATATGTTTTGTTGCACTGTTGTTTTTTTAAGGCTTTAGAGGAGTGTCATCTTGGGAGGTATCTGACTGCTACAGAAAATTAAAACATGACCATCTGTCCAAAACAGGACAAGTTCCTACCCGCCTCCAAGTTTGAACAGGGAGTGCAGCTGTAATGAACTTGTGCAGACACTGGTGCAAGCACTCACCGATGTGTTTATTTTTAAAACAACAGAAAAACAAAACCGCCTTTGTTTGCATCCAAGCTCTTATCTCCCTTCAAAAGCGTCTGTGGTTTAGGCACAACTGGGAACTATGTGAAAAGAAGTGCAGTCCACGTTGCCTGTGACACACCGAGTTCTGCTTGCCTTTCCTCAGTCCATACTGGGGGCTCGGAGGGGGAATGGCACCTCCCCGCCACTCATTCTGCCTGGTCAGCCTCCTCCTCTTCCCTGCTCCCCTCTGCCAAAGTTACTGGAGTTCAAGCTAGCACAGGCAGATGTGCAGTTTGGTCTGCTTCAAGCAATCGACACCACTTTGCAGACACTTAGGGCACCTGCAGGAACCGAACAGCTGTTTTCCTTCCTGTCCCAGAGCTCCTGGGACGCAGGCCACATGCCAAGTCCAGCACACAAACTGAGAGTTGCAAAGAACCATCCCAGGGCCGCTAGTTAAGAGCGCCAGGTGAAGGATGGTGCTCCTAAACCACCTGCCATGACAGATCCCCGTCTGCAGAACTTGGGGTCTCAATGAAATTTCTGCAAGATGACATTTCTAGTCCTAATAACGAGATTCCCTTTCCACAAGTGCAATATCTGGCAATAATTCAGACTCCCAAGGATCTGCTATTCAAGTTCTATTTGTGGTACTGTTAAAAGGACTGGCAGCCCTCAAAATCCCGTCTAACACAGGGAACCCGAGGCAGTTACCACCAGTACAACTGAAGTCACATTATCAACCACGCAAGCATGTTACAAGTAACTCTGAAATACCAACAGCTCCCTGGTACTACAGAAACCACTCAGAAGTGAAACCAGTCTGAAAACTTGTGGTATTTCTAACCTACAAGCTACGAAGAAATAATTCTCAGATGTACAAGGTCCTCCTTAATCTGATCATCCTCTGCCAAAGTTGCTGCAGCTCAAGCTAGGACCTAGACATGCGGTTTAGCCTGCAACCAGACCACAGCCAGGGCTTCCAGACACTTTGAGTGCCTGCAACCCACCCTATCTTGACTTGTGTTTTACCACTAAAACCCCTTATCCTGCAGACAAGAATAGTTCATGACTTTGCCCCTGGCTAGCGCAAAGAGCTGAGCAGTAACACCTGGGCCACGCACCGCTTCCTTTTGGTAAAGAAAAGGCTGAAGAACCAGGTGTTCTGCCAGTTTGTATAGCACGTCCTGCAGCACTGGGACGGAGATGGTGCCAACCGGGTAAAATTCTCCGCAGTTGTGCGACTGCTGCACTATGTGACTAGGAGGAAGGGAAAATTAGGACCTCTGAAGTTAAGATTAAGGCCTGCTGGGTTAAGACGAGGGCAAAAAGAAATGGGTTAAAAAGCCCAAGTCAAATTAAGGGATGGGCAAGGATTTCTGGGTTATTCTAAGATGACCATCACTGAAATTAGGGTAAGGGAGTAAAGATGTCAAAGAGCAAGATTTACTGCTAGTTTGTGCAAGGCTTGTAAGAAAAACATCCAACAAAGGTGGATATCCTACAGTTACTTAGAAATGGGTATTGTGGCTCTATCCTGGCACTGTGGCAATGGGTAGAGTCAGCAGAGGCTGACGAGCTTGTTTTATTGGTGATTCTTTCAAAAGCCACAGGGCTGGGAAAAAAGCTAGTGCTGATAAATCCAGGTTTGTCTTCAGTGTCAGCCACTGTAGGAGCCCTGAAGCTACAATTAAGCAGAAGAATTGTCTTGAAGATAATTCTTGTATGAGACATCTTACCCCAGGAGCGGCCTTCCAATAAGTGTGAAGTCATCAGCACCAACCAGCAAAACCTATGGAAAATAAATGAGGCATATATCACTGGTTCATTGTCTCAGCAGAAATGCAAACAATATCTTCCAAATTCTACAGTCACCATAAGGCAGTAAAACTGCTTAAAAATAGGCCTTTACACATTTCAAACCTGACACTGTTACTAGGGAGGGATGGTGGGGAATGGCAGCTAACAAGCAAGAAACAGGTTCACTGAACAGTCTTCCAGGACAGCTTATCCTACTAAAACATACTTTAGAAGTATCTTTCATGCTGATCAGAACACACTGAACCTCTCTGTTCTGGCTCACCAACAGTTGTAAAACATATGACAAGCAATACAGGGAAGAATAATACGCCTTGCGTGGGATCTGAATGAATGGCAGCTCCTAGAATCATTGCATTTTTATAGCAATTGCTACGTGTCCCAGTAGAGAAACACTTTCCTCACTCTCCTCGTGAGGTCTCAAGATGGGCAATAAAGAAATGAACATCCTGGGGGGATTCCCCACCCCAGGGAGTAGCCCTTTTGTTTCAGGGCATTTCAACCACTTGCCTGTCTAAAGGACCAGGCAGGGTAACAGAGAGGCTACGGTGAGAAGAGGCAGCCATTTCTTACAGACTGCCTCCTTCCCTACTGCCCCTACTAATTGTACGGCAGCAGTTAAAAGCAACATATAAACGGTCATGAGATGTTCTGACTTTATAGACAGTTACTTGCCAGTGATATCCCCAAAGAGTTATGGTGGTTAGGCAAGTTTTTCACCTTCTTCACTCCCATCCAGACCTTTGCATTCCTAGTTGGCCACTCCATGCAAATCACTCTGCTGTATACAAGGATGCAGGACACAGCTGAAGGCATGCCAAAAAAGCTGCCTCAAAACTGGACTTCGAAGCAATGCATGAGTAGAAAAACTGCCCAGCTCTCCTTCGCTGCCTGCTTGGCTCTAACAACCAATGTTAAGATTAAGCCAACAGAGTCCCACTTCATAATCTTTCATTTGAGATTTCGATTAATGAGCCTCTACAAGTTCCTGCTAGTTAACCAAGGCTAAGGAGAAAGATACTAATTGTGTCTTGGCAATTCTCCCCTACACGTACCATCCCTCTCCCTCCACCCAGCACACTCAGCGTGATAAGGATCTTGCAAAGCACTGAGCAGTGACAGTCCCTCTGGGAGCACTGCAAGTATTTTGGGTGTTGAGACTCAAGGTAAACACAGTCTTTAGCTGCCGTCTCTAGAAACAACAACTGTAATTTCTGGGTTTTTGGATGAAGTTAGTACAACAAAAATCTGTCTCCTAACAGAGTCTGGCACGACTCATTCCAACCCTGTTCAACAGAAATCACAATAATATTATCACTAAGAGAGTAACTGAAATTGGAACAAAACGAAGGCAAAGCAAATAGCTGGAGTACGAACAGGAGATCCAACAGGAGCTCTTCAGGACTTGTTTTTAAAAACTGGTTATGGGGTTTGCCTCAAGGAATGTTCGCTGGCAATTTTCTCTGGCCCCATACACAGCACAGCATCACAAGCACTGTGGAAGCATGGCACGTCACCTTTTCCATCCGGATTCGGTCTCCACATTCAGCCTCCAGTACATTGTCCATCATAATCAAGTCTTCACTGGTTATTTTCCACTGCTTGCTGGCAAAGTGGACCACAGCAAAGAGCCTTCCATACTGCCCCGTTGCAATCATCTTGTTCACCTTTTGTACCACTTCTGTTGGCAAACAGCAGGGAAGGAATCAGTGTAGAAAACCCAGCAAGGTGTGAAGAGCTGCTCAAAAGTCATTCAGCCACACTGCTCTCCCACCAAAACTCTTATCTTCTGGGAATCTTTAAGCAGAGATCAACAGCAATGCTGTTTTCTACAACGTGTGAGCCTTCCTTTCATAAACTTAATGACCTATTTGTATTTTAGTTGCTGGCAAACCCATGCATAACTAAACACCTAATATATATACACACTGTGTAGCTAATCTAAGACTTGACTTCACAGTCTATTTCTTAGGCACCCTAAAGTGCACTGTATTCAGATATAAAGCATCCCAGAAAAGAGTGCTTGTCCAGTCATCCTACATTTGGAGGGGAGCCCCCCTCAACTTCCAAGTAATATGCAGACGGTTCAGGACTCCGAATACTGCTTAAGGCACGCAGAACATTGGGAAGAGTTTGGCAAAGTACCCAGGACAAAGGTCTCCAGCATACTAGGAAAGCCCGGTTGAGAACTCATACCTCCAGCAAAGACAAGAGACACCTTTCCCTCACTCTTTTGCAGAAAATCTCTTCCCCTATGCAGATGCACGCAGAGCTGGTGCCAGGAGCAGTACAAATCCCCGGGACGAGGTCCTACACATGATCAAACTCAGTTTTCTGCGATCAGCTTCCTGCGCAGTGAGGCCAAAACCAATTTTTTACGGGAACGTCAAAAGGTATTGCTTAATGAGTGCCATTCCACTGCCAAATAGTAGCTTTCCGCCCCCTCGAGCTGTTAAGAAAAAGAGCAACTTCTCTATAACTGGAAAAGTAGATTTTTTTTCATTGTCCTCAAAAGTGGCTGAATCATTTATTTTTTTCTTGGAATGTAAACAAAACAATATCCATTTGGGACAGACAAGAATTTAGTAGCCAGTCAAACCAAACCCAGCCCTTACAGGAACACTCTGAAAGCGTCCAAGTTCCAGCCCAGCAGATGCACACTATTAAAGGTAGAGGTAAGAACAGAAATTATTTGCAAGGCAGTACAGTAGCTCCTGCAGTCCCCACTACGATGAAGAGTTTAGCTTCTGTGTTGCTGGAACTGCTGTCCCAGAAGAAAAATCCACTGTGTGCTCTTTTCTCTGATTCACAGTGGTCCACTATAAACGTCCAGAGAAAAAATACAACCCCCTTCTCTTTGTTATGCCCTCAACTGCACAATGGGAACAATAGATTTCTTCCAGCTCTAAACTGCTGATCTAGGTATATCAACAGTCCTGTGGTCAACATTTCAAAAACCAAAATTTCAAAATGCTGGCCTACAATTTTCTCCTAGCAAAACCCATGTAGAGTCACGCTCTAACAAGGGTTATTTCCTTGTCAAATTTCAACTTTCTACCTGCAGGGCTTTCTCATCTTTTTGCAACCAAAAAAGGTACATTTTTTCACTGTACTTGGGCTCCAAAGTTGCTGGTAATTCTTCCAAACACCTCTAGTGACAGGAAACATCAAATGATGTTACCGTCTGATTGCTAGTATGGCTCGTATCTCAGCACCATGCGGAGCAACCCTTCCTAAAATATCCACAGCTGTTTCCACATCCAGCAGGAAAATAGAAGGCAGAATTGAAATGCTTTCGCTGTTGTTTGCTTTGGATAAGCACAGCCAGGAGATAATGACGCGAGCTCATAAACAGTAGGAGGTTACAAGGCTCGGAAATCACAGCGGCCCCAAGGCTCCCGTGTGAATCAGTCAGGGGAACACGGGACCCTGTTCACCGCAGGGCTTCCGCAAATCAAACTGAGCAGTTTATGGTTCGCTACTGGGTCAAACCATGCACAGGGACAGAACACTCATCTGTCACTTCAGCAATCCCAAGAGCACAAAGGAGATAAAGAGCAAGATGAAAAACAGCCAGAGAGGAGACCTGGAGCAGGAGGCTCTCTCCAAAGCACACCACTCTCAGAGTTATTCACGGCCTCCTATCAGCTGGCTGAGTACCTGCAAAAAGGTGGCCACAACTCAGCTTTTTTTTCTCTCACTCCCTCCTTGTAAAAGAACTCCTCTCCTTTGCTTCCTGGGTCTCTTCCACCTGAAGCACAGGAGTCAGGTGCCCTTCACAGACGTCCCAGAGGCTAACGCAACGAGACAGTAAGATTGCCTGTTAATAAACACAGGAGCTCATTGCTTGCATGAAGTACTCAACTGCTAATTGCCACCGCTACAGCAACTGTAAAGGAAACTCACCCGCTGGGGCTCATTACTGCCTAGTTCTGAGGAACATCCTGGCTTCCCCACTACCATCCCTAGCACGGCCTGGGTGACAACAGCCCCACTGGGCAACGTGAGGCTAGACACATATGCCTTCTCTGTATTTGATTTTCACAGCCCCACCTGCCAGGGGAACCTGCGTCTGGTTACAAGTGGAACACTGACATGTTCTAGTAAGGCCAAGCAATGAGGACGGTTGCTAAACAGCTACAGGAACTGCACTCGCTGACTTGCGAGGCTGATTGCTGTACGGTCCATGTACTCCTTTCAGGAGGACCACTGCCTGCGTTCAACAGTCCTGGCTAGATGTGGGGACAAGAATGCATTCATTGACATTATGTCGCTTCCCAGCTGCTCACTGCCTTATGTCACACCTCTGCAGCTCTGTCATGTGCCCACCATCCAACTGCTTATGCTGGCTCTAGTGTTCTGTTTCATGCGCTAAAATACACCAGCTCTCCCATGTGCCCACCATCCAACTGCTTATGCTGGCTTTAGCTTTTTGATTTATCCATTAAAAGAAAAATAATTGTTTTCTCCTGCCCAAAGGC
>RSEF01000005.1:1788407-1841053 GCA_003993805.1 Himantopus leucocephalus
TACTCAAGGTGGGGCCTCACCAGTGCCAAGTACAGGGGGACGACCACTGCCCCAGTCCTGCTGGCCACACTATTCCTGATACCAGCCAGGATGCTGCTGCCCTTCTTGGCCACCTGGGCACTCTGTTGGCTCATGTTCATATTTTATGAAGACTGCAGTGCAAGTTCAGTATCTATCAGATATCGGAGACTCCAGGCAGAAGATGAACCTTGCCTCAGGAGTAGACTACCTGTACCTAAAAAGATGAGTGGCAGCTGAAGCTCTTTCTGCATTTGAGGCATTTCAATGTCCTGACTTGAGTGGCTTCTCTGCTGTCTGCTATGGGCTGAGCCCACACTGCAGCCCTTTTCTCAGTGGAGGATCTAACTACTTGTCTCTAGACTCTGCTGCTTAATTTCACAAATCAACAGAAGCATCCTTCTGGCAAAGGTGACTGAAGGTATACAGCGAGTCCAAAACTTATTGGGAAGCAACAGACAAGGGTGTCAGAGAAGTCTCCTTTCCAAAGCGAAAACAAGCTGCTCTCCCCACCCCCACCAAGGACAATCAGCATTTCAAGGGGCAAAAAGTAAAGCAGAAAATCGTTTGACATTACCCTTGCTGCAGTGATGTGCTCTGGGAGCTCTGGTGCCGAACCACAGATGAAAGGAAGAAGGCTAAAAGGGAGAGAGGGAAAAAGAATTAAAAGTAAGCAGCAACTGCTGGGCTTTTAGTCCACGGCGAGGCAGCATTCACTGCAGTGCTGAAGTGTCACAGTGCTGGTCAGCTTCGTGGTACCATTTTTCTGCCTGTAATAGCTTTGCAGTTTTATCATGAGAGGCAAAGATAGAGGGGGAAGCAAAACATGATACACGATAAGAGAAAGGACCCATCAGTCGTGCGCAGAATTGCAAGAGAGCAGGAGAAAGGCCTCCCACTGCAAACACACATATTTCAAGTGACGCTGTCAGTTAGACTCTACAATTTAATAAGGACACACTTGGAGCATCCCCCCTCTTTTGGAAAACAACATGACCGAATGGCAGAGGGGAAGAACAGCTGGTCTGAAGAACACTCTGGTGCACTCTCTCAATTCAGAGCACTGATGCTGCTGGAAGGATCCCTTCCAGGCCTCTGGGCCCTCCAAAAAGGGGAGGGGAGCTATTACACAACATTTACCAGGTGGTCCTCAGCAACTTCTACTAAGCCTTGTGAAGTTTCCACTCCAAAAAGAGAGAAGGAAGAGAAGGCGCATTGCCAGTAACTCACTGGCCCTGGAGCTCAANCCAGGCACACACTGCAACACCAGTGAAACACAGCAAACTGGAAGAGCAGAGCAGGTTCAGCAGATTTGGTTTTAACACTCCTGTGTCTGGGTTAGCACCATCCCAGACATGCCTTTTCCTTCTAGGCAAGAGGAGTGGAGGAGTATGTAGCTAAACACCTAACAACAATAGAATATGGGCATTACAAAAATATATTTACGCTTTTAAGAGCTACATATACACCAGCTAACGTTCACCAGAACAGCGAAGCTGTGTTACTATTCCAATACGCAAGCCTCCAAAAAACAGGTGGTTTACTACAATTCAAATTACACTTTGAGTGTAGCTTCAAGCTTTTTCAGGAAAGGAGCTGGACTGGTACACGCTGTTAATTAACACAAAGAGATGAAGGTCTAAAACACATGCTCAGGGATTTATCCTTATGCTATTTCAGGGATAACAATACGCTTTCTGGAACAATTTGCTTAATTAAAAGCCAGACCATGCACAGCTTCTTTACAGGAACATTATCTTTTTCAGCCACCAGCCAAAGCATGACAAGGAACTGGAAAGACCTCTTAAAACCAAAGGTACTTAACCACCTCACTTGGTGCAGCTCACCAAGGTCACACTCGTCTGGCAGAGAAACCAGACCCAGCTGTGAAGCCAGGGCCCCCGAGCCCCCCAGTCTGCTCCCACGACAAACACCCGGACAGCTTCCCAGCGCCGGGAGGGAGGAGGCTGATGGAGTCCCCCCCTACACCCCCCCCCAGCCCCTGGATTTTGCTGGGAGGTTCACACCAGGAGAGAAAAAGCGTGTAAAGTTGTTTCTCCTTTTTATCAACGTGTCCCCCCCACCCCCCGTCCTTCTGGCTGCTCCAAGGCCGACGGTGGTAAAGACCCGAATCGCTCCTCTTGTGCCCCTCTCACCTCTGCAGCTTTCCCCCACGGGGAGAGCTCCTCCCCCCTCCACCGGCGCGGATAAATCGGGGCCACGAGCACCCGCCCTGCCTGGGGAGGCCGCGGGGGCTCGCTGGGCCTGTCAGGGCCCGCGCCGCGCCGTTCAAACTGCCGGCGGCGGGAGAACAGACCAGACCCGCCCCGCCCCGCCCCGCCCCGCCGCCTCCCTCCTTCCCTTCCCCTCCCCTTCCCTCCCCGGCCGGAGCGGAGCTCGGAGAGTCCCGTCCCGTCCCGTCCCACCTGCCGCCCGCCGCCGGGCCGCTGCCGCCGCCGCCGCCATGGCGATGACCCCGCCCCCCGCCCCGGAAGCGGAAGTACCCGGCGGGGCGAAGGGGCGGGGCGATGGCGGCGGAGGCGGCGGAGCGGCACCTGGAGCTGCTACGGGAGGAGCGGGAGGCCGAGCTCGCCGAGAGCAGGTACCGCCGCGCCGGGCGGCCGGTGGCGGGACACCTTGCTGGCTTGCCCCTATAGACCCTGCTGTCACCTACAGCGGCCCTGAGGTACCGATCCTGGCGGGGCCTGCTGTCCCCGTGGGAAACCCTGAGGGACCCTCCCCCCGGCACCCACTGTCACCTACGGGACACCCTGCTGACACCCCTGTAGGGCTCGCTGTCACCTATGGGAAACCCTGACAGACATACCTCTGAGAAAACCTGCTGACTCACTCCTATAAGACCTCCTGTCACCTGTGGGAAACCTGCTGTCACCTATAGGAAATGCTGCTGTACTCACTGCTGTATAACAAGCACCTCCGGATAGGAAAGCCACCCTATAGGGCCTGCGCTAACCTATGGGAAACCCTGCTGGACTCACCCCTATGGGCCCAGCTCACTCGTGCAGGAATCCCTCTTAGACTCACCCTTTAGGGCGTGCTGTTACCTGTAGGATCCCGGCTCATGTCAGCAACNGCTCACCCTTTAGGGCGTGCTGTTACCTGTAGGATCCCAGCTAACAGCAACAGCATGGGCCTCCCCTTCTCTTCCCCCAGGCCCTGGGGGGTGCTGGGATCCCCAGCTCTGCCCTGCTGCCCCGGAGCTCAAGCTGAAACCAAATCCCAGCTGCCTCACATGGATTCAGCGTGTCGGGGAGGGTGGCAGTATCGCCAGCTTCCCCCAGGTTGTGTGGGGCCATGTCGGGGCGCAGACACCCCCACTTCTGGTGCTGGTAAGGCCTGGCCTTACCCAGTCCCCAGGATGGAGGGTGCCAGGAGACAGGATGAGGCCATCCCACAGCTGCCTGAGGTTCCCTGACACTTCAGCTCCCTACAGACCAGCCTACAGGAAACAAGACAAACTGGGGGACTAAGGACAATAAACCTGGGGGATTCTCTGTTTTGTCATGTAGAATCGTGGAATGGTTTGGGTGGTAAGGGACCCTCAAAGGCCATCTAGTCCAACTCCCTGCCATGAGCAGGGACACCTTCCACTAGACCAGGTTGCTCAAAGCCCTGTCCAACCTGGCCTTGAACACCTCCAGGGATGGGGATCTCCCACCTCTCTGGGCAACCTGGGCCAGGGGCTCACCACCCTCAGAGCAAAACATTTCTTCCTGATATCTAGACTGAATCTTCCCTCTTTTAGTTTAAAGCCATTATGCCTCATCCTATGGCTCTACTCCCCAATCAAGAGTCCCTCCCCAGCTCTCCTGGAGCCCCTTTTGGAACTGGAAGGGGCTCTGAGGTCTCCCTGGAGCCTTCTTTTCTCCAGGCTGAACAACCCCAACTCTCTCAGCCTGTCCTCATAGCAGAGGGGCTCCAGCCCTCACAGCGTCTCTGTGGCCTCCTCTGGCCGTGCTCCAACAGGTCCATGTCTCTCCTGTGCTGAGGGCTCCAGAAAATAAAGACACCTGTCCAAGTGATACTATGGAGCAAACACAGCTGCTGTGGCAGACTTTCACCCCAAATGACAGCAGTCTGCAAAGCTACTGCCTGCATTTTGTGCCATAGTCACTTGCAGCCTGCAAGTCTGTGCCAGATATCCTCTCTTCTTCCCTGTGCAGCCATGTGTGTGGTGGTTGTTGGAGGTCAGCACAACTTCACATAAAAAAATGGCAAATCTTCCATTTTAGCACTTATGTGTGATAGGAGAAAATTCAGGCTATTCTCTCCTGGGCCGTGGGCCCTGGGTGCCATGGTTTAACCCTAACCAGCAACTAGGACTACGCAACCATTCACTCACCCCAGCCCAGTGGGACAGGGGAGGAGAATCAGCAAAAAAGGAAACCTCGTGGGTTGAGATAAAGACGGTTTAATAGAACAGCAATGGAAGAGAGGATAATGATAACAATAATGATAAAAGAATATACAAAATGAGTGATGCAATACAGTTGTTCACCACCTGATGATCGGTTGAACAGCCCGTCCTGAGCAGTGACCATGGATTCCTGCCCCCTGGGTAACCCCCATTTATATACTGAGTGGGACGTCTATGGTATGGAATATTCCTTTGGTCACCTTGTCCTGTCTGTGCTCCCTCTTAGTTTCTATGGGAAGCTGAAAAAGCCCTTGACTTAATATAAACATTGCTTAGCAACAACTAAACCAATGGGTGTTATCAGCATTATTCTCATACTAAAAGCAAAACACAGCAGCTGCCAGGAAGAAAACTAACTCTATCCCAGCTGAAACCAGGACAGTGGGTAACTGAGCAGGTCCTTTCTTTTCACACCCAGACAGGAGAGAGAACACACATAGACAGATGTTACCTCTTCTCCAGGCTCTGCAAGCATCGACCTGTTTCCCAAAATAAGTCTGTGGAAGCCAATCTAGTTACATCACTACAAAGTGATCACATAACACTTCAACAAGCTGATGTCTGTTTTGCCATTGCCCTTCCCCTTCTTTTCCATCTCCCCTTTTTTCTTTTTTGTCTTCTGAAGCTTTGAACCTCAGCTTCAGTCCAGCAGATAGTTTTCATGCCTGTGTGTTGTTTTCAGGGCATGGCAGGAAAGCATCTCCCTGAAGGAACTGCAGCGCAGAGGTGTCTGCTTGCTAAAACTCCAAGCTGCCAACCAGAGAACGGGCCTCTATGGACGGCTGCTCATCACGTTTCAGCCCAGAAAATATGATTCAGACGCCGAACTGCCCTATAACAGTTTCGGGCCTGGTAAGTGATATTCCTGTTGGTGCAAAGTAGGTAAAGTAAGAGATGACCAATGTCTTCTTCCTAATGTCTTTCTAATGTGATATTTGTAAAGACTGAGCAATTGATGCAAAAAAGGAAGGGAGAAAATATTATGGCTATAGGATGAATCTCGAGAAAAACAGCCTCTTTTCCCCTCAGCTTGTTACAGACACGTATGTTGCACCAGGAAATACTGCCAGTCATTAAAGAGCTGGCTTTCCTCCTGAATCAATAAAAACAAAGCCCTGGTCTCTTGTCATTTAGGATTTCATGGCATTCTTCGTACAAGCCAAAGTGTTGATGCTTATGTCTTGCAGTAAGTAAGGAGCTTTTGTCGCTTACACTTTAACTGAAAAATGGAAAGTGGATTTTCCTTTTCCTTCCTCCACTGCCATGTTTCCGTCCTTCCCTGTGCTGTTATTTTTGGCAAGGAAGAGGAAGAAGTGAAGTACATACCATTACTAGTTGACACACCTGGATTTCTGTTGGAAATAAAGGCACTAGAGAAATAGAGGCTCACCAGCACATCAGCCAGTGCCCTTTTCACTTGTGTCCCACCCTCTGCCATCACTTCCATGAGAATGTGACCAGCAGTATCAGAGCTGAGCTGTTGCTGGTATCTGAGGAAGGTGAGGATGCTGTCTGCCGTGCTGTAACCAGCTGTGCAGGCTTGGCCCTCGGAAGAACTTGGGGTTGACTGTGAAGTAGTTCCAATTGAGTCTGCAGTATGCTCTCTATATTTTCCCTGCCCAGACCCTTCTCTTTTCCTTAAGCAATGAGGGTATTTATGTCTTTGCACTCTCCAAAACTGGTCCACAAGAGAGAAGCTGGCTGCACCAGAAAATTGTCTTGGTTTAGTTTGCTAGATCATTGAGTTTGCTAAGCAGGTACATCACGGGGAACCAGACTGTTTCTGACCCTGGTCACACCGTGGCACTATTTCAAAGTGTGTTCAAGTTCAGTTTGTTGATGCATTCTTTGTCGCCCAGGCCTCCAAGCTGCTGACCTTTGAAATAAATGACTCATTGCAGATTGGGGTCCCAGCCTTGAGATCATCTGCCAGTGCTCTTCGAAGAGAAATAACATTGCCATGGCAGCAAATTATTCCTGGCCTGCAAGTATTTTAACATAAGAGCTGATGGGCCTTACAGAGCAGAGCTTCCTGTAGTTTGTAAATCTGAAATTTAATCCTCAACGAATGCAAGCCCCAGCTAAGTTACAAACTTAGTCAAACATCCTGTTCAAAATCTCCATTTCACCATTACACTATGTAATTCGACTCTCATCATCTCACAGTGACTGTGAAAGGTGTAGCAAGTCGTTAAAAATCTCTGGTCTTTCTTAGTTGTGCTGACTGGCATATAGCAGTCATCTGGGAGCACCTATTGTCACATTTCCTTGGCTATTATTTCAAAATAAAAGGGATGTAAAATGGTTTGTCTGAGAATTCAGAGAAGTCAGGTTTTACCGAGCTCTGTGTGAAAGCACAGAGGCTTTCTGAGCAGCTCTGGCTGGGGGGAGCACTGCTGGTCTCCACCCCAAGACCTGTGGTGTCTGAAGGTCGCTCAATAGTTGCTGTCTGGTGTCTTCTCACTGCTAATTGTCCTTTTGCTCCCTCTTGCTGTGTGNCTCCCTCTTGCTTTGTGCTGGCTGGCAGCTGAGAGGGTTATTCTCCTTAATTATGGGCTTGACACAAATTCTGACCTTGGCCGGAAATAAGCTGTGGTTGGTGGAGGTGGTCCTGCTGTTTGCAGTGGACCATGCTTGGTTGCTGCTCTCCCCAGAAGAGCTCCTTTTCAAAATGTTTGCCCCACTTCACGCTGTCTCTTCAAACTTGTCTTCGCAGGGGACATCGTGGGCCTTTACGATTCAGCTGGCCAGGGTGATCCGCTCTCCACTGGCATTGTAACACGGGTCACCTCCAAAGCAGTGACTGTGGCCTTTGAGGAGTCTCGAGATGGCATGCTGAGCTTGGACCGAGAGAGCTCTTACCGCCTGCTGAAATTAGCCAACGATGTCACCTACAATAGGCTGAAAAAGTAAGGGCCATGGGGTCGTGGTTCACCTACAGTCATTCTGCTCAGGAGTGCAAAAGCCAATTGAAAATTGCCAAGTTTATTCTGGAAGAGCTCTTTGGAGGCAGATCTTGGTTTACTTCACTCGGCTTGGTTCCTCTCCTTTCCCGTCTTATTCCTTTTATTCCTATAGCAGCTCCACTTAGGGGAGGTATCCACCTTTTGGAAGTGTCTTTCTTTTTCTGCTCACTACTGAGGGAACCTGTACCGAGATAACTCAATTGGGTATGTTATGCTGCAGTGTCACAACAGCCTAAATTTATCTACCTGCTGGCTGGCACGGTCCTGCTCTTCCCCCTTCCTCTCCCACCCCTCATCCCACACTCAGTTACATATTTTGGTACCGTGTTGTATCATCTCTGGTACTCACTGGATTCTGCGTAGAGCCTTTTCCGTTTTGGCAAGAGAAGAGAATAGCTCTTTGCTGAATTAATGTGCTGAAAAGGCTCGGCACAGGGTCTGACCGTATCAACTGGAGTAAGAGTAGAAAGCGGAAGTCTGACCAGCATAAGGGATGTGAGTGCGTGAGCATTGGGGGATGCAGCAATTAAATAGGACTAGTGTGTTGTGGAGTAATGTTTTTCAGCTTTGGAAGAGTTGAATCTGTGCCTAAAGTCTTCTGTCACTGGGCCCCAAGGTGCACAGGGATCTCTGAAGGAGTTCATGCTGTACATGTAACCTGGCTATTTTCTTCTTCGGCAGAGCTTTAAACGCACTAAAGCAGTATCACGCTGGCCCAGCCTCTGATCTGATCGACGTCCTCTTCTTTTCTTCTGATCCGAGCGCATTCAGTGAAACAAGTAAGGATGCTTCTTTATAAGATTTTTATACCAGACTGACGGCAGGTGCTGAATTGATCTTTCTAGAGACATTTTCTGCACCCGTAGGGTCAGAGCCCCTGGACCTCCCCAGCCAAGCATCCACACTGAGACTGCTACTGGTTTTAGTCTGCCTTGGTGTGTGAAGCTGAGATTTAGGCAATGGAGAGCTGTTTTGGATGGACTGGTGAGAGCAGCAATGTTGCTGTTCTCATGCTGGTTTTAAGCAAAGATATAGAAAGTTATTGTGAGGAAGGTGGGGGGAAACACTCCCTCTCCAGAGCAATCATTGAAGCCTGAAGTTCCCTACCCACAGGATAAGGGCTCTGCGCTCTGTCCCTGCCCAGTTAGGAGGATGCTTACCTCTTCAGATGTCATGTCCTACAGAGGCAGAGAGCCAGAGCGCTAAGTCATGACTGTGCAGGCATTTCCCACCCTGTGCTGCTGTTACTCCTCTTCAGTCCTCCAAGTCCCATCTCTGGGGCTGACCAGCTGAGAAGGGTGCTTGTGGTCTCTCAGTTCAAGACCCGTTCTTTGAAATTGCCCATGGGAACACCAATAACTCTGATCTTTGTGAAGTTTTTATCCACACCAAACATGCAGCTTGCTTTGCTCCAGGAAAGACCCGAGTATTGAATGTGAGTAATAAGTGGTGTTGCAACTGGCAGCATCGAACACTTACTTTTCATACTGGTTTATGGGTCACTGGACACACTTTGCTCCTGTAAAGACATTTGTCATCACTGGAAGAGAGACTATTCAGCTAGCTCACGCTCACCTCTCAGAGCCTTCAAAGTAAAGCTGAACTCTGGCATAAAACAGGCAGGATTTGTGGTGGGGGAATTTGTTTGCACACATTCATGAGTCTGAAATTCAGTTTAGTTTATGAGGCATTTCTTATTTGCTTCCTGCCCCAATCCCATCCATAAACTTCAAAGATTAGAAACTGCCAGCACTGCTTCTGTATTGAAAATCCAATAAATCTGCCTTCATGGGAATTAAGTGATTGTGGAACTACTGCAGTTTGAAACAGCATGGGAACAGTTGTATTTTTATTTTTACAGCCTTCTGATTGTCATGTTGGAGATGTGCAGGCTGCTTTGGTTTCATCAAATACTTCAAACTTCACAACCTGATTTTACCAACAGCTGTCAAAAAATTACATATAAGTAGAATCCTGTTTTACTCAGAACTTTTTTGGTGTGAGTCTTTGGAAAAGTGAAAGGTGAAATTACACAGCTTGCCCTTTCAGAGAAACCATGGGAAAACCAGAGTCTCTGATCAGCTGAATATCCAAGTGCTCAGTGAATGCTAATGAATATTATCCCTTGCCAGAAGGGAAATATCATCTGGGCCGCAGAAATCAGGGGATGAAGGCAGAGTGTGGACTAAGCTGCCTAGCAGGATTGGGCTGGCAGTCTGTCTAAGCCGTGCAGAGAGCTCAGGTCTCTCCCCTCGCCACCCAGCAGCCTGCGCGGGGTGACGCCATCCATCCCTGCCTGCTTCCGTGCTGGCCAGGGTTCTGCTCGGTTTCCTTCCCACCACAGCTCCTTGCGCTCTGTGCTTGCCGTTGCGTCTTTTCAAACTTTGATTACTGTATTTGTTTGTCCACATTGGTTTTCCTGTTCCACATACACACTCCCATTGCCCTGCAGTACACCTTCAGGCTAGGCTTCTCATACTCTATACCACGGACAAAGAATTAATGTTAGTGTGAGTCATATCTCCGTAGTTCTAAGCACTGAGCTTAGTCTGAGTGAAACCTCTTAGCCTTTTGGCTACCTAGGGACCTTGGTGTACTCAGGTTTTTAATATTAGATAAAAGAATTAAATTTTAATGAACTAACTTTCTTAGCAGCTTCAACTCTGCTTTTTCCCTTGTGGTAGCAGAACTGCCTCTCTAAGGAAGGAAAATTCCTTTTCACCAAATTGCTCAGATATGCCAAACTAAGCACAGAGATGAATTTTACATCTCTCCAGCACTGAGAATATTGATTGATAGAAACATTCAGCCACATTAGCCAGACAGAGGAGATGCAATATGAGAAGGCAGTGCATAACCTGAGAACAGCAAAATGCTCTGGCAGGGTGGAAGGGCCTTCCATTTACCTTCTCAATTTATAGCTCCTTTCTCCCTAACCAGAAAGAGGTTATACTAGCCAGGAATTAAATAATAATTACCTTAACTTTAAATAGGTCCCGCAAGGTGGCTTGAACGGCCAGCCTCCACTGAGTTGAAAGGGAGGGCACTCAGTAGCTGGCTGGGTAAGTCTCGTCTCTTACACTTACGTGGTGGCACGTGCAGTTCCCCAGGTGTCCTGTACATCTTAGGACACAGGAATGTGTCTCTGCAACTAGTATAGAAACTTGCAGATGTGTGGACTGTCTGCAAAAGGCAGCAAGTGTTTCCCAGCTGCATGGTCTGAGACAGAAGGACAGAAAAACCTTGCAGCGTTTCAGGCTGCTTCTCCTCCATGGCACAGTGTCTTCTTTCATGACCAAGCATCTTTTAGCCTGGTTTCTTAGGGAGATGCTTTCCTGTATCTATCTCATCCCATCCATTATCTGATTTCAAACAAACCCGTCAGGAGTCTCAGAATTAGTAAGTTCTGTACATCTCATAAAACTGGCTGTCTAGACAGACATCTATATTAACACCATTCCAGGATGCAATATAAGCTCCACTTCAATCGGAAGCCCAGAAAGCCAGGGGGAGGAGTGAGACCGTATAAACACCTGGCCAGAGAAACAGCTAGCACTGACACTTGTGCAGGAAAAGAAGAGGAAGGCCCAGAGTAGATGAGATCCATACCTAGACAGGGAGCATTTGTCACTGTCTTCTGTATGAATGGCGGGGAAGAGCCAAATTACAAGGAGATCGAGAAGTAGAAGGGCCAGTGGAAATCATAGATACCCAGCTCCATGCCTAGATATTCCAGGGAGTTTTGCCAAGGGCAAAATAGGCTCCAGCAAGTGATATATGCAGCAGCAGAATCCTAAAACTATTTTTTAAGTGTGGGGAAAAAATCAGAAGCCTCATTTTTCAGGCGTGGAAGTCTCAGGGCTTTTAGGTGGCTTCTTATACCACTGAACATTTTCATAAAGCCTGTAGGGACTTGATATCAAATTGGTTAGAAACTGGTCAGCAGGTTCAAGCTTTCCAGGGGTGTGAANGGGGCTTTTAGGTGGCTTCTTATACCAACTGAACTTTTTCATAAAGCCTGTAGGGACTTGATATCAAATCGGTTAGAAACTGGTCAGCAGGTTCAAGCTTTCCAGGGGTGTGAACTGAAAGGGCAACAGATAGACAGCAAGTCTGTGCAAGCTTCACGTCCTCAAGAAAGTGGGCTGTAGGTACCCAGGCTGCAGAGTTGAAACGCAAACCACTCACCAGTACCATTGAAAGACGCGAGATGTGGTGGTTCTTCCCGGCAGCAAAGCTAGTGGAGGCTGAATGCCACTCTCTGGCACCATTGGTGCTTTCTGCTGGTGGCTCTTTCCCAACATGGAGCCTTGGAACCTGGAGGAAAAAGGGAAAAGTGTCTGATTATGTTTTATTTTCCAGGAGGTTGGTTATACAGGGTCTCTTTAGGGCACACCCAAATAGACTTAT
Organism: Himantopus leucocephalus; assembly: GCA_003993805.1. Taxonomy (NCBI): domain Eukaryota; kingdom Metazoa; phylum Chordata; class Aves; order Charadriiformes; family Recurvirostridae; genus Himantopus; species Himantopus leucocephalus. Next base: position 1,800,240 of record RSEF01000005.1, read on the forward strand.
GTTAGCCTCATGGCCTATCTAGTAAATAGCTTTTAGTTGCTTATTTTTTTTGCTGTGCTGTGTCGTGATCTTCTCCTGACTGGATCGCAGCTGCCTGAGTTATCTTGGGAGAGCAGGCTGCCAAATGCTGTGCCTGGAGGATCTATATTAAAGTCTGTGTCATCCTGTGAGGGTGCCTAAATCCGGTTGCCGACCGATGAGGCTGACGAGCACTCTGATAAAGCCAATGAAAACGTGGTTTTGAAGTAGTTAGTGGATGCTGCTCTCTGACCAGCGCGTGATATTGGCTTACTGAAAAAACCAGCAGTATGCACAGAAGGGTAATAATGACAAAAATAATTTAGTGCCCTTTTACCCAACTCCTGATGACTGGCAGAGTTGCTGCTGCTGCTGTACTAATGTGCACACAGCTGTTTCCCACAATGTCACGAAAATCCTGCTCACTAGTGGGGGATGAATCCCTCCCTGTAGTAATAGGTACAGGCATGACTCCCACTGGAACAATGTCCTGAAGCACATTTTTGGGAGTGGGCTTGTGTAAGATGGTTGTCAGTAATTGGGGAAAAAAACGCCAGGCTTTTGACCCTAAGAAGCCTGAAGTTAGTTCGTACCAGCCTCCTCATCCCATGGACTTTACAGGGAAGAGGAAATCTCACAGCTAGCGGGTTCTCGCACCGTTGCCACTGCAAGGTGCTTGGGTTGCCCCTCTGGGTCTAGCCAGGAGTATGTCTCAACCCTGAGCCCAGACATACTCCTGGTATGTCTCCGAGTAGTCGGAAGGAGCATGTGAAGGTATCACCAGTGAGTAGATGGGATCTGCAGCTAAGAATGGGACTGGTCCCCACCACAAAGCATTTCCAACCCTTACCTTGCTGCCTCCGGAAAGGTAACCGAGTGGGAGAATAAGCTTTCTAAAAGGCAAAGTCCAAACTGAACAGGATTTCAGCTCGTCAGACTCTCTGGGAAGCAAAATCCAGAAACCCATCTGTAAGAAATGCTCTGCTTGGCTCTCTTCCACTTTAACCTCCACTCATGGCCCAGAAGCACATAGAGCTTTCACACCAGACATCTCCGACAAGAACCCCTTCCCTGCTCACAGCATATGTGCAGGGGCCCCTGCTCCTGTACATTGAGGTGGATGTATAGAGAGGCTTCGCTTGCCAGCAGAGGCCAGCATTGCTCTGCTTGCCGCATGGACACGGTCCCTTTTCTTTCAGAAATAAGGTTATGCCTTATTGTAGGCATAATCCTGTGCAGATCACTAATAGCTGCCAGCTCTCTCCTCTCGTCCTGGTCTAGAAAAAGTGAGGGAGCGTTCATCTCTGTGCCCAGACACTGGCTGGCTCGCGTGCTCACACAGAGCGCAGAAGGCATGGCTTGCATCTGCTTATGCCGATTGCTGTAAAAAGACATTTGAAGAGAGAAAGAAGGAAGAAAAAAGCCTAGTTAGAAGGCAAGGGTGTCCCCAGTAAAAGCTGACCCAGCAGGCAGAGCACTGGGGAAGCACCAGGGGTTTCTAGCAAAACTTCCTCCGCTTCTTGGCCCAAGTCGAGTGCATGTGACAAGTCACTTCTGAAACCTTAAGTGCTCCTTGCCCCTCTGCCGTGTGATACCTCTTGTCATCACAGGGGCCTTGAGATCCATGGGGAAAACTAAGCAGTCCAGGCAACGCAGCAGCCAAATAGTTCATAGGGAGAGCAGGGAAAGTTCCTTGTTTCAGGCTTAATTACCCACCTGGATTTTGTCCAACGGTCTTTGGCTGCAGTTAGGTTGCACTGTAGAGGAGCTGGTCATGGGGTCCAGTTTTCTCTTGGTGCCTGTACACGCTGATGGTGAGGAATATACTTTGGAAGGTACATTGAGAACTTAGAAGCGTCCAGCTCTGGAGAACTTGAGCTTTTCCTCCCAGGAGGGACTGTTCCCACCTGTGTTTGGTGCAAAGACCCCTTTCCTGGACTTGAATATCACCCTCCAACCTGCTTCTTCACCTGGACTGCTGGTACGGTACAGAGAAGTGTCTTGGTTCCTGGAAATGTTGTTGGAGGACCAACCTTGATGGCCAAAGAGGGGTTTTTCGGGTTTTGTTTGTGGGTTTTTTTTTTTTTATTTTTTATTTTATTTAATGCTACACTCCTAAATTCTGTTGCGCACCAGGGGCTGAACAAACCTGACCACCAGCGAGACCCATCCCTGCCAGGCCCAGGGGTGCTGATTTACATTTGCGTTGGGGGGCTGAGATGGACAGCCCTGGGCGGGGCAGGAGGCAGCAACCCAGAGTTGATGCCACAGGGCTAGAGCTGGATAATGGGTGTCTTCTGGGAGCATCTGTGCAAATCCTAAACTGATCGCTTACAAAGAGCTCTAGGGAGCCCTGCTGGAGTGGATGAACTGCATTTCTTCAGGTGAGCCTACTTAGAGCACAGCTAATAGACAGAGAAGAGTTTAGAGGAGCCACAGCATCACTAAAAAGGCTCTGCCCTCCTCCTCACCGCTAATGCGCCCAGCCCAGAAGAGAGGCACATTTCCCGGCCTGCCCACACAGCAGCTTTTGGCAGCGTGTGATTAAAAGGGAAGAGGGTGTGCATGCGTGAGGAGAAGCCCGTTTCTGATCTCATTCCTTGAGCAAGGAAATATCAATGACTCCTACGTCCCGGCTGTTCCTCATTGTGGGAAATGCCTTTCAGTCTTGAAGCTATCCTTTCTTTTTCCCTGGGCCCATGGGATGCTGCCTAGTCTTCTCTTAGTCGTGAGCACACGAATTCAAAAATTGTGTATGAAGCAAGATGCAGGTTAACAGGAAAAAGTACCATTCGTCCTGTTTCTCTCCTCCTTGCCAAGCATCTTTTTAACAAATGTTATTTGTTTAACCTGGACACCTCATTTAGTTGTGCTGCTTCAGAAGCCAATGCCAGAGGTTACGTGGGAGTTGCACACAAGTTAACCTGCCTAAAAAAACTGAAGAAACTTTCATGCTTTTAATCAAGCCCTTCGTGCAAAGATAGCGATAAAACACATGATGCCCAGCAGGGAATGATGCCCAGAGATTTGTCTTACATAAGCTTTCGTGGGAACATTATTTTCAGTAAACCTCAGTGTAATGAGTCATCATCCCTGCTGTAATTAACTTCCATAATGAACAAGGAGATTAGCAGCAGGATTATGGGGGATGAGAATAAATATGGGTTTAAATTAGATAAATCTGGGAGGTAAAAAGCAGCTTGTGAGAATTCAGTCTTCTCCAGTGAAACCAATTCTCTTGTAATGCAATTTGCATATTCTTTTCTCTTTTTTTCCTTTTTGATGGTTAAAGCCGAAACTAATTTTAGTTTTCAACATTTATATTGCCAGTTTGTATCTTTTTCCTGCCTTCTTTTTCAGTCGTTGCTGAACAATACAGGACTGCTCTTTTCTGCTGCTTTTTCACTAGTGCTGTGTTGGGTTTGTTAACTGGAATGGGAGCGATTTGTTTGCAAGATCAACTACTTCCCTCTTTTTATTGAAGGTTTACTAAATACGCTGGCTCACCCTTAAAATAAACCCAGAGCAGCCTCCACACCCCGGAGATCCTACGTGTTTGATATTCTAGCAAGGAGATGCCTCTTTAAATGGTGAAGAGTTCCAGTACAGACTAGTTGTGTGCACAACTGAATGCTTGCTCCTTTGGAAAAATAGCAGGGTGGGAGATGGCAGGGGGGAGACACAGGTGGAGGTTGGGCAGCCTGTTCATTTTGAAGCACAACAAGCCTTACTTTTACCAGCCTGGGCTCTTTTAGCCACCAAGGTGGTACACAGTGTACCTTCCTCCCCGAGAATGCTGTTCTCATTATCAAATTGATTTGGGCCAGCTACTGAGAGCTTCTTATTTGTATTCATGGATTTGTGCTGCTCAGCAAGCACCCAAGGCTGAGGTCCAAGTGAATCTCCTACTGTCTCCTCAGAGCCTCTAAAGCTTTACAATGACTCGCTGGACGCATCGCAGATGGAAGCTGTCTCCTTCTCACTGGCCCAGAGGGAGCTCGCCATCGTCCATGGACCACCTGGCACAGGGAAGACCACAACACTGGTAGAGATCATCTTGCAAGCTGTACAGCAAGGCCTGAAAGTGAGTATTGGTGGCAGGACTGTAGTGACAGTGATCGCCTTCATTTATTTTGGAAACTCATGGGGCTCCACGGCAGCTGGAACAGATCCAGCAATAGTGTGTTACACTGCAGGGTCTGGCTTGGCTTGCAAGGGCCAGGGAGGTTCCCCTATCACCTGAAATTAGGTACAAATAAAGGCTCCAAAGCTCAGGTTTGCTATTTATTGAAGACCCTGCACTTGTGCTTCAAAGGAAGACGAGAATTGCCTTTGGTGCACAGAGGCTGTGGAGGCAGTGATTTATTCTCCATAGATACTGGTCTCCCTCTCTCTGCTGAGGATCTTCCTGCTTGGACACTGTTGCTCCAGCCTTTTGCTGTCCTTGGCAGTAACAAGCACTCGGTTTCCCCCCTTGCAGGTCCTGTGTTGTGCCCCTTCCAACGTTGCAGTGGATAACCTGGTGGAAAGGCTGGCTGGCTACAAAGCCCGCATCCTGCGGCTTGGGCACCCTGCTCGCCTGCTGGAGCCCATCCAACAGCATTCCTTGGATGCAGTCTTGGCCCGTGGCGACAATGCCCAGATAGTGGCGGATATCAGGAAGGACATCGACCAAGCCTTTGTACGTGTCCCTGCAACACACCCTGCGTCAGTTACCTGAATGCCAGCTCTCTAGATCCACAGTGCCTGATCTGCTAGCCAGGCAAGCTACTTTATCTCTAGAACTAAGGAACGACTCTGCCACTTCTTGGTTGTTCTTAGGAGGCAATCGCTACAGCCAGGTGCCCTGGGCTGCCCCAAAAATCAGTGGCTAGAGGCAAGTCACCGTGACTCGTTCTGCTGTGAGCCATGGGCAGCGTGCAGCCAGCCTGCACCCTGGCTGAACCTGGTGTTCGTGGGTTCGGGCACCATGGGCCCACAGTGATGCTCCCAGTCTGGATCTTACTGTATACAGGCGGGGGTAGAACACTGGTGGGCATGAGCCTCTCTTTGTGGTCAGTCAACAGGGGAGAGGAAAGGAAAAAATAGCATAGTGCAGGGGACCAACAGTGACAGCTGGAAATGTGTGTGGCCTGGAGTAATCCTGTTTACTCCAATTGGGAAGCATTTAACCTGGCCTTGGAGGAAAGGAACTGGGGGGCAGCCTGGCAATTTTAGAAGTGGGGAGGGCTTCCAGCCTGAAGAGGTGCCTCAGAGAGCCTCTCTGCCAGGGGCTGCCTGAGCCTCCTCGGTCCCCTGCCACCAGGGCCCATCTTCATCTGCTGTAGAAAGAGCTGAGGGCAAAACTCCTGTCTGAATTCCTCATTGAAATGGCAAAATCATAGTCATTGCTGCTGCGTGGGGAGATGCTGCAGTGCCCTGCTCTCCAGATTATCTGTCTAGCATTGTTCATGCAATCCTCTTCACCAGAGAGCGAGAGGAACATTCACATCATTAATTCACTTCCTAACGAGATGTCTGGCTGTCCTGACACTCCCTCCCACTCTCAGCCACCTCAAGTAGAAAGCAGACTACACTATAAAAATGCATCCTTAATTTTTTCTTTCACAACCTAATTTTCCTAAACTTAATTTACAGAGTCGCTCTTTTACTTGAGATGATAGGCTTTGATACTAATTAGATTTTGCCCCCTCCCCCTTCTGGCAGCAGCATTGCCCAGCAGCCATTTTGCAGATGTGTGCAGCTCCAGAGAGATCCTGTCTCAATCAGAGATGCAGGGGAGCATCTTCATACCCCTGCACGTGCTGTGTCATAGTTGGCCCTGCTCTTCAGTAGGGCACTGCACATTCCCTTTATTAAACGATGAAGGCCAAGCACAGCTTTCACCTCCATGAACGTTAACCTGCAGCCACCACCATGGCAGCAGCTTCAGCTTTCCCACGCGTGGTTACGCATCATCCAGCGGTTCTGCTGCTGAGCAGTTGGGGAAGTCACTTGGCAGACGAGTTGTTCTTACACAGAGTGTAAGGGAAGGAGAGGGCATCCGAGGGCTGGGTAAAGTTGTACTTGTGGCTGAGAGGCAAATTCATGAAGGATGTACTTATCTGCCAGGATGGAGACCTGGCTGCACTCACAGCTCTGTACTGAGTCTTTTTGCTTCTTAATTTATTTTGCATCTTTCTCACTAATGATTAATTTTCCCTTCCCTCTTCTTGAGAGGCACTTTGAAGGATGTGAGTAGCTTTTTTTCCACTACTGATTTCCACAGTAGAAGCAGAATTAGGGAGAAAGCAGAGCCTTTGGCACTAAGGTCTCCGTCTGCTTCCTCGCTAGAGCAAGGGGTACATGCGGATGGGAGACAGGGACTGGCCACCAAGGCTTGTTCCATCCCAAAATACCAAGCAAAAACCCAAGAGCTAACATACTGCTGCAATTCAGCTGGCACAGCAATGCTTTAAGCTGCTCACGATCAGATCTTCCACAGAAGATGCACCTGACTCATTAGCATCTCCCTCTGTCTCTGGGCTGCAGAGAGCCCACTGCTGGAGCCCTGGCCCATCCTGCCCTCATCCTGCCTCGGTTTCTCCCTTGCAGTGTCCCCTGCTTGCCCCTGTAATAATTTCTGCCANCCACCCACAGGAGAACTAGTAACATAGTCATAGAATCACCCAAGTTGGAAGGGACTTGTAAGATCATCAAGTCCAACCATCAATCTAACACTGCCAAAGCCANTCACCCACAGGAGAGCTAGTAACATAGTCATAGAATCACCTAAGTTGGAAGGGACTCGTAAGATCAAGTCCAACCATCAATCTAACACTGCCAAAGCCACCACTAAACCACATCCCTCAGCACCACATCTGCCCATCTTCCAAATACCTCTAAAAACCATGTCCTCTTTGCACATTTTTTACCCCTTTGTGTTGCCTTCTCTCACCTGTTCAGGCTTCAAGCTTTCCAGGACATCAGCTTCTGGATACTCTGCACCAACAAGGGTGCAGTCCCCAGTACCTGAGCAAGAAAGGCAGCACGGGTCCAGCGGTGTTGAGCAGGGTCAGCCAGCAGTCCAGAGAGTGGGGGTCACCAAACAGGTCCAGAGCAATGAGACACTCAACTCAGGAAGGCAATCAGCTCAGGACAAACCCTCTAGCTCAGGGAAGGGGCAAGGTCTGGCCTTAAATGCAGCTCCCAGAACAATGAGTGTGTGGGTGGGGGCCCGAATGAGGCAGGTGGGGACAATTGGAGCCTGCTGGCACCCACAGAGCCCTAACGAGGAGTGGGTGGGATCCAGGCTCGCAGTGTGCCAAGCGCTGTCCTTGGGGCTGGCTGAGAGTGCTTTGGTACCTTGGGACTGGGCTCCCCACTCCTGCAGCTGCTTTCAGAGCTGAGAGTCAGTCGGATGTTTGGATCTTAATGTCACCAGCCAGCATCAGAGAACAGTTGCAATTTACTAACTAGATCTTTTTTTCCAGAACAGACATTAAACTTGGCCTACTGGCACCATCAGTTTTGCTCTCTAATCTTGCTCTGTTTCTAGCAGAGAGGCAGTCGATGCTAATCTGCTTTGTCCCTTCAGCTCAGGGAACATCAGGACTGGTGCCCACCCTGTCCTTTTAGGTCGAGCTAAGGAAAAGATGCCTGTGTGTTCGTGTTATCTGCGTATCTGTCTGTGATCCCTCCCCTGTAACTTCTGAGCCCGTCAGCCAATTTTGACTACACTTGACAGACGTGTAAAGGTTTCACAGGTATTAAATACCTACAAGTTTAACCAAAACAGGTGGCTGAGTAGAGGAGCAAGACATGGGAATGTCTTCCCTAGGGAAAGGCTGCAGTATGAGCTGAGCCATGTTAGACGCTGGAGAATCCAGCCACACAGAGGATGATTATAGGAACCATCAGGTCTTATTGGTTTGGCTGCTTAGGAAAGCTTCCGCCTGCAGCCTTTCCAGCTTTCTCAAGTGGTCAGCCTTACCTCCAAGGAAATAATCCAAATTTCCGTCTGAGAGTGCAGGTAGCTTTCTCAAGGTGACTTGCAGGGAACAATAGCTTGGGCGCTGTCTCGTAGCTGCTGGTCTGTAGCTGGGGAAGCGGTAGCAACCAGTGGTGATGATTTGATGTGTTAGATATATTTATTAGGCGTTGCTAAAAAAAGCCATGAGCCTGTCTAGATATTGCTGTGAATCATTACAGCAGCTCAGAGACGCCTTTTTAAAAACGCAAAGCTGCTGCTTTGGCTGGACAAAGTGCAGACAATTTGGGGAGCCCTCTAGCTTCAGGGTCACTTGGAGGCAGAGGGTCCCTGCTTCCCCCGAGCAGCAGAGCAGAACGAGATAGGAAGTCCTGGTTCCTCAGCCAGAAGAGGCACAGGACCCTTCTTCCCATTAAGCCTAATCACCATTAAACATTACTCCCTGCTTTGTGCCCAGATGCTTTGACTGGTGCATAGACTGAGGCATCTGACCTCCCTGCTGATCTTTGGGGCGTTGAGAAAGTACAGGGCAGAGCAGGAAGGGCTGAACAGAGGACTTAAGGACAGTGAGTTACTCTTGAACACTTCATGCTCACAATTCAAGACTATCCAAATGTGCAGGCAGAGGAGTTTAAGCATGGAGTGACTAAGTCTGAGAAATCGCTGCCTGACCCCTGGGTGATGGCGTTACTCCTGATGCTCCCGGGTGGTCTGATGGGCAGCGATCGTCTCATTTTGCTGCTTCGTGCTCAGAGCCTGGGGTTGTATCGATACAGTTCATCTTTGGCACAGACAGAAATACTCTGTGTGCTTCAAGCAGCACTGGATGCGGAAGGGGCTTTCAGGCAGGGAGAGGGAAGAGGAACCAAGGTTTCATGGGGCTGATTAGACGAGGCAGTGTATCACGGTGGACGTAGAAAAGCCATGCTCTATCTGGGTTCTTTGGTTATCTGAGAAGCTGAATATAACCCGGGGACTAGAAGCAGTTTATTCTATCTTGTTTTTTCTATTTTATAGGCAAAAACCAAAAAGGCTCAAGACAAGGGGGAGCGGAGCCACTTTCTCAGTGAAATTAAGGCACTGAGAAAGGAGCTGAAAGAACGAGAAGAAACCGCCATGGCTGCAGCCCTTGCCCGTGCCAGTGTTGTCCTTGCTACAAATACAGGTGCGAGATCTTCTTTTTCTTTGCAGTATTTTACCTCGCTTGCCAGCACTCACATAAACCACGTGCCCTGCAATGCGGCATCCTGCCGGGATAGGAGGGAGACTCAGTCTTCCTGCTCCAAGCCCCTGGGAGCTCAGTCAAGTTTGCTGCACGCTCTCAAACTCCTCCCCAGTGGGATTCTCCCTGCTTACACTCTGGCGTGCGATGTTGTTGTTTAGCAAAGAATAGGGGTTTCGAGGGGCCTTTGGTGTGAGCCAGCGTGGCCCATCTTTGTTAGTTCTGTGTAGGAGCTGAGCTTTCAGTGAGTAAACAAGCGCTATTGGAGGTGTGCAATCTGCTTATTGATTTCCTAAGTCACATGGAATTGCTTTCCTGCTTGGATAATTTCCATGACTGATCAAATACAGCACATGTTTCCATAGCCTGCTCTCAGTCTGCATGCATTTGGGTAGGTCTGTAAGTCACCCAAGTGGTGTAAACGGCATGGGATTTGGGGAACGGTTCCCGGTATTCGTCAGGCAGCACATCTACACACATCTGCATCTACGAGTAGGAAAATAACACCCTTGCGATTGAAAGGGAACGTAAGTGCTTAAAGTTTAACATGTGCTAAAGTGCTTTTCTAGATCAGATGTATAATACTCCAGGGCCCACTTAAAATCTTCAGATTTAGTTGCTCAGGGATTATTTGCTGAAGTGAAACATCGCTAATTTTAGGTCACAAAAAAGAGTCTCATGAGGCATTCACAAGTTACTAGTGTGAAGGTTAAAGGAAAGATAAATCCTTCCAGTGCATTATTTGCTGGGAACTGGCCTCTCACTTCTTTTAACTTTGCCTGGAAAAACAGGAGGAGCTTTCCTTTTTTCAGTAAAAGCGGTACTTTTTGCTGACTGTTGCGTTGGTCAGATGGGATTTTCTCCCGGGACTCTGGGGCTTGCTAGCCAGTGTGGAGGTCTGTGAGGTTCTGCTTCAGCAAAAGGTTGTGGACAAACAAGGGGGTTGGATTTTGTGTTTTTCTCAGTTAAGCAATCTTAGTATTTGTCTGAAACCACGTAGTTTGATGGGAATTCTTATTTATGCAAGCCAAAGTAGTCTGTTGCTAGGGTCAGCAGAGAGAGAATTTAATCATGGCAACACACGGGGACACCAGTGACCTTTAGTTAATGGGAGTTCGATAAACTCAAGTTGAGCTGCAAGGCTGTAAAAGAAGAAAACCATCTGCACAGCTGCATGCCACGTTGGTACAGTCTTTTAGATAGAGGGAACCTTTCTACTTATTTCTTTTCCTTTCACCTTCAGCATGGCAAAATTGCAAAAGTCAAGTTCAGACTTGTTACCAGAGTGGATTCACATAGGCTGCAAAAAATATTTTTAAAGGAAAACACGGTGTCTCAGTTGACAAGCTGTAACATCTGAGCTGCTGCAAAGCTTTAGAGGCAGCGGGATTTACAGTGGCAAAGCAGAATCACCCCTCATCAGAGCTGCTTTCACTGCAATAGCACAGAGGCTTTTGAGAAAGCTTTTCTGTAAACACCATGAATAAAAATCTCCTTGTCTGGCATACTGACTTCTTAATCCTCCTCTCCTCCTTTTGCATGCCTTTTTCTTACCAATTGCGGTGGTATTTTTGATGCCTCTGAAATTCACATCTCTGATCAATGTGTGGATCGATATTGGTTCATGTCTGGCTTATGGTAGGACCTGTGTGAGGGTTATTTGGCTGACATTACAAATGGACGTCTGATGTAAAAAAGTAGCCCTTGCCGTGGTTGTCTGCTTACAGTCTCCTGTGCTTTCCCTTCTCCTACTGCCGTGAGGAAGGACAGAGTAGCAGAGCTGGGGTCAGCAGGGCAGAGGAGTCAGGGTCTCAACTGATCTCTCCCTCTTTGGGCGTCCCTCGGTGTATCAGGCACGGCGAATCTCAAGTCCGTCATCCTTTCAGTTTGGGTTGGTGAGAGGTTTTGTTTGCGTTTGAGGGCAGAAGGAAAGTGGGTGTTCATTAGTGCTTTTGCTCTGCTCCCGCTCTGGGTGAAGTGTTCGAGCATATTGTTCCATTTGTCATCTCGATTTCACTGTGGTTTTCAAAGATACTTGGAAGCTTTTGGGCACAGATGCCAGGGAAAAAAAAGGACAAACAGAAATTGGCAAAAACAATTCTTACGTATATATAAAAATGTATATGTATTTGGCAAGGACTATAGACCTGAATTTCTAAATCTCTGCAAAGAAACAATCACAATTAAAGTGTGTGTGGTTTGTTTTAAAAACAGGTTGCTTGCTCTTCTGTGCTTCCCTGCTAAGCTGTGCACCTTCTTCTTTAATCAGGTGCCTCCTCTGATGGCCCGCTGAAGCTGCTTCCTGAAAACCACTTTGATGTGGTGGTGATAGACGAGTGCGCTCAGGCCCTGGAAGCCAGCTGCTGGATACCGCTGCTGAAGGCTCCGAAGTGCGTCCTGGCTGGGGATCACAAACAGCTTCCCCCCACCATCATCTCTCACAAGTAAGCAGCGTTTCGTGGTCCCGGGTCCCCCTGCCATTTATGCGGCCAAACGCTTCTGAATGCCTTGAGTGTCAAGACATTTCATTAATGTGGATTATTTATTGGTATCCCCCGTGAGCTGGGTTTGGTCACCCTGCCAGAATTACGTCAGACCTGTTTTACTGATAGCCGCTGCTTAAAGTTTAATGCAGCTCCATCTGAGCAGGCTTTCTTATCGCAGGAGGATGTGACAGTTGGTCATTTTACCTGCTGCTGACCGAGCCACACAGTAGCAAAGTGTGTGTAGTCAGCATGGCGCTGGAGAGTCGCCTTTTGTGGTGATGAGTGCCTGCTGGGCAATGGCTCCAGGGCTTGCTGGGGTTTGGAGCTTGCAGACAGGGAGAGCAATCTGACAAGGAGCCTTTGGCCCTGCTCTGGAGTTGCCGGGAATTCTCAGAGGCGTGCACATCTTCCTTGTGAGGCTCTCATCCCTGTGGGAGCAGAGATGTGGCCTGCAGGAATCCGCACGCTGGATCGAGTTTTGTAGGAGCAACCTTAGGGGGGTCACCTTGGTAGAGCTGCTAAAGCAAGCCTCAGAAACAGGGGTGATTCCGTCCCAGATCCCAGCCATTCGCAGTGGGAATACCTGCTCACACAGTGACAGGGAGCTGTCTGCCTTTGAAACACCGCTGCGCTCATTTTGCAGAGGTCCTTTGAGCTGCATCAGGGGCACAATCCAGCAGCCAGATTCCCAGCCTTCTCCAAGATTGCCTCCAGCCCTTGTCCCACATTTACTTAGGAGCTGTGTGCCCGCAGTGGAGGGCATCCTCTGCAGAAAAAGCAGGGCAGATGGGGAGGTTGAGTGCAACAAGGCAGGAAGAACGGGCAGAAACTCACACTGAACCAAGTTTCAGGGAGATCTGTTACACTGGGAACGCCAGAGGCAGCTCTGCTCAAAAAGCCTTTGCAATGACGTGGGGTCCTTCCAGCCCCTGCCACGGCCCCTGCGCAAGGGGCAGGCACTGCTGAGACCAACAGAAACAGCGTGAAATCAGAGCCTACTGTCCTGGCTGGTTCTGCTGGGGGACTGACAGTTGCTTTCTGCGCATTTGTCTGCATCCTTCCATCAGTCAGCTGAAACGTGCCCCGGCTCCAAAGAATTCAATGTGTTGAGCTTGCCTTGTTTGCTTTGGGTTTGCTCTTTCGTGAGGAGTACTTACACTATGTGCTACTATTGGATTACTCAAAATTGTGTATATTTTAACAGCTGTTCTTCCTGAGGGACGCATCTTCAGCAGAGATATTTTTTCGATTCTGCTCACCTAGCAGCACTGTGTTTGAATTCTTCCTTTTCTCTCTGTTACGCAAAGGAATTTTCAGACTGGTTAGAAAACTTGTTCAAAAAACAGTTTAAAACAATCACATCAGCCATTCAAGCTAGTAAAATGGTAAGCAAGGTGAAGGTGAACAAAACAGAGACATAAATTCTGGTTTCACTGACCAGTATTTATATATAAACGTTAAAATGTTTGTTTTTAAGAAAGATAATCTGTTTTTCTACATGAGGTTTCCTTGTGCCTGGCAAGAAGGGTGGGCTGGTTTACCTCCTCTTTGCTGACTGCAGGCTCTGTAGAGTAAATTCAGGCTTATGATCAGTTAATCCAAGTCTTGTCTTCCCTTTATTAAATTCTGCTTCTGTGGCTCCACATTTATTTATTTAACGTATTAATGTGGGAGCTGGCCCACCGGGATGCTGCAACGCGTTATCACACACACCACAGTGATTATAAAACCTCACAATACTTACAACATGCTCATTAAGAACAATTAGTTTGTGGGAAAAAAATCTGTGGCTGGTGTAAATTGCCTGTGCTTCAAGGGATATAGTCCAAATAGTACTGGGGATCCTGCGGGTAGTTTAAAATATAAATATGCGCGTTTTTATCTAGCTCTAGATCTGGAATTACTGAACCGTTATTGTGCAGAAGCAGTGGAATAGGGCTGACTTCATAAACTTTCTCTCCCACTTCCAAAAAAATAATAAGCAAGGTACATATCTATAATCTCGCTTGAATTTTGAACAAGGGAAATGAAAAATCCAAGGGAGGCAGCGGCTCACGGCAGGTGGCTAAGAGATGGTGCAAATAACGTTAAGGCACTGTATCATCTTCCCATTTTAGCGTTGTGAGCTGCTTGTTGTTTTGCAGATCTTGGCAGGTGATGAGCACAGTCCTCCACTGTCTGGCGGAGGTCTCCAGGCTGGTGAGCTGCAAGAGCAGCCTATCCAGAACCCCCTTCCCTTCCTGTCTCGCCGTTTGCTTACCGTGAGTTTGCAGGCTGTGTCTCTGTGCCTAGGTTTTCCCCATCTGTGAATTGGGAATAAATCCCTTTCCCTCCAGGCAGAAGCCAACTGGCTGGCGGTGGCTGGGGAGCTGGAGAGAGGCTGTAACCTGTGTGGAGCTGACAGCTGTTCTGAGCCTAGGGTGGGAAGAAGCAGTCAGGGGCTAGCTGGGGGCTAGAGCCTCCCTTCCTTAACATTAGCAGGGAACTGGTTTAATCTGGAGTCAGATAACAAAACTATTCCCAGTAGAGAAGAGCTCCTGGCCTGATGTGCAAGGTACTTTTTGGAGTAAGTAGCTGGTTACTAGCTTGAAGAAATTTGCAGTTTGGTCCTTCTGTTTTCAGGGTTATCATTCTTTTCTTTAAGTGATGTGTGAGGCTTGTCTTCTCCCCCAGAGAAACTGTATCGTGGCTGCGCAATGCCCCAGTCTTTGTGCTGGCCTCGGCCAGCAGGGTTCGTCTCGGCTGCCATTCTGAGCAGTGGCGCTGGTTTGAGATTTTCACCCCTCTCTCAGCTTGTGCCAGTAAGTTGTTCCAAATTATGAATAAACAGAGAAGGAGGAGTTGGATGCCCTTCTTCTGCATATGCTTCTTGTTGTGGAACTGCCCTTGTTCATCTCTCAGGCCCAGACTGCCACTAGTTTGCATTTCTCCTGTGGTCACAGGTGACCGTAATGTCCTCTTTCTCCATCAGAAATGCTGTTTTGCTCCTTAGATCCCATGGGTATGACTTGGACCAAGCTGTTTGTCCTTGCTGTTCCCATTGTTTTTCTTTAAAAAGAGCTTGACAGTTTTGTTGTGCATTTTGCATGTTTTCTTTCCGTGTTTTTAAAATCCCAGCTGCACAAAGAACTGGTCTTGGTAAAATTAAGAGAGTACGGGTAGAAGTCAGATCTTCTGGCTCTTCAGCCTTGGCAGGGTTACCATCTGTGCAGGGAAGCCAGTTGTTAGGTCAGCTCCCATCTGTTGTGGGGTAATCCCTTTTGGACAAGAAACCTTAGGGATGTTTAAATGCTATGTCACTCTGTGCCCTTCCTAAAGTTCAATAGATTTAAAGTAAAACAGAGCAGTGAATCAATAGTGTTAACAGATTTATATCTCAGCCTGGCTTACCAGTAAATTATGATCCGAAATCTTGCTACATTAAATGAAATTATTGCTCAAGGCATCAGCAGGTCCATGACCCAGATGCTGGTCAGGCAAGACAGCAGTCACCAGAGCTCAGCCTCGCAGACAGTTGCTTTTTGGAAGATAAAGTGCAAAAAGCCAAGCTGACTTTAGCTCACTTGGAAGAATTATGGGCTATGCTCTCAAACGCTGCCGCTCTCCAGGCAAGTCTCTCTGGTTTAGCCTAAAGGCAAAGCTGCTCCGATGCTGCTGCCTGCGCCAGCCGGTCTCTCAGTTCCCCCAATAACTCTATAACCTATTAGCTAATGCAAAGCAAATCCGTCAAGGTGTGAAAGTCTGGGAGCTCTTCAACTCCGTAACAATGAATAGCAAAGCCAAGACCTGAGTTTGCTCCTGCAATCAGCGGAAAGCCATCACATGAACTCAGCCGGAGTAGCGGCCACAAGAGAAGCCACACGGGAGGGAACCAGAGGAAAGCCAGCTTTCTATATTTATTATTGAAGTATGTTAGTTTAGCACAGGAAAACCCCAGCTAACATCCCATTGTGTTAGGCATGGTGTATATAACGTGAGATGGTCCCTGTTATGATCTGAATGAACAGTGTGAAGGGGGAAGAAGGATTATTCCCCCCATTTCATCCCACATCGTACAGGAAACCTGCGCAAGAACTGAGCAAGGTGTCTTGAACCCCAGCCTGGCGTTTGTCTGCGAGCCCATCTTTCCTGCCTTACCCCTCACTTCCTGAGGCTGACATCTTGTTAAGTAAAATTATTCTAAATTGGGTATTTTCAAGCTTTGCCCATTGCTTAGGTGGGTGACTGTTGCAAGCCTGAGAATGCAGGAAAACAAGTGGAAAAATAAAGCTTTTTGAGCTATTTATGGCTTCACCTTTCATCTCAGTGGGAGCCTTTAGTAGCAGCCCCACAGGTATTAATTGCAGATGGGTACACTGGTAGGTGTTAGCTGTACACAGAGGAATTAGAGTGGGTGCTCATCAGGCAGGCACTGATCTGGAGTCTTCCCCTCTAGTCCTAGCTTCTCTCTGGGAGTAGCAAAAATTCCCTCTCCTCTTTCCAGATTACCAACGTGTCCCTCAACTCTGCTGGCTCTGTAGAGCAGAGGGCTCTTGGACACACCACTTGAATCTGCAAAGGGTTTAAATAGCACAACGCAGAGTATTTGTCCTGTAGACAAAACCTGGGATGACACGTTTTATCCTGATAGAAAGCAAAATTGTCTGATGCTGAAAGAAAAGAGTTCCTTTCTTTCAAGCTCTGTTGTTGTCCAGTGAAATCCCCCAACCAGCTTGTGATGGAGAAGATGTGCAGCGAGGTCCAGCTGGGGCAGCTGACAGCATTTGGCTCAATAGCCTCCTAATTAAATGCAAAAGCTAACAATTTTTGATCAATTAGAACAACTTCTTCTGAGAAATTCAATTCCATTTCAGATAAATGTCTTTAAAAATTATTAGCTCTTTTCCTTACAGATCTGAACTCTGGCCTTGTTTTTAATTGCTGCCTAAGTAAAAGCATTTGCTGTATCGAACGCGGCACATAACGCAGCTTTCCTCGTTACAGCACTGTCCCCCTGCACGATGCAAATAAAGCAGACGCTGGAGAGCACCGCTTTGCGCTTTTCACAGCCCCTGCAGGCTGCAAGATGCGACACAAAGGCAGATTTCTTTACTTCCATCTTGTTAGGTATCTCCAGAGATCTAATTAAGGCACCGAATCACCTGCTGGCTCCTCTTTGGTTAATGGAAAACGATAAGCTATTTCCAGGGATGATTCATGCAGAGGACTCAAACCCTTCCGCCTACCTTCCCCTTCTCCTCCATTGATGGCAGCAGACCTGAAGTGGGTGGACTCCTATTTTGGGGGCCTCAGTGAAGGGTCTAAAGTTAGCCGGGATGAATCTGGGCTGACAGAAGGATCGTCTGTTACTACGGTATGCGAAGTCAGTCCTGCTGAAGTGGGAAGCCTCTGTTAAACAGGGATACTTCGACACTCGGTAGGAGCCATGCTGCAGGCACCATCAGACAACTGGGCTTCCACGCAGCGTGTGCTCAGCTCGGGGAGCCAGGCCCTGTCCAGTAGAACTACCTTCTTGTTATCTGCTTTTTCCTCCGTGGGTTCAGCATTTATCAGTTATCACCAGCTTTTTCCACTTGAGGCTAAGGGAGTTTTGGTGGGGAGTCTGAAGGGCGCTCCTTTTTCTCGCTTCTTGACACACCTGGAGTTATCTCAGGATACGGAGGGCATCCACACACACACCTTACAGTACATTCACCTACATCTTGTCCATGCTGGATGTGTTTCTTCCGAAACTCCTCCCAGCAATGGCAAATGCCAGCTCCCCGCCCTGTTCCCCTCTCGGCAGCCCGCTCCAAAGCTCACGGACACCGGCTGCAAGCCTGCTGCTGGGTTTTGGCCCGGTCCCAGGGGGCATCTCAATGCCAGGACGCTTTCTGCTGTCTGACAGGAACGTTCGTTTTCCTTGTTTTCATTTTAGTCGTCATTCCATCCTTTTCTGACATCCTAATTAATTTGTCTCCACATCAGGGCTTTGATTTATTAATTTGTTTTTACACTTCTCAGATATCTGCAGATACTTACCAGACCTCTTGCTCTCAACTAGTTTCTCTGACAAGCACAGGAATATTTTGGTCTTGTTTGTTAGCAGTCAGCCTGGATGTCTCCACCATCCCAAATCCATGTGCTAGTCCTCCACGCTCAGTAGCTTGCCGATTTGCCTGTCATGTCCAAACAGATTTGCTTTTGCTTTGTCCCTGAAGAGCAAGTGTCAGGCCTTGGTTTTCTTTGGTAGCCTCCACAGCTGGAAAGAACAAGCTACCCTCCTCCATCATATTTGGAAGGATTAAAAAAAATCCACAATATCCAGAGAAAGGGGAGTTCTGCACAGCCTTGCTACTGCTTTACCTATTTGTGAAACCTCTTACACCTGTACCAGGCTAGAAAAGCCCAGGGCACAAAGCTAATGCCTTGCACGTCCACCACAGCCTCCGCCTGTTTCTGCCATCCAGGAGCTTAATGCAGCGTTCTTGAGGTAGGAAAACACAGCGACATCCTTCTGCAGACTTTGCTGTCCAAACCCGGTGGTGTACAGCGGAGACCAGAGTCACACCCACATCTCCGCCTGTCTCTTAGAGAGCAGACCAGCTATCCAGAGGATGAATAGGAAAAGTTGTAACATGGCTGAGGGCACAGCTCCATCCCGCCGTGGCAAACACTGCCTTTTTGTTCCCCCTTGTGATGATCATTCTTGACAGCTACACGGCAGGCTGACTGCTCACACCCACCCCACAAGGGATATTTCACCCCGCAGCGGGCACAAAAGCCTTTGAAATATTTGGTTCCACTTGGCTACAACTATCACCGTATCTATGCTATAGATTTCTTCCAAGAGCTGGAGGAGGAAGCCTTACCCGTGAAGGGCAGCAGGGCCTCATCCTGCCTCACTGGGATCCATCCTGGTACCTCCCCCCGCCCCAGGAAGGTGCATTCGAGCAGAGTACAGTTTTTTTCCTGCATGCGAAGCAAGGTGAAAGCAGGTTAACAGCAAACACTGGCTGCTGTGGGCTTATTTTGGTAATTTTAGCTTGCCTAGCTTTACTTTAGGTTCTTTAAAGTAGATACTCCTGAGCATCAGGTGCATGATTCTGTCTGCCCAACCTCCTATCCCAATTTAATTTCTCTAAAGCAATTGATACTTAAAAAGCTTTTGCTCAGTGCTCTTATGATTTTGTTGGCATAGAAATCAACTATTGCAGGAATTAATTGAGTGGTAAAATAATAGGAAATTTATTAACAGGTGAAATATTTGCAAGCAGTTTAGTACGCTCATTATTAATTCAACATATAACCTCATGTAGATCCCTGCGGTGGAAGCTGTGCTGTTAGCATATGGAAGAGCACTATTTCTAAGGCTTGCTGTGAGGTTTAATGCCTCCTCCATGCTTTATTGTGTATCATTACAAGAAACACTTCAGACTATTTGTTGTTAAAAAACACCAGGGTTTTCTTGCCTGCATGAAAATCAAGTTTTAGGCTTGCTCTTAGATTTACACAAATTTGTGAGCCAAGGGAGGGAAGTAAAGGACAAAAGCAAACGGGAGATACCTTTGGTTGGTAAGGCTGCCAAGCCTGCTGCATCCCTTTACGACTTTGAGAGCATCTTATTTGGGTATCTCACACTCCTCACCTGAGTTGCCTGGTGTGGCTTACACAGCCCGTGTCCAGCAGCAGCAAAGGCTGGGAACAGCATCACCATCAACAGGACACAGCCCCCCGGGCTCAGAGCACAGCGGGCAGAGCAAAGGCTGGCAATGGGGTTCAGCAGCAGCTCCGGCAAGCTGTGAACCAGGTCCAGGGTCTATCCAGGGGGTCCCATCAGGAGGTGGGCTAGAAACAAAGCCATGACACGGGTCCAGGATCCACCTAGAAGATGGAGCTAAGGACAGGATCAAAGTGACCTGCAACACAGATCCAAGGTCCACAGATCTGTGCACCAGGAGACAGAGCAGGGACTGAAGAGCCAGTGCTGAGCTTAAATGGGACCCATGGGCAGAGGGTGTGGGTCTCAGGTGAGGCTGGTCAGGGCAATTAAAGCCTCACGGTGCCCTCTTGGCCCTGAGAGCCAGATCACCCATGGGTGACTTAGCATGTCACCTGCTTTTTCATTAGTCTGTTAGGAGGAGATGGCTGGTGGGAGGAACCAGAAGCATTTTTATCTTGGTGACTGTGGTCATGCTGTAGGCAAAGATCAAGTGAGAGATGGGCTCTGAATCCCCACATTCCCCGCTCATACAGGACGAAGGGCCATTCCTAGGGGAACGGCTATTTCAGGGAGGCGCTCGCCCCTGAGTGCCAACAGCTCTCCCTGATCAAACTGCTTCCTTCCCTCCTGGCCCGGGAGACCAAGGCTGCCTTCTAGCACGTCCCATAGGGCAGAACGGAGCTGGGAGCATCGGGCTGCCAGTGCCTTCTCCTTCAGTTGTGAGCCTGGAAGGAGAAAAGGTAATTCCTGATAACTGGAACGAGCTCCCCAGCCCTGTGTCCTGCTCTTTCCCCTCACTCCACCTAATCCCCTTCCCCTCCCGAAAGCCCAGGGCACCTCTGACAGACTGCTGTTCCACCCGCACCTCGCTTTTCTGCTGTGCTCTCAGGTGGGACCATAAGGACCTCTGTAAGTACGTGCCAGTAGCAACACTGGGGCTGGGGAGCTCTAAAGGCGTCATGGCCAGCCTCAGTGCAGCTCATGATCAGCAGCAAAACGCACAGCACAGCTGGAAACCTCTGTTGCGTAAAGCACAATGTCCTTATTGCAAACCTGCCAGCCTTGCCATCCTGGCTTCTGCGCCTGTATGTGTTGTTCAACGCTCGTTAACGTTACAACAGCCTTTGAAAAAGCAGCGCTGTCTGCAAAGTCCTGCAGTTGCATCCATTCACAGTTTATGACCCTTTTTTCCCCCCTGTATGCTGCGTTCTGTGATTTAGCAAGGAGGAGGGCTAACGAGACTTGACTTCTCGGAAAGATCTACCCTTGATTTTCTCTTCTGCAGCTTCAATGAATTTGCAGTCTCTTGGTGTATTTACCAAGTGCCTGTTGTTAACATGGCAGGGCTGGCCGGTACAGCAAGCAAGACGCTCGCTGTGGTGCCATGTAGTAATGTAATGCTTCCCACAGCAGTAACTGGATGCGTGCTGTGCCCCTCAGCCTCAATGGAAATAACCTCCCCGAGCTGTTCTCTATCATCATTTCATTGTGCTTGTTCATTGTGTTCTGGTAGCAACCAGAAGCCCTCACCACGAACCACAGTATTCTACAAGGCGCTGGACGCACAGTATGAAAAAGCTCTTTATGCTCTGAAATGCTCAAAACACAAAATCAAAGTACAGCGATTCTTGTCCTTCCTCAGACAGTACCGTGAGGCAATGCTTCTAACAAACCCTTTCTGTATGGCAGAGAGAAAGCAATTAGGCTCGTGAAAGGCTTATTTCATTAGGAGCTTTATTAATTTGTGTCACAGATAGAAGCACAGGACCTTTGCCAGAAGTGATGGAGTGTTGGTTTTCTTAATGGGTAATAAAGCAGTAAGTGCTGAAATGCATTAGTGCCGTCGTCTGGGGTGAGTGGCCGGGGAGTAATGAGAATGCTTGAGCAGCAAGTGTCTCGGTAGAACATTAGCAAGGTCTGGCTGTGTTGACACCAGGCGTTTCAAGATTTGGGGTCGAGCTGTGATCCTAACGCATTAGGTGATTGTGGTGCCGTTGCTGCGGTTGCAGTAACGAGAGTGTGCTGTTACGCTGACAGATGTGGGATCTAGAGCTGGCTACGAGCTGTGTGACTAGGGATGTTGATGGGGTGAGCTTACAGGCTAAGAGGGTTTTGTTCTGGAGCTATTTCCCCAAGTCGAGGTCTTGGGCATCCTCACTCATCTTATTCCAACCACACTGAGCAGATCTGGGTGGGAGAAGTGGCTGCTGCAGGCAGGGGTAGCTGATGCCGTTTGCACCTCTTGCATGGCGGTGCCAACACCCCTAGGCATTTCCCCACACGGAAGGGAAGCCGGCGTCTCTCTGCCCTGATGTGTTGAAGCTGATCTCATCTCCGTGCTGCAAGGCAGAAATGACAGCTGGGACCCTGCAGCCTTCTCCTGCTCCCTTTCCACTGCCTGTTGGTACCCAAGTGAAACTGAGCGGGGAGGCCAGGGAGGTAACGCCATGCCAGCAGAGCCGCGAGGGTGCTCAGCAGGGTCCAGAGTAGGTATTGCAGGTGCTCCTACGGCATTGCAACTTAACCCCATTAGCGCTGATCAACACTGCATTCAATTCCAGCGGCAGCACCGCCGGGGCTGCATCTGTAGTGAGATGCTGATCGATTCTTTAGTCCAAAGAGAGTTACATCTGTACTGTACCTTAGATCATCACTTCAGATCAGACACCTAGACTCTGCTTCTGACTTGCTTTTCCCATGCAGGGCTGCTGCCAAGGGCCTCTCACTCAGCTTGATGGAGCGTCTCATCGAGAGGTATGGGGAGAAGATTGTGAAGATGCTGACAGTGCAGTACCGAATGCACCAGGCCATCATGCAGTGGGCTTCCTCGGAGCTGTACAGCGGCCGGCTCACTGCTCACCCATCAGTAGCCCAGCATTTGCTCAAGTAAGTGACTTGCTCTTCGCTAGTATATGGGCAGAGATGTCTTTTTCATCCCTTTGCATGCAGGGTTTGTGCCTTCCCTGTGATGGAGTTTTCCATTCCCCCTGGCCCTGCACTAGCATTTGTTTTGTCCTGTATTTCATCGAGGAAACATTAACTGGGGGGCGAGTGATGTTGTCCTTTTTGCTACATAACAAGAAATCATGGATAGTTATCTTCTCTTTCCCCCTTTGGTACGATAAGTAACAAACTAAAATCCCCTTGCAGCTGGTGCGAATATCTGAAGCCCTGACCCGGAGTGGGCATACCCCAAGCGGTGTTTCTCTAGCTGAGGTTCTTACTGAGGGTAGGAGCAGACACCAGGCTTCTGTTGGGTTTCCACACGTCCACGTGATTACGAGGGCCAGTGTGTGTCCCATCTGTGGTCCCAACATCAACATCAGAAAGATCAGAAAGCGAGATTCCCTTTCCAGTTGGATAGTTTTACTGGCGGGACAGCACCTGAGGCAGGTCTGGTGGCATCGGATCTATTCCTTCTCTACAGTGGTTTCCCCTCCTTTGGAAGTTTGAAAGAAGTGACTAGCATTTCATTTCCGTCGCACCCTGGGACAGACAGTTGTTTGCCAACACTCGCTGTGACTGTCAATAATTGGTGCTTTTTAAAATTGCAGTCAGTGCAGTTCTGGGAGGCGGATGGGAAAACATTAATTCTCTCTGTTGGACTTGGAGAAGCATGAAATATCACAGTGCTTGTCTGCATGGTGCTCTTGTATTTGTAGCAATACTTTTTTTTTAAACGTAAATATTTAGGAGTCTGAAAAATTTATATTCCCCTAGAATCTCCCCATTTCATAGTAGACCCAGTTTTGGACAGAGATAGCTGGAGTGGCCATTTCATCATACGTCTTTCAAAATAATCTCACTTGTGAACAGTGTGAATACTACCTGGATGGGAAGAGCAAGCTTTGTGTGCGAGACAGCCCCGGCACCCTCAGCTACCTCCGCTGCAGCCAGCACGGGGATTTCTGCCTGTGTCAGCACGCTTTGTATTACGGCTTCAGGGCTATCGAGGCTTCAGTTCAACTTACACCAGTGAAGCTATGCTGACTTCTGTCTTGGTTTAAATACACATTTGTGTATACTTATGTAATTTTATGGATGAGGGTGGTGGGTTCTATAGGTAAGAGTAGGCAAGGCCGGTTCATCAGTGCCAGGAGGAGCTCAGCTGAGCTGGATGGGACCCATTCAGCAATGTTTTAGCCATACAGATCTAATTCCAGGGTCAGTGCTGTACAAAACCCTTTCTCCATTGTTCTTGTTCCTTGCCATACTTTTTTTTCCATTTAAATTTGCAAACTCAAAATAGCAGCTAGTAAAGAACCCCAGACAAAATGGTTTGAAACCATGAAAATAGGAAGGCAATTGAAAAGTTGAAGTTAGGTGACTTGGCTATTCTGATGAGCTGGTTTATTTTTATAGCTGATGAAGGAGTGAATGGGGTTTTTTTTTCCAGTCCACAGTGCAGTTTAGTCCCCTGCTCAGGGCCCTTTCCTGCAGACACTGCTGTCTAAACCTGTCATCAAATCTGCCAGTCTACATCCCTACTGACATATCGCATGAATACTGCAATGCTCAGTTCAGGCAGTGGGCCACGTAAAGTTTCTGTGCTTCTGTAGAAGACCGGGTATTGCAGGGGCTTGATACTGGCCCGTCACCTTCTCCTGTTTAGGTTGCTGGTACAAATTGCTTCACGACATTTGTGAGCATCTCATGTCTTTTGTTGGCTTAGGCAAAATGATTTGCTTAATCCCTTACCTGAGCAAGAAATAAGTAAGTTTTACTCTCTGGTAGTTCTAGGAAAAGCTCTCTTAATGAGCAGAAGTGTCCTAGGGAAGTGGAAGCCTGGCGAGTGCCCCCGGAGTTACCTGCTCGTACTGGCCAGCAGCCGGAGCCTGGGCTGCAGCTGCAATTGCAGCAACAGCGTTTGACAAACTCGGGGCCTGTAGCTTTTTGTTACCTCCTTCCTAAGGGCTGGTGGGTGTCGGGTGAGGAACCTGAGGAGTCCCAAAGCACAGTGCGAGGAGGGGCATCTCCGTCGCTGCTGAAACCATTTTGAGGTCTTCCTTTGAAGAAAGTTCTGACTGGAGCGATGCAGACCATGGTCCCCGCCACACCTCTGGCAGGGGCAAAGCCAGCCCGTGTGCTTGTATTCCAGCCTTGAATTTACAGTCACCTCAGTGCCGTTTTGAGAGGTGAAACTTGAAGAAGCACATCCCAATCTTGAGACTGGGATGAGGTCCAGGCACAAACGCCTTGTGCTACGAGCTGTGGCAGGGGGTTTTGGGTCCAGCTGACCTTGTGAAGCCTGACAGCTATGGGCTTTCATTCAGAACAACTCCCCAGGGTACAATCCCGACGTCTGACAGTAGGGCTGCACTCCCACCACGACCTTCCCTGAACAGCATTGTTGATGGGAGGCTCATCTCCCTTACCTGAAGCAGAGACTGATCTTCACAGGAGGTGCAGTTCTGCTCTGAACAACTTCATGTTTCCTTACCAACTTCTGCTCTGACGTGGGAGGCAGTAGGAATGCTTGGTCTGTGAGCCGTTAGAGATTTCTGCAGCACCATCTTTTCTCAAATAAACAGAAACTTTGGTTTCCTGCAGTATCTTTTCAGGGACAGAGTATTTCCAAGGGAGCAAAGCCTTCTTTCCAAATCTCCCTTCCTTCTGAAAAGGGTGACAGAAACACCCCCCTGCCCATCTCCTGGATTAAGCTGGGGAAGCTGCAAGCAGTATTTTTCACTTTGAAAATTTGTGACTCAGTCTGTGAGAAGATGGTTTGAAAATCACCGATTCTGCTGTCAGTTTTTAGTTGAGTACGGTGTCAGGTGTCCCTTCTTGTAGCACTTTTTTTTGGGCTGACACCCCCTCGGTGATGGGGGATATGGGGGAACTCCCCCAGTAGTGTGAGACCTGGAAGACGCTCAGAAGCCAGAACACCCCTTGGTTGTGATGTGCAGCTCACCCAGCTGGGATCGCCTCCTCCCGGACAAAGCACAGGGTGCCTGGATGCCCTAGGGCAGTGTGTTGAGCCCGGACCCAGTGTCCGGCTGCAAGGACAACCTGGTTTGTAATCACAGCCCGAGAATGTCTCCAGGAACAAAAACCCATCTCTGCAGCTTGGGCTAGTTTGCAGCAGGTGGGAGAAGTGCCTTTCCCCTTCATCCTGAAGGCATAGCAAAGCACTGGACAGCTTTTCTCCACAGTAACAGCCAGTTCTGCTGCAATCTCACTGCCTTAGAAGAGCACGAATTCTTCTCTCACCTGAAAGATTTAGGTGGATAATTACTCCTCTGAAGCAACATTCCTGGGAATGAGATTTTTCCTGGCACTGAGAGATGCTGCAAGGGCTTTCCATGGCCACTGTGAGTACCCAAAGAATTGGGATTATCTACGTGGAGAACTTGGCTTTTGCTCAGAGTCATTTGTCTGTGCAGACACAGACGGTGGTAGGACAGTCGGCGGGGCAGGTATAAAGGAGATTGGAAGCCTGTTGGGTTTGATTTTACAAAGAGAGGGAGAGAAATCTGTCATACCCTTCGCAGGGGAGGAGACACTCTAATGGGGAACCGGAGGTGGCTCTGTTCCAGAGGACATCATGGAAAGTAAACTTGGTTGCTGGTCCCTGTGGCCCTTGGAAATGGGGAAGGTACCTTGTGCCCCTGTTTGAATCCAGTCGCTGGGCTGAGGCAGCCAGTCCCCACAGCCGGGGAAGAGCTCTTCCTTTGGGCTCCGGTTTGCCATGGGGCTGGGGAAGGCAATCCTGAGCTCTTTTGCAGGGCCTTTGGCTCCCTGTCATAGCTGCATTGATCCATGTACCTTCCCAGACACGCATTACAACAGCAATAGCTTCAGACAGGAGAAAAATGAGTTTCAGTCAAGAGAGGAGACTTTTGATGTCAATGGAGTGAGTAATGTCCAGAGTCCACGGGAAGCGAGGGTAGTCGGTGGCGTGCAGATGCAGAGGAGCAGACGTGCAGTGCCAGGCATCCTGGGAAGGAGAGGCTGCAGCTGGGGGCTTGTCTTGAGCTGGAAACTGCCTTTGCCCTCACTTCCTTGCCTGTCATTTGCAGGTAGTCCTCCTTTTTGATGGCTTGCCGTCTGCCTTGTTTATTTGCAGACTCTCACAGCTCTCTCTGATTTGTACGTGATGTACAGTAACATGTCGTTGTTTCAAAGCTCTCCTGCCATCTCCAGGCTTTCCGTTCCTGCCCTGCATTGCCTGTCCTCTTCCTAGGCTGTGAATTCAGCTAGTGATTTCCTTGGGTATTAAAATAGAGTTTATTAATATTTTTTTGAATGCAGCAGCTTTAGATGTAGGAATGATGTGAAACCCCAATTCCTTTGTGGTTCCTTGGGCTGAGCTTTCTTCTCTTGCCCGACAGCACTGCTCTCAAATCTCTGGTAATACTTCAGGCACTCCTTCTCCCTCTCAACACTGTAAAAAACAGAAAGCAGCTGCCACATCCCCCTAGGTCTGCATATCTTTCCTGTTTGAGACCATTTAAGCAAGACACTTAACACCCACACGCTGTACCCTTGTCTTGCAATAACTGGGCTGTGTAGCACAGTTGGTGAGAAAGCTCTCAGCGCTGCTAGCCGGCCCCTGTGAGACTCTCCAGGGCCCTCAGCTCTTCGTTTGCACTTTGGGAGAGCATTTAAGTGGTAATCTCACATGGTGCAGAGCAATAATGGCTTTTCAGCTATGGCTTTCTGGCGTTGCCAAACTCCCCTGGGCCTCTGGGGACTTGCTGTGCCATTGGCTGTGGGTGCCGTCCTGGCACTGAACGCAGGGAACCCGGAGCTGAAAGCCAGAGGACCCCCCCGAGCTAAAGGGCCCTGCCTAGTTATCGCTCTACAGGACGTGCTCTTCAGTAGCATCACTGCAGATGTAAAGGGGACCAAAGCTTGCTGGAGCAGAAAGGTGGGAATCTCAGTTCTCAGCTTCTGTCATTCCTCACCACCTCCAGAGCCAGTCTTCCTGCGTTTTCACCCCACAGGACACCGCTGTTGGTCTGTAGCCCTGTCCCTCGGAAGCGATATCCAGCTATGTTTTTCCCTCTGTCCTTGCAGTGTTGTTGGGAGGCGTACGCAAGAACACAACTGATCATCCCTTTGGCATAGTTTCAGCATTGTTAACTGGCCCTTTCCCAAATTCCTTGTGCAGGGACCTGCCGGGCGTCACCTCTACAGAAGAGACTACAATTCCCTTATTGCTTATAGACACTGCTGGCTGTGGCCTGTTTGAGCTGGAAGTGGAAGATGAACAGTCTAAGGGGAATCCAGGTACCGTCGTTCGGGAAATTTTGTTGGCAGGAATTGATTGTCTGAGGTCGTCAGCCTCCCGTGGGCTTGGCCACTGCACCAGCTGAGCCCCGGGCCAGAGATGTCCCCCTCCAGAGCAGGTAGCAGGGGGAAGGTGGGGTCCCCAGGGAGCCTTGCTTATTTGAGAGATCATTTCCTCTATAAAACCTCAAGCTCAAAGGACTCTGAGCGAGAGTGGAATGGCCCCAGGGCCACAATGATGGTGTGCAGTTTGTGGGCGGCCGTGCTGGCTGCCTTGTTCCCTTGCAGAGACGTTTCTCCGTGCTGTGGAAGAGGACAGGGTGGAGGATTCCTGCGACGGATGCTTTACACAAGTTGGCAGGGCAAATAGTATCAGGCAGAGCACAAGCTGGTTTTAGAGAGGCTGTAGACAGGGCTCTGAATTGCCTCCCAATCCACTGCTCCTTTCATGAAATCCTGTATGGCTCTTCTGCATGAATTTTCTTAAGACATTGAGTTTCCTGCTGGTTTTCTGACTTAGAAAATAGGTTTCATTACAGAGATGATAGAGTGTAAAGTCAGGTGCCATAGCCATTGTAAAAAAGCAGGAGAACTCTGAAAACGGTGATGCTACCTCCTTTGTGTCCTCGCTTCCACAGCAGGGCGGGTGATTGTGATGTGCCGTTCAAGGATGCTGCTCATGCTCCTCTAGATTTAGTCTGGCATCTCCACGCCTGCTAGCTGTCTCTTAAGAGGCTCACAGAGGGCCTGTGCCAGGACCTGCTGCATACGGGCTGTCCAAAATCTGGTGCTTCATCTGACAATCCACATATCCCAACCTTGTTATGGAGATAGCTGTCCTAAGAGCATTAGGGAGAGCTTTTAGCCCAGAAAGCTGTCGGCAAAAGGATTGCTAGGAGGTTGCAGCGAGCCTTGGCTTTGGGGAAGGTGAGACCTTTCTTTCAGGACAACGTCTTCCCCTAGATTGTAAATTCACTGCCCAGATGGGCTCTGCAGTGCCCGGAGGGGACTGATCCCCGCGTGCGGTGCCTGTGCCCTGCCACCTCGCCTGCGGCCACCCCTGCCTGCCTGGCTGCCGCCTGCGCTTTTCCTGATGGCCGAGCCACAGGCTTTTCTAGCCATTCGCTCTCACGTGGCCAAGGAGCTTATTTGGCAATGTGGCTGCCCGCTCCAGGGGTTAATTTGTTCTCCTCTCTGCTCACCAGTGCAGATCTCATGCCAGCAACAGATCTCCGAGCCTTCAAGTCTGTCTCTGGCAAGGCAGGGAAAATGGACTGTAAAATACAACGACATTTTTTACTAGTTTAAATATCTTTTGCCTTCTTTAAGTGCCTCTTGTTTTCCGTGCACCAGTCCCCATGGCTCTTCTGAACAGAGAAGGGCTCTTGTCCCCAAATGGAGAGCCAAAAAGACTTGTCTAAGATAACTCAGCGATTTTGAGCAGAGGATTAAATGCACATCTCCCAAAATTCTGGAGGCAGCCTTTTGGAGCAGCATACTGCAGATTCTGGATTTTTATACCTATGTTTTGCTGCAAAATGGAGGGTAGTCAGTCCAGCCAATAAACCAGTGAAATAGTTCACATTTGTATTTAACTTGTCCTCGTTAGATCTCTCTGAACAGCCAGTTGACTGCTGGCAGTCTCGGGAAGGTCTGAGCACATGGATCTGAGCGTGAAGCTTGTTTATTGGGTCATGGAGATTTGGAAATGCAGGGACTTGAAAAAGCAGAATAAAAAGGAAAGGTGGAGTTTTCTCAGCTGCAGCGTAGAGAATTGAATTTTTAGTGAGGTCTAGGATCTCACTTCAGAGAGAGAATAAGCTATTGCCTGGATTACCATAGATCTCTGGGATTAATACAGGAAGGCCAGAGAAAGCCAAGTGCTGTTCAGAAAGCTCTTCTTAAGCTTAAGCGAGCTGGCGACTCGGAAAGGCAAGAAGCAAGTGCTGTGCGGACCTGGGAATGGGGCTGTGTAGCACATCACCATCTCACCAAGCAAGCCAGGTTGGGATCGTTAGCCCCACGCAGTGCTGGAGTGCAGGCGGGACTTGCCTTAGCCTTTCCTTGCTGTTTAAGGGGAGGTGGGCAAATTTCTCCGAGCCGCAGCACGCCCAAGCTGTTGGCTTCGTTGTGCCTGCCAGCCTGTTCCCATCACTGCCCCTTCTGCTTTCTGCCCTAGGCGAGGTGCAGCTGGCCGGTTTGCACATCCAAGCCTTGGTGGAAGCTGGTGTGAAGGCACAAGACATCGCTGTTGTAGCCCCCTACAACCTCCAGGTGAGATGACCCGCTCCTGGCATCCCCTCTCTCTTTCCGTGTGCACACAGAGCAAACGCACAGAGGTGGATTCAAACCTTGACGTCTCCGGGAGTGATACCAGAATGTCCTCAGAGAGACGAAGGTGGAAGTCCGCAGAGCCAAATTGTATAATCAGCATTTGTGGCCAACTTCTCCGCATTTAAGCAGCTTGAGGCCATGGAGGGAAGAGATGTTAGTTGGGTATTTTCCACTCCCAGCCTCAGGAGTTAGTGCTTGAGCTTCAGGAGATGTGAGCGCTCATCCTTGTGGGCTTGAGAGGAAGGGACTTTACCAAAACAATGCCATCCATTTTAATCCTTTTCACCTTGCACTTTTCTTTAAAAGATATCTATCACATGTTTTTCAGGTGGACATGCTAAGAGAGCACCTTTGCCACAGGTACCCAGAGCTCGAAATCAAATCAGTTGATGGTTTCCAAGGAAGAGAGAAAGAGGCAGTGATCCTGTCGTTCGTGAGATCCAACAGGAAAGGTAAGAGTTCAGTGCTGGAGAGTTACTCCATGGGGAATGAGAAAGAAACGGGAACTGCGTGATTGCTCAAAGGTCGCTTGTCACGTTGCCAAGTGCTGATGTTTAATTGCAGTTCTGATGGTCTCTAGCACTTTGCTCCAAATGAATTTACTGGCAAGAACCTTCCTTTTCAGCCTTTTAGTATTTTTTTTAATGAACGAATATGTTTGCTGTCACAATTGCAGAGAAAGGCTCCCATGCTATGCAGCAGGTAAAAAGGAAGCCAGGACTGCTTGGTTTGAAGGTTTCCTGGCGTTGAGGCCTCAGAAATTATTCAAACCAGGGTCCTAAGAATGGCACATGTCATGTTAGCATCACATTTACTGGAGTGCCGAGCACTTCCACAGAAGGTGAAAATTTGAGGGGCTTATTTCTGGGTTTGGAGCCTACTTTGGGTCACTTCCCCAAAGACAGCAAGCAGGAGCTGGCATTACAAGTCATGCACAGAAAATGCTTCTTTTGGGAGCAAAATCTAGAGCGGAAAATCGAGTTCTTTTCTACCAGCAGCTGCAGAGAAAGTTAATAGCTAGAAAAAAGCTGCTGCCATGGAGCTGCGAGGCTCCTTCAGCGGAGCCATCGGCCCGTGCTGACGGGTTTTGTGGCAGCCAGCTCGAGCGGAGGGTATGAGTGGGACCGCTCCGTGAGCCACCTCTCTCCGTGCATGGATCACTGCCCTTTTCAAACCCGCAGTGAGACACATCCCTTGCTGCACTACCTTTGCTGCTGATGCTGCTGAAGATGAGACGCTGTGTATGTGCTGGGAGTGCTGATATCTAGAAGGAAAAAAAGGGGGAAAGGATGCATGGATGGAGGAGGCTTGCTTTTTTTTTTCTCTTTAAAAAAGGCTAGAGCAAGAAAAGCAGCACTGGGGGGAGAATGGAGGTGGGGACAGGACTAAGAATAGTCCTTATTCACGAGTGACTCACCTCGCCTTTGCTCAGTGGGAGCTGGTGTCCTCCGTGAAGGCGTGCGTCCCCCGGCCCCCTTCCTGTGCACAGCTAGCAGCCAAAGCTCAGCTGCGGTGCAGGAGTCACTTGCTTTCCTGGGGACACGAGGCAGCTTCTCCTGGTGTCTGGGCACAGCTCTCCTCTGCATGGGGCACGAGAAATGTTGTTAGTACCCTCTGAGACCCTTGAGAGAAATCTATACCCTTTCTGCAGCTGCATTTCTCACCTCAGAGGAGGCCAGGGACCTTGACCAGCAGTGCCTGTCCCTTCTACGGCCATTCCCTCTCTAGCAGGAAACGCTCTTGCCAGATCAGAGGAATTGGACTTGCCCCTGCAGTCAGGCAAAACCACATCAGAGAAATTGGAAAGCGTTCTCTAAGCTGTGGAGCACAGAGAGGGGATCGCCCACACCCTGTTCCTCAAAGGCAGCTCAGACTAGGCTGCTCAGCTACGGCAAGGCAAGGCAGAAACAGAGCCAGGCTGGTCACAGCACCGGCAGAGACATTAATTTCTTCCCGACTGGCCTCCTCTTTATCCCCAGGAGCTGGAAACTCAAAAGCCGCCCACGCTACCCTTCTTGCTAGCTGATCCTCACTGAGTCATCTTGGCATTTGCTAGCTCTTACTGCTTTTCTTTGAGAAAATAGCCAGGGAGCAGAAGCAAACCTCGCAGAGTTGCCTAAATGGCTGTTACTTTAAACCCGTCGAGAGCCTGGGGGCAGGTGGGGAGGAGTTGTATAGGACAGGGTGTATTTCTTTACCTGCCGTTCCTCTTCTGTCACAGGGTGAACCTTTTCCACGTTGGTCCATATTGCATTTGCTCCCAGGTCCCAGCCTGATCTTGTGTCATGGGCCACCCAGGAAAATATTTCTCCTCTCCATGTGCCATCCGTCCTCCTCCTGACCCCGGGAGCTAAGTGGGGAGCCCTGGCTCTGGCTTGCAGGTGGTGAAATGGAGGCAGAAAGATGAAGGTGACAGTGTGAGTCAGGGACCAGAGTCCAGTAAACACTGACTCCCACCCTTTGGCTGAGCAACCCTTCAATCGTTTGGGACAAATCTAGACCTGGACCCAACGCTGCACCCGCTGACCGTCCTGAGCCCCTTGGTTTCTTTCTCGCAGGTGAAGTGGGCTTTCTTGCGGAGGACCGGCGGATAAACGTAGCGGTGACCCGTGCCCGGCGCCACGTGGCTGTCATCTGTGACACCCGCACCGTCAGCAACCAAGCCTTTCTGAAGCGCCTGGTGGATTATTTCAGCCAGCACGGGGAGGTACGCACAGCCTTCGAGTACCTCGACAACCTCGTGCCCGAAAACTACACTCAGGAGGGCCGCAGTGAGCGGCAGCAGGGTGCAAAGCTCCCCGCAGCATCTGGCCCCAAACCGCAGCCGCCTCCGGGGAGGAAACTGAAAGCAGCAGGAACCAAACCGGAGTGTCAGAAGCAAGAAGCACGTTTCTCCCCAAACACAAGTGGACCTGGGAGAGAGAGCCCGGGGACAAAAGACGGTACCAACCGATTCAAGGCCATGCTGGTGGCCTTCCTGGAGAGCAATGAGACACAGTTGGATTTTCCTCCATCCCTCAATTCTCACGATCGGATGCTGGTTCACCTAATGGCAGAGGAGTACGGGCTGCAGCATGTGAGCACCGGGGAAGGGAGAGATCGGTACATCACCGTTTGCAAGAAAGAGCCTGCCGAGCCTTCGCTACCTGTAGACATCCCCCGCAGCAAGCAGCTCCCCCTTCCCCAGCCACAACATCCCGGCAGGGAAACTCCGGTCCCTGCTGAGCCAGGAGGAAGCAGCAAGGGCTCAGGGAAAGTGGACCTGAAAACCCTGCACCTGGAGAGAGTTCAGAGGGAGAAAGCCAGATGGGAGGAGGCAGCAAGGAAGGCTGAGGAGCCCTGTGCCGGCCTGCAGGGCAGCAGCAGGAAAAAAGACAAAAGTGAAGCCAAAGGTAGGTCACTGTCTTTGTAACCAGCACAATTAATGGTCTTCCTTGAATGGATCACGCTACTTAATCTCCATGGTTTTGCCTCCAGGCATTGGGATTTGTCTATGTGCGTGGAGCATGGGATGTGGCTCTTGGAAAGCTCTCTGATGCTCGTCACTGCAGAGATGTGAGAACTGGCAGGAGCGTGCATCAGTTGGCTGCAGCATCTCGGGGAGAGGGGTTTTGGATGCTTGGAGGCACATTTCTTAAGTTCAGAAAAAAATAAACCCAACGCTGGGGACCCTATCCCAGGAAGAAAGGCTCAGGAGTTAGCTTGGAGGCTCCCAAATGTAGGGAGAGGAACTGAGAGGGGTACCTGGCCCACATCGAAGGACGCAGCTGCCTCCTAAACGTGGAGGCAGGGGACAACAGAGCCAGGAGCTGCCCTCCTCCCTGCCAGACATGGTGCCTTCCTCCTCCCCAGCCCCAGGCACGCTGCAGGTGGGAGCCTTGAGCTCCCACTAGTGCCTTTGAACATGGGCCAGAGTTTACTGGCACAATGGATCTCATGGGGGCTGAAATCCCAGTTGCTGCAAGCGGCGAGTCCCTGGACCCGTCCTGCTTCTCTCCAGCCGGGGCTGTAGCTCCGGGTTGCTTGGGTTTGTTCTCCACGGCTAAGCAGGTGGTTAAATGGCTGGGTCTCTTCCCTGTCTTCTCCCCAGGAAAGCCAGCAGTTAAGAGCGGAGCAGACAGCGTGGCAGAAGAAGATATCGACGCTCTGATTTCTGCGGCCATTAAAGCTGACAACACCTGCGGCTTCCCCCGCTGCAAAGCCAGCGTTACGACCATGGGACAGCTTTGCCTCCACTGCAACAGGCGCTACTGCCTCAGCCATCACATCCCGGAGGTACGCGTGGGGCCGGGCAGCCTGCCCAGGGCTTTGAGCGCTGAGGGGGCTGGAGAGGAGTAGGATGTGCCAAGCAACATGGGTTTAACGTGGGAATTTTCCCCGTCAAGCTCCCCAGGCAGGGTTTCCTTGCATGGAGTTTGAAGCAGAGCCCTCTGTCAGAGCTTTTGCTGGAGCTGCAGGTAGAAAGGGCTGCCAGGCGTTAACACGTGGGCTCTGCACGCCTCCTCCTGAGAGCTTTTTCTTTTTTCCCCTCTTGCTTTGTGCCCTTCTTTACCATTCTCTGGTATTTACACTCCTGGGTCGTGCAGCTAAAGCAAGGCAGAGAGGAGAAATGAAGAGGCATGAGCTTAAGACAGTGACTGGAGGGAACCTGGACACTGGATTCCCAGCTCTTTGCCGACTCCCTCTGGAACCTGGGCACAAGTCAAGGCTTGAGCCCGCACAGAGCAGTGCTGCGTGCCTGGTTAGCAATCAGGCGTTTCCTTAAGTGCCTTACTGGCGTGGAGCTGCGTTGCTGCACACTGTGCAGCCTCGGCTGTAGCTCCCACGCATACCTGAGCGACAGCAGTCCCTCAACCTCCTCTGCTCTGCTTTCTTGCGGTGGAGGACTCTCGAGCAGGCATCTCAGCAGCCCTGCAACGTCCTGCACGTCCATGGGAGTGGTAGCGTGATGGCCACTGAACCAACAGCTTCTCCCTTGCTGTTCTTCTGTAGCTGCTTGACAGCCCTTTCCTCCCCAGATCTGGGAAGGAAGGAAACTAAGCTTAAACTGGTGTCAGGCTTCATCTTTCTGTTCAGGTGCAGAGGCAAGCAGGTGAGTTTAAGCCTCCAGCGTTGGCAGTGTGATGCTTCATGGTAAGCTGGCCTCGGGGTTTGAGTCCTGCAGGCAGAGCTGACGTGGCTGGGTGGGGGCTGTGACGAGTACGCAGGCTGAGGGGTGATGATTCTCCATTCAGCCGCAGCCTCCTGTGCCCATTGTCCCTCGTCCTGCCTCACCCAGGCATAGCTCTTCGCCGTGTGGAGTCTCCCAGAGCTTAGCAGCGTTTAGTGAGCTGACCTATAAATCCTCAGCATAGATTTTCCACTTGTCAAGTACTATC
Source organism: Himantopus leucocephalus (assembly GCA_003993805.1). Taxonomy (NCBI): domain Eukaryota; kingdom Metazoa; phylum Chordata; class Aves; order Charadriiformes; family Recurvirostridae; genus Himantopus; species Himantopus leucocephalus. The sequence goes on from RSEF01000005.1 coordinate 1,835,581, forward strand.
TGTTTCCATGGCAAAGAATAGTTGTATTTATGGTCATTCACAATCCAGTTGGGATATAAATTTATTTCCTGCAGAATCGCCTCTCCCTGCTGAATTGTAATGAGAACTCCAATGAGAAACAATTGGAAGGATAAAATCCATGACAACGAGTTTTTCTTGCTTTTTGAAGTTCAGCTCTTTTTCCAGATGTTATCAGGCCTCGATATGAAATAGCCTGAGTCCTCCTACCCATGCCTGCCCTTAAGAGGGGCCAGCACATACCTGGAACCATCTCAGAGGGGCTGGAGCCTCTGCATACGGAAGGTGGCTGTTCAGAAAGAGCTCGTGCCCCCCTTTCGCAGCCCCCAGCTGCTGAACCCCTCCCCAGCCAGTCCGGCACAGCGGACCCCACTGCATGATGTTCAGCCTGCTCTCCAGCACCTGCTGACGCGGGAGGTACTGCCTGTTTTAAACTTGGCCTGGAGGGTCTCTTAGCTACGGCTGGCTTAGATCGGGCAGCAGGCTCAGAAATCCCAGTCCTGGCTAGGAGCCGCGTGCCAGGTGCTGTGTGCGGCTATTCCTGGCCGTTGGCAACCTGCTCCAGCAGCGCTGACGGGGACAGGAAGGTTTGTCACGGCACTGACCGGGTGGCTTCCTCAGATCCACTTATGATTCGTGAAAACATCGAGTGACTTTAGGACAGATCAAGCAGGAGGGGTAAACTTTTAGGGTCTTTAATTTAGACCTGGTGGAGATGATTCAGGACGGTGCTGAACTTGGCTTAATGCACCTTAAACATGGCCTGGGCTTCAGCGCAGATGGGGCTCGGGAAAGGTTTGCCTGCACAAAATTAGCATTATGAAGGGTTTTTTATTAAGCAGATATATGGCTAAGATGGTCTCCTCTTATCTCCAAGTCACCTTTCTTGTCTCACTCTTTTTGCCCCCAAATCATACTATATTAGCAGAGAACAGAGTCGGGAGCTGAGCTTTATTTCTAGCTCTATGCGAGAACCATAAAAGGTCCAGCTGTTCACACGAGGAGTGCAAGTTTCCCCCAGATGTTTAAAGTTTTGGAAGGAGGCACTTAAACCGTCCAAAAGGATGATTTACCCGCTGTGTAGATTCCAGAAGGAGAAAAATTACCTTTATATTTTGTTTCCTGTTAGTGGAGCCATAAATAAATGGGAGATGGTTTTAGACAGGTGCAAATCAGGTGGAAGGGGAATTCCAGGTTCTGGGAATAAAATCGCCTGGTTCCTGCGTACGCGATCACTGCCCTGTTTCCCGGCTGCCACCAGTGTCTGTTCTCTCTCCACCAGGTTCACGGCTGCGGGGAGAAGGCCAAGGCGCACGCACGGCAGAGGATCAGCAGGGAAGGGGTTCTCTATCCCGGGAGCGGCTCCAAAGACAAGTCCCTGGACCCAGCCAAGAGAGCCCATCTCCAGCGGCGCCTCGACAAGAAGCTCAGCGAGCTGACCAGCCAGAGAAAGAGCAAAAAGAAAGACAAGGAGAAATGAAGGATGTGAATACTTCTTTTGTAACCTTGAAGTCACAGGTCAGACTACATAAACCAAAGATGCTATTAAAGCTACCGGGCCGTGCTGAGCCCGAGAGGAAAACGGGAGCTCTCATTTTTGGGTGGTAGACAGCTTGGAGCCAGCATGCCTGAATAAACAGTCGCTGGGTCTCCCTAAACCACAGAGCTGAGCTGGAGGAAGGAGAGCAGCTTTATTTGTCCCAGTTATCCTTATTGACAAAGTAATGGATGTCCACAGAGAGGCTGGAGAATGCCAGTAAAGACGGATATTAAAACACCTAAAGCAATCAGCTGTCGCTGTGACATTTCTCCCTGCTACAGTGAAAAGATAAATCTCTGTGAGCAGGCGCGTGGGAGGAACTGAAAACCCCGGGTGACCCTCTCCTCCAGGGAGGATGACTAAGAAAATGGATGCCTCCAGCTCCATTTTCCCAGTCCAGCAATCCTCCCAGCACGGCTCAGAGTTGGAGTGGACTGGTGTGTCCACACGGCAGCCGGCAAGACCCAAAGCCCCGGGCTGCCCCTCGGGAGCAGGCAGCGGCGGGCTGCGTCCCCTCCCCACCATGCAGAGGGGCTGCCGGCTGTGGGCTCAGCCCCGCTGCAGGATGTGACCCGTGCAGGGCTCAACCCCGCTCCGGGGCTGCGTGGGGACGGAGAGGCCTCGAGTCCTGACCGTGCCAACACCCCCGTGAACTGCTCCAAAACACGCAGCCCGCTGCTCTGGCAGAGCCGCCCTGCGCTGCCTTCGCTCGCAGCGCTGGTGGGGTCTCTCCATCTCCCCTGCGTGCCCTTCCCTGCCCCAACACTGCCCCTTTGCTTTTCCCTGTCCTGCCCGCAGAGCTCCTCGGAGGCCGGTGGCCCTGGGAATGTCCGCAGCAGCGTGGGCAGGGTATGGCTGTGTCGGCTTTGCGCAGGCCCCCCAGGCAGGAGGGAGCCTCGCGTTCAGCATCGCCCGTCCCTCCTGGAGCCATTCCCTGCTCCTGTACCCCCCAAAACTTACCCATCTCCCACATTGTTTTCTACTTGCTGATCCTCATCTCCAAAGCACCTCTCTACCCACCCACAGCCTTCTCCCCTCTCCTTGACGGCGCCGAGCGGGTACCGATGCATCGCACAGGGTCCACCACCCCCTGAGCAATAGCTCAAGCAGCCACTTTTTGTCCCCAGGGTGAAGGAAAAGGTGCTGAGATGCCTCCACAGAGGAATGGCTGGAGAGGGGCACAATAAAAAGCGCCAAACCCCACATGGCCCATCGTTCTGGGGCTGAACACCGGCAGATCTTGCCTAGCAGTGATTTCAGCACCAGGCACCCCTCTCATCCCGGCCAAAGGCTCAGCAGTTTGCAGGGGCTGCAAGATAGCTAAGTGTTCCTATGTCTGTCTGTCTGCCTGCATGCTAGATGAGGTGGCAAATAAGCAAGTTTTCCCCCAAATCTCGGTGCCTGTTAATACAGGCTGTGAACACCTTCAAAAAAACCTTCCTCATCCTTCAGTAAACCTCATCCTTCAAAAACCCCTCCACTTGCAGCCCCAGTCCCGGGCAAACGCAGCCTGTCCGCACCTACCTCGGCTGCGGGCATCGCCTTGGCTCGCGCCTTGGTCCCCGGGGCCGGCGTGCGTCAGCCCGCAGAGGGATGGCAGCGGCTCGCACGGCAGCAGATGGGACATCAGGGCTCCTGGAGGGAAAGGTGGGGAGGAGGAGGAGACGGAGCATGGGAGAAGAAAATCTGTGCGTCGGCGAGCGGTGCTGGGCGGTGTGTGCAGGGGAAAGAGCCAGAGCAGCGCCTGCGAGGGGCTGCGGAGGGGGAGACAGAGAAATGGCAGCCTCATCCCCAAACGAAGGTCAGGCGGAGAAGAGGTATGAGCAGAAAAGAAAATTGCTGCCAGCTTGCGGTACCGCCACAGTGTTATCTTTAATTGGGGATAAATGGCTCATTCACACTTTTTTTTCCTGCTCAAATCCTTCAAGTAACCACATCCCTGCCCGTGCTCACCCCGTGGCACCGGCTCTCTGGCAAACAGCCCCAAACGCCCCCCTACTCCCCTGCCTGGCTGGAGAAAAGCCGAGGCTCCGTCCCCAGGGCATCCTCTGCCCCCCAGCCCATGCCGTCGGGGAGCTCCATCAGAGCCCTCCATCTGCCACCCTCCAGAAAACAGAGTGGGCATCGGCTCCCCCAAAAACCCCAAACCTTACCCAGGGGCTGGTCCTCGCCTGGGCCACGAGCCCACGAGCAGATGGGGGCCAAAGAGCTTTTTCCCCTCCATTCCCCCTGAAACGGGAGTTGGGCTTAAAAATTACTAAATTAGGACTCGTTCATGTCTGCTGTCAGTCACAGGGCCGAGACGTTCCCTTCTGCACCCAGATTTTGGAAAAAACGAGCGAGCTTTGGGATGAGCAAGTCAAAGCGTGACTCCAGGGGCTGCGAAAGATAATCCCCAGTCGCAAGATTTGTGTTAAGGGAGCAGGAATTTGCCGTGCTGCTACGAGCAGCGCCGAGGGTTAGTTCAGCTGGAAAAAAGGGGCCGGGGTGGGAAAAGCTGACCCCGACCATGTTGGACCTTTAGGGGCTGTCTCTCGGCCTGGCTCTGACCTCAAACCTTAGAGGCTGCGAAACCACTCGGCAAGTCCGGACACCCCTCCGCGGCCAGCAGAGAGACGGGAGAGATTTACTCTGCTCAACAAAAGATGGAAGGAAAACTCATATATAATAACAATTTCTTTTCCTGCTGTTATTTCTCCCTTTTTCCTTCTCATTGGAAATATTTCAGCCCGGCTGCAATATACCAGATTCCCTCCGAAACCCAACAGAAAAACCACACACGCCGAGAGAAACCGCACCGTGCCGGCACTTTATCAACCCCTTCTCCATTTTCCCCCCAGGTCGACCAAAAACCGCCTTCCAAAGAAATCCACCCCCTCCCCGGGAGCTCTTGAGGTCCAGGTTCGAGGGCACTGCCGATTTTGGGGGCCGCAGGGGAGCACGCAGGATGCTCGGGAGCACGGCTAGCGGCTGGGCAGCGGTTTGGGGAGGTCGGTGCTGGTTTTGGTCCATTTGAAGGGAGCGCTTCTCTCTCGGGGGGGTGCGTTCACAGCCCCCAGCGCATGCGAGGGCGACCCGGCTGGGAAGAGACGCAGCCAAGGAGTTGCTCCATCCTCCGAATATTTCGGCAGCAAGATGCTCCAGCCAAGGCGTGCCGGCAGCTCTGCCTTTCCAGCGCCGCAAAGTCTCGCTCAGCCCCTGCCCGGCTGCAAACGCCGCGTCGGGGCAGCTCTCGGCCGAGCCGCCGGCCGGGCAGAGCCCCCCTCTGCCCGCTGTCCCCGGGGCAGAGCCGGTGTCGGGGTGCGGGACCCCGGGGCCGCAACGGGCTCCCCCCGCCAGCAGCCTAGTTTCTCCGGAGCGGGTGCCACATGGAGACGGGCTTCCTCAGCGTGGCCAGCATCTGGTTCCAGTGGGTGATGCCCATCCCGCTGGCCGCCGGGCCGATGAGGACGTGGCCCGTGTTGTCGGCGCGGCCATCGTCGCCGCACTCGGCCACCGTCACCCGCAGGGACAGGTCCTGCGGGGGAGTGCGAGGCCATCACAACGCTCTGGCTTAGAGCAGTCGCTGCGTTGCTAGCGCTGACCCCCCACATACATATCCCCGTACCCTCCCCAACCAGACACGCACACGCAAAGGTGCCCCCCCCCGGTACTAACCCATACGTACACACCCCCTATATCCCCCACCCCATAAATACACATCCGCCAAAACAGCTACACCCCATACCTACACATCCCTCTGTACCCCCGCCCCATTCATACACCTCTCCCATACCCACCGCCCCATACTTGAGAACTCCATACGCTCGTCCCCACACCCTGTACGTACACATCCTCCTATACGCCCCCACCGTACTTACACCCCCCCACTTTCCCACATCCCCTAAACCCATACGTGCACCCAGCCACATACAC
>RSEF01000005.1:1841153-1858650 GCA_003993805.1 Himantopus leucocephalus
CCCTGCCCCGTCCTGAGGGCACTGCACCAGCTCTGCTCCCCCCCAGCCCAGCAGAAGGCGAATCTGCTTCTCAAAAAGCGCCAAGCGGCATAGTTTACACGGGACTCGGCCCAAAAAGCCCTTTCAGCAGGTTGGGACCCAAACGCTGGCTGCCCGCGGGCAGGTGCCGCCTCCTGCGACGGTGGTCACCCGCCAACCCTCTCCTACAGGCGCGGGGGACGGAGAGCCTTCCTTCTCTCACCCCGGCCTCCGACCCGCGTCCTCAGCCGCCTTACCTCAGGTGCCAGACCGCCGTGATCTAAACACCAAGAGATTCGCTTTGCTTGAATTGGAGAAAACAGAATAATCACAATTTTTTGGGGGGAAACACCCAGGCACCCCAAGCAGCGACAGCCTCCGCTGGCCCCAGCGCAGCACGACATCCCAGCGCACCTCTAATTCCCAGGAAAACCCACCAGAGCAGCAGCAGGGCCAGCGCGCCCATCCCCTGTGCTGCCGCAGGGCGCTCCGGCTCCTCTGCCGCGTGGATCCAGGCAGGGACGGCACCGGGAGACGGTCCCACCATCTCCCTGGCAAGGAATCAATTTCCAGGGAGAAAACAGCCCCAGTGTTGACTGTAACCCCAAAACCGCTGCCTGGGTGGGAGAGGAGCCTCATCCTGCACTATCCTAGAGAGTCTGGCACCTGGAGACCTGTCCAGCCTCACACAGACGCCAACTAATCCATTAATTGCTAACAGACGGCAGGAGCTCGTTACCACCCTTGCGCTCAGGTTGGGCCTTAGATAACTGTGAGGATAATTAAATAACAGCGGTTTGACGACGCAGACTGATAAACAGACCCTTCCAATGACCAACACACGAGCAGTCCAGCGGGTGCCCACGGTGGCCCACGCACCCCTCGTGGGTTTGGGGTTGGTTTTTTTAGCACCAGGGGGATGCAGCCGACGTACCTCAGGTGGCTTCTGCCTCCGGTGGCACCTTCAGCCAGCCGCCAGGCAGGAAAACGCTGTTCTGGGTTGAAGTACTCCTGGAAGAGCTCCCTGACAATACTTGTGTCAGAAACGCAGGGTCGCAAAAGCATTATCCAGCCCCTTTAAGGCCAGCAATAGGACCAAGAATTCACAGGGAAATTAAAATAAAAGAAAAAAAAGCAGGAAAGAAACCCTTCTGCAGCCCTGGCTGCTATGGCTGCCTCCCCCCAGCACGCCAGCGGGAAGGGTGGCGCGATGGACCCGCAGGCGGGCGATAATCAGCGTGTTGGAGAGCGCAGGGTCCAAGGCGCCTGCGACGGCCCGCGCCAGCAGGCTCTCATGGGGGTCCGGGCAGCACGCGCCTCCAGAGCCATACCTGCGACAATTCAGTACAGCCAACTGCGGACCAACCGAAGATGTTCTGGAGCAGCCGTTTCCCCTCGGATCCTGCCCCGGACTGGCACGGCCACTGGCAGGCAGAGTCCGCATCCCCCCGCAGCAGCGGGCGCTCCGCTCTGGAGCCCACGGCTGGCACCCACCGAGCCGCATGGCCAGGGGCTCTCCTCAGCGGCAGTTACCCAGGTATTAACAGCTCGGAACCACCACCTAAAATCCTGAAACGTGACAGTCCGTGCAAATGGGCTTGAGGGCCATCAAGGCTCGGTACCCCCGAGCGGTGTCACCCCCGCCGGTTTGCCTGCGGAACGGAGAAACCACTCGCAAGAACATCATCACCCACATCAGCAGAAGCTGAGCAGATTCTCCCCCACCCAACCACTCCCCCGCGTTTGCCCTTCTTAAAGCCAACGACTTACCTTTGGCAAATCTCACTACAAGTATGAGGGCATGCCCACGGGAGAAAGACAGTCTTGTTCCAGTTTTCTGGCAGAGGGTGAGCTAAGGAAACGCTCAGCGAGATACAGGTGTGCGTAGAAGCGGGAGACTGCTGCCTCTCTCATCTCCAACGGGACAGTCTCGTTTTCTGCCACCCCAAATGTTATTTAAGTGAGGCTTATCCGCTGCCCTTTCATCTTCTCTACATGAGGTTGCTTTTGAGTACTGCTCCAAGAGACGATCACAGGACTCGTAAGAGCAGGCGAGACTGCAGTGATTAGAGCCCACCCGCAGCGATTAGAGCCCACCCGCAGCGAGGTGCCCACGAGGGAAGCGCCGAGACTACGGTTAGTCCACACACTGCGCACCACCCAAGCCCACCCCACGGCGGGAAGATCACCCTTGTAAAGGTACTGCACGAAGCGTTTCCGATTGCCAGCAGTGGACCAAGGGCTTGTGACACCCGTTTCTCTGAAGACCTGGAGAAGTTCATTGCCCCGAGGCCCAACATCCGTAATGGGCAGCGCCAACGCGTTAGACAGCCTGTCCACTGGGGGGGGACTCGGACCAAGCCCCTCTGCCCCACAGCGTCCCTTGCGAGGCGACAAGCGAGATAAACCAGGAGCACAGACACGGCGTACCAAAGAACACACCAGCAAACATCGCTTTATTACACGGGTTCAGTTATCCAGACTCACCATAAAAGCCATTTAGATGGATGCAGACAAACAAGTCAGTGTTTTCTGTGTTAGGTCAGAGCTCCAGAATCCTTACCAGGGAGCAGGTATTCTTCACCAGCTGTTCCTGATGTCCCTAAGTGGGTCTTTGGCGGGAAGGGGAGGAGGGAGGTACAGAGACAGGTCCCCCCCAGGTGTGCCCGCTGCCGCCCGAGTCGCGAGACAGACCCAGGAGGTCGTATTGCAAAGAGATCGGGGGGGAAACGGTGTTAACCAGCACACAGAATGGAGAGAGACTGGCCTGAGCCTTGCTCGGCTGGGACTACACAAGCACAACACACTGGTACGAGCTACCAAACAATCGGTTATCGGTTCCTAAGACTGGTCTAAAGATGGAACTAGAACGACTCCGGGTGGGAAGGCGTAGAAATAAATACTTGCTCAACTCTGCCCCTTGGCACACTTGCCAGCACCTAGCTACACAGCCAGATATTCCTCACTACCTCTCAGCAGCAAAACACTACCACTTCAGAGCAGCTGTTGAGCCGCTATCCACAGTACATGGTGCATACTCGAGGAAGAAGCCTGATGCTACCTCTCACGTTGGTCACCCTCCTCTCCACCTGCCCAGCGACCAGGGCAGCCCCGGCACACAAACTCCGCTTCCTTTGTTGAGCTCTTCGGATGCAACCAGGCTGCTCCATTAATTGACGACTGCCCATTCTTTAAGGGTGGAAAGTACTCGGGTCACTCTATAAACACAGGAGAAACGCAGATTTTGGTTGTCCTTCACGTCCAAGACCAAAACGGATCAAAACTGCAGACGCCTGCTAGCCAGCAGCTCTGCAAGTCTCCTGCCACTTAAAAAGTTTGGGGTTGCACTCATGAAATTTTACTGGTGGCGTTTATGTCATTTTCTTCTGGATAAACACTTCCCTGAAAAATACCCTTTAATGGCCAGATTAGATCACAGCATTTAAAAAGTGATATGGTTACGGTTACGTCAGTGCCTTCGACCCCAAGGCAAAGGCTTAGAGCAGAGGTTACGAAACTGACGCTTAGTGTAGCACTTACATTTTGGAATAATGACCTGGGAAAAGAAAAAAAAAGCAGCCCAGGTTTCCAGTTTCTTTTCCTAGATGCTGAGTCACCAGCAGAACCGCTGCCTAGCTTGGCCTGCGGACCGCCGCTGCTACACAGTGCTCGGGGAAGAACGATGCGCTTCGCCTCAGTTTGTTCTTCTGGCAGGGACAGTGGGACCTGAACAGCTATTCCGCGCGTGGCTGCAGAGAGCGCCTTCTCCAGCGGGACTCAGCAGACTGCGCACTCTGGAGTTGCCTTGGGAGGGTCGGGGCAGCGCCAAAGGACGGCAGAACAGGAGGTGTCCCGTACGGCAGACACCAAGAACGAAACGCTCTTGGTAAGCAAACTAAAAGAGCTGAGAATAAGGCAAATAACTTAAGACTGATGGAGTAACTCCCAGTTTTCTGCTTGTAATACATTTTACTCCACGAAGCGAAGGAAAGGCAGGTTGACCTCTCTTATTTAACCTTTCCTTGCACTTAAGAGATGACCAAGACTAAAAGAAAAAAATTAAAAAAGAAAAAAAAAAGAGAACTAAGGAGAAGTCGTCTGTCTCCCTAGAGCTGTGATACAACATAAAACTACTGTAGGCTATTCCAGGATGCTGAAAGTCAGTTTAGAGAAAGGCAATAACCCCACTTTACAGGGGCCGTAACAGTAGTGTACTGTATTACATTCTGTGCAAGTTACGCAACTTGTTCACAAGCTTCAGTTTGTCTATGTTTACCTCGCTGCAGTTCTGCTAATTGGTGGCTGAACACTTTAAACCATCTTACTCCACAGCTCAAGGTGGTTTCAGCAGAAAAAGAGAAATTCATTTCCTGCGTCTGGTACCTGTACACTCCAAAACAAGTGTTCCTAATGCCCAAACGTCAAAATCGAAATCTCACAGTTTACTGGAAATAGATCAGCTAGATTCCCTTTGCGCTTTGTCTTAAAGCCCCTTATCTCCAAACCTTGTTTTCAAGGAAGACATACAACGTGCTCGAATGAAGATCCCATCTCGTTGCAACGGTGTTGGTTCTGACTTCCCTCTACACAGACCTTCTCCGACTCTGACTACGTGTACACGAGGAGAAAGGGTGCGTATGTCAAAGTGACATCTTTTCCCCGAGAGGATTTTCACACATCGGAAAGCTAACAATAAAATTACAGGTTAGGTAGGATAAGGTTGAAACTGTCCACCGGGCCACCTTGAGCACTACGAGTTCCTTTTAGCCCTTTGTCTGTTGCTCAAAGTTTCCTCTCCCTTAGTTTGTTCCCGTTTTGTTCGTCCAGTATTGATGAGTGTCCATCACCGTTGCTCAAGCATTTGTCCTTTTCGTATTTGTGCTCTTGCTTCTGTCGCCTTATCTCCTTATACCGCAAAGTGATGTCACTAAAAAGAAACACAAGCAGATGTGAACTAGCGATGTGAATAAACAATTTCAAGATACAGTAAGAACACCGCGGCAAGTCTGTTGTGGACACAAGTGCCCTTGGGATAACAACCCACTTGAGCCTTTTGGCTGGAAATTTCTAAAATTGCTGACGGCACTGATTGACTTGAAATTTGTGTTTCTTGCTCGTAGCCTGGCTATTCTCGCCTTTTCCAGAAGCACAACACAACAGCACGCTCAACACGCGCAACCACTGCTGCTGCACAGGGTCCCCTCTACAGATGAGTGCAATTCCTTCAGCCTTGTGCAGCTGCTTTTCATGGACTTGCTCAGAGCAGCACCCAAAGCAAACGCGTTTAACCTGCCTCACTTGTCACTGACACTGGGACAACTCGGACAATCGCAACACAGCAGACTGTGCTTGCAATGAAGCTGCAAAACATCTCTTGTCTAACTCGGAGCACAGGAAAAGCAGAACACTGATGTCGTCCGCCACCTTCACTCATCCAGGAAGGTCAGGTGCAGTCAGGCACTTAATGGCTCACCTGCTTCTGCTGCGGCACCAGCGCAAGTAGTCCCACAAAGACCAAAGCTACCAGAGGCTTGATCCAGAAAGAAAACTGCCAGGATCACGCACAGAAAACTCCCTGTTTATTAAATAATTCTTACACAAACACGCTGCAGCTCTAGCCATCCAAAGGAGCTGTGATCTATCCTCAGGAGGCGCTGAAGGCTAACGACAGCATACCTTTGAGGACACGCTCTAATGGATGTCCAGAACAACCCGTCCCGTAAGACCCAGGCTAGACCCCATCGCAGCCCATCAAACACTGCTTACCGGATGAAGAACCGCCAGGCTGTCCAGGTGAGCACAAGTATAATGCCCAAGATCCAGCACTGGGTAATGTAGAAAGGAAGAGAAAGCGTGAGCGTGTAGGGATCATACTTCACGACAATCAGAAACTCCGTGGCAGTAATAGCAGCGACCAGCCATGCCTGCTGACCCAATTTCTTATGGAACTTCCTGCAAAATAAATGCAGAGATGAAACAAAGCTATTACTATGAAATTAAGCATTCAGAGAAATATTCATAAAAAGACAGCTGGGGTAATAACTTCATTCAGCTTTGCACAATTCTAAAAGTCTAGTTCGGATTACATACGTACAAAGCCTATGCAGGCTGGCTACTTTCATGTTGGTGTCACTTAAGTTTCCTCTCAGAGGCTCTGAAAACATGTGAAAAGTTAAACTTCTTCATCAGTTGACGCAAGGAAGTATCCTCATTTTCAGGCTGTTGGTAAATCCACATAAACCAATTATCTGACCAGCTGGAGATCAGCTGAGGTTCAGGGTACGGTACGAAATAGGAGCTCTACACCTAGATTTCCTCTGCAAACATCAAGTCACACTGCTGGAAACACATTTAACCCCTGTATAATTGCATTCTGAAACTTACTTTCTTCCCAAAAAGGTGTTCGATGAGCTGTCACTAATGATCTCTGAACGGATTTCAAAAGAAGAAAGCTTAATACCAACCAGGCAATATGCTGGAAGACACAAGGACGGCGTTGCACTTCTACGACAACACAACCTTGGGGCAAATCCGTGATTAATATCTAATCCCCAGGGTTTGTTTTTAAGCAGCACCAGACAAGTCAACGAGAAGCTGCAGTGCCGTGTACTCATCAATCAGTAATGCCAGGAACTGAACGGCAGCAGAATCAAGACAGCTATTCAGAGGCTCTACTCGCAGGAGGAGGGATTGGGAACATACCACCTTTTGGGTCACCTGTTCCTGCAGGGAAACACACCAAACAGAACACCTCCAAGGCTGCCGTTCAGGAGGCCTCACCGCCCCCCCAGGTAACAGCCTATTGCCAGAAACCCGGGGAAGCTGCTTGATCTAAACCGCTTCTTGACGTTGTCTGTTCATGTCCTTTTAGACTCGACATTTTTCCAGCTTACTGACCTGACAGACCCGATGACTCACACGTCAAGAATCAAACGGGGTTCTGTTTGGGCAACGGAACAAGCCCTTTTTAATGCACTGGACTGTGCCGAAATCCTGCCCACCACAGCACCGCTGGTGCACGCAGATGTGCTATTCAACAGCACAGGGGCAAGTACATCACTTCCCACTTAGCCGATTAATTTTCCTTCTTCCATTACCTGTCTTCTGTGTCTAAACTGGGATTTTATTCCCATTAGAGGAAAGAGCTACTAGAAGTTGTATGTATTTTTTCCCTTTTTTCCCCCAAAGGCATGATTTAATTAAATGTTTTCTGAAATCCAAGTGGTTTGAATCAAGGAAGACTGAACTTGAGAAAAGCAATACCCTCAACCACCATAATCACCAACTGTTTCACTAGCAAGCACACACAACTAACTTCTCTCAACGGCCTCTGGATGGTATCTGCTCAAAAAACCACACAAAGCAGCACTTTGGTGCACCTTCCTGTTAGCCCTAAACCAACTGCCTTAACCGATTATCGTGTCTCTGAAGACGCCCGAGACAAACCATGCCAACAGAAGCACCACCAACTAAACTTAAAGGTGGCTGTTCTTTTTGCCTTCTGTTATTCCTTATTCTGCCTTTGTTCTACACACCTCTGCTTTAATCACGGGGAACATCTATTCCGCAGAGGGCCTTGCCCTCTCGCTTAACCATAGTGTATTCCGAAGCACGTTTCCCTGCCAGGTCCCTTCTCTTTTGCCCAGCCTACTGCGTTACGCCGTTCCTACCACGGCCTAAGTTGTGAAGTGAATACATCTAGGAAGAATTCAGCGTAAAGTGGCACAACTACTGGGGCAGGACACTGGAGATGGGGGGCAAAGCGATACAACAAACCTAGAGAGGGCTGGAGAGCGGGCTGGAGGTGTTCAGCTGACCTCTGCAGTACCTCTAGGGCATTGCAGCAATGGGCAATTCTAGGCTGGTCTATGACTGCTGTGACACACAGCCTCTTGTCCGGCTGAGGCACTGACTTAGTAAACCCTGTGATGTTCCACAGGCACGGAAGCTCTTAAGGCTGTATTTTCTTGTCGGTTTCGCCATGCAGTGGATGAAGGAGAAGCCACCTTACAAATCCCCGATTCGGATTTCCTCGGAGTGAGGCTGCTGCACTAACGCTTCCCTCTGCCAGGCAGAGAAACAAGCCTGCCCAGCGCCCTGCCGCCTCCAGCTGGTACGCTGCCCGCGTCGCACACTGCAGCACTGGCCCCAGGCACCTCCAATAGTGCTGGGGCAGAGGGAGCTGCAACCGCACATTTGCTCCCAGTTTCTCTTCCCCTCTTCTCATCTGAGGCCAGCCGCTGCACTGGGGAGAGCGCCCTCCCTTCAGCAGGCGCTTTCCCGTTGCTCAGACGTACCTGCTCCACCTGCCCTGGGATTCTCTGTACCTGGGAAGGGATCTAAGCATGGAGAGCAAACAGAGCTTCTCTTCCCTCTCCGGAATCCAGGGCGGTCATTGCAAGTCGAGCACACAAAACACACAGTTTATTAAACATGAGGCCTGAGAGTCATATTTGACACCAATGCATAAGTTGAAGCTACACAAAATGGTCCAAATACACTGGAAAAAGTACGATGCAGTAAATCAAGTGTAGGTTATTGCTGATGCAGACGGGATGAGTGCATTTTAAAAAGTATCCTGCCTCAACCAACTCAGATAAAAGGACTTCAGAAACTGCTCCAGGTGGCTCATCTGGTGCGACAGATTAAACGGGCAGAAACTAGCCTTAACACATGGATAGGGAGAAAAAACGAAGCAGCAAATCTCTCACTGTGAACTCAGTCTGTTCAGATGACTAGGTCAGCTTTCTGCTTTGTTGATCTGCTTCCTCATTTGCCACCGTTTTCTTTCACCAGCTTATGACAGCACACGGAGAAAGGAATTAAAGGTAACCCTAACAAAAGAGCTGTGCAGAACCTAAAGCTGCTGAGGAAGAGAGTTGATTTCCTGCCCTTCTACTCATGAAAGATTTTAAAGAAAAGTCCTTTTTTTGTTTGATGTGATTAAAATTCACAGCCTCAATGCAGACTCCTGGGAAGAGACTTGAAGACTAGAAACCAGCAAGGTATAACAAGGTCAAATGCTACAGACTTGCATCAAGATACTTCTGGTCAGGAACATTTCACATAGCCAGTCCTCAAGAACTCTGAGGCAGCATGTTGATCGCAATAGGAGCACGGTATGTAAGAGCTGGAGAACAGCTTCAAGAACCCCCTCTCTTCTTGGACTATTTCAATTCTAGATACTTTATTGTCACCATGCTCAGACCAAGTTCCTGAAAGGGAAGCCCTAGAACTGTCTGCAGATACCAAGAATGCTGAAGGAGAAAGAGAGTCTTCGTATTTGAACTTCACTACTTCCTAGACTAAACATTGCAAGGTTAGCTAAAGAGATCTAATCAGTTTATCTCAGACAATCCCATCACTACTTGACAAGGCAACGAGCCATGTTTCTGACAAGGAAGGTCAATGGAATATTCCAACCTTTATCCATTAAGAAGTTGAGCGAGTTTCCAAAAGGAAAAGGTCAGGAAGGTTTCCCATGTGCTGTTAGCTGGGAGCCTCTGGTGCAGCCTGCTCTTCCCCAGCAGCTTCTCCCTACAACACAACGGGAAGAATCCAAAACAATTCCTTGGTTCAAAATGATATGCAAGTGAAAATACACCCAATTAAGTTGGTAAAATGGGGGTAGATTATCTCTGCTTGGATGACCTGAAATGCACGAAGGAATAGAAGTCCAGTTGCAAAAACCTTCGCGGAGAAGACATTAGGTAAGACCAGATGCTAGGCTCTGCCGTTTCGCATGAACTGTCTGATGAGGTCCGCTCTGTGGTGCGTCAAGCAGAGCCACGACCCTCAGAAGTGAGGGGACTAGTCACCTTACCCACCAAGAGAAACACAACAGTCGGTGGTGGTGGCAATGATGAAGACATGCAGTTCAGGATGAGAGTCTCTGCTTGCTGGATGAACTTCTCCAGCTCATTGAAAGAATGGCAACAAACTGAATCAGCAACGAGGCACCGGTGACTGATGATTCTCCTAAATTTCAATGTTATGCCGTGTGGTTGAACAGAAGGCAAAGGAGTTTTTCCAACCCAAACACAAGGACCAGAAGACCATGAATGGTGCTAAGGAGAGGAGCTCACCAGTGACAGGCAGAGACCTCTTCTTACCTTTGAGCTGGAGGCACGTCCCAAACCAGCAGGTCCGACACCAAAGGCAGGGGCAGCCTGCCACTGCTGAATGTCCTGAAATCCGACTAAGCAATGTGGGTTGACCCTTCTTCCCAGTCTAGGAGTCAAAGCCTTGCAAGGGAAACTGATCTTCATAGAATGTTGGAACCCTAAATTCTGAACACAGACACTTTTTGCGTTGGTCAGCGACAGACAATGAACATCCCCTCGAAGCCGGACGCTGTCTTAGACTTAAGATGTGGGCTCAGGCAATTTGTGACATTACTACTAAAACTTAAAAGAAAATGTGATTTTGAGAACAAAGCTTTCTCAGGCCTTACATGGTCTGCAGAAACAAAAGCAGCAAGGACAAATATGATGCTTAAGTAGGAACAGTCTGAAAGTACATGCACTGCTGTGTATGGGAGCACTTCACCTTCGATACTCTTTGCTGTAAAGGGTCCTCTGATCTGCAAGAGGACGCCAGAGGACCAGGGACCAGTTGGAAGATAGCTCAAGAAAAGAAGCCCCTTTAAGAAACACTTTTTTTTTTTTTGTTTGGGCCCTGTTGTCCTTAGAAGGTACATCTAAGGACTGTAGTCCCTGGCTACCAATCTGAAAGCGGAGTTCAGCACTCCTCTGCCCACAAGCCAGTGGCACTCCAGCTAATTTGTGCATTACATTCTCAAAAAAGTGATCATTTATTAAAAACTGAGGTTAAAAACAGTGCACACAGAATGCCCTTGACAACAGCTGCTCTCTAACCAGATGTAGTCACAATTTTACCTCCAAAGCAAAAGAACCCAAAGCAAACGCTTTGGGATTAGGTCTTTTTGTCCCCGACAAGCTAACTATTAGCCCTGAGATGGATGCCAACAAGCTGAAGCAAATTCAAAATACAGCAAGTGAAGCTTGACACAGTATATACACACGAGGACTGGCTTACGGGTCGTCCATGAAGTCGTAGATCTCCCTCATAGCCACACCTCCCACATTGACAAAAAAGACAAGTCGCAACAGGACCAAGTAGTGTTCTGGTGGCATCCAAAGGACAAACTTCAAGTAAAATGTGTTCAGCTCTGCCAATAAAAACTGAGAAAAAGGACATTTTAATTACATTCAGAAGACTTCACTGAATGAAGCCTGGAACCTCCCTCTCTCCCTGCACGACTCCCCCCTCCCCTTCCCTAACACCACAAAGACCTACTCAGTATTGCTGAGCACACCATCATCAGTCGCAATAACGACCAAAACCAGTTGGCTTTTCAAAAGGTTTCTGTGTGTTGGAAAAGGTATTAAATAAACACAACAGAAACCTGGACAAGCGCTGCCTCTAATTCTGAGCAAGTTTACTGGGAGTTTGAAGTACCTGCAGAATTACTGATTACAAATCCTACAAGCAACAACTTGTCATTCCACTATAATTTAAAATCTGACAGAGGGAACCCCAAAATAACAAGAGACATAAGCAGTACATCCTGGGGGTTTGTTTGCCTTTTTTTTTTTGGGAGGGTGGGGTGTTTGGTTTTTGGGTTTGTTTTTTTTTAAACACAGTTATGCAAACATCACTGCCAAAGCCAACTTAGGAGAATCGGTTATACATTTATAGCAAAACGTTCTCAAGTGAGCTGCCCTGGCAACACGATTAAGTGAGCAAGCAGACACAAGTTTCTCACTTCAAAAGAAATTGTAACAAACGGCATCAAGCATTATTTAATCCAAAAGAGTGAGCCAATACCTGAAGCTGCTTAAACTGTCAGCTGAAGCTAGGCTTTGCCAAAGAAACATTATTATACCACCGACTAGTATAAATTCAATGGAATCTCTCAGTTGCAAAATCTGCTGCAGCACCTAACACCTGAATTCTTCAGGGTGTAGAAAGCTGGGAGTACCACGCAGCAACCATTTGGAGAAACGTGTATTTTATTTATGCAGACACATCTACTTTACTTCTCCTATCCACCATGGGAACCTCAAGCGAGCCTGTTGTGCTATGTGAACTTGGCAAAAGTTGTATGTAGCAGAAATCAGGCGATGTGAACTTGTATTCAACTGATTGAGTTTGCGAACTGCCTGGCACTCCCTGCTGGCACTGCTGCACGCTGCTCGCTTACGTACAGACAGCACGCTGCTCCTCAAGCACACTCAGGTCTGCAATTTAACATCCACGTAAAACGCTATGTTATTATGAAAGAGAGGGAGAAAGAAGGGGTGGTGGTGGCTTGCCAAGCTGACTAATGTGTCCCACTCAGCAAACCGTAATAGGGAACTTCGCTGGACAGACCCCAAAATAAACCACCACCACATTTCACATTCCACATATTTCAAGATGCTTAAAGGTATGCTGTTCTAGCAACTGTTAAAAATAAATACAGTTACAGTACTGCAGCAGTAATACAGGAACTGGTTAACGCCCATTGTCTCTGGAATCACTAGAAGTCTCACAAGGCTTTTTTTAGTTAAACTACGCAGTTGCTGAATTGAAATAAGTTTGAGTTGCTCAAAACAGAGCCAAGTGACATCCCATGGACAGCACAAAGGCCAAAGTCCCTAGGCTGGCAAGAGGCAGGAGTGGGGAAAAAGCACTTAAACTGCCAAGTTTATCCTCCCTATCAGTGTCACGTGCGCGATACCTGTGACTGTGAAAGGGAAGTTAGGAATTCAAGACAGTGCATTCCCGTAACACAGATTTGGCCCCTCGGATCGCTAGATGAAGGAGGGAGACTGTCAATTTGTTGTGACTGTTGGAGAAGTCAACTTTCTCTGTTCTCTAAATGGGGGAGCTACTTCACCCGAACTGGTCAAGCTGGATTCTGTTAACACCGTCTTGTGCTACAGGTTCAGTGAAATGTAAGAAAAAAAATAAACTAGGATAACTGAATTATTTAAGCTTGTATAAAAACACTATCTGAGGCAAAACTGTGCGCTTCAGGAGCTGCGCTGCCCGGAGCCATCATACAGAAGCCTGAGACTCTGGTTACAGCTGGGATGTGATATGTATCTGCTTAAGACTGACAGAAACAAGCCATTTGCATCCAAAGCCAATGGTTTTGGTAGCAGCAGTTACTTGCTGAATGATGCATAGATCACCGTTTATATTGCTCACGTTGCCAATCAACATTGTTCAGCAAGAGGGAACAAATATTTACGCATTGAATCTGTAAACTGTACCAGAGACATGGAAACAGACATGTTTTCTGCAGGATTCAGAAGTGATCACTTCCAGCCTCAACTACAGAAACACGACCAGGTCAGAATTCCAACCTAAGTTACTGTTTCTACAGTTGCTTAAGTGGTACGAAACATTAAATCAAACCATAGAGAAAAGAAAAGACAGAGAAGTTTCCTTACTACAAAGATTATGCCACAAACTGCTAGCCATCTGCGTAAGCTGGATGCTGGCTTCCACTCAAATTTGACCCAGCTATATGGGGTGAACTGGAAGACAATTCTCTTCATTTTACCTCTGGAAAAAAAAAAAGCAGAACACATTCTTGCAATATGAAGAAACAGCACATAAGAGATGCCTACTAACACTTCTACTTGAGACAGCAATTCACATATGCAAAATGCCTCCATTTACTCCTTTAAAATTACTACTTAATGAGATTAACATTCTGAGTTAAAGAGAAGCTTGCTATGTGGACTATCATTTTAAACTTTAATATACTACAGCCATTGTAGTAAGCAGTTCCTCAGTTCTGCTTTGCTCAGCTCATTACAGAAAAGGATAGTTCATTACTGATACAAGACTACAAGGGACTTATTAAATTTTAAGTTTCTGTGTCCCAATTACTATGAAGTTCTGATTACTAGGCAATGCACTATTTGCACAAGGACCAAACAGATCCTTGGTGTGAATGAAAGAGTATGATCCTGACTTGGATTCCTGCCTCTCCTTTAACAATTTCCTTAAATGAGCTCATTTCCACAAGATGCCCTTATTCCTAGACATCAGGTGACGCTCATAACAGACAGGTATATTTTCAACAATTTCGTTTGCAAGTTAAATAAAACTTTCATAAACAAGCTTCCATGCAGTAAGAAGTTACTAGATACTTGAGTCACCTAAAAACACGTGAACTCTTTGATTCATATTAACCCTAACAGAACAACCTTTCAACAACCAAGATCGCTAACAAGGGCCCAAACTCTGCGCTGTGCTACTGCCTGTGGAGTTACTTTCTGCACCAACTTACTTGTATGTAGGAATGTTCCAAAGTCCTTGCCATTTGTATGTCTTCAAAGAAAGCCAAGACAGGGTCTTCATCCCACAGTAAATTCCTAATCCATTACATAAGATCACATCCATTATCCACTGAAAGGAGAAAGACACAGTGATGCTGGAGAAGAAACACTGAAGCTCGTGAAAGGGAAGATACTATAGGTACACACACATGCAGACATACTCTCAGTCACACGGACTGAACACCCCCAGAGAAGAGAGGTGCATGAACTGTCAGGAGAAAGAGTCTCACCTGCCCAAGCCTACTCAGCCAAAGGAAAAGTGTTCTACAGCCCTTCTGCTGTATTTATTGTGCTACAGAGCAGCCCTCTTCCTACTTACTATCAGCTCAACTCCACTCTTNCAGAGCAGCCCTCTTCCCACTTACTATCAGCTCAACTCCACTCTTAAGTGAGAACTTTAGAAACACACCAAAAAACATCTGCACCTGTTCCTCTGGACTGGATTTTACTATGCCCAATCACTTAACACACTCTTTAAGCTTCAGGCTGCCTCCTAAAGAAATGACCTATCTCCAGGCTCAAGATGTGAAATTAAACAAGTGATTTCTCCCCATGCTCCGTCTTATTGCCAAGCATCAATTCTGGAGATGGAGCTCTCGAGCTGAAAAAAAAAAAATCTGTCCGTCCTCTGCATTCAAAGAAGCAGAGCACAGACTGGTAATTCCATAAGAAGTTTTTTTAAAGGCAAAATAGCTTGATGTCTTTATACATAATGCATTTACTTTTATAAATACAACCATGTAGCAAATCATTACAAGCTTGGAAAAGAGCTTGTACTGTAAGGATAAAACCAAGCCAAAATAACCGAAGAACCATAGCTGTGTGCCCTGAAAGTAGCTCTGCTAACCAATTTACATTTCATAGGAAAATTAAAAAAAAAAAAAGCGTGCCACTTTAAGCTATAGAGCTTGTTTTTCCCACAGAGAAACTAGATCACAGTAGTCCCTCTGGCTTGAAAAAATACACACAAGCAGTAGTTTAGGACAAGAATGGTTACAGACTCTCACGTGCAAAGAGCATACAGCTCTTCAGTAAGGCCAAACTTCTAGCTTTTAAAAGCTTTTTATACACCACCCCAGAAAATCTAACCACAGTACTATTTACCATTTTCAGAAAACAGTGAAGATAGGTTTGCACAGAAGGAAGAGCTGGCCACAAATTGCACTGAGACTGGTTTGTTTTGTTTTTTTTTTTAACAGGCGTGAAAAACCACCATCTGAAACTTTATATACAAAGTTTTTACCTTTCTCTTAATTTCAGGTTTTATGGTTTGTACCGTCACCAAATATTTGAAAATGATCAGGTAAAGCTTCAGATAGTTTCTCTGGTATGAAATGAGCCAAAACAAATATTTAACCACCTGCAATAGTTTGAAAACCCACAAAATTATACAACAGTGACAAACCTATTACAAACTCAACAGGGAGAAGCACCAAAGCTCCTGAGCTGCAGTAGTTACACAAACATCTTTGGCCACATGCACGATGTAATTTAGTTCTCACCACTTCCTACCCCCTCCCTTTAAAATATGTACTTCCATTTAGACAAATACATCATGTTCTATGCGGTACATACGTGATCCCACCAACATTCACTGAAGTTTGGAAGCTGGTGTTCCAGGCTGTACTCCAGGAACTCAAACATTACACTGATGATCATACACATCCACCAGTCTCGAATCATCAAAGTCTATATAAAGGAGAAAAAAAGTGTTTCAAAATCCACAACAGTTGAACAACGTACCAAAACCATTACAAAAATGAATACTTGCACACCAAGTTGAGTGAAACCAGACTCCACCTACGCTAATGCCCTCCAGAAATCTAATTAAAGGAGAACTCCATAAATACTGTAGAGACACTGCTCAGATTTACAGTTTTGCAACAGTGTATGGAAAAATTATTATGTTTTTTTCCTAATTTCAAAACTGATCACTTCAGGAATATGAGATTAACCCTTATGGCCTCTGAACACAGAGGACACACATGGTGTGCTTTGTTTACCAGTTATTTCCACAGTTGAGTATCTTGTCTCCGGTATCCAGAAATGGATCAGGAAACTCATGACAATCTAACTTTTATCATGTGATAGTCTAGTAAAGCCAAATGTTCACGGGCCTCTAAACTTATCAAGTGTGCAGCACAACAGACAAGACAGACACTGAAGAGTACAGATGATGACATTAATACCATCACACGAAAGAATAAAGGCAGGCAAGATGGGATTCAGGAGGAACTCAGCCAGTTAAACGAATGGAATTGCTGGGTGCTCCACCACCACAGGCAGCACCCTTCTAATGCGGCTCAAAAAGGCTTTTCAGAGCCTGCTTAATGCAAACTTTTTACAGGTCACCTGTACTAAATCTGAGCCCTGGCGGTGCTGGGACACCTGAGTCTACTTTACAGCAGCTTGCCAGGGTGAGCAACGAAGAGCAGCATCTTCTTCCCCATTCAGCATAAGGATTCAGCTGAGCTGCAGGCCTAGAACATACGTATCATCACAGCCTACTGCCAACACAAGGGAAGAGATTTGCAGTAACGCTTGATTTCATGTCTGTAAGTGGTAAGAGCCTGTACATCGGATCTGCTGTATGCTCAGCAGGGTGCCTAGATGGAAGGTGGCAACCCCAAACGTGCTAGTCCTGATTCTGGAAAAGTAAACGTCACTTGGTGCTGACTGCCTCGACCAGAAGATGGAAAAATGTAAGATACGCATTATCACACGTGAGTCTGACAACACGTGACCTAAATGACTCCGCAGCAATAGGGAAGCCCACAATAATTTCTGATGAATGAGGCACATTCATTTTCAATATTGCCATTCTGGTGCTTTGAGATAGAGCTTAAGAGTCTGTTACCCAAACCAGACCCCTCCCTCCCCAAAAAACCCCACCCCACCCCAAACACATGTTCATCTCCGTTTATGAAGACAACACACTCAACTTCCAGCTTTTTATAGAAAAATATGTTAACTGCCAAATAAGAGATATAGCAGCCAGTTTCCTTCAGGCTTAGCAGTAGAGAAACAAAGACCTTGCGGAGCACGCCGGGCTCGTCAAATCAGCCCACAGGCTGACACAATGACGTATCGCCTCAAACACTTCTGCAGAAACAGGCTCT
>RSEF01000005.1:1870947-1884938 GCA_003993805.1 Himantopus leucocephalus
TGAGTATGAAATTGGGGGGGGGGGAAGGACTGTTGGGGGTTTTGCTTGTTTTAAACAAGAGCCAGAGAGCACATCCCCACCTTCGAGTGCTGGTGGGAAGTTAATGCCTCCGGTTCAGGCGGGGAGGCAGGTCCATCGGTCAGTAGGTACCGTCATTTCTTACCCACGCCCCCGACCCTCTTGCCCCCGCCAGCAAACCCGAGACACTGCCACCCTAAGAACGAGACACGGAAGCAGGGCAGGGAGATAGCTGAGCCCAGGAGGAGAAATCGCTCTGGTTTGAGAAACACCGCACCCCACAGCCCCCTCATCTCCCTCAGTTTCTAAAATTGTTCTGTAGGCACTGACTGCAACGTGGGCTCTGTGAAACCCCCTGGGAAACGCTGCACGCGTGTGGTTCCTCCAGCTCCAGCCGGGCTGGCTCTCCCAACCCCAACAAAACCCCCGGGCACGCAGACAGCACGGCCCCTCCTGGGCCTGATAGCCCTTCGGGGGTGGAATAGCGTTTTCTAGTGACCCCTGACAACGCGGCCTCTTCCACTGGCCGCAAACCACACCTCACCTTTCCCTCCAGGTGCTATTTCGGCGAGAAGGTGGCCCTGTACTTCGCCTGGCTGGGCTGGTACACCTACCTGCTGGGAATCGCTGCAGTGGCTGGACTGGTGGTCTTCGTGGCTGGGATTACCGTTTTCAGTTCCAGCCAGGTGAGGTAAGGCACTCGGGAACGCCCAACGCGCGGTCCCTTCAGGAGCCTTTGTGGTGCCTGTGGCTTCGAGCTGCTGTTATTCCCCCTCACTTCCCTCTATGCCTTCCTCTCTAGCAAGGAGATCTGTGAAGCCAGTAACACCGTCATGTGCCCGCTCTGTGACCAGAAGTGCCCGTTCTGGCTCCTCTCCGACACCTGCACCTACGCCAAGGTAGGTAGTCCCCTTCCCAGGACAGGCTTGGGGCAGAGGATGGGGAAACACTCCAGCTTGTGCTGTTCCCCCACCACTCGAAAGCGAAGCCACCCCAGCAAGCTGGCTGCCACACGCAGGAACCCTCCGCTAACCTCTCCAGTAAGGAGGAGGTACAGCCAGATCATCATCTCCATCCCCACCGAGGGAGAGTTAGAACCATAGAACTGTTTAGGTTGGAAAAGACCTTTAACGTCGTCGAGTCCAACCATTAAACGAGTTTACCCCTAACAAGTCCCAGTGTCCACCCCCTTCCTGCATTTTGCCCTCCTGCGGCACCTTTACCTGTCTGTGGGGGGACCGGGGTGGCAAGAGGACCACCGAGCACAGAGGCCCCTCCCCGCACCCCGAGGTGCCGCAGTCCCTGCGCCCCACCACCCCATCACGCTCTTCCTTCATCTTCTCCAGGTCACTCACATGATTGACAACGAGGGGACGGTTTTGTTTGCCATGTTCATGGCAATCTGGGGTAGGTGTCAGTGTCTCAGTGCCAAACACGCACGGCTTGGCAGGGGGAGCGGCGCGCTGTGGCTCGGGGGAAAGCAGGTGGAGGAGAATGGGACACCAACACAGCTTCACCACTCAGGGGCTTTTCAGTCCTTCTCTCCTCCGCTTCCAGGGCCATCAGCCCCCCTTCCAGACAAAGCAAGGGACAAAATCACCCCAGAAATTTCCTTCAGCTCCCCAAACACTCCTTACCTGTCCCACCTGAGAGCTTTCACTCCTCACCCGCCACCACCTCCTGCCAAGCTCCCAGCAGCGTCTCTAGCCAGGCTTTTCTGGCAGCTGCCTCTAAGTGGTCGCAGCTGCGGGAAGGAGGGACCACCAGACCCCTCCTGGATGGATGACGTCTTAGCTGCTGTGGAACGAGCGCAGCAGGCCACCGGGCTCTGAGCTGGTGCCATCCCACCACCATATCAGCTCCACATCTCGTTTGGCTTTGCTCCAGCCCTCGGTTACAAACAGCACCGCAGGTGTGGGTCGGGCACGTCACCTGCGAGCCCGTGGCCTGAGCAGGTCGCGGACGCGGTCGTGCGTGTCGCTGTGGGCTGGTTTACGCAGGGCCAAGCTCAGGAAGGTCAACCCAGGTTAGCGGAAGGGCTGGCTGTGAAGGGGTTTGCAGAGGTGCAGCCGCGCTGGGGTGCAGTGCAGGGCACCCGCTCCACTTGGAAGCTGTATTTCTCATTAGTGCAGAATAACGTGTCTGGCTGGCGCCGGGTAAACGTGCCCACCACAGCAGAGCAGCCCTGGTGCGTGCTCTGGTTTGTGCCAAATCCCCTGCAGCACTAGAGCTGGCCTGACTCCCGCTGCCAACTCACCCACCCACCTCCATCCCCATCCCCACGGGGGGCCGAGCGCTCAGAGCTGCATGTCCAGGGTCCTCCCTGACCGCTGATGTGCGGAGGTGGCTGCCTGTCCTTCACGGGCCAAGGGCAGTCGGGGCTGATTCGCCATGAGGTTGGCTGGTGACATGACTATCCATCCCGCTCTGTGGGACGGAGGGGCGACTTCATCTCCAGAGCCACCCCCGAGTGTCACAGCGCTCTCTCCTTCCCCCCACAGCCACTGTGTTCCTGGAGCTGTGGAAGAGGCAGAGAGCCACCGTGGTCACCGACTGGGACCTGTACAGGTGGGATGAGGAAGAGGTGAGGATGTCATCTTTCCTGCTTAGTGCTTCCCTTTTCAGCTGGACCTACGGAAAAGACACGTCACAGGGACCCCCTTGCCCAGCTTGATCCTCTGTAGATGTAAACATCTGATGGAAACACTCAAACAAACAGCAAATCCAACATCTGACAGTCCTGGGAGAGTCCTGGGAGAGACAGAGTTAAGCAGACACTAGCCACCTCTCTGCATTGCTAGTCACCTCTCCACCCACACAAGGGCTTGAACTCAATCAGGATTGGCCATGTTGGTGTGGGTCGGGTGTTCATCCCTGTCCTTCTCTGGTGCTGCTCATCCCGTATGTCCATTAACACAACGACCCCTGGACTTTCCATACTTCCTGGGCACAGCTCTGCTGGATCCTTTCTTTCCCCTTTTTTTAATTAAATATATATATATATATTTATTTTTTTTTAAGGAGGAGCTGGCTATGGAGCTGATCAATAATTTGCAGCACGAACCTCGGCAGTACCAGCACTCCTACTTCCGCAG
The DNA here is from genome assembly GCA_003993805.1 of Himantopus leucocephalus. Classification (NCBI taxonomy): domain Eukaryota; kingdom Metazoa; phylum Chordata; class Aves; order Charadriiformes; family Recurvirostridae; genus Himantopus; species Himantopus leucocephalus. Next base: position 1,874,061 of record RSEF01000005.1, read on the forward strand.
CACCATCATACTCCTCTTGGTTCTGCTGATGGTACGTGCCAGGGTGAACATCAGAAGATCTGGTTTAAGGGCAGATGGGCTTTCCTCCTTCCCTCCCTGCTCTGCTGCAAGAACGGCACCTCAGAGCAAAGTGTCCTATCCCCGGAGCAAAGGCAGAAACCAGGTTGTTAGAGCAGGTCCATGCCCATCACAAGGATCCAGGGGCCGCCCCACGCTCACACCTCGCTGTGCTGACGGGAGAGGCCAACCACCCTTTGGGGATCTGGGCTGGAGGCTCTGCTCTTGCGGTGGAAGATAGTGAGGATTGAGGCAGTAACACACAGGGTAGAAAGAGGCAAACCCTTGATGACCTCGTTTCTCCCTGTAGGCCAAGGGAAAGAGTCCAGACGAGTAGTTCAGGTGGGGACATCCACCTTATGAACCTCTCGTCCTTAGCTGAAGGGCACTGACTTGCATTTGAGGCCACGTCCAGATAAGTTCTGGTGAAGAAAGTCAGGGTTTGAAGGGCTGGTGGTCCTCAGGTGGGATGGAGCACTTACCCACTGTGCACAGCTTCTCACCACCCCACTGCCCTCCTTCTCCACAGATTGTCGTGCTGATTGGTATTGCCCACGCGCTCGTCATTTACCGGGTGATAGCAACGGCTCTCTTCACCCAGAGCGACTCTGAGTTTCTCCGTGAGCAGGCCAACACGATGGCGGTGATGACGGGGGCCGTGTTGCACTACATCACCATTGTCATCATGACCAAGGTGCGGAGTGAGACACGGGGTGGGCGGCAGGTCTTCTTACTTTTTCACCACCAACCCTCCCCTGTCATTTTCTTGTCCTGCAGGTCAACAGGCATGTGGCCCTCTATCTCTGTGAACTGGGTAAGGGAAACAGGGGGCTGTCCCCCACCTGCACCCACAGCCCGCAGTGCCAAGCTGCCCAGCAGTACCCCCTTGGTCCCCGAATGCAGCCCTGCTCCTGGCCCCTTCCCTTCTTCCACCATCACAAAGCACCTACCGGGCAGCTCTTGCCATGCAGGTCCCCATGGGAGGGCAGCAGCCCTCCAACACACAAGGTCACCTGTGGCCCACATGCCTCCAGCCGGCTGTCCTACAGCCCCGCTACGCTTTGGAGGGACAGTCACCCTGTGGGGCTGAGACCTGCCATGAGCAGGAAGCCACCACAGCTGCAGGAGAGGTCACAATATGGTTTTTCTCCCAGCTGAAGAGCCCCTTCTCCCCCAGCTCATGGCTCTGAGGGACCTCCCTGCTTTAGCTGGGCTCAGCTCCATCAAAGGGCGCAGGTGAAGGGCAGGGAAGGCTCCACGAGGGGCAGAGGCACCCTTCCAACCTTCAAAGAGCTGCTGTGGCATCCAAGGGGGAGCAGGGCAAAGTCCTACCGCTCTGTGACCAAGCCCCTGGGCCTTGCTCCCTTCCCCAGAGAAACCACGGACCTTCTCCCAGCATGAGAACAACTTCACTGTGAAGATCTTCACCTTCCAGTTCTTCACAAACTTCTCTTCGCTCATCTACATCGCCTTTTTCCTGGGACGGTGAGTGGGGGCTGGGGGGGAGCAGAGGGGAGCCCAGGTTTGGGACACATATCCCCAACTCTTGCCAGGGTCTAGAGACAGCCCAGTCCCTCCACCCTCCCCGCCAGGCACAGGGGTCCCATTCGGGACCTTAGGAGGGCCATGACTTTTCCCCGTGGGCATGGTGGGTGGGAGAAGCCCCTTCCCTCTCCACCAGTGCCCGGAGGATGATGCCGCCCATCCTGCACCGGGAGTTCATCCAACAGGGGTCAGCAGTGGGGAACTCAACTGACATGGCTGTCGTTGTTTCCTCGCTCAGGATCAACGGCCACCCAGGGAACTACGTGCGCATTGCTGGCAAGTGGCGGCTGGAGGAGGTGAGGGAATTGCCGTGAAGCTCTCTGACCCCACGCCACAACTCCTACTCTTCCTTTCCCTGCTGCCCAGCAAGGCTCTGGGAATCTCGGCATTCTCCTGCGGTGCCCGCCTTGGCCAAAGAGCCCCTCGGGGCAGGCGGCCCTGCTTGCAGCGCACAACTCTTCTCGTCCCTTCGCAGTGCCACCCCAGCGGCTGCATCACCGACCTCTTCATCCAGATGGCCATCATCATGATACTCAAGCAGACCATCAGCAACGTGATGGAGTATCTTGTCCCGTAAGCTTTCCTCCAGCCTGCGGAGCGCTCATCAGCGCTCCTGCACATTCAGGACAGCTTCCCAGCTCTTACAGAGAGTAACCCGGCTCTTTGGGCCAAGATTTCCTCCTTTCCCCTGCTTCAGGTCCCCAGGGCTGTCACGGGCAGCGGTTCAGCCCTGCTGTCCTCTGCAGGCAGCGGTACAAATCTCTCCCTCCCCTTGCAGCTGGGTAGCCCACAAGCTACGCAAGAGGCAGCGCCCCAAGAAGAGAAGCATGATGTTAGGAGAGGAGGAGGAGGCTGAGGACCCCTGCAAAAGGCAGTGGCTGAGCAACTACCAGCTCGGCGAGGTCAACTTCTTCAGCTTGTTTGACGAGTTCTTGGAGATGGGTACGTGGGGCAGGGGGTCGAGGGAGGAGGGATGCTGGGTGCAGGGCCACGTGCCCTCCTTGGCTGGAGAGAGCCTGATGCGGGGGAGCCCACACGTAGGCAAGGGGAGGGAGAGCTCTGAGACCCAACTCCATGCCCAACCCCACTCCAAGAGCTCTGGCACTCCGAGGAGATCATTTAAAAAACAAGAGAGAGCAGGCAACCGTGCTGGCCTTGGGCCCCTGCCTAGGACCTTGCTCTCCTCCCAGGAGTGTCAAGGTGATGGCTGTCGCCCCATGGTGGTCCCTCTGCCTGGCTGGCTCAAGCAGTGCGTGGTGGGGACCTCACAGATCCCCCTCTCCAACAGCCCTGTGAGAGGTGGGTGTGCCCTTGGGGGGTGTGGGGTCCCCAAGACAGGTCTCCCTCCCCCTTTCACCCCTGCAAAGCTGCTCTGACACAAGCCACGAAGCAGGAGAAACCCAGTCAGCAGTCAGGACCCCGTGGGATGTCCCCTCTGCGGTGGCTTCACGCCAGCACCTGGCATTTTGCCTCTACACAGTGATCCAGTACAGCTTCACCACCATTTTCGTCGCTGCCTTTCCCCTCGCCCCGCTGCTGGCGTTCTTCAACAACCTCTTTGAGATCCGCCTGGATGCCATCAAGATGATGCGGCTGCGCCGGCGCATCGTGCCCAGGAAGGCCAACGACATCGGTGAGACGGGGCCCAAGCAGCACCCTCCTTCCAGCACTGCTGCTTGTGCGGATGGTGCCGACGTTAAGCCATTTCCCCAGTGCGAAGCCCTTGAGCATCCCTTGGCCGGGGACTGGTAGCGCCTCACCGTGGAGGTGGGAGAGCTGTGGGTTGGGGCAGGACATGCAATTTCAGACCCTGCAGAGGCTGAGGGGCAGCTTGGGGGTCTCCTCCTTGACCTCTTCTGGCCATGCCAACCCTGTCCCTGAGCTGGCGCTTGGTCTGCAACCCTTGAGGCTGCCAGAGGGGCCTCACTGGCTGCTCCTCTCCCGCAGGAATCTGGCTGCAGGTCCTGGAGGCCATCGGCATCCTGGCTGTCATCGGGAACGGACTAGTGATCGCCATCACGTCTGACTTCATTCCCATGCAGGTCTACAAGTACACGTACAGCCCCTGCATGACGGAAAACAGCACTGGCGTGGAGTGAGTGCCGTCAGCCGCCTGCTCACAGCCCTGCCTGCGGCGTCCCCGACTGCCTCGGTGACACCGGTGCAGAAGCGCAAGGCAGCCGAGCGGTGCCCCACGGCGGGGTGGGGGGAAAGGGGAGCAGGAGAGGGTTTTCCCATCTTCATCATCCCAGCTGGCCTCCCCCTCACATCATCCCCGTGGTGGGTAAACTGGTACCGCTGAATGGGAAGAGCACCATGTAATGCCGGAGAGCTGCAGGGCTGCCTGCCCGTGCTCTCTCCTGCTCTCCCCCTTTTCCTCCAAGCCTCCGCTCCCTGGCCAGGTCCAGTCGGACTGGACAGAAGTCTCAGAGGCGTTCATTTCCCCCAGGCTTTGTGAAAATGGGTATCTAGGGAGGGGAGGGAGAGCCCCAGGTGGGTGCTGGCTTCCCCAGAATGGGAGGCTACAGTCTGTGCTCAACCACACCACTAGTCACCTGAGAATCCACACGCCAGGGAAACCTTCGAAAGGAAAGCTGCAGGCAGACAGGCTTTGTAGCCATCAGAGGACTTTACGTCCCCTAGAAAGACACAGGAGCTGCAGCTTTTGGTTAGGGCACGCCACAACCCCCCAGCGCGGCCGCACACCGGGAGCAGCCCCCTTCACCGCCGCGCCAACGCGCGCAGACATGATCTTTCCCCCCCCCCGCAGCTGCTCGACCGGCTACATCAACCACAGCCTCTCCGTCTTCCGCGTCCAGGACTTCGAGCCGTACACACAGGTGCCTGACATGCTGCCGGACCTCGAGATCAAGGAGTGCAGGTAACGGCAGCCCGAGGCCATTGCTCAGTAGCGTCCCCCCGCCCTTCCCGCCCCGAGCCCCTCACCGTGACATCCCGCCTGCGGCTGGGCAACGGGCAGGCGGTGGAGCAGGGCTTGGAGGCAGCTGTGTGGAGGAAGGCGCTGGGGCTCCTCTCGGACCCCCACGGAGGGAGCCGAGGCAGGGCACGACGCCTGGCTCGGGGGAGCCCGGGCTGGCACCGACGGCGCTGTGCTGCAGGTACCGGGATTACAGGAACGCCGACGACTACAGCTACACCGTCCAGTTCTGGCACATCTTCGCCGCCCGGCTGGCCTTCCTCATCCTCTTTGAGGTGAGCACCCGGGGAGGCAGGAGGAGGCGGGGGTAATCGGGGGGACGGCAGCAGGGTCCGTGCCACTCGCACGGGGCCACGTGAACCAGCCCGGGGAGGTCTTCACTGCCCGTGGCGGCTCCCTTTGCTTTCTGCAGCACGTGGCTCTGTGCGTCAAACTGATCGCAGCCTGGTACGTCCCTGATGTGCCCAAGTCGGTTAAGAATCGGTTTCGGGAGAGAAAACACAGCAACCTTCGTAAAGAACTGAGGTGGGTGATGCCCCGGAGGTGCCAGGGGCTGCTGTGCTCACAGACGGCACAGCCCCCAGCGGGAGACCTGCCCGGCTGCAGGATCCATCTGCTCCAGAGCCCCATGACCAGGCGAACGCTGGCCACCACTGGCGTGGAGAAGGTGGGGCTGCGAGCTCCTGCCCTCGGGGCAGCTCCTCCATCACCTTTGCAGGGTAGCTGCTCCCCCAGCTTTCAGCCCAGCCTCTGCTACCTGGTGCCTACAGCAGAAAACGTTCTTTTTAAGATGAGCTGCGCTCCCCATAAATGAGGATCCATCTCCCTCCATGCCTGTGGCCTCGCTCACTAGCCCAGGCGCCCGGCTTGTAGGCTCTCAGGGCCAGTGAAATGAGTCCCACCTGAGCCAATCCAGCACTAGTGCTCACCAGAGGAAGGGTCTGCTTGGCTTTGCCTTTTCCTTCAGAAAAAGAAAAGCTCCAAGTTAAAACAAGGAACAACGTTGCCCAAATTTTCCATTTAAACTTTGTTTAAAAAAAATGTTAAGTATTTCAGCTGGAAACAGAACCAACGTAGCTGAGAGCCGTAGGCTGGGCCACCCTGGTGCTGCTGTCCTTCACGGACTGAGCCCCGCTTTGGAGGAGGGCTCAGCCTGCCCCTCTTCACCGCCACCTCGTCCCAGCTGCCACCCCAAAACGCTGGCGAGAGCAGAGGCGAGTGGGGCTCAGGAAGCACCGCGCTGCCACCGTTCAGCTTTCAGGCTCCACCTTCCCATTGACAGAGGGATTTCCCACAGACAGGGATTTTCCACAAACAACTTGTCATTCTTTCTCCATTTATTTTCGGCAAAAGGCCCTGTTCTCACTCTGAACGTTTTTCCACACCTCCCCATTGCTTCACGATTCGGACAGTTCCCTTCCACAACGCCCCTCTCCTTTCTCCCCCAGCATGATGGAGTACTCCACCGAGGTGTAGCCGCCACTCACCGGGGAGAATGAGAAACACGGACTCGAGCCCCCCCTCCCCAGCCTGGCAGTGCCGTGGGCGCGGGAGGAACCACCGCAGCACCGCCCGCGGAGACGGGCCACGTGTCCCGGTTGTGGCCGAGCTTGGACTTGAACTGGGAAGTGACAACGTGACAGTGGCTTCGCAGGAGCAGGATGCTTTCTGACTTGCACGGCCGTGAGGAGGAAGGGAGCTGCGGCAGAGCTGGGGATGGCGCCTTCCCAGCACGCCGAGTAGCCGGGGAAGAGCTCTGGCACCAGGGACAAACCACGGTGCAGCACCCTGCTGCCGTCGGGTGAGCACAAGGCTGCTCTGCAGGAGATGACCTGGCTTCCTCGTCAATCATGACCTTAACGTGCAACTCAGCATCACAGGAAAAGCCACTCACCTCCTTCCAGCTTCCCTCTCCAGCTCTTTTTTTTTGCACTTTAGCCCCTTTTTCCTCTGCCTTCAGTGACCTCCCGGCTCTTGCACCACTGAGAAACTTGAGTCCTTCCTCTTTCACCACAGCCAGCACAATCCTCTTGGCACAACTACCGCGTGGCTGCAGCTCCAACCCGCTGTTTTCACGGACACTGGGAAAATGCAGTTGTTAGCCTGACTGTGTTTTGCCCGGGGCTCAGCCGAGCCTCTGCGTCTGCCCTAAGCACACCCGGCAGTTGTGCCTGGCTCAACTACCACGAGCAAAATGGTAAATAAACATAACACCCACGCAGACACAAGCAGCCAGATTTCAGCTGCTGTGAGTCACTGTACTCACACTGGTATCACTCCTGCCACCCTCCTTTCCCATCCACGCCACCCAAAGAAATGGTCCCCCTAAACCTTTTTTTGTCTTAATGTGGATAATCACAAAAGGCTGGAGCTGAAGGATGCACGCGTAGCCCAGAGCTAGGGCTGAGCGTGGGGGCTGGCCGGTGATAAAAGAAGTTGGCGCTTTGACCACGCACAGTGGGAAAAACACCTGTTAAATGTGCTGGGTAACAGAAATACTGAGCTACACAGAAAATCCCGAGTGATAGGGCTAGCAAGGGTTATCTCTCACTCCAAAACACGACCTGCTCGCCTAAACCCCAACCCCACCAGCCTGACATTTCTCCACCTCTCCCCTTACAGCCCTGCAGGGCTGGCTGGGGCCGCCCCCTTCTCCTACAGCCGCAGGCAGAAGGGGAGCAGGGCTTACATCCCGCGGCACGACTGGTGTCACAGCCAACGCTGCCACTCTTCTAACAAATGCACATTCCCGGCCTCTTAGCTTTGCTCTTTGCTGGGTCCACCTTTAGCGATCTGTTCACTGACTCGAGGCAGTTATTTATGCTCAGGGAACAAAGTCTTTGTTCACCAATGCCCAGGAATGATAACGTGCCCTCAAACGCGTGACACTTCACTTGGCGTCAAGTGCAGAAACAGCCCTTCGATGCCCCAGGACTCCCCACACACCTTACGTCGGGCCCACGCAGCCTCACCGAGCTGGGTTTGCAAATGTATGGGGGAAAAATGCTTGTCTCCTAATTTTCCTGATTTCAGTTAATGCGGAAGGCAGTAGCACAGGACAGGTGACCACAGCTCGGTTTCCAGCTTTCTCATGGTCCCTGTAACTCCAGGACAAATCCACTAGAGCGTTTCAAAGCTTTAGAGTTTTTTTTTTCTTTATATGAACTGGAAACTTTTAACGGGCTTGTAAGTTTAACCTCAGGCTCCACTCTTTCACCCCTCCTCTGTGAAAAGGCAGTAGGTGCCTCCCTGTGTTAGAGGTGAGTTGTGGGGAGAAACTGAATGAAACATGGGAGCTACAAGGGCGCCACAGCGTGAACATGTGTGTGCAGGTGTCACAGCTGCGATAGCCACCGCGCAAGCTCAGATAAGCGAACATGAGCACCACAGGTCATGAACAACTATTTCATCAGGGCTGATTTGTCTTGTTTTGTAATTAAAAGCCAGACTGGTCCAAGCCCCTGCCGTGGCTAGAGCCATACCGCTGTACAGAAGTCTGCGCAGTGATGCTTCTTCCCGTAGTTAAACCGGTTCTCGCTGTACTAAGCGCTGTGAGCGCTGCACGTGTCACAAGAGGCCACACCGCTTTCAGCTCGCTTGAAGGGTCAGGGCAGCCCCAGTTTAAGAGCAAAAAGCCAGCACCCACTGTGCCTCCTTGGAGAGCAGCAGCGATTGTGATTAAAGGTCTCTTATTAGGTGGCACCTCAGCCTGTAGCAATATTCTCATTTCTGGGACTTGGAAGCGAACTCTGGTTTCATATTGTATCGATGGCCTTGGAACAGTCACCTGCCAGCTCTAAGTAGCTTAAATTTAATCAGCTTCAAGCTGTTAAACGCGTCAAGAATTGGCTATTAGCGAGCTCACACTGCACGGCAATTTTCATTCACCTGATGGTTCGCAGGGAGCCATTCGTGCCTCAGCAGCACGCGCTCACCTCGAGCTGGGGTGAGGCAGTGGGACAGGGTCACAAGCCCCGGCATGGCACAGGGTCTGCAGGTGACAGCCTCAGCTCAAAAGCATTCTGACAGGGGATTCAGATGCAGAGCCAGGGACAGCCACCTCCTTCCCCGGCCGTGCCAGACCCAGCGCCTGCCCGCCTGGCGGGACACAGCTCCATTGAAGCACAGGGCAGGGTCACAGCCGTTCCACCACAGCCTGTCATGCTGTCAGCATCCCCCGACGGTCCCACCACAGGCTCTCCGGAGGAGGTGGGTCCGTAGGGGCTGTGCCCTGTGGCTGAGGCCGGCCACAGATGGCAGGCGACTCTCCCGGCGGTGACGTGCCTGAGTCAGTACTGCGGAGAAAGGCACCAGGGTTAACTCAGCCTCAAAACTTCACTCCCAAGAGTGTGGAAAGCCACTATCTCGCAGGGAACTGAAACGAGCTGTGCTCCAGCCCTCCGGCTCATTTTGTCCTTTTGCCACTGTGGCCAAAACCACCACCACACCTTCTTGCTTTTAACTTACCTACCCACAGGAATAACTCTGAAGGACAAGAAAGGTTTTATCAGGTCCCGATTTGCCACCAAGCCTCCTCACGCCCTTGCCATCCCCAGGACCTGGGCTTGTTCCTGGGGATCCGCTATCATCCCACAAAGCCCACTGGCCTACACTGGTGTTCACAGCCCATGCACAGTGACTGTGGTACTGGTGACAACCGAGCAACCCTCCCCCCGACCAGTGCTGCTTCAGTAGCCGCTGTGCTGAACAGGCACGCAGCTGCTGGCTGGCGGGCAGAGGACCCGGGGGCCGTTCCAGAGCCCCAGCCCTCCAGCGGGGTTCCCTTCATCCCTTCCCCCCCAAAACAACAGCACCAGTATTTTACATAATAACCAATAAGGATTCCACAGCGCCACGTTTCCCCATGTGAACAGGCCCACAGACCTACCTGTGACCTGTATCTGTGCGTGTATTTTTATATATATATATACATAAACCACACACATGCACTTCACCCAGGGACAGCAGGCCCCATGCAGACCGGCTGTGCACCAGCCCGGGCGCACTGCACCACCGCCTGTGCCCCTCGCCCCCCAGCTTTGCCCTCAGGGGGTGGGGGAGGCCCGGCGCCGCGCTGACCCGGCCTTATTCAGCCCCCGGCGCCCCCCGTTTCCAGGCCCGGCGGCCCGGCACGGCACCAGGGACGGCAAGGGCCTGAGGGCAGCGCCGCCATGTTGCGGTGCCGCCGCCGGCTGGACTACAGTACCCGGCGTGCACCGCGCGCGGGCTGCCCCGCTTCCGGCCCGACTTCCGGCCNGGGGGGGGGGGGCAGCCCCGGCCCGGGCTCTACACCCGGCCTGCGAGAGGCGATTGGTAAACACAATAAAAATAAGCGAATCATTAGAAACGAAAAGAGGCCGGAAAGCTGAAAGAGCCCGTCCGGGCGGCTGCCCACCCGCCCGCCTCAGCGGGGAGGTGTGAGCGGCGCCGCTGATGAGGCCGGCGAAGGTGCCAGGGCCCCGACGCCACCCCGAGCCCCTAACCCTGCTTGAGCCGGCGCCTTGCAGGAGGAAAATAGCCTCTTTTCTTCCCTTTTTAGCCACAAACCGCGTGATGACCTCACTGAAGACGCCGATGTTTTTGCTGCTCAGCAGCTGCAGGTCAGGTCCGTGTTTCTCGCTCGCCGGCCTGGGTGGTTGCAGCGCCACGCTGTGCCGCCACCATGGACGCAGCCCGTGCCTGGAGCGTGCGAAGGCTCGAATCGCCTCCTTGGTAATTATTACAAGCCATCACCTGCTGCTCACAAGTGACCGTGGCTTGGCCCAGCTCCCCGCAGCCAGAGCCAGCCGGAGGAGCCACCCTGCCGTACCGGCTTCAACTTGCAAAGAGGCTTTTAAAATCACAGAGGAGAAGGAAACTGACAAGAGACCCCAAGAAACCCGCAGGCACAGCTGCTGGCTGCCCGGCACCCCCCCAACTCCCCCCATCAATAACTCACCTTAATGAAGCCCAAGAGTATCGAGTTTGCCGTTGCTCAGCAAACCATGGCCCCAAAATACAGGCTGTGCCCCAGGCTCTCCCCACGGCGCTGCATTGAACAACCAGCCCCAAATCTCCAGTGCAAGCCCCCGGCTGCCGCCCTATTTACCGGTATTACTGCTGGCGGTGGGTGCTGGGTGCGGGTTTTGTCTTGCCTCGACACCTCCATGGGCTTTTCCAGCCATGGAGAGCCAGGGGATTTCCTCCTCAGCCCCGGAAGCCTCCTGCAATCTGTGTGTACCTGGCTCCCCGGGGTGCTGGGCTGGCAGGCTGGGTGGGTTGCCTTCTTTTTTCTTTTTTTTTTTTTTCTTTTCCCCTCCCCTAAAGCCACAGTTACTTTTTTTTTTTTTCCCTCACAG
>RSEF01000005.1:1885038-1899387 GCA_003993805.1 Himantopus leucocephalus
GGAAGCTCCGAAGGTAAATGCAGCTTTCCTCTGCTTCCCTTTCTGTGTCAATGCTGTCTCAGCCAGGGTCAGCAGGGTTCTGCCCTCTCCCCACAAGCCCTGCTGCTCTCCTCCGGCTCTCTGGCCCCGCTCTCTCCCTCGGCATACGCAGGCCTGCGACTCCCCTGCCGCCGTGCCGCCCTGCCCGCCTCGCTTTCCCGGTGGCCGTGCTCCAGGGGAATGCCACAGGCCAACCATCGCCTACCACTGCACAGCATCCGCAGGGTCCTCTGCTGCGCCTGGAGCGCTACAAAACTGGGGTGTACCCAACCCCCAAAATGTAGGAAATGGGAGTGTGCTACTGCCCATTAACCCGTGCTTCTCCCTCCCTCGCGGGCAGCAGCCCTGACACCCGCCTGCCCTTTGGGCATCCATCTCCATTTCTCGCCCCAGAGCAGAGTGGCCCTGGCTGGCTGTGCCCCTCCACGGCGCCGGGAAGGTGTTTAGGGCCTCCCTGAGCTCTCTGGCCAGTCTGCATCTTGTTGGGGCTTCCTTATTTCCGAGTGTCAGAGTGAAATGACAGTGAAATCTACAAGCGACCCACCCAGGCAGGACCAAGCAGAGCTGGAGCATCCCCGCCGGGCAGAGAGAGCCCCACGCCACCCTAGTGTAGCGTCTCCCGTCCCCTTCCCCGTGCAAAAGCTGGGTGGGCTGGCTCATCTCCATCCCCTGCTCTTCTTCCATCCCCGGCCATGGAGAAACCCAGTTAATACTTTAGGTATAAATCGCTTTCCAGCTGCTCAAGCTGAACTCGTTACAAGCATCCCCAGCGTACCTTGACCCACAGTTTCACCCCGCGCCTGGCGCCAGAGCTGCTGTGCCAAAGGGAAGCAACGTGCCTCCATCGCTGTTCACAGCAAAGCAGCGCTGTGGATCTGCCCCCTTCCCGTTTCACACCGGCAGCTGAGATGCGGTTTCTCCAGGGACGAGCCCAGCCTCAGCAGCCCCGCTGTTACCCAAAACCAGGCTGCAACAGAGAGCGATGAAGCTCTGGGGCAAAGAGGCAAATGAGAGAGATTTTTATCCCTCCTGGCCCCGGCAGCTACGCTGGATGTGTTTATGGTCGTGCAGAATTACCGGCAACGTGACATTCTTGTTATTCCCACATCGGCCCCAGCGGACACACCGCCTGCACTGGGGACTCTGCGGGTGTTTGGGGGTGGAGGAGCCTGACCCTGCCACCAGGCTCTGCTTTGCCATTTGCTCCCAGTGCCTGTTTGCACCGCTGCGGTTTATCGGCGGGGTGCAGGGTGTCCTCCCTGGTCCCCCTCTTTCCGTGGGGCTGTTGTGGCGGCACTGCGGCCGGGCGGGGGATGATCTCCGTACACCATCCCCATGCTGCCCGCTTTGCCCCCGCGCAGAGCATGCCATGCAGCTATGCCTCTCCCCGGGCACAGCCACGGGGCAGTGACACGCTGAGCCTCCTAATGCGAGGGGAGCGCTGCGCTCGCTTGGCTTAGCTCAACACTGCGAGAGCTCATGAGAGAGGAAGCCCGTGTTGCTATAAATAAACCACCCCACTGTTTAATTAGCAATTTCAATGGGCACGTCAGGCTGCAAGCAGCACTGCAGCCAAGACAGGGTGGTGGTAGCATGGAGGGGGTCCCGCCGAGCCCCCCCAGACGCAGCCGCGGGGGCAGCTCACAGTGGTTTCATGCCCCGTGGTCGAGCTACGACCACGGCTCATTTCCCCTCGCTGGCCTCTGGTTTGAGCCGAAGCCACGTTTTTAACACCCTGCAGCCCCCGGGTTGGTCATTAATCACCTCCTGCCCGTAAATTCATGGTCGGGAAAGCCAGGCTGGGAGTTGACGCTGCGCAGGGAGGGCAGGGGACACGGTGCCCACCAAGCCATGGCTGGGACACGGCTTTGGCTTTACCCTGGAGCGGCACCCGCTGCTCCCAACCCCAATCGCTGTGGGGAGCGATGGGGACCACTGGGATGCTCCCTGTGCCAGCCCGGCCCGGAACAGCCAGCGCTTATGGAGCCATTTCTGATCCATTCCAGGCCCAGCCCTCCCTGTGGCGGTGGCAGGTGGACTTTGTCCCCCCGGAAGACGCCGCGCCGCGGGGGCCCTCCTGCCGTGGGTGGCCCGCTGGTGATGCCGGCAGCTCCCCGACACATCGCCTGAGTGCACCATGGCAGGTAGGCTGCAAAATCAAAACTTCCACCTGTTTTCAGCTGGGAAGGACCCCTTGCTGGTGGGTATGGCTGCGGGTCCTGCTCGCAGCTCCAGCTTTGCCTTGCAGGGCGGGCGAGGGTCCGTCCCAGCCCCCAAAACCAGCTTAGCCTGTTGCAAAACAGCCGCAAGCGCTGCTTGGTGCCAGACCCCCACGGCAGAGCTTGTTTTTCCGGGGAGGTCGGGATGGCTATGGCAGTATCCTGCCCAGCCAGGAGCTGGAGCAGCTTTCCCAGCCAAACCCCCCCTTCCCACTGTGCCCCCAGACCTTTGCCACGTGCCCCCCGAAATCCTCGTCCCGGCTGCCAACGAGACGCTGGAGCTGGCACTGGGGAGCCAGATCGCACTGAACTGCACCGTGCGCTGGGCAGCTGCCGAGCGCTGCGAGCCTGTCCCCACCTGGACCAAAGACGGGCAGTGGCTGGGCAGCGAGAGCAGCCAGGACACCACCTGGTAAGGAGCCAGCCCTGGGACATGTCCATCCGTCTGTCTGTCTGTGTGTCGCCAACACACGGCAGCCCTATTTTCCCCCAGGTTTGGCCAAAATGCCTCCGAGCGGCTCCTCGCCAGCGTTCTGCAGCTCAACCTCACGCATGATGCCGACTTCGGGATGTTTGCCTGCTGGGTCAGCAACGCCACTGCCACCTTCACCCTGCGGCGAGTGGGTAGGGACATGCTGGGGACAGACAAGGGACACCTCCAGGGAGGACCCACTTGCATAGGGCAGGAATGGCATCCCCATGGGGCTCATCGCTGCCTCTCCCAGGGCAGCGTATCACAGCACAAACCTACACCAAACCCAGAAAGCCCAGGCCAGGGGTCACCGGCCATGCTCACCGTGCCTTTCCCTGTCCTTGCAGAGGCGGCAGGGCACGTGCCCGCGGTGCTGGCAGCCCTCCTGGTCCTGGTACTCCTGGTGATTCTGGCCGGGCTCTATGTCCGATGCCGCCTGAACATCCTCCTCTGGTACCGGAACCACTACGGCGAGCTGGAGATCAATGGTGAGCCACCGGGGAAGGACATGGAGGTGGTGCCCGCCTTGGGGAAAGCCTCCCCCAGGCTGGGGGCTCTCCAACAAACAGAGCGCCCCCCGTGGTGTTCCAACCCCCCCTGTCCCCATGGCTCTTCCCAGACGGGAAGCTGTACGACGCCTACGTCTCCCACGCCACCGCCCCAGATGACCGAAAATTTGTCCACTTCATCATGAAGCCACAGCTGGAGAACCGCTATGGCTACAAGCTCTTCCTGGATGAGCAAACCATCCTGCCCAACTCAGGTAGGCACCGGCCCCACATGGGGTCGGGCAGAGGGGCGACACCAGCGCCTGGGGGTTTGAAATCCCTTTGCCTGCAGAGCCCTCGGCTGACCTGATCATGAACGTGAGCCGGTGCCGGCGTCTCATCGTGGTCCTCTCTGTTGCGTACCTGGAGCAAGACTGGTGCAACAGCAGCTTCAGGTAGGAGCGGCTCCTGCCTGCTCCCGGGGCAGAGGAGCCAGTGGGTCCTTCACCCTGCTGCCACACGCCTGTCTCACAGGGAAGGGCTTTGGAGGCTGCTGGAGCTTTCCAAGAAACCCATCTTCATCGTGTTTGAGAGCCAGTATCGGGAGATCACACACCCTGCCATCAGCCTGCTGAAGCAGCACCGGAACGCGGTGACCTTGCTGGTGTGGCGCGCGGGATCCATGGTGAGAGCTGAGCAGGACCCCGGCCCGCCAGCACCCCCATTTCCATCCCCACCGCCCCGTTTTGTGTCAGCCTCCCTGTCATGCTCCGGGGCTGCTCCCTGCGCTTCAGTGCTCCTAAAAAGCAGGTTGGGGCACTCATCTTTTAGAGGCAATTTTTAAAAAAAACAACAGAAGCAGCCCCGGATGTGGGTGCTCGCTCCCCAGACTTGCACGACCAGGAGCCCCGTGCCGCTTCGGGGTCTCCCCTGGCCAAGGTGCCGGGGTGAAGCCTCAGCTCTCAGAGCGAAGCTTTGTTCCATGGCTGCGGTGGCCATTTCAGGGCCAAGCTGGGAGCCGGAGCCCTCGGGAGCATTTCAGCAGGTTGGGCCGGTTTCTCCACTGGCGCACGGGCACGCTGCCACACCGGGAGCACAGCCCTCACCTTGGCTGAGCTCCCAGCACTGGGAAGAGTGAGCTGAGTCCCACAAAGCCTTCCCCAGCCCCGTGCGGGGCCGGGCTTGGCTTCACGGTGGTCCCAATGCGGCTTATCTCCTCCCTGCCCCACGCAGACCCCCTCATCTGACTTCTGGAAGGAGCTGTGCCTGGCCCTGCCCCGCAAAGTGTCCTTCCAGGGGACCATGGGCGACCCGCAAACCCAGCTGCAGGAGGACAAGGACCCCATGTTGATCCTGCACAGCAGCTACCTGGACAGCGGTGGAGACCTCCACCCAGATGGGGACCTCGGTACAGGTCCTTGTTCCCTGCTTCTTCTCATGGGGGGAATAGATGTGCACTGGAGGTCACCTTTGGGCTTTGCTTCACCCTCCTGTGGCAAGCGGGTTGGGTTTAACCCCTTCCCCACCACCAAAAACCCATCTCCCCACTCCTTCCAGGCCTCCGAGGATGTGTTTTCGGAAGCCCCAAGCCTCCCCGCATCACTGGCCCTGGCACTCCCATGGCTTTGGCTGCCAGCGCGATGGAGGACACACAGCTGAGGGACGGCCAGAGAACCGAGCTCGACATCTCAGACCTGGGATCACGCAACTACGGCGCCCGCACAGATTTCTACTGCCTCGTGACGGAGGATGACATCTGAGTGGAGCCACAGGCTGGCAAAGGCAGCGTCCCCCTGCCCCGTGGGGCTGCACGGACCCAGATGATGGCCAGAGGAGCCTGGGCTTTATGATGGGACCGAAGCCCAGGTCTCAGTGGGAAAGACAGGAGCTGGCTCCTTCTGGCAGCACGCTCTGTGGTGGAAAACCATCACCAGGGGACACCCCTGCCCATAGTGCCTGGGCATCTTTGGGTGCTGGGCTTCCCTCCCTCACCGTGGGCAGCAGGGACGTTTTTCCTGTCTGATGGACAAGCGTTGGGATGATGATGCTCTCCAAGAAGCAACATGCCCCACTCCCAGTGGCCCAGGGGCTGGGAAATGCCCAAAAGGAGCGACTGCAGCACCCTCTCACCCATGGAAACCCCCATGGCAATAAAATGCTGCAGCTCTGAGTGGGTCTCGTCCATCTGTGGGGATGTGGGTGCCACCGGCAGGTGTCTCCCCACCATGGCCAGCGGGGCAGGCACCGCTGTGCTGTGTCCCGTCCCTGTGCCGCATCCTGTCCCCATGCCAGTGTACCCACCACGCTGACTCAGAGCAATGCCCAGACGTGGCGAGGGGGGTGGCACCACAGCGTGAGCTCACCCACACACTGGCGTCCCACGGGGCGCTCTCCTCCTCTCCTGCGTGCCGGCTGAGCTGGGGGCAAGTGGGCATCATTCAAGGCCTTTATTTCAGGGATACACAGGGCTCAGGGAGTTTGTACACGGAGAGCTGGGGAGACAAACACACCGTGACATGCCAGCCTGGACCATGCCGGCTGCCGGCACACCGGGGGGCCACACCAGCCCTGGATGCGGCCCCTCCTGGCAGCGCTGCCTGGTCTCCCCCACCCTGCCACCCCCTGTACCTACTCTACCCCATTTCCCAAACGGTCTGCGCGATGCCCCCAAGCGCAGGGTCTCCCCACCCAGCCCCAAACCTGCCGGCAGACCGAAGCCACCCCACAGCCCACCCACATGCCCCGGCGCAGCCGCCATCGCTGCAGCAGGGAGAGCTTTGGACCCGCTGCCCCACCTGCACCAGCCGTGCCGGGCACCGAGGGCATCTCCCCACCCGCGGGGAGACGCCGCCCAGCAAACACAAGCCGGCTGGCCCTGCCCGAATCCTGCTGGCGCAGCACCGGCCAGGCCCAGCCCTGAGCCGAGCAGCCGCCAAGGAGCAGCAGCGGCGGCTCTGCCTGCACGGGGACAGTCCCCATGGGGTGTACAGATGGGGACAGCGTGGCTCAGAGATCCCCCGGCTTCTTGGAGCAAGGGCATGGGCAGCATCGATCATGACCCCCCCATCCCTGGCAAAGGGCGGGACTCAGCACCACATCACTGACACTGCTTCCTCGCTCCTTACGGCCACGGTGCCACCCTGTGAAAATTCGGGAAGCCACCTCAGATGTCCCACAAACCCCCCGAGCTATGCAAAGCCCCACACCACCCAGCCAGGGCAGAGCGTGTGTAACCTACAGCGCGTCCCGCACCGGCACCCTCCCGGCACCCCGTGTGCCATGATTCGGGGAGCTGGCATGGGGTGCCCCCAGAAGCCCCCCTCCCCACCAGCACTGCTTTGCGGGAGCCTCCCCAAAGCCCCGCAGCTCCTGCCCCTCCGCCGAGCCACGAGACAAGCTGAGCTTTGGCAGGCGGCTCCGCAGGAGCGGGAAAGGTCCCCAGGAGCTGAGGACCCTTGTGTGCTGTGGGGCCGTCCCCCAGTAACCGGGGTCCCAGCAGGGCCCCGCAGCAGAGCCAAAAGCAGTCGTTGGGTTTAAGGCTGCGGCAGAAGGGAGGACAAGCGTCCCCCCCGCCCGGGGAAGGGGTGCCCAGCGGAGGGGGGAGACACGAGGGACGCAGCGGGGACTACGCTACGCAGCGGGGTCCGGTGGCCAGCAGCTTGCCCAGGGCACGTCCGGCAGCAAGGAACATCCCGGCAGGGAGAGTCAGGGCTGGGCAGTCCGGTTCCCGGGAGTTGTCCTCACAGGCTCAGGAAGTCCTCCTTCCGGTACCCCTTCTGCAAGGAGACAGTCCACCCGTCACACGGCGGGGACGCCAGCACCGTCACCTTTCCTGCCCTAGGACACCCCTGCCCGTACCTCGCTGAGCGGTGGGAACGCGAACACAAACCCACTCCGCTCCAGCCCTGGCAGGGCCACTCTGTCCCCACACTGGGCACGTGGTTGTCCCCACCCCGCTGGTGCAGATGCCACCACAGGGGCAATGCCCTGGAGACATGCCCACCCCTTCAGGAGGGGGCGGTGTGGAGTCGAAGCCCATGTTGTATGCCTGGAAGCATTTGGGCCGTGTGGCTTTCCAGGGTGAAGTCCCTGGCCTTGACTCCCTTGGGCTCCACCCTCGGGATCCATCCCAGGATCCCACCAGCCAGAGGAGGCTCCGGGGAGTGGTACGTACCATCTTGAAGTCCCGGTGGAGCTTGGTATATTGCCACATGTTGCCCAGGAGGCTGGCTGCTGCTCTGGAGGACTTCTCGTTGTCCGAGCTAGGACAGAGACAGGACGCATTGAGCTTTGGGTACCGCTGGGCACGGGATGGTGCCCATCAGCCCAAGGATACCGTCCCAGAAGGGCCCAGAGGGGCTGAGGACTTAGCACTGGTGGGAAGAGGCAGAAGAGTAAAGGCTGGAGTCTGCCACAATGGGCAGGGTGGCAAGTGCTTCTGGCAGGAGAGGTGACAAGCACCCGGATGGGAAGAAAGTGGCTGCAGCGATGGGCAACCCCGTGGTGGGGTGTCCTGGGGAGGTGGCAAAGGGCTGGCAGGTGGCCATGAGGCCACTCTGAGCTGATTTGGTGACTCCCAACACCTGGGAGTTGGACCAGGGGAGGAAGGCGAAAGCAGGACCAGAGCCCAGGTCCAAGCTGAGACAGCAGAGCAGACAGGGAGCTCCCACCTGTCCCTTCTCTTCTTGATGTAGAAGAGCTTCCTGAGGCCATCAAAGTAGACAATGTCACGGGCAGCCATAGGGCTCTCCACCACCAGGTTGTTGAGGACCGCGATGATGTTCACGATGACGTCAGCAGGCGGTGCTTTGTCCCCGATGCTCCCCGGCAGCTTCTCGATCAAGTGGCTGACCACCTTGGTCGCTG
Source organism: Himantopus leucocephalus (assembly GCA_003993805.1). Classification (NCBI taxonomy): domain Eukaryota; kingdom Metazoa; phylum Chordata; class Aves; order Charadriiformes; family Recurvirostridae; genus Himantopus; species Himantopus leucocephalus. Next base: position 1,893,123 of record RSEF01000005.1, read on the forward strand.
GTGGGCAAAGGCATCACATCAGGGCTGGTGGCCAGACCCAGGGGACACATGGCAGCCTGGGGATGAACCCTGCAACCTCCTGGGGGTAATGAGGGGACAGAAGGTCCAGCCAAGAACCTGTGGGGCAGCACCAAGGACATCTTCAAGCCCTTTGCTCTCTGGAGTCCCTGCTGAGACTCCTTGGCACCTGGGAGAGGAGTTGGGGGATGAGGACAAAGCCAGGTGAGATAGTGGGGTTGGAGGCAGAGCACAGCATGTGGGGTGTGTTGGGTTACTGGGGAGGGAGGATGGACCAGCCACTGCGTGCTCATCTGTGAGCAGGGAAGCAGTAGGCAGGAAGGTGCTGAGACATGGCTGGAGGTAACTCGAGGCCAGACCAAGGAGGAAAAGGGTGGAGAGCGTCCGTCGGGCTCCTCCTGGCAGCCCCGGCCCTGCCCGTCCCTCCCCGGCACTCACACATCTCGTCCTTGTTGCGGGCATGGCGGGACAGGTTGCGGATGAGCCCCGTCAGGGAGCGCAGCTGGTGGTGGTCGGCGGTGCGGACGCGGTCCAGCACGGGGTTCAGGATGCGCTCCTGCTCCAAGGCCAGCCGGCTCAGCACGCCCGCCCACTGCCGGGGCAAACACACGCTTGGAGACAGCCGCCAGGGACCCACCGGCTGCCTCCTCCTCCCACCCCATCTTCCTCCTCTTGCTCAACAGGGCCAGGTTGGGGTGACCCATGCCCAGGTGGCGAGTAGTGTGGTGGCCATGTCCTCCACCCAGGAAAGGCCGGTACCAACCCGCAGGGAGGCGCGTCCCCTCCCCGGGCATGGCTGTGACTGGCCAGGTGGTGGGGACAACTGGGCAAGATGGGGCCCCCAGGGACGTTCCCCTCCCGTGCCCTCACCCTGCGGTCCCCAGCGGTGATGTTCTGCAGGGCGCCTGAGGCCGCCTCCGTCGTGTGCTTGTTGAGCTCGCAGCGCTGCAGCAGCCGGTTGTAGATGCCCACGATCTGCGGGTTCCAGAGCCACTCCATGCCCTTGGGGTCCTTGGAGACCTCCGTGAAGGTGACAATGTCCGCGTTCAGGTAGTGCTGCGGGTTTGGGGGTGGCACCGTTAGACTCACAGGGAATGTCCCCTCTGCAGCATCTGCTGGTGTCCCCTTCTCCCCAGCGTGCCTGGCCTCAACCGTGGGGCAGCTCCAGGCTGGCAGTGACCCAGCAGGTCACCCCAGCTGCGTCATGCCCCGTGGCATGGCAAAGTGGGGGTTTGGCACCCTGATTCACCCCACACACCCGATTCACCCTCGGATGAGCTCACCCGCGTGTCCCACCCATCAGCCGAGGCCAGCGTCCACCTCCGCCCCAGCGTCACCTCCTCCGCCAGCTGCTTCCCAGTGCCAACCCCGCCCCAGGTGACACGGCTGTCACGGTGCCCACCGCTTCCCAGCCGCTGACCTCTCGAGCTTTCTTGCTCTGGGGGCTGAAGCAGCCCACCAGCTCCCCCGTCACCATGCCGCTGTTGTTCCTCCTGTGGCCTTCCAGGCGCTGGAGGGAGGACGGGGGCATCTCGTCGTACAGGCGGTAGGAGAGGTTGCGCAGGACGCAGACGGCATTCTCCACACTCTGGAGGGAGGGAGATGGGGTACGGGGGGTCAGTCCTTGTGCTACCTGCCGGGGCATCTCCAGCTGGCACGTCCCCTGGGGCGCGATGCCATGGGGCTCTGTGGCCAGCGTCCTCCCAGTGACACCGGCGGCGCCCCACTGTGCCCAGTAAGGGCAGATGGAGCCAGGTTGGTTTTCCAACCGTCACGTCAAGATGTGCCTTTGCACCATGATGGCCAGGCAGCCTCCAGGAGGGAGGGAGGGAGCAGCACCCAGTCTCAGGGCACCCAAGCCCCCCCAGCACCCAGCTCCTGGGGCTCACCTTGTCCTCGGACTTGCCCACTTCCAGGGAGCTGTTCACGTAGTGGATCATGGAGTCCACCAGCCCGTGGCACTCACGCATCTTCTGCCGGGTCTGCTGGCTGGCAGAGCTGAGATTCCTGCATGGGGAACACGGGTCCATCACGGTGAAAAGGGGCTTCCCCACAGCCACCTCCCTCCTGCCGCTGGGCACCACCGCGGGGAGGGCAGCTAATACCTCTCCCATGGGGGTGTGCAGGCTTTGCCTTGACGTACGAGTGCTGCACGGGACGGGGACCCCAGAAACGAGCCCTGGGGACCTTGCTCCCTATGTATGCAGCACAGATGGCGTCTCTTCCTCCACCCAAACCTCTGTCCACAGTGAGAGGGTCAGAGCCAGCCCAGAGCAGGTACCTGAGGAAGCCTGTGGAGTTGTAGAAGATCTCCGCCTCCGAGGGGTTCTGCTGGATGACACCTGAGCCCCCCAGTCCAGACAGGGGGACCAGGACTAGATCCGTGAGCTGCTCCAGCGTGTCCCGGGCCAGGCGGTCCTTCAGGTTGTCACTGGAGGAGAGGTTCCACAGGATCCCTGCGTGGAGGGAGATCCTCAGTCCCAGGGGTGGCTGGAGAGCACATCCACCCTGACCCACCTCCCCTGGGGGCTCACGCCAACCACCCACAGCCGGGAGCAGCCGTGGGACAGTGTGGGTAACAGTGATGCAAAAAGGTCATCCCCGTGAAGTGGGGCTTTACACGTGGGGTGGGGGCACCCTCCCCTCCCCAGGGGAGGAGGACCCCTGCCCACCCCTGCCGCCATCCCCAACCTGTGACGTTCTTGCGGAGCTCATCATCGGGCTCCCGCAGCGTCCGCATGAGCTCGTAGATGCCGTTCTCCTCCACCAGCGCCAGCTTGTTCTCAACGTTGTCGTAGATGAGGTTGCGCATGGCGCCCGTGGCATGGCGCTGCACCTCCTGGTTGGGGCTGTTGAACAGCTTCACCAGCTTGGGCATGGCCTGGAGGCTGCGGGCCTGGGAGGGGAGAGCCCGGCCGCGTTGAGACGCCCAGCCGCTCTCCCGCTCGGCTGGGGGCTGGGCTCCCTCCGTCCCCTCCACCCTCCCAGGGGTGCCCCACCACGGCAGAGGGAGCAGCCCCTGCCCCTTCCCCTTCGGCTCCTGGGTGCTCACCTGCTTCTTGGCGTTGCTGTCGCTGTAGCACTTGTGCTGGAGGTAGGCAGCGCCCAGGACCTGCAGGTTGGGGTCGCTGGCTATCAGGTATTTCACTGCAGAGGGCAGGTCAATGTCATCAAACCTGGAAGCCACAGGCAGGTGAGGAAGAGCCCAGACAGAGCATCCCACAGGGGTCCTCCGCCTCTGCACCCCACCACGTCCCACACCTCAGAGACCCATCAACCATCTCCCTCCCACCACACACGTTGGGCACGGGACTCCAGAGCCAGCTGAACGAGCGTCTTCCTACCCTCATGTCTCAGGATGTCCCTGAGAGGAGCTAAGGCCACACGCAGGACATGCTTGGAGGTCAGCCCGTGCCATGGTCCATCACTATGGGGCCAAACTGTGCCCACCATCTCACCCTTCCTCCTGCAGCCCTCGCAGCAAGGTAGCGCCAGACAAGAGGTGGAGGGTTTTGCCCTCCACCAGGCAAGTGACTGAGGTGGGCACTCACCCCCCCGACTGGTGGCTGAGCAGCGTGCTGTGCCCGTTGTACATCTCCAGGGCGCGCTGGTCCTGGAGGTGGTGGCTGGACTCGGCCAGGCTGCGCACGGAGGGCGCGCGGGAGCTGTGCTCCACCATCCCCATGTAGGAGGTCCCGATGCCCGCCTGCGAGGCCGCCTGGATGCTGCCGAAGGAGCCGGTGCTGAGCCGTGACCGGTTGTTGCTCTGGAAGCGCTGGAGCGTGCGCATGGCGGGTGCCCGGATGGTGCGGCTCTGGGTCACCTCGCCGCCCTCCAGCCAGTCGGAGGCGGCCTTGGCGGTGGAGCCAGCGCTCATCTGCCTCTCGAAGGTGTAGGAGCGGGAGAAACCGCCGTTGCCTTGGCTTTTGTAGAGGGGACGGTGACCCACGGGGTCCAGCTGCTCCGAGATGACGCTATAGCGGTCATCTGCGATGGCGGTGGGCTGGAGCGGCCCGTCGGCCAGCCGCAGGGAGCGCAGCGAGAGGGTGTCGAAGTTCTGCCGGGACCGGTAGTTGCGCTCGTGAAAGGAGGTGGGCCGTGGCGAGGTGTTGGCGACATGCGACACGGCGTAGCCGGTGCCGTAGCCCTGGCCCTTCGCCAGGCCCCCGTTGCTCATGGTCGCCATCCGCTTGTGCGGGGTGAGGTCCACCGCCGAGCGCGAGGACCAGCCGCTGCCCTTCAGCGTGCCGAAATCCTTCTTGGCCAGCGGCTGATAGAGCTGCAGAGGGAAAGCGTGGGGTCAGGGGGTGCCCGTGTGCCTGTCCCTCCATCCCCACTGCGGGGAGAGGAAAAGACGCAGACAAGCGCCTCCCTCGGCACAACCACAGCTACAACCTGCGGCGGCGTCTCTGCTGGCATCCACAGCTGCCACAGCGATGGGCGCCGGCGTGGGGTGGGGGACGAACCCCCCCAGTACGTACCGAGGCTTTGGGGTCCAGGCCATTGCTCTGGGAGCGGGAGCTGAAGGAGGAGTGCAGGGTCGTGCCGTACTGACCGCCTGCGGGATGGAGAGGAGGAGGTCAACATGAGCGCCGGGAGGCAAACGGGTGGTCTTGGGGACCGAAGATCCCCCCAACTCATCCCGGGGGAACCTGCCTGGGGAGCCGTGGCAGTGCCGGTGGCACCGAGGGGGACGAGGGAGAGGGAGGACGCTGCAATGGCCTGCCTGCCGGCATTGAGGAGCAGGAGAGGCGGCAGTGGTGCCAGGCGGCAGCCTCCCCACCTTTCATCATGCCCCGACAGCCAGGGGAGTAATTGCCACCTTGGCGGGGACACGGCGGCTTGGCCGTAGCTGGATTGGCAACACAGGCATCCCCCCAAAACCAGTCCCGGCCCCGCCACCCCCGGCACAGGAGCCCGGCAGGGACCCGGCCGCCCTGCTGCGCCGTGTGCCGCCTTCCCGCCTTGCCACCGCCCCGGGGCCGCCGGCGGGACGAGGAGGACACCGCCAGCCCCGGCGGTGACGGTGACGGGAGCGTGACTCACACCCGCGCCCGGGCAGCCCTCGGGGTGCCGAGGGGGGGTCTCTCCCCACCGCCGCCGGGGTCCCCCAGCGCCTCGGATCGGGGGGGTCAGTGGCACCCGGCGCCGGTGCGGGGCGAAGCAGCAGGGCGGAGGCCGCGAGCGCAGACGTTAAATGGAGGAGCTTGGAGCCCGGCCAGCGGCGCCGCTCAAAGGCTGGGGGGGACGGGAAGGGATCCGCCGGGGCAAGAAAAATCCCCTTACCCCAGCCCAAAGCCGGGTGCGGGAACCCCCCACCCTCCCCACTGCAAATCCCCCCCCCAGGGGGCAAGTGGGGAAACTGAGGCACGACCCCCGAGTGGGGTGCAACGAGCCCGTGCTGGGGCTGGGGGCGCGGCGGGGGGCTCGGCCGGGGTGGGGAGCGACCCCCCAGCCCCGAGCCAGGGTGCGAGCCGAACCCCGGTGCCGGCGGAGGGGCTCCCGCCGCCTGCTTCGACGCGTGCGCCCCGGGGGGGGTGCGCGGGGCGATCTCCCACCTCTGCCGCCGTCGGCGTGGTCGGGGGCCTCGGTGCGGGCGGCCGCCTGCCCCCTCAGCATCATGCGGATGCGGACCTGCTCCTGGACGCGGGCGCTGCGCAGCCGCTGGGCCTCGGCCGCCTCCCGGCTCCTGCCGTCCAGCTGCCGGTCCGAGGGCAAGGCCAGCGAGCAGACGCCGGCCTCGGGCTGCAGGGCCGACAGCAAGAAGGTGTTAGTCTCCTGCATGGCGGTGGCGGTGGTGGTGGCGGTGGTGGCGGTGCGGAGGCCCAGGCGAGCGAGGCCGCCCTGCGCAGGTGAGCGCGGCGGCGGCTGCCCTGAGCCGAAGGGAGGCACCCGTCCCGCCCCGCCGCTGCCACGCCTCGGCGGGAAGGAGGGGGACGCACCGGGCCCCCGCCGCCACCCTCGCCGACGCAGGTGGAGGCGCCCGGGGCGACCTCGCGGGGACGAGGGACAGAGGGAGGCGGACGGGGTCCCGGGTGGTCCTACCTGCAGCCCCCGCGGGACAGCCGGACCCCCCCGGGCTGCCTCCCCAGTGACCCCCAGACCCCCACGCTGGTCCCAGGCGACCTCCCAGGGGAGCCCCTGACCCCCAGCCAAGCTCCTCGGCCAGCCCCGGACCCCCACATGGCCCCCCAGGAGAGCCCCGGACCCCCAGAGAAGCTCCTTGGCCAGCCCCGGACCCCCACAC
>RSEF01000005.1:1899487-1917753 GCA_003993805.1 Himantopus leucocephalus
CGGCCATGGTCCAACACGTCCTTTGCACCGCATCCCCGTGAGCCCCCCCAGCACAGGGCACCCATGGGTGCAACAAGGAGGGGTTTGGGGCTGCCAAGAGGAGAGGATGGAGGGGAGGCAGAGCGGGGCGGGGGGGCACAGTGTTTGGGGGGCGGGGGGCTCCCCCGGGGGTTCACAGGGAGCATATTTGTGTGCGTGGGATGGAGCAGGAGCCCTTTGAAGCCAGATAAGCCAAGAGGGAGCGTTTGAAACGGGCCAAACCAGTTTGGGGGCCATCGTTTCCACGGGCGCTGCAGCCCGGGGTTCCGCACCGCACCCAGCACTCGCCGGGGGCCACTGAGAGGAGACCCCCCGGCAAAGCCCGGCACAGGGCAGGAGGCTGCCCAGGACCCTCCAGCCAGCCACTGCTGTCACATTTGGCCCGTTCTCAGCCCCGAGGTGTTGGGGACGCTCCCCTGCTCCCCCTCCGCCGACCCCACGCTCGGCCCCGTGGCGGGGCAGCGCTCTAGCGAGGCCGCTCCGGGCGGGTGTTTGCCTCCACCGCCCCGAACAAGCCCCAACGCCTTTGCAGCCCCCCCGGGGCAGGGAGAGCCACCCGGACACCACCTCGCTCCAGCACCGGGGCTGCTTCTCTAAAAGCGGGGACCTGCCTGCACCCCGCTGTCACCTGGGGCTCCGACACCTGGCCCGGGAGAGGCTCCCCATGGTCCCCGCGTGTCCCTGCCACTGCGGCTCAGCCACTGCCAGAGAAACACAACCCTCCGGCGTTTTGCTGCCGGCCCTACCCCAAGCAGACGCCATCGGCTCGCTCCAAATTGTCCCCAGTGGGGATGGCACTGGTGGCACCAGTCCCTTCCAGCATCAGCGGCAGCTCTGGATTTGGCTGAGCCCGGTGCCCGCTCTGATGCCGGTGGCTTTGGGAGCTCTCCCGCCTGGGAAGCTGCTGGAAAAGTTGTGCCTAAGGACAGGCGGCTTTAGGGATGCCGCTGCCGGCCCCGGGGGACCGCAGGGCCACCTGCCCTGCCCGGGACTTCTCAGCCCACAGGCCAACTCCCGGCACAGCGGGCAGAGCCCTCACCCACAACAAAGCGCTTCCAAAGCGCTGGAAAAAACAGGGAGCAGGGCAAGGAGAGGAGCTCAGCACAGAGAGAAAAACCCGCTGCCTACTGAAACTCCCCCCCTCCCAGCAAATCCTGGGGCCAGAAGTACCAAATTTGGGATAAAAAGCCCCCAGAGACCCGGACCGTGGCTGTTTCCTGATGGCAAGCAGGCTGCTGAGCCCACCACCTCCCATCCTCACCCCAAAACTCAGCGGATGCTCAGACAGAGCCCGGGGGATGCGGATGGGGAACAAAACACTTCACGGGTGGGGAAACTCCAGGGCTACTTCAGCTCTCCCAGGGGTGCTCACGGTCGTTGCGAGCTCTCGGCGGAGGGCAGCAAGGACGTGGCGGTCACAGCCCAGGGGATTTGCAGGCACAGGGTGACCCGGCTGAGGAGCAGGAGGAGCTGGCAGCAGGCAGGCCCGGGGCCAAGCGGGCTTGCCGAAACCCACGAGGCGCTGCGTGCAGCCGGGCACGTCCTCGCACGAGGGGAAACGGCGCGCAAAGAGCTGGGGCACGGCCGGACACGGCTGTCCGACAAACAAGCGTGCAATGGCGCATGGGAGCAAGCGCAGCAGCTCGCGGCTCTCCCCACAGCTCACCAGCCCCAGGGGCACCGGGCTGAGCCCCCCGAGCAGCGCAGGCAGCGGCCCCGGTGGAAACCAAGCGCGTGGGGCGGAGGCTCCGCAGCATCCCTGCAAGCCCGGGCGTGCGGCCGGGCATCAGAAACACGGCTGCTGCCTGCTCCTCCTCCTCCTCCTCCTCACTGCACGAACACCGCTGCTGTCCGCTCCCACCCAAGAGAACGGATCCTTGCGCTGTGCCCATCCTCCTCCTCCCGCTCGGCCCCACCAGGAGCCCTGCCTGGGGGTTTCTGGCCTCTCCCCCCAGCGCCAGCCATGCTCAGCCCAGTGCTTCCATCAGCGCGCTCCCAGCGAGCTCCCCGCACGCGCAGGGCAAGGCTGCTCTCTCCTCCGGCACACACCATGGGGCCGGGGCTTCCCGAGCTCCCCTGGGCGTTACACATGGCAGCGGTGATTTGGAGCGGGCAAAAGCGTCCCCCCAGGCGGCACAGCCACCTGCCACCGCGAGGGGACTTGGGAGTGGCGAGGGACAGAGGCCAACCTGGCTTTTCGTGCCCTCCGCCCGGCCGGGGCCGCATCCCTGCCAAGGCACGAGGGTGATGGAGGGGAAGGAAATCCCAGCCAAGACATTGATTTTATTTTTTAAGAATAAAAAAAAAACCCAAACAGACAAAACTTCCTGAAAACAGCTTCCTACCTCATAATTTCACAGAAATTAGCTTGGAAACGTTGTTTGCTCTCCCCCTGCTCCCGTACCTGCTCTGGGCTCTGCCCTTTCCCATCCCAACCCGGCCCCCCCCGGCACAGGCAGTGCCAGCCCATGGTGCCAAGGGGCTCTGCCCCCCACCCCGTAGGGCCGCAGCGGCGTGTCCCCACGCAGAAGGGCAGAGCCAAACCCCTTTTCCACTCCACGGTGGCTCCACAGGTCCTGGGGCGGGGAGCAGGAGGGTTTGGGCGGCCCCAGCGGGCTCCTGGGGGTACCGGTAGCGCCCCCAGAAGCTCAGCTCTCCAGCCTGGCACAGGGACAAGGTGCTGGGCGCTTTAGGGGGGGTGACCCAGCAAAGGGGCTGCAGCGCGAGCACCGGCTGCGAGCTTGGGTACCGCTTTCCCACCTCCGGCATCACCGGCCCAGCACAGCCCCCGGGGACCCACCGGCTCCAGGGATCAGCCCGGAGGCTTTACCCCTCCCGACAGCAGGACGCCCACTGTCCCGGCACTAATGAGTTAATAAATTCATTGCTGACTAAGAAATTAGACCCTTAAGAAAAAAATCACCACCCGCTTTCACCCTCCCCGCTCCCCCCCTCCCCAAAATAACCACGGTTCGTTTACGGGTGCCCTCCGTGCCGGCACCGAGGCATGTTGGCAGAGGTCGGGGACAACCGGGTGCCGGTGGTGGCCTCCAGCAGGCACGGGGGGGGTCGTCGGCTGCGGGCCGGGCTCAGGGCGCTAGTCCTTGGGTGGCTTCTTGCTGCGGGCGTTCCACATGCCGCGCTTGGAGTGGTAGTAATGGTAAAAGTTCCTGAGACGCAAGCGCTCCACCTCCAGCCCGCTCTGAAGGACCCTGCAGCCGGAGGGGGGACAGCGCTCAGGGAAGGGCGGGGGCGGACTGTGCCCTCCTAAAGGGTGGCTTTGCCCTGGGCCACCGAGTCGCCCCAGCCTTTAGCCAGCTCGGCGGAGGGGAGAGCGGGTTTCCCCCGGGGCCAGCCCTGCCCCGGGGGGTTCGGGGGGTGCCGGCACCCCCAGCCTCACCTGTCCAGGAGCTCCCAGTCCTCCCCGCCCCAGCGGTCTCTGAACTCCTCCGTGTTCATCCCTCCCACGCGGTCGAAGTCCGACTTGTAGATGCCGAAGAGGCCGAAGCCGTTCACCTCCCAGTAGCCTGGAGGGGGGAAAACAATGAGGTGAGGGGTGCGGGGAGATGCCAAATCCCCCGGCCATCACCTCTGCGCTCTGCCCACTGCCTGGGAACCACAGGAACACCCCGTCCCAACCTCTCTTCCCACCAGGGGTCCGTCCCCATCACTGCCGCCTCCCATGGGGGTGCACCAGGTGACAGCCCAGCTTCGGGGACCATCACACCCAGTGCGCCTCAGGCACCCTTTGGCTTGAACCTCATCTGGCCGGAGCAAAAACAAGTCCATCCTCGCTGCCCATCCGAGCCTGGCCCTAACCCAAACCCAGCGCCGCAGCTCTCCTCCGGCAGGCGGGGGGCATTTTCCAGCTGGAAAGGCGTCCCGGCAGGGGGGACCCCGCTTACCGTTGGGCTCCCGCGGGGAGCTGCCGCAGCTCAGCCGCATGACGATGGGCGCGTAGGCCAGCTTCCCCTCCACGCAGTGCTTCCGGATGCTGTCCAGGATATTGGGGGGGAAATGGATGTGCAGGTCGCAGAGGAACACGATGCTGTGCCCGTCCTATGGGAGGGGACAGACACAAGCGGGAGGATCAGGGTGAAAAGCTGCCCCAAGGCGAGAGCTGGCTCCTCTCCCCCGACTCACCTCGACCGTGTCCACGCCAGCCTGCAGCCCAGCCGAGCGCTCAAAGTTCCCTGTGCGCCGCAGGTACTGGTAGCTGAGGAGAGAGGACAGAGCGGTTAGTGCCGGTGATCGAAAGGGACACAGCCAAGAGGGGGACAATGACCACCAGCGAGGAGAGGGGACCTTCTCAGGAAGGTGGTCAAGTGCTTACAACCCATGCCGCAGGTCCCCCTGCGGAGGCAGAGGAGGTTTTTGCATCCCCAACTCCTCCATGTGGGAAACAAGTTTAAACCCCCAAAAAGGGGGAGGAGGAGAGGGGCAGCGAGGCAGAGACCCGTGCCGGGCTGGGGAAGGAACAGCAGGTTGTGTGAGCACCACCACCACGGCCTGTCCCACCATGAGAAGCCCCGCAGACCCCCTTGGGCAGCCTCAGGAGGAGCTCGTGCGGGGTGGGTTACCGGGGCAGTCGGGCGTCCTGCAGGGCTTTCTCGATGTCCATGTCGTCGCTGTCAAAGTCCACCAGGATGACATTGAAGTTGGCGTCCTTCGTGGTCCCGTACAGGCGGGCCATGTCCGAGATGAACTGCTGGACCCAGCGGGCTTGGTTCTTCACTGCCAGACACAGCCACAAACGTCCCTCAGGCTCACCGCAGGGGTCCCAAGAGCACCCCCCTCCCCAACCAAACCAACATCCCTTCTGATGAGAAGCGATAACCTCAGCATCTCATGAGAAGCAATAACCTCATTCCCCTTGGACCAGCCTGGAGGATGCAATCAGGGACCACCGGGGTTGCCTTCCTCCCGCCGGAGGATGCTGAGGGCAGAGGGAGCAGCAGAGACCCTGGACAGACGCGTCCTGCTGTCACCTACCGGGTACCACGAAGTGCACCATGACGTCCTGCTTCCAGCTGAGCCGCAGGGGCCGGCACAGGATGGGTTTTCCGTAGAGGATGCTCCAGGTGCTCGGCGGGGGCTCGGTGGCCCCCAGGGCTGGCCCTTCGGGGTTGGCCTCGGCACTGTCGTCCTGCTTGCCCTGGTGCAAGAGGACGTAGACGTACTCGGAGAGCCGCACCGTCCGCTGGCCCCGCTCCGCCAGCTCCAGCTCCAGCAGGTAGCGGTTCCCCCGGGCCGTGTCCCGACGCTTCTCCACATTGACAATCCTCAGGAGGGTGTAGATGCTACGGGGAAAGGAGATGCACTTGAAAGCGCCATCACTGTGAGCTCTGCTCCCCGCAGCTCCCTTGCTCCAGGGGTTGGCCTGAACCCACCATCCAGCTCACCCGGCCCCAAGGAGCCCCGCGGGGCGTAGGCACGTCCCCCCAACCTCCTGCCCGCGCCCCGCTCCCTCCCTACCCTCCATTCTTCTCGTTCAGCTTCTCCATGTACTGCGCCACCACGTCGACGACCTCGCTCTCGCTCAGCTGCAGGTTGCCTGACACGTTGCAGCGCAGGTCGTTCCAGTCAGAGCGCAGGAGCTCGAAGTCCACCGAGCTGACACTGAACGTCCTCTGCCAGTTGATGGAGTCCTCCAGCCAGCTCTGCTGCAGCTCCCCGGTCTCGTAGCTGTAGTCCGACACCTCTTCCTCCTCCTCCTCCTCTTCCTGCTGGCCCTTTCCCTCCTCCTGCTGGGACGCTGTCGTTTCTGACATCTTCAGAAAGGATGTCACCCGTGTCCCCTCCAAGCGGGTCGCCTCAGAGGAGTTGTAATCGGTGGTGGCCGCTGTCCTGCCCGGGGCAGGGGTCGTGTCCTCATGGGTCTCCCTACTGAAGAGCCCTTCGGTCCCCAGGGCGAGGAGGCTGGGCAGCGCCCGCCGCTCCGTCCCCAGCTTGGATAGACGTTCCCACCTCCTGCCACCCGCCCGCACGCTCTTCCGCCTGGCAGCGTCCCTCTCCTTGGAGATGTTGCTCAGGAGCCAGGGGGTCCGCCGGCCAGGGACGGCACGGAGCTTGCTGGAGGGGATGGGATGCTTCTGAGGGGTCCTGGAGCGAAGATGGACTTTCTTCAGAGGTTTCGGGTAGAGGAAGATGCCAGGGAAGACCGGCTCCTGGGCTGGGGCTTTGCGCTTCCCTGGCTGCAGCCTGGTCACGTAGACCTTCTCCTGGGCTTTCCGGGGCTTTCTGTCCTCCCTGGGTGCTGCAGGCTTGCTGGGACCCGGCGTTTTGGCTTTGCCACCAAAGATGGGAACAGAGAGGTGGGGTTGGAAGTTCAGAGCCCCAGCATGCTTCGAAGACGCCAGCAGTCCCAGTTCATCCTCCTCGCCCTCGCCGGGATCCTGGGGTAACCAGCTGAGCACCCGCCCACGGACCTGCTCTGGCGTGGGACCTGCGTCCTCCTCGCCGTGGAGGTCCTCGGGGACGGCCGCCGGGCTGGCGCTGGCCGGGCGGGACGTGCTCCATCTCCCCGGCTGCCCAGGCGTCCTCGCCTCGGCCCGGGCCTGACCCTGCTTGCGGCGAAAGCTGTAATAGTCCAGGTCGTCTCCGTAATCCCCAGCAAGCGGTGAGGTGTCTTTCCCTTTGGCTCCAGGTACCGGCCCAAAGCTCTTCTCCTTGGCTTCGGGAAGCGGGTCTGTGGGCTCAGGGCTGTCCACTCCTTCCTCCTCATCATCCTCATCCTCTAGGAAATCTAGGGAGTGAGGCCAGAGATAAATACCCCGTGGGTCCTGGCCACTCCGCACACCCCCTGCAGCCTGAGACAAGGAGGCAAAGCTGTCTCCAGCACGAGATTAACCTTCGAGCAGCCGCTGGGCGAGGGAGACTGAGAGCTGGCGGGCACCAAGGGATGCTCTCCAGGGCTGGCAGCTCCAGGCTCTGCCCGTTAACCCCTCCGAACCTTGGCCGCATCTTGGCGCCACTCTCATTTCATCCAGGGGCAAACCCAGCCCGCCAGGGCTTTGCCAAGCTGCAAACCGACAGCCAGGCAGGCTCTGAACAACCCGGCTCCCGCGGGTCCCCGGGAGCATCCCCAGACTCCACACCAGATCCGGTAGTATCCTGCTGCCCACCGAGCAGGCCAACCCAGGAGATGCGCGTATGAAGCAGGGAAGGCAAATCCCGACCCTAATGCCCCGCGTCCCACTCGGCTCAGCCACAAAGCGCTGCGGGGTATGGGATGCGTTGCCGCAGAGCGTGCTCCGCGCAGCCCTGCCCTCCTCGAGCCCCCCGGCATCGCTGGAGGCACCCCGCTGAGCGCACCCCCGGGCGGCGGGGCTGGTGGGCGAGGAGGCCGGGCGCTCAGCCCCGTGCCAAGCTGCTGAGAGATGCCCCAAAGCTGCCAGCGGGGAGCGGTGACTCACTGTCTGGGGTGAGGAAGAGAAACGCTCGCTGGCGCGGATCCTCCTCCTCTTCATCCATCTTCATGTACTTATAAAACCCAAACCTGGGAGACAGAGAGGAAAGGTGAGGTCCCGGAGATAAGGGAGGGGCGTACGCGCGGAGGGACGTGCTGGCACACACGCGAGCCCGTGCAGGGAGGAACATCCCCAGCTGCGGCGCAGGTGCCTGGGCACAGCCCGGCTCCAAAGGGAGCTGGGATTCCCAAAATCCAGGAGCAGTGCCAGGTCTCAAGCTGCTGCGTGCCCAAGAGATGGGGAAAGAGCCAGCCTGGAGGTGGCCCTTCCACGGGGGACAGAGCCTGGGGACACACGGCTGAGGATGCATCATCTCAGCGCTGTTTCTCCAGCTCTTCGAGCGCCCCGTTGACACCAGCCCCTTCCTCCCTGCCACGTACCACCCCCAAATACCGGCCCCCAGCACTTACTTCTCCAGGTAAAGGGGGGACTCCCTGTAGAAGCACTTGTTCTCCGTCTCCATGTGAGTGAGGCGCGTGAAGTCGTTGGGGTACACGAACGAGAGGTAGACCTGGGGAGACGACCACGCCACCGTCACCACGCTGCAGAGCGGGCTCGCTCCGAGGAAGCGGGGACTGGCAGGGCTAGGAGCCGGGGACCTGAGGCCACCGGCATGGCCCCCAGCAGCAAGGTGACCCCCAGCATCTCAAACACCTCGCGGGGCTTTTAACCCAAACAGCTTTGGGTCACGATGGGGAAGCTCAGCCTGATTCTCCAGCGAGCGACATGTTCTCCTAGATTTTAACCAGGTGGAAATATCCCTGCCCTGGGGTGAGGGCAAAGCACTCTGCTTCGCCATGTCTCCCGTGGGAGCGTGACCCCATGCCCACCGTGGGGAGACACTTACAAATTGCAGGCCCTGGTAGCGGGCGATGGGGAAGTCCTTCACCACGTAGGTGGGGCTGTAGGCACAGGGCACCAGCACGTTCTCCACTCGGGAGGCCTCGATCGCAGGGGCTGAGGAGAAACAGCCGCGGCTCAGCCCCAAGCCATGCCCTACCACCCCCACAGCCCAAGCCACCTTATAGTCTGTAGCCCAAACCATCTCACCTTGCCCCGCTATAGACCCCAGCAGAGATGCCCTCCACCCAAGGGACGGGCAGAAGGTAGGAGGGACGCTCTGCGTGCCTGTGGCAGCCAGGTCCTGCCTTTTTTCTCGCCCAAAACCCTGCGGAGATCTGCGAGGGTCTGGTCCCAGCCACTTACTGAGGAAGAAGGTGTCCCTGGGGTCAGACTTCAGCATGTCAGCCCCGTGCTCGTCTTGCTGTGCCTCCCAAAGGTGGCTCCCGCTGTGGCTGGCCAAGGTCTGCGGGATGTGCTCCACGTGGTTCATCTTCAGGGACGACTCATCTGAAGGAGAGGACAGGGTCTGAACGCCACAGGCATACGCATACGGAGCATCGTCCCAGGAGCACCCTCCAAGGTGGCACTTCCCAACCTCTCCCCCCCCACCACCAAGAGGGCGCCGAGGATTGTGGATTCCTCCTGCTCCCAGGGCAAGGAACAAGGGGAGCCGATGTGTTTGCACGAGGGCAAACCCTCCAGCCCGCTCACACGCTCACAGACCCCGTGACTAATCAGCCTAATGATTATTGCCATCAACTGATGAGCACCGAGAGGACAAGGGTACGACTGATCCCAGCCAGGCAGCCCTGGCTCTGCTTACAGCATCGCTCACCACGCTCAGAGCCAAGAGGTGGGAACGCTCGGGGGCTTTAACTGCCCAAGGACACAGGAACCGAACCGTGAACGTCATTCCCTGTAGAGGTGCAGGTAAGTGCAACATGAGCTGGTTTTGCCTCCTCCTCAGGGATGAGGGTGGCATGTCATCCTCGGCGATCAACCAGCCCCCAGACCTCCCCGCGGGAGGTCACCTTGCTCCGGTCACCTCGGCCACGCTCAGAGCTGCCTGCCCCGAGCACCCAAGGGTGCTCCCTTCCCAGGCAGCCCTGCCGGCTGCAGAGCTGCGGAGAAACAGGCAGGTCCCGAAGCGAACAGGATCCCCTTCCCCAAGCCCCAGATCCTCCTGCTTGCAGTGGGGAAAGGCTCCCCACACGCCTCCCTGCAGCTGGCTGAGGTGGGGCTGCGACCCCTGGGAAAGCCCTGGGAAAGGGAAGGAAGGAGGATGCTCTGCGCGCTGCTGGCGTCCCCCACGCCACGGGGACGGGCTCCCCACAAGCCACATGGCTTCACCCTGGGATGCTGCTGGGGTCCGAAGGAGCCGGTAAGTGGGAAAGAGAGGCAGAAAGAGCCGGCACTGACGGACAGCGGTCGGGGGCGGGGGGGAGTTTATCTGCACATCATCCGTCTCACAGCCACCTGCAGCCATACCAGCAACACCCCTCCAGCCCTCTTCTCCCCACTGATCCCCGCCTGTTGCCTGTCCCCTCCTGCCTTATCGACACCTTCCAGGGCATGTTTGATGACCGCTCCTCCAGCGTATTGAGCGCTGGGGCAGGACCCATCTATCAAGTCCTTTCCCGCTGCCAGGGAAGGGGCAGGAAGCAGAAGATCTATAGATTTAATTAAACCTTGCGCCATCCATCCCTGCTTACACGACAGCTCCCCATAACTCAGGGCCAGGCCAAGGAGCCGTCCCTCCATGCTCTCATTAGCAGGGACAAGGCTGGAGCACCAGCAGAGCTGTGTTCCCATGGCGTGTCACCTCCGCATCACATCTGCGGGCAGGTCACAGCACACTCCCAGCATCACCTCTCCCCACCGCAGCCCCTCGCCTCCTTCCTTACACCCGGCAGAAGCTCTGGTGGGTTTGGGAGGCTGAGATTTTCCCCCAGGATCTGATTTCCCAGGACCCGGTTTCCTTCCCGGGCTTTGGTGCCGTCTCTCCCCGGCTGCACCGACACACACAGCCCCCTCGAGAGCTTCCTCGCCGGCGCTGCAGGGGACACGCGCGGCCCTCACCTGTGTACAGAGAGATGTAGGAGGAGTCGATCACTTCGAACTTCAAGCTGGGGAGGAAAACTCGCCACTAGGAAAAAATGAAAGGAGACAGAGGAGGAGTGGGCGGGTGGCAGAGGTTGGGGATGCAGCTGCCCAGCCCCAGGCACCCTAAGACGGGTCCTCCTCCACCCTCAGCGCGCAGAAGCCTGCCCGCACTGATCCCAGCCCCGACCCTGCAGGAGGGCAACAAGGGAGAGGACCGATCCTGCCCCAGCACAGACCCAGGCCCATCTCCCGCCTTCCCGCCAGGGGATTTGGGATTAGCAGGCACTCCCTGCCTGGTCAGAAAGGGGAAGGCTCCCGGAGGTGGCACACAGGCTCACACCGCTTCCCCCTCGGGACCGCCACGCGGCCGCCCACGGCCCTTCTGGGCCAGGCAGGCCAGATCCAGCCCCGCATCAGCAGCGCCTTCGATAGCGCCACGGCAGGCGGCACAGCCGCACGGCCTGCCTCGCAGGGGAGGGACGATGCCGGGGCGCGGGGCAGCTTCTCCGCACACCCCCCTTCAGCCTCGGGGAACGGAGCAGGGAGGCCACGGCACCCATCGAGGGCCAGAGCCAAAGCCGACACACGCGGAGCACTGCAACACCTCCTCCCCTTCCCGCTCCGGTGCTGCGTGAACGCGCTTTAACAGCGGACGAGTTCGAACTGACTTAGGAGGGCCTTCACAGCTGCCTGCACTGATTGAACTACCGGCATTTTAAAAGCACTCTTCAGCCTTTGTCCCGACAAGCCCTTAGGTACCCACAGGGAGAGACGCATTAGGGCCCTGCTTTTTTGTTGTTGTTGTTTCTTTCTGAACATCTGAAAGGCTTCCCTCCCTCCAGCACAAAAACGTCTCCCCCTTCTATTTGTTTTTCACAGCAGAAATGCAGATCTTATCGGGATGGAGCGAGATGGAGGGCGAGGCTGAGCGATGGGGAGGAGGGAGGCAGCGAGGAAGGGGTGTTGTCAGCCTCTCCGATGCTCTGCTGGCACAAGTTTGACTCCAGTGATTAATGACTGCTTGGGAGAAAGGAAGCCTTTGCTAACGAGCCAACATCTTCCCCTCCCAAAGAGAGCCCGAGCTCCTGACACACACGCTCCCGGCTGTGCAGCCAAGGCAGACAAGTTCAGATTTGAATCTCATGGTATCTCTAAAGGGGAAAAGAAAAGAAGGGACCCACTCCATCACCTCGGCCACCCCTCCCACCACTGACCCCGGGATGCAAGCCAGCGGGGCGCTGCCACCCACAGCTGGTGTCCTGGGACCTGCCTGCTCCGACCTGACACCGTCTGGGCTCTGCCTGCCCACGGCGATGGGCTCCTGCCAGAAGCAGCCTAAAGGGGACCTCCCCCCTTCTGCAGAAGGCCAAGGAGAAAGGAGAAGGGGTGGGACTGGCGACATGGAGCTGGGTGTCCCGTCACCGCTGGAGCCTGGAGCGGAAGGGCTGCTCCGTTAGCATCCGTTACAGGAGCACATCGGCAAGGCAGGAGCACAAGGGAGGGACGGCAGGGTCCTTAGCTCCCGAAAGGATGGGATGAGCACAGAGAACAGCAGCCCGTGCCAGGCGTCCTGCACAGGAATGGCCCAGGGAGATGCGGAGATGAGCCCCAGCTCCATCGGAGCGATGCTGACTCGTCCCCTCTGCGGACTGAGCCGCTGGCAGCCACCGGGCAGGGGGCGGAATTGTGGCTTTGCTCCAGGATAAAGCGTTTTAACACACATCGGGAAAACCGCTGGTGCCAGCTCTTGACAGGACAGTCCTTGAAAGGAGCACAGGGCAGGGGCGTTTACTCACACCAACTTCCACGTGGTCCGAACCTCGGTCGTCTTGTTTGTGGAGCAGCTCGAAGTAGTAGCGTCTGGAGGACATGAGGCTGCGCAAGAGGGGAAGAAGCCGGTTAGAAATCATTGCTGAGCCGACTGCCACCACTGCCAGCACCACGGGAGCTCCCCTGCTAGAGGAGCCCTCTCAGGAAACCCTCTCTGTCTTGCTCACGTGTGGCTAAACCCTCCTGGGGCAAAGAGAGGGGCAGCGTGATGGGGGTATGCGCTCCCCCATCCCACTGCTGAGAAGCTTCATGAGATCGGGGGGATCCCCCAACCCCACCTCATCATCTGCAGAGGTCGCTGTGGCCCCCAACACCTTCCAGCCACGGACCTGTGGGCATGGTTGGTTGAGCTCCTGTCCAGCCCAGACCCCACACACCTTTTGGGAAGAGACCGTGGCCGAGGTCTCCTCCCAGAGAGGAGGAACTGGTGAGAGTCAGCGTGGAGCCAGCAGCTCCATCTCCCCACCTCCATCCACCTGGGACGGGCAGCAGGAGCAAGGACACACTTACCGTAGGGGCTTAGACACTTGTGAGCTGAATTTGGTGAACTCTCCCGGTGCCGTCCACTCGGTGCCCAGCTGGGGGAAGGAAGGAGGAGTGCGTGAGAGCACTGGGGACACCACGGGCCAAGCGGACACAAGGCCCAAACCCCACCAGGCTGTGAGAACCTCTCCTCCACCTCCATCGGGCACTCTGCCATGCTACAGAAAGGCTCTTCAGGAGGAGGATATGCCAGGAGCTCTGTCCCAGCGCCTGCTTGTCCCCAGCTGGTGGCACTCCTGCCACAAGAACTTGTCATTGGCCAACACCACCAAGATCCCAAAAATGCATGGGTGCGATGACAGACCACGGGGTTTCCCGTTATAGGCGTTAACGCCACGAAAACCCAGGAGCAAATATTAAATCTCCTGTTCTGGAACACGAGCTGGTCTTCGGTAGCTACAACTAGGATGGGACCAAGGGGCAGACGGTCCTTCAGCAGCCAAAGCAGAGCCGGGCAGGGGCAGAGGTGGGACCAGGCTGCAATAGCCCGGCATTGCCCCAGGGCACAAAGAAGCAGGAGAGCTGCCTCTGGCAAAGCCACACACGGACCTTGCGCATGGCCTTTAAGAGCTGCGGCAGAGGGACCTGTAGAAGGGAGAATTTGCCGCGGGTAAAGAGCGCCCGTGGGTTTGAGACGTCGTTAATTGAGCACTAGGGGTCCCCAGAAGGCACTCGGGATGGTTATCAGCACGCCGGGAGAGAAGCTCTCGGTGGGAGCTCGAGCATCCCTGGTGTGGGGAAAGGCAGAGGGTCGAGGACGACAGCGCATACCTTGCCCACGAACGCAGCCAGCCGGGAATTGGATGGACTGTCATCGGAGCTGAGCCAGAACTCCGAATTGTCATCTGATGCCACAGAAAACTGGAAATCCCCTGTGGAGAGCAAAGGAGAAGGTCACCAGAGGGATACAGCCTCCTTGTGAGATGGGGAAACAGGGATGGACGGACAGAGGCGATGAGGCCACCCTGGACCCCATACCGTGGCTCTGTCCTTCGCCTCCCTTCGAAGCAACCAGGGAAAAGGGTCTTCGCTCCAGAAAGACCCTCCTGCCTGGGAGCCAGGGGCTTGGGGACTGTCTCTAAGAGCCCTTCTGTCCTCCTGTGGCCCAAGAAGGGGGAAGGAGGCAGCTTCTCCACGTTGCTGCAGGGGGAGAAGAGGCCAAACTCCATCACTCACCATCCTTGAAGGGGTGAATGTAGCCAAAAATCCGCAGCCCATAGTTCTTCCACTTGGGCGACACAGCCAGCTTCTTCACTGTGGTGCGGGTCTGCGGAGGAGACAGAGACAGGAAAGCACGAACAGTTCATGCCCAGGCTCATGCCTTGCACCAACATCACCCAGCCCACCTCCTCCGTGTTATCTCAGGGTCTCATGTCCCTGGCGCCAGAGGGGACACGGAGGTCCCATCACCACCCACCTCTCCCTCCATCCCTGCTCTGCTGGGAATTACCTCTCCCGAACCAAACCTGAAAGCCTGCAAGGAAAGGTCTTGAGGACCAAGCCCACAGCCAGTGGAGATCCAGCAGCATGCACGGAGGGACAAGCAGACCCTCCCTCCGACCCACCGCCATCAGGCCCAGAACTCACATGGGGAAAGAGTGGAAAATGGAGGTTCTTCCTCAGGTGCCTCACGGCCCCTCCACACCAGTCTTCAAAGACGTGCAAGTTTGCCTTTCCTTTGTACTGAGGGATGAGAGAAGGAGATGAGCGGGGTGTCCTCCACATGTCCCCCCTCACCTCCCAAGGACAGCANTCCACATGCCCCCCCTCGCCTCCCAAGGACAGCGTTAGGGCAGGCTGAAATGTGGACGTCAAGCCCTTGGGATGTCACCTGCCTGGCCTCAGCTCTTCGGCAGTGACACTGAGGAAGGGCTGAGCTGCCATCCCTGTGCCAGCCCCCAGGAGATAACCCCCTGCTGCTGCTCCTTTGGCTCCCAAGCACACTTGGACAAGGGATGCTGTCCACATATGGCACCAAAAGCCCGACGCCTTCACGCAGCCCCAGCATCCATCCCACCGGCACACAGCCAGCCCCAGGAGAGGGGCGCAGCGTGGGCCCACCCGGAGAAGACACGCAGCAAGATGTCCCCTTGCACACCCGCACGGACCGACGAGGGGGCTGACGCACACCCACAGCACGCACCCGAGGAGCTCGTCCTCAGGGGTACCACGTTGACCCCAGGAGCAGGCAGAGCCCCTGGGACGGGCGATGGAGAGCGGGGAGGAGGAGGATGGGCGGAGATGGCTTTGGAGCCTGGCATGCTGGGGGGGACATGGGCTGCGGGCTCCCCAGCAAGGGGCTGGGTGGACCTCCTCCTCCACCATCACCCCCCTTTGCTGCTCCCTGCCCACCCACCTGCTCGTTCCAGGGCAAAGCCTGCTTGGTCAGGTTGAGGTTAGGGTGCGCGGTGGCTCGGTCGGACCGTTGGCCTCTGGAAAACCAGCCATCCAAGTCCTGCCCGTCGTTCTGCCGAGGAAGCAGAAGGGAGAGATTAGAGATGGGGGCGATTGGGGCCAGCCCGGCCGTGCTCGCAGGAGGTCTCCCTAGATCTAAACGTCTCATTTTGGACGTGAAGCATTGCCAAACCAAGGTGAAAGCTTTCAAGGCTGACGGCAAAGGAAAGCAGGGGCAGGAGGAGGCAGAAAAACATTGGCAAGCTGTCCCGGGGAGCAGAGGTTCAAAATGTTCCAGCTAAACTCATTCCCCTTTGCCTGCCAAGGGGAGAAACTTCTCCCAAACAGTGAGTTTTCTGTTCATCCAAAATATTTGCCCAGTCTGACAGGCTACTGGAAACGCGGTATTTTGGGCTCCGTCTCCACAAGAGCAGAAGCAATCTCTACATCCACTCACGGGTGGAGGAAGTGGGATGCTTCTCCGCTCCCCCTCTTCCTTTAAAGGGGATCCGGCTAATCCAACTGATTGTGTCTTGTAATTTAGAGAGATTAGGTGAGCATTCACCTGCGCCCGGCTTGCCGCAAAGGTGATGGGTGGCAAGAAAGAGCCAGGCACCTCTGGAGCCCACCCAGAGCATCCTCCTCTTCCACCACGTTGGCAGCCGCAGGCAGAGCCGGCACGAGCCCGTGCCACCCCTGTGGGCATTGCCCCAACCCTGCCACCGCATCCCAGGGAGCACGGGAGCAGGAGGGACGAGGGACCAGCTAGCATGTGAGGAAGGAAGAGCCACCAACCCCTCCAAAGCAACCACCAACCTGCCACTCTGTCCCTTGCCTGGGGTGATGGGAAGCTGTGCCTGTCACACGGGGACCTGGCTGGTGTCACAGCCCATCGTCACACTGGTGACACCCACACTCAGCATCAGCCCTCTCCAGGGATGGGACCGAGGGGGGCACGGATGTCCCCCCACCTGTCCCAGGAGGAGTCACAGTCATCGTCCCCCGTGGCCTCAGCCGGGCAAGGAGGGACCGTGCCACCCCCCGAAGAGCGGAGCCGACCCTCTCCGAAAGCAGAGCCCAGCGAGAAGAACCACAGCATCGACAAAGCGCAGCCCGTTAGGATGCACAGTGCCAAGGAAATAATTAGCAAACTTTGCCTAAATGGACTCATTAGCATCCCGGAGGAGGGGAGCGGTGCCCTTGGAAGACGTTATTAGGGAGGTGGCGTAATTGTGCTGCGCTTGTTGGAAGGAGTCGCCCTCCTCCCGGGGAAAGCGGAGATGCAATTCCCGCTCTCCGCCTCCACCCTCACCCAGCACCAGCCCAGGCTTTCCCCGGGCACCTCCTTTTCCTCCTCTGTCCGTCTGTCCCTGTTTTATGAGGAGCTGGGAGAGATGAGAGCAGGGGTCGTCCCTTCTTGCCCGTCCCCTGCCAGCCAGGCGCAATCAGCCTCTTCCCCATCCGTATTTCCCACTGCCTAATTGCTGCCTGGCCTGAAGCCGGCTCTCCTTACCGGCACACGGCTCTCCACCCCCAGCGCCTGGAAAAACCTCTCTGTCCCTCTGCGGAGAGGGACCAGGACCGGTCTCCATCCCTCGGGTGAGACGGGTGGAGAGGACAAGCCAGCAGCATCCCTGCCCTGCCCCAAAGATAAAGGACCGGCTGCGCCACCAGCGAGATTCGCTGTTCGGAGCGCGCCGGGAGGAAAGTTTTCCATCTCGTTTTTTGAAGGAGCGTTTTTTTTGCTCCAGTTCGCAGAGTCCTTTTGAACCGGGCTGTTTGCTTTCAAACTGGAGTGGACTTTTCGCCCGCCTGCCCCAACAGAGGGGACTATTCCCGGCCCAGCTCCCCGCAGCGGGGCCGGCTCGGAAACGGCAGGAGGGGGTTATTTGCTGAAGGTGGGGACAAACTGGCTTTTTAATGGCAGAGCCAGCGATGCTGTAGATGTCGCGCGGCTGCACAGGACGCCGGGCAGGGCTAGGCGTGAAGAGATGGGCACCGAGAGGGCTCCGGGCGCGGGGGCTCCATGCTTTCCCCTCCCTCCAGACACAAAACGCTCACCCGTGCTCAATGCACCCCAGCAGTGCCCACCCCACGGCACCTCGCTGTCACGGGGACTGCAGCACTTCGGCAGTGACCTGCTGCTGTTGGGACGGGGCAGGGGACACCACGTGGCTTCCCTCTCCCGGCATCCCACCCGCCTGCCCTGCTTGGTGACAAGGGGCTGTCGCAGGGTGTTGAGCAAGGGCTTGGTGACAAGTTGAAGAGGGGACAGCAGGGTGTCCTCATGGCTATGATGCCAAGGGCCTCCTGGGCTGTCCACAAGGAGAGATCCCCTCTCCAGCTTCTCCACCTGCGGTACACTGGGTCCAGTTTGGGGCTCTCCAGTCCAGGACAGACAAGTGGAGGTTACCAAGATGGAGCAGAGGACACAGCAGAAGGTGGCTTTGCCCAGCAAACAGGACCTTACTGCCGTTGACAGCTATGCAAGAGGGGAGTGCAGAATGACACCGGACTCTTCTCAGGGGAGCACAGCGACAGGACGAGAGGCACAAGGCGCAACACTAGAAGTTCCAATGGGATATGAGAGGTTTTTCTTATCCACCGTGAGGGCTGCTGAGCAGAACCAGAGAGGTTGTGCCCTCTCCATCCTTGGATCTACTCAGCTGGACGAGGCTTGGAGCACCCTGCTCTAGCTGGCCGCGTGTTGGGGAGGAGACTTGGACCAGCGACCTCCACAGGTCCCTTCCCACCCCACCGCGCTCCGCTCTCCCATTACCATCGGCTCCTCCTCGCGGCTCTCACTGGAGTCCTCAGCTTTCCTCTGCCGTGCGGATGCCTGGGCTGCCACCGGCCGCCTGCCAGGATCAGTCACCTCCCCCAGCCTCTCGCCATCTGCGACGGGAGCAGAAGAAGGAGTGAGACCACAGCCACCCCCCACGACCTCCCCATCCCAACACCGCTCCTCATTTGGGGACACCCCCTCGCCCCGGCACAGGGAAGGGCAGGCGCTGCCATCGCCGCTGCTCCCAGCGGGGAGGGACG
>RSEF01000005.1:1917853-1936872 GCA_003993805.1 Himantopus leucocephalus
ACGGCCCTTGACGCAAGAGATGGCCGGGATAAGCTCCCGCGGGGTCTCACTCCACGGCCATCCTCAGGGATGCATCCCTGCTCCCCTGTCCCTCCGGTCCCTGCTCTCCCGGAGCCCCCCGTGAGCCCAGAGCACAACGGCTCCAACCCCCCCGGGCATATTCTCCCCAAACCCATCTTCCCACACCCTCCCACCATGCTTAAAGGCACCATCATGAAGACCTCACTAACAGCCCTGTCACAGATGACTTCGTTACCGTGTGCTGCATTAATTATTCCCAACCTACAGACTCCCCTCTGCAGCTCACCCCCATCTCCCTCAGGCTGCGAAGGGAGGGTTTATTTTAAACCGCCCTCGATTCCCAGCGTTAAAATAACCGACTTCCCCCAAAATAATGGCACGGACTTGGAAAAGGTATGAATTGTTTTTGGGGGAGGCACATCCCCCTTCTCCACCACGGCAGACGGGTGCCTCTGAACTTTTTAGACGGGCACCCCAAAACCTGGTGGGATGCAGGGAGCCTGTGGTTCAACTTCTGGCGCCGGTGCACGGCTCAGCTCCGCGGTCCCAACCGGCATCAAGGGAAGCTCAGTGCGACGCTGGGAGAGGCGGGTGCCTAAGAGCCACCGCCACAGACACACGTGGGTCCCCCCAAAAACCCATCTGCGCCCATATCGCAATAACGGGGAGCCCCAGACGCGGCGAGCGGTGGCGCAGCCCTCTCCCCCGGCCACGGGCATCGCGGCAAGGGGGTCACCGACACCCTCCCAAAGGTACGGCAAGATGCTCCCCGTCCCTCCGCACCCTCCTTCCCCCCAGCAGCAAGTCCCGGGGGGCTCCTACCCCCCCCGAGTGAAACAGCCACGGTGGGAGATGCTGGGGCGGCCCCGGACCCTGCAGCCTGGCCCAGGAGGGGCGTGGGGTGCCCCCGGAGCCCCCCGCCGCACGCCTCCCATCGCCATTAGTATTCCAGCGGCCGCGCAGCCGGCGTCTCCTTGGAGATGGCAGCACAAATCCCATCCCCACCGCGGGGACAGGAAATTAAGCTCTAAAGCCCCTTCTTCTGCTCTCAGCCATTCTTCAGCCCCTGGCAGCTCCCGCTCCCTCCTGGCAGCTCCCTGCCCCCCCCTCCAGCCCCCCTCTTCCCATCCCCCATCTTCCTCCCCGCACCCTTCCTCCCGCAGCCCCTCTGGGGGCGATGGGAGCGTCGCAGGGAGCAGCAGGGCTGCATCCAGCACTCTCCTTTCGTCTCCTCCGCTATCGAGACACCCCCCCCCCCCCCCCTCCCTCCCANCCTCCATCACTCCCAGGGATGCTCCCGCCAGCACCGGCGGCGGGAATAAAGCCGATCCTCGCTGTGCCGAGGCCGCAGATGCCGCTGCTCTGGCACACAGCACTGGGGACAGGGTTATTCCCCCCACGCTCATCTGTGGATTAACCACAGCCACGAGGAAGAGTTCAGCGCTCCCGAGGGACGGGATGCAGCGGCCGGCGCTGCGGTACTCACGCAGGGTATCTCTCCTGGCCTCGTAGGAGATGAACCTGTCTCCCACAGGATTTGCCGGCTCGGCATCTGTTTGCGCTGCAGGCTGGGGGTGCCACACTGCCAGTCCTGTCCCCGGGATGGACTAAACCCCCGCTACGGGCCTCTGCTGCCGAGCCCCGGGGGCTGGCGGGCAGACCTGAGCCAGCAGCACCCCCGGCTGCACCCACAGGGGACGGCCGGACGCGGTCACCTCCCTTCGCTCAGCCCTGCTCGCTCACCTCCGGGTACCGCACTCCGGTTTGGGCCCCTGTTGTAAGGCATCGGGTAAACTGGAGAGAGATTATGTCATACAAATAGGAGCAAAGGGCGGGGAGAAAAAGCACACGTTCCCCCCAGCGAGGCTGCACAGGCTCCATCCTGGGAGACTTCCCCGACGCAAAGCCATGAGCCCCCCACTCGCTCTCCATCCCCATCACCCAGCTCCGTCCGCACCAGGGACCCCCTCCGGCTCACGCGACTCCCTCCTCCCAGCCACCGGGAAGCAGCAGGGTCGGGCTCGCGCTCCCTACTTTGGTTTGCATCTAAATTAAATGCCACCACTGCTCTGACAGGGTTTAAGCATCACCAAGGCCCAAAACCTCTATTCCTTCAGCAAAACCCCCTCCCTTCTCACCGGGGAGACAAGTGCTCGCTCCGAGAGGTGCCACATCCCGGGAGGAGCAAAAGTGCCACCAGAGCCCCGGAAAAAGGCTTCCAGCTTCCTGCGCCGATGTTTATTCCCCTGCAATTTAAATATTGGATAGGAAAGTCACGGGCAGCCTTAGCCAAGCAGCCAAAGGCTAACCAGCCGGCATGGGAACTGGGAATAGGTGCCCCCCGTGACAAGGGGAGGGAAAGGGCAGCACCCTGTACCAACGAGCATCGCTTTGCTCCCCAGCAAACAACCGAGCCCCTTTGGGCCGAACCTCACCCCTGCGGGAGAGGAGCGGGTCAGGGGGTGCGACACCAGGAGGGACAAAGCAGCGCTGGGAGGGAGGAGTGTTTCGGATTCCTCCTGCGCATCCTCCCCGTGCCCGGCCGGGAGCCGTGCCCAGCCCGGCGCCCCCCCATCGCCCCCCGGGGCGCACGGCCAGCACCGCCGCACTGATTAATTCTGCTAACCTGCCTCTTTCCCTTCTCCAAGGGCCAGAAAGAGCCGCGTAAAGGCGGGTAGCAGGGGGCGAGAGGACGGGGGAAGGTCTGGAGGACGAGCAGGGGGCCTCTCGCTCAGGGATGGCGTGACCCGGGGGATGCTCGGCAGGGATGCATTAAGAGCTCTTCCCCCAGCGAGCACGGGAGCGACGCTAATGCTTTCAGAGCAGTGCGAGGGGGGGCAGGAGACGCGCACGCCATCGCACGAACCAGCTCTGAGTCACAGCAGCCTCCAGACAACGAGCCTGGGCCAGGAGCGGTCCTCAGGACGAGCCCGTGGGTGCAAGGGAGCATGCACTGACCGCATCGCATGGCGCAGAGACCGGGGCGAGATTCCCCGTTATCACGGCCGTATAAACCCCCTTCGTGCCTCTGCCTGGAAGCACAGAGGGCCTTTCACGCCGCAGAGTCCTGCCTCCCACCTCCCTCCTCTTCCCCTCCTGCTCGGCTGACGGCACGCAGCTCGCTCGCCCTGAACACAGCCCCTTTCTTCCGTTGGGTTTCGGGGACGGGATTTCTCCTGCAGCCTTCTGGACCCTTTCCAACCCCTCCAGCGTGGTTAGAGATGTCCCTCACTTGCGCTCCCTCACTCGTCTCCTCATTGCTTCTAACGAGTCTCCCCTCCACGCTCGCTCCGCTCTCACCCGCCGTGCTCCCACCGCAGCCACCCAGGGGGAAACCCAGACACGGCCCAGCACCCTCGGTATGGGTCAGGGGATGCTCACGGCAGTGTCCGCAGAAGGATCAGGGCTGGGATTACCGAAATCCCCGGCTCCTGCCCTCCGGCTCGATGCTCAGCCCCAGCAAGCTCTGGCTGCTCAATGGGAAGGGTCCCACGGGGGGACGCCGGGTGGGACGCTGGTCCCAGCCATCAGGCAGCCCTGTATGGAACGGATGGAGCCACCGGAGAGAAACTGCCGGGATGGGACGGCTGTCGGGGAACGCCTCGGTGTGCTCTGCCCGGCCACAGCTACGGCCGGGGCTCTGCTCCCGTCCCAGAGGTGCCCACGCGAGGATGAAAACGCCCGAGCAGCAGGTGAGGATGAAGAGCATCGGCTCGGCAGCGGGCACAGGGCTGGAGGAGGCGGCAGCACCGCCAGGACCTCACAGCATCCTCCCATCGACACGGGTGCACGGCCAGAGTCCGACCCCACTTTGCTCCAGGCGGTGTGTCCTGGTGAGCGATGGGGCTTCAGGGCTGAGAATTCTGCCTTTGGGAGAAGCTTCTGGCAGCAGCTGAGCACCCTCTGGACCCTTCTGCTCTCCGTTTCCCCCCAAAACAGATCCCGAAGGGCACCAAGTGCCGGGGTTCAGCCAGCGAGAAGAAACAAGGCACCCCAGCCCGCGTTCCCAAGCACATCAGCCAGGTGGGATTCAGGGCACGGTCCCTGTATTATTTCCAGCCCCTTTCCCACCAAGCTGATGCTCCAGAGCAGACGTCCAAGCCCGGCCGCCTGCAAAGCTCCCAGCCCCTGCAATGCCCTGCTAAAGACACAGGTGAGCTGGTCAGGACCAGAGAGGACTGCAAAAATGATGATATTCAAGCAAAAAAAATTACATCTGAGCTCAACCCCCCAAAATCTTGTGCTAAAAAAAATAAATAACTTTTAAGCTGCAATTTGGAAGTGCCCCATGGGGCCTCCCGGGAGCCGTAGCTTGGTGTCCCCGGCCCCATGCTGCCCACGAGGGTCCGACGCCTTGGCCAGCCTCCCCCGCGGTGGGGCACGGCACTGTGCCGCGGCGGACATGGACGGTGAGGGCAGGGGGCCGCGGCAGCGGACGCCCGTGCCAGAAAGGGACCCTCAGCTCTGCTGAACGCAGGAGCCTACAGCTCCCCACCAGCTACCCCGACGAGCGAACCATGACCACAGCGATGGAAACGGGGATGGATGGATTGAGCTCGGTGCTCCAAGAAATCCCCCCCAGGGTGACCATCTGCTCTCCTGTCTTCCCATTCCTGCAGCAACATCCGTGCTGGATGGGAGATGCCGAAGCGAGCCGGAGCTGCCTCCAGCCCAGCTGCGAGCAGCCTCGCCGCCGTCCATCCCTGTAACGCCGGTGGACTGGGCTGCAACGGGTTGCCAAAAGCATCTAGACGTGTCCAGAGCTGCATCTTCACCCGGACCCCTACCTCCCGGGAAAAAGGTGAGCTGGGAAGCAGCACCAGCCCCCGTGCACAGGAGATGGGGAAAGGCAAGGAGAAACCCAACCAGAGCCAGAGCATCACCACCGAGCATCATCGAGCCCTGGGGGCTAAACCAGCGCCAGAGGTGGGCTTCGCTACGCACCCAAACACGAGCCTGGGATTTGCTGCTCTCCTCAGCATCCCAAAGCTGCTCCCCAGCGCATCCCGAAGCCGAGGGATGGGTGATGGGGGTGAGATGCGGGATGAGCGCCGGCCCCGGGCTGCCCACCCCCAGGGATAACTTCATCCCACATTGCACTTCCCAGCCAGGCGGGGCTGCCCCCACTTTTTGGCTTGGGGAAGGAGCCAGCTCCAGCGCCCCAAAATCAGGCGAAGCCTTTGGAGGCTGGAAAACACAAGGGCCTGGGTTAATTCCCTCAATTCCCGCTGCCAGCTGCTGCAGGAGACCTTGGGACCAATACAGGTGATTGCTGAGGGACCTCCATAGGCACGTGCCTCTACCTCACCTTCTCAGAGGATACAAACACAAGCGGAAAGGCCAGGGAAGCACTGGGATGGGATGGATGCCCTGCATCTCCGTGCCACAAGGAAGCGCTGTTCAGGAACACGCTGGAAACACTGGGACACCACCGTGAAGGTCAGGATGGTGAGGACCAGGTTCGGGCATGCTGAGTACCCCAAGTCTGAGCTGACATCTTTTGAGGTCCACCACCCAAGCGAGGTCTGCACATGTCCTGGCTGCTCCTGATCTCTGAGCTTCTGCAGGATGCTTTTGAGCTCTCCGAATCCAGGGGGACGGGAGAAGGACAAAGCTTCTCCAGCATCCAGTCCAGCTACGCTGAGCCTATCTGCACAGCTGGGGAACACTGAAAGGCTTCCATGAAGAAACCCTTGCCCATCCAAGACCATCATGTCCATCCAAGACCATCATGCCCATCCCCTCTCTCCTCACGGAAAAAAGAGAACTCAAACCCTATCAAATCAATGAAAGTAGGGGAAAAAAAACAGCCCTGCTCTTGGGAAAAGCGTGGTGGCGGAGCAAGAGGGGACACAGCCTCACTCATGGCAGCACGTGAAGTTACGACCATGCCGAAGGGGAACGCCAGGCCCCCGGTGAGATGCGGTACCCGCATCGGGAGGATGCCAACGGAAGAGGGATGAAGGCAGTGACTCGCGCCACAAGACGTGCCAGGGATGCAGCAAG
The DNA here is from genome assembly GCA_003993805.1 of Himantopus leucocephalus. Classification (NCBI taxonomy): domain Eukaryota; kingdom Metazoa; phylum Chordata; class Aves; order Charadriiformes; family Recurvirostridae; genus Himantopus; species Himantopus leucocephalus. The sequence goes on from RSEF01000005.1 coordinate 1,923,881, forward strand.
CGGGCAAGCAGCTCAGGGAGGACCATCCCGAGCATCTGCCGTGGGCTCAGGGAACAGCAAAGGAGGGCAACCCAACTCCGACGCCTTCCCAGGGAGAGGAACGGGGCAGCGGGGCTCTGCCCAACAAGTCCTTACCAGCGAGAACAGACACCAGATCCACAGCTGCAAAAGCGGCGGGTTAAACTGGGTTTACACCCCCGGGGAATTGAGGTCGATCTCTCCCCACCTTCACGCAGGCAAACGAGCTCGGTGGCCAGTAACAAATTAGTCCCAAACCACGTCAGGAGCGTCGGCAAAGCGATGCCCAGGGGGTGCCCACCTCTGCAGGAGCCAGTAGGACAGAGAAGTGCCTTCCCCGGGGCTGTGGTGCCCATCCTCAGCCCCCCGAGAGCTGCTAACATCCCTCTGGCCACGCAGGACCGTTCCGAGCCCCGGCACACCCTCCCACGATGCAGAAAACCGAGCACATCCCTCAAGGCTCAGCCCCAAGGGCTGAACGGGGACACTCTGCCATGACAGGGCTCGGGGGGGAGCAGAAGGAGGAGCGACGTGAAGCGAGGTGACATTTAAACCCAGACACAGCTGTGACGAAGGCAGCAGCACTGGCGTTTTTATTAAACCCACCGGTTTAATTTCCAACAGCCCAGTGCTCTCCGGCACAGCCACAGCCTCCGAGTCAGCCGCCAGAGCAGAGAAGCGCGAGCATCCCTCCGCTGATCCTCCTAACGAGCTGTTAAGCTATTATAATTAGCCAGCAAGGAGTCAATATCACAAAGCCCCTTCCACCACTGCAAAAACACAGCGCTGCCCACCGGGAAAAAAAAACACTGTGCTGCCCACTCCACGGGGCAAGGGTGGTTTTTTTTCCTGCCCCCCTCAACCCCATTCGTTTCATGGTGTTTACCCACGCCGTGACACCCCGCTGGGCTGGAGCAATGGAAATCGATGCCGGATGGCTCAGGGCTGGCGATGGAGCTGCCATGAGGCCGCTCAAGCTGACAGACACCCACCAGGAGAGGCGGCCCCGACACTGCCATGCTCAGCTCAGGGTCCCAAATCCCTCCTGCGCATTGCCAGCGCCCAGATCTCCCCCGTTTTCCCCCGGCCCACACCTCACCACGCACCCGTTGCCCTCCATCCCCCATCTCCTCCAGCATCGTTTCATTCCGCACCAGCTCCAAGGCGTGCTGGAGCGGCTCGGCCGGACCATGCACCCTGCCCATCTCAACAGGGACGACGCTCCCTCACCGCCCTCGGCACGAAGACATCGTTTCCTGGGACACAGCCTCCCGAGAAGATTCCTCGTAGCCTGTGACGTGCCAGGAATCAAGCAGAACTCATTTCAGCCTAAAAAATATTTCAGCCCCCGAGCTCCGCGCTGCCCTGCAGGCAGCCCGGGGGGGTCACCGTTTCCCCTGCCAGCTTTCCAACCCGCTTCAGCCGGCGCCTGCTTGACCTCCGCCAGCCCCGGGTGCTTTTAACCTTTCCCTTAGCTTCAGTTCGGCAGCAAATTCGGCTGAGCTCTACCCCTTTGCAGAGACCATCCGCTCCCGTTCAGCCTCCCCCTGCCAAAATCCTCCCGTGCATCGCATTTGTGCGGTCCCCGTGGGTCAGCCGTCGGCTCCCACCCATCCCCTCGCCCAGCCGAAAGCCCTCGGTCCTGCCATCGCCAAGGCAACCAGCCACCAACATCTCGGGGTCGGGGCGGCTGCTGGTCCCCTCCCGAAGCGCAGCCCCGGAGAGGCTCGGCCGCGGCACGGCACGGGGAAGGGATGGAGGGGAGAGGCACGGCAGCGCTGGGATGGGTAAAGCTCCCCAAACACCAACGCAGAGAGCTGCTGTGCTTGGGAAAAGCCCGCACCGGGGGCGTGGGAAGTGTTTGGCCCTCCCCGAGCATCTCCAGCCGTATAGCGGCTTCGCCTTTGGAGCGGCTTCGCCTTTGGAGCGGCATCTTTGCCTAATAAGAATCCAACATCCCCGCCGCAGCGGTCACCTCTGGGCCAGGGGAAGCCGAACACAATGTCACCGGTGGAGACAAGTGTCACCCACCGAGACACCCTTGGGGGTAACCCGGCAGCACCTCCCAGCACAGCCATGGCCACCCCAGCGCCCGCTGCCAGAGCGGCGCCGTGCCCGGCACAGGCTCGGAGGGCATCGAGCTGTACCGCCGTGGCCCGTCCCGGCACACCAGGACCCACCTGCTCCTCGCCCCTCGCCGCGCTCCCTCAATCGCCTCTTTGATGGCGAAGCCAGCGGCACAGAGGGGGCTGTGACCGCGGCCGCACAGCTGGTGTCCAGCTGGGGACACGCTCGCCTCCCCGCGTCCCCCCGAGCCCGGCAGCCGGGGTCCGGGCAGCGAGCAAAGGCCCCGGCCATGCCCGGTCCCCCGGGATGCCGCGCCGGACGAGCGGAGCTGCGAGTCCTCCGACGCTCTCTCCGGGATGCTCCGAAAGTTGCTCAACCCCACCACGGCGCTCGGCCAGCCGGGCTTTCCGGAGGCCCCTTCCATAGAGATCCGCCTTTCTCCCAGATGGAGAGGAGGCAACTGGTGACCCCGGCTCGCTGCAGAGCATCAACAGCTCGGCAGTTGATGGGGACTTCAAACGAAGCCCCGAGAGGAGGAAAACAGCGCAGGAAATTAATTGACAGCAAATACCCACATTAAAGGGGATAGAGAATATTTTTTATCAGGGTGTTTTATGTCTTTTTTTTATGTTTTTAAAAGGATTCAAGCTGCCAGGTCTTGGAAGAGCCTCCACGGCTGAGGAGCGATGAGGGGACAGAGTGCTTTGTGCTCTTCTCCTGCTGTCACCGAGGTCCAGCAGGACCCACTGACACATCCCACACGTGCCAAAACCACCCCCTCTGCCCGGGGTCTCTGCAGACCCCGCAGCGACAGATGCGCCCCCAACACCCTTCCCCTGGGGAGGGACCGCACAGCTCCCAGGAGAGCAAAGCGAAGGGCGAAGCATCCCTCGAAACACGGCTGCATCCCTGCCCCTGCCATCGCACCCTCGGTGCGGGAAATCCCGGGGCACGCAGGGTGCCCCGTCCCACCGCTGGGGTGCATCCCAGCCAGCCCTGACCCCCCCAAACCCGCAGCAGGAGGGCAGAGTTAAGGATAAATTACCCCGGCGTAACCCATTTTCCCATTTTGTTTCCACTTCACTATCAAGCCCTGCAAGTCCCCACGTCCCCTGGCTTCAAGGGACTTTTTTGGGGACCCCCCAGATGCCGAGGGGACCGGGTCACGGCCAGGCTGGGGGAGAGGTGCCGCCGCGGGGCGGATCAAAGCCAGTCGTGCCTTTGAACAACCCAAAATAGGCACGTACCAAATTTTTCCCATACTTCTCCTCCATCACCTGCCAAAAAGCCCCGAGACACCCCCAGCGCCAGGACAGGGCTCGCTTGTCCATCCATCCATCCGCCTCCTTTTCCATCCGGCGCGGTGACAAAGAGCCGATTCAGGGCAGTGGGGCACCTGAGAGGAGCAGGGCAAGGAGCCCAGGGCAAACCAGGCCACGGCCCGGCGAGGAAGACGAGGGCTGCGGGGCTTCCCGGCTGCAGAACCGGCCCCGACGACACCAAACCCAGCCCCAAACCTCCCTTTTCGGCAGCAGGGATGGGACCAGCTTTCCCCGGCATCGGGACGCCGTGCCGAGGGGGTGTCCATCCGGGGAAAGCAGGGAGAGGGGAGCGGGGCGACACCAAGAGAAAGAAAATCAGCAGCCAGCCTCCTCGCAAACCCCGCTGCCCTTCCTCTTCAAAGGGCTCCGTCTCATCCCCCCCCCACCTGCTCCCGGCGTCCCTGACAAAAGGAATGAAACCCACCGCGGTTTGCCACGTTCCAGCCTCCCAATTAAAATCAAAGCGCCCATCGCAACCGCTCTGTCCAGAAGAGATGCGTTATCCCCTGCCGTTCGGGAACGAAACGCTGCCGCACGTCGGCCCAAACCTCCTCCCTGCGGGTCTCCCCACGTGCCAGACCCCGCGGGAGAGGTCCCCGGGGAGGGACAGGCCAGGACAAGGGCTGAGCCGAACAAAGAGCATCCAGCCCAGCACCGCCTCCGGCTCCGAGCACTTCGGGGAGCCCCCTGGACCGCGGCAGGGGGGTGTCCCCGCTCCCGCACCGCAGCGGCTCTTCTTCCAAAGTTCATCAGGACACACGCAGCCGGGCCCAGGCAGTGCCGCCTCCTGCGGGCACCAAGAAGCCCGGCTGGGTCTCTCCTCCCCCCGCCCCAGACGGCCCCGCTTTAGCCCTGAATTGGCTTTAGCATCCTCCCCCAGCACGCATCCTGCGCTCCCCCGGCCCCAAAACCCTCCCGAAACCCGGCTCCCAGCACCGCCGCAGTACCCCCGCGTGCCAAACCACTGCCCCGGTGGGACGGCTGCGGGGGGCAGGACCAGCCCCGCGCCCCTGCTAAGAGCCGTTTCAGATTTTTACTGTAATTTTTTCCCCTTCTTCCTTTTTTTGATTCCTTTCCACCTGGCACGCCAGCATTTCCACCCCATTGACTCGGAGCGGCTTCCAGCCGGGAGAACACCGTAATGGCCTCATTATTTCAGATGAGGAATCTGTGTGTTCAATTAGGCAGAGAAAGGTAATTATCTACTTGTAGAAGATAAGAAAAGGGGGGGTTACTTTATCAGGGCCATAGCACCAGCACGGTTCCCAGCCAAGTCCCCGGATGCTCCAGCTCCACACGCGAGCGCCGGCTGGGCCGAGGGGACACGGGTACCCCCCGAATGATCCCCCCACGCCTCCGCTGTGCCCCCCGACACGCACAGACCCCGCTGCCGCCACTTGGCCCGGTCCTCCCCCACCTTACGCCCCCCCAGGCTACCAAAAAGCCTCACGTCCGGCACCTTCAGCCTCCAGAAAGTACATCTGCTGGGTGACACTTCATTTAATGAGTAATTAACCTTTTTTTTCATACATCCTCTGCCAGCTGACGCAAGCCGGGCAGCATCCCCAGCGGCAGGCAGACAGGTTCTGGCTCACGGTGGCCAAAAAAAAAAAAGAATTAATCTCTGAATCTCAGACACATTTTGGTGCACAGACCCTTGCAGTGATGCTGAAGAGCCCTACATCCTCCCCAGCCACCTCTCCCCCTCCAGGGAGAAGTGTCCCCCCGTCCCTAGGGGATCTGGGACCAGGACGCACCAGAGCTCCCCAGGGATCGGGGAGGAGGACGGAGACACGCGAGCTGGGAGGGCACGGTGACCCACACACACACTTGCTCGCCCCAGCCCAGGGACACCCGCTACGCCCCGGGAATAGCGGCCACCGGCTGCTTTCCATCGGGAACACAACGCACGGGGACGGCTCTGCTGCAGCCCAGCCTGGGGGACATCTCCTGCGAAAGCTGGGAGGTGGAGAAGAACAAACCCCATCCCCGCCACAGCGGCACTCCCACAGCCACGGGAACCCTTGCTGCTCTCCCCACGGCTCAGCCCTGAACCCTCCCCTCTCCCCCAGACCAAGTTTTCCTTCTTATATATTTTTTTTCCCCTCAAATATATTCCGTTTTTGGTTTTGGTTGGTTTTTTTTTTTTTCCACTCCTTTCAATATTTTTTCCAACTAAACCAGCTCCCTGGCTCTCTGCGGGGTCGCAGCAGCAGGACCACGGTCCATCTATGCATGGCCGAACCCCTTCCCCAGCCTCCACCCGACCCCTCTCCATCACCACGCTTCCAAAAAGGCTCAAAAGACAGCTTCCAAAACACCCGAGCTCCAGCTTTGCCATGCATTCACCGATTGGAAAATCCCAGCACAAGGAGCAGCATCTCCGCCGAGTCTGGTCCCAGACTGCGGAGAGGGGCATGATCCAGCCCGGGAGAGGTCCGGCTTCCCGGGGGAAGCCCCCACCTCGCCGCACCCCACCCTGAGGAGACGCCTCTGCTCCCCACGGCACAGGGCAAATCCAAACCCCATCACCAGACCAGCGGAAAACCCCGCCGGAGCATGGTCCTCACCTGGCACCTCCCAAGCTGCGATCCCCCCATGCCGTCCCCACCTCCCGCGGACCCCCTCCTCCCCCGAAGGTGCCCATCGCCCCACAGCCCTTCAGCTGCGCTGCAGCCGCAGGGTGTCCCCGCTGCGAGCCGGAGCGGGGCTGCACGTCTCCTCGCTGCTCCAGCAAACCCTCGCCCCCCTCGGAGCATCCCGGGATGCAGGGCACGTGGGGAGGAGGTGGGGGAGAGCAGGAATAGGCGCCCACCGGGTTCAGCACCTGAAAACGCACCCAGGGAAGGCACCGGCACACAGGCATCGCTCTGTGCGCCCTCCTCCCTGGAGGAAAACCTCGTCTCACCCTCGCGCCGCTGCATCCCGACACCTGGAGGGACCCCCATCCGCAGGGCCGGCCATCCCACGCCATCTCCCCCCTGCCCGAGGCTGCCGGTCCCGAAAGAGGAAGGACTGGGCCCTCCTTAACGCCAGATCATCGCGGAGACACGGGGCAGCCGCTCGCGGTTCGACTTCTGTAACTTGTGGCTTCTCCATTAAACGCGACCCTGCAGCGGAGAAAGGAAAACAGGCGGCGCAGCCTCCCCATCACCACCACCCCTCCTTCCAGGCGATGCACGGGCAGCCTCATTTCCTGCTTCTCTTATTAGCGTTAGCCCCATTTCCCTGATTTTACCGTAAGGCCCAAAAATTTGCAGGATCATGCTGCTGCTACGGTCACAAACTTTGGGTTTGCCAGCGGAGAGGCTGCACCGCCTCCAGAGCCGCTCAGGAAAGCCGTTTCTTGCCTAAATAAGCACTAACTCTCATTTCTTCCCAATTTTTTTAGGACAAAAACCGCTTGGCGAGTTCAGCCCCACCAGAAATGGTACAGCTCAAGTTTCACCCGACAAATATTTCGTGTAGTTTTACGCCGCCCGAGCAGCCCAACGAGGTCCGCCAGGGTAAAGCCGGGAGCAATTAACCCCGAAGCCCAACTGCAGGGCGAGCACCAGCCCCGGCCCCTCCGGAGCATCCCAGGCGCATCCCTGGGCGTCAGCCGGAGCATCCCGGACCGCGGCCGCGGGCACCAGCCCAGGCCTGGAGAAGGAAGGATTTTTTTTTTCCGCCGGGGAAGCTCGGGCTGAGAAAGCGCTGGGGAAGGACGGGCGTTGGGTTGGGTTGGGTTGGGTTGGGTTGGCCCCTTCCAGGCAGCCCCGAGCAGCTATAAATGGCCTTCTTTGTCACCGCAGCCAAAGCGGCGGGTGGAAAAACGAGGACAGAGCCGCTCCGAGGGGGGGAAATGGAAAACCCCCACCGGGTTGGGGGTCCCTCCTGGGGCCCCTCTGGTCACCCCGGTCCCCGACGGTGCCACACCACGGCGCCATGCCCACAGTGGGGTCCCGCTCTCCCCAGACCCACCCGGGCGGTGCAGGGGGGACAGCCGCCGGTGGGACGGGGGGCTCCCACCCCCGCGGGTGATGGGGGGGGGACGGGGGGGCACGGGGGGGCTCCCACCCCCGCGGGTGCTGTGACACAGCGGAGCCGCGGCGGGGGGGAAAGATGCTCTGGAACCCCGGCGCGGTGGGGGGCACCCACCGCCTTTGGGGGAAGACCCCAACCCCCCCCGAGGCCTCCCGCCGAGGGTGATGGGGGTCGGGGGCGCCCCCCCGGTGCTGCCCCCGTTACCTCTGCCGTAGGCGAAGGGGAGGCGCAGGGCGCGGCCCTGTCGCACCAGGCTGATGTGGAGGTAGGTGAACCAGACGGCGAAGGTGAGCAGCGCCAGCAGCAGCAGCAGCTTCAGCTGCTTCCGGAGCTTCTTCACCGGGAGCCGCGGCATCCTGCCGCCCGCATCGCCCCCGCCGCCGGCCTAGCCCCGGCCCATCGGGCCCCCCGCCCGGCCCGCTCGTTACGGGCCGGCTGCGAGGGCAGCGGGGCGGCGGCGCGGCTCGGCGCGGAGACCCCCGGCCGCCCGGTGCATCGCCGCCGCCCCGGCGCGCCGGTACCCGCGGGCGGGGGAATGAATGAGCGGCGCCGCGGCGGGAGCGGGGGGTGCTGCGGTCCCGGCCCCGCCCCGCCCCGCCGGCGCGGCCGCCACGCCCCCCTCGCCCCGAGCGACGGCGCCGCCGGCCAATCGGAAGGCGGCCAGCGCGGGCCCGCCGCCAATGGGTGCCCCGCGGGGGCGGAGCCCGCGGAGGCGCCGCGCGTCTCCACGCCAACGGGCCGGCATCCCCGCGAGGCGCCGCGGGCGAGGCCATGCGGGGCGCGGGGGGGGGGGGGGCCGTGTCCCCGTTCCTGTCACCGTCCCTGCGCGGCGGGGGGGACAGGGCGGCAGCGGAGCGGCAGGAAAAGAGTCTCCGTGCCGCGGGTGCTGGCGAGGCCGGCGGGACGGGTGACGCGGGCTTCGGCGGGGCCGCCCCCCGACCCCTTCCCCCCCCGCGGCGCGGATGGTACGTTCCCGCGCGGCCGCGGCAGGGGGCTGCGGGCCCGGCCCGGCCCGGCCCGCGGGGGGGCGGCCCCCATGGCGGGGGGCAGGGAGCCACGGGGGAAGGGACCCCCGGGATCCCATCACGGGGTGCAGGGAGCCCCAGGATCCCTCTCGCTGGGTGCAGGGATCCCCCAGATCCCCCCTCGCTGGGTGCAAGGATCCTACGGGGGCTGGGATCCCCAGGATCCCCCTCACTGGTGCAGGAATCCCCCCCAGATCCACCTCGCTGGGTGCAGGGATCCCCGGGATCCCCGTCACTGGGTGCAGGGATCCCATGGGGAAGGATGCAGGGATCCCCCAGATCCCCCCTGGCTGGGTGCAAGGATCCCATGGGGAAGGATGCAGGGATCTCTGTGATCCCCCCTTGCTGCGTGCAGGGATCCCCGGGATCCCCTTCACTGGGTGCAGGGAGCCCACGGGGGAGGATGCAGGGATCCCCAGAATCCCCTCACTGGCTGCAGGGATCCCCGGGATCCCCCTCGCTGGGTGCAGGGATCCCACGGGGAAGGATGCAGGGATCCCCAGGATCCCCTCCCTGGCTGCAGGGATCCCCGGGATCCCCCTCGCTGTGTGCAGGGATCCCCGGGGCCGAGGCCGTTTCTGCCCGTGGGGGCGTGTGGAAGCGCGAGGGCTGCAGCTCACCCTGTGCAAAGCCTCACAGCAATTAACAATAAGACTTAATTACGCGGGCAGCGACCAAGGCCTCGCTGCCGGAGGCCACGGCCCCGCGCCAGGCTGAGACCGGCCACAACTCGCTCCACCGCTGCAGCGGCTGCTTTCTCCCTCCACAGCACGGTGGCGAAAACACNGTTACGGGCCGCACCGCCTTGAAGGAGCCGCTCCTCGGGGCCACGGCCCCGCGGCAGGCTGAGACCGGCCACAACTCGCTTCACCGCTGCAGCGGCTGCTTTCTCCCTCCACAGCACGGTGGCGAAAACACCGGGTTGCTTTTGGGGTTTTTTTTTCTCTCCTTTCCCGCTCCACGAGTTGAGGCAGCAGCTCCTCCTCGCTGCAGCTCGGGGCTGGCTGAAAACAGGCGAGGAATCAGTTATGAGAGAAAAAAGAAAATATGTTCCCAGCTAGGAAAACTAGAGGGCACCAGTGCTCTGGTTTGCGTCTCCCTGCGCTCAGCTCCCTTACAGATGTGGAAGGTTAATTAGCTGGTAATTAAGCCCAATTTAGACAAACAGGCTGGGAGAGCGGCAGAGCCCGGTCCTCGTTAGGAAGCGAACCTGCGCTGAGCGCCGCAGCGGCTGGGGGGGCCGGGGGCTGCGGGGATGCCCCCGCCAGGACGAGGAGGAGGAGGAGGAGGAGGAGGCCGGGACAAAGGGGATCTCTGCACAAGGCTCTCCCAGTGGACGTGGAAGATGCGTGTCCAGGGAAATTAAGCCATTTTTTCCCTCATTTTTCACCCCTCTCCAGCAAAGGGAGCGGGAGGCCGTGGGTCGGAGCACCGCTGTTTGCACAGCCTTCGGCCAGGGGACCGAAGTTTGGCCTCTTCCCACCCGCCAGCGGCCCTGTGGGGGCCGGGAGGTTTGGGAACACCGGTGGGATGTCCTGAAACAGTCCGTGTCTGACCGGTGCCGACGGAGGAGAGAGGCTGGGGCACAATGTACAGAAGTACAGGAGCAAATATTCCCGCGCGTGCCGTGTCCCGGCCCAACTGGGGCACCCGAATGTGCCTTCCCACGGGGTTCTCACGCCCCCCGACCCTTCAGGTAGAGGACGCCGTGACTAATCGCCAGCACCCACGCCGCCCGTTACCAACCAGAGCGAACCTCCGCAGAGCAGCTCCAGCTTTGCGGCATCCTGGCATCTCGTCCTGGCAGCACGCAGGTGTCCCTGGAGCCAGCCCCGCCAGAGCCCCCCTCTGTGACACCAGACCGTGCTGGGAGGGTCCCAAAGAGCTGTCAGAGGGGTTTCGGGTGCTGGCGTTACCTTGGCTGTCCCGGGGGGTCCTTTGTCCTTCACAGACAGCTCGAAGCTTGTGAGAAGCAAAGTCCCTATTCCCAGGGCCGGGCTGCCCTTTGTTTTATTTAAGCATGAACAATCCCGGGGTTGCCAGTAAAACGTTATTACCTCCTTGTATTACAGTGTATATGTGAATTAAGAGGTATTAACCAAGTGAATACACCGTCATATTATAAGGATGGGTTGGCATAATAGTTAGGGAGGGGAATTCTCATCGGGGCGTGACGGGTACGCTCGATCCCTCGCCGTACCTGGGTCCGGGCGAGGGAGCAGCCGGTCCTGCCCTGCGGCTCCTGGCTCAGGGTGAAGGTGCCTCCAAGAAATAGCCCGGAAGGTGCTTTCGGAGCCCAAAAATGCAAGATAACCGAAGTACAGAACAAGATAATTGCATTAGCCATAAACCGTTGTCCGAGACAGACCGAGACTGGCCCCGGCCGCACCTCGGCTCCACCAGCAGTTTAGAAAGCTCGGGGGTCCGTGCCGGGGCGCGGGGCTCAGCGCGAGGGTCTTCCCTACCCTTTGTGTCTCCGCTCTCTGTGTGACCCGTTCTAACTCGATTCTAACTCCATTTCCCTTTCTATGTTTCTTCCACGCAGTAATTAATAAGGTGAACCTCGCCAGGGACCTTACCGAGCCTTGGCAAACCACCCTTGCACTTTGTTAAATTCCATTGATTTTATCGAACTGTCAAATTATTATTTTTACCTTAATAAAACATATTGCTGCTGCTCTCTTTTGAGTGAGGTGCATTCCCCTCATCCGCGACACAGGGGGACGGTGCCCTCGGGGACCACAGGGAGCCAGCACGGGGCTTTTCACGGGTCCCAAACGATGTCCCCAACAAGTGGCACCTCCCAGCCTCACCCCGTATTTGTGGGGGACGGAGTCGGAGCCGGGCTTGGGTCCCTCCGCGAGAGCGGGATTTGTCCCTGGCTGCCTTACAGGTGACGGAGCCGGAGGGGACGAGCTGGCAGCCTGTCCCGGTGCTGCTAAAGCCGCTCTCTCCCCACCAACAGGATTTCGGGAATTTCACAAGCCCAAGCCCTTCTCACGACATCCTGCTTCCGCGTGCCAGCGATGCGCTCGGCCTTGACTTGATGAGGTTTCTGGGAAGAAATCCCCTCCAAAAAATTAAGGGAGCGGCGATCTGCACCACGCCAAAGGGACAATAATCCCGGCCAGGGCTCCTCCTGCCAAAAGCCGTTCCCCTCCGCGCAGCGAGAGACTTCAGGGGCCGCGGAGTTGCGCCCCGTCAGCCTCGGCCGCTTGCACGCACCGAAAATCGAAAGTGCCGGCAGCGGGGAGCTGGGGTTTGGGGCTGAGAGCAGGGAGGGAAGGGGGCCCCAGGGCCGTGGGGAGGGGACCGTATTTAGGGGGTTTATCACCAAGCACCCCAAAACACTCACAGTTGATCCCAGACGGCCACCCCGGGAAGGGACAAAAAAGGGGACAGAGAAAGGGGCAAGGAAAGAAGGGGAGAAAAAGGGGTGAAGAAAGAAGGGGAGAAAATGGGGGCAAAGAAGGGGAGAAAATGGGGGCAAAGAAGGGAACAAAGAAAAAGGGGGCAAAGAAGGGGGTAAAGAAGGGGAGAAGGAAAGAAGGGGCAATGAAAGGAGCAAAGAAAGAAGGGGGAAAGGGGTGAAGAAAGAAGGGGGCAAAGAAGCAGACAAGGCAAGAAGGGGATGAAGAAGGGGCAAAGAAAAAGGGGACAAAGAAGGGGAGAAGGAAAGAAGGGGACAAAGAAGGGGGCAAATAAAAAGGGGGCAAAGAAAGGGACAAGGAAAGGAGGTGACAAGGAAAGAAGGGGACAAGGAAAGAAGCAGGCGATGAAGGGTGCCAAGAAAGAAGGGGGGGAAAGGGGGCAAAGAAGGGAACAAAGGGGGGCAATGAAGGGGGCAAAGAAGGGGAGAGAGCAAGAAGGGGATGAAGAAGGAGGCAAAGAAAAAGGGGGCAAAGAAGGGGACAAGGAAAGAAGGGGACAAAGAAAGAAGGGGACAAAGGGGGGCAATGAAGGGTGCAAAGAAAGAAGGGGGAAAGGGGTGACGGAAGACGGGGCGGAAGGGGGCAAAGAAGGGAACGACGAAAAGGGGGGCAAAGGGGGGGGCAAGGCAAGCAGGGGGCGAAGGCGGGGGGGCGAGCAGGGGCCGGCGGGGATGTCCGTCGCCGCGCGGGGGCTCCCCCGCCCCGGGAAGGGGTGTCCGACGGGGCGGCCCCCCCCGGCCCCGCTCTCGGGGAAACGAAACCTGCGCCGGGCGCCACCCCCCCGCCCCCCCCGGCCCCCCCCGGCCCGCCCCCGCCGCCGCCGCTCACCGCAGCCCCGCGCCCGCCGCGATGGAGCGATCGCTGCCGCCCTACGAGCCGCTGGCGGAGGGGTTGGACATGGAGGGGATGCCGCGGAGCACCGTGGTGTCGGTGGAGCCGCCGCCGGCCCCCCCGCCCCGCGACCACCTGGCCTGGTCCCTCTGCACCACGCTGTACGCCAACGCCTGCTGCCTGGGCTTCCTGGCGCTCGTCTTCTCCGTGAAGGTGGGGGGGTCCCACTGGGGGGGGGGGGGGCGGGGGGGGGGGGGGGGGGGGGGGGGGGG
>RSEF01000005.1:1946877-1965030 GCA_003993805.1 Himantopus leucocephalus
ATTTTCAAAATCAGCAAGGAATCAGCATGTTAAAAAAAAAAAATAAATAAGCAAAGGCTCGCACAGCAAGCTCCCTGCTCAACCCATGCATCTTCCTTCGACTCGCCTCCCCGGCTGCCAAACAGCAGGTGATTCAGACATCCCACACTTAACATTCAGCCAACGCTCACCTGACTCGGGGCCTATTTTGTAACCTATAGTAGTTTAGAAAACTAAATACCGTCCTCTCAAAGGAGGCAGCGCAGCAGGGGACAGAATTAAATACTCTAATTCACTTAAATCAGACCATGGTCTTGCTCCCTGCATTTATATATGTATATAATTAATATAAAAACAACCTGTATTTTGATCATAGAAAGAGGTTGTTAACTGCAAAGCTATGCATTGTATTTTCTGCCTTGTTTTATTGTTTACTTTTTTGAAACTAGTATCTAAGAGGCGACTAAAATAAACTTAGAAACACTGTCTTCCATCTTACCATTTCACCATCTGAACATCTCCATGAAGTTAATTACTTTTTCAATGCGTTGAGTGTCATGTAAATTGCCAAGAAATCAGTTATCAGCATGTCCTCATTTAGATAAAAATACCTGTAAACTCCTCTACTAGGACAAGGCTGGTCTAGTTTCATTCACCCAGGGAGTCTGTAGCAAAGAAAATGGGCAGTGTTTGTGTGCTCCACGCTCAAACCTGCTTTCGGTTTATTTTTGGTGCCACAACCATCAACTTGAAATTCAACAAGCTCCCCTGTTTAACGGCAGAGGAGAGGCTATGTATCTCATCACTCCCCTTGTTAGCTCAGTTTTCACTTCCAACTGAAGCCAGATTCTCTTGTAGCAAGTTTGCAAGATGGTTAGTCGTGTAAACATATTTTCGGTCTAGCGTGAAATCCAGGAACCAGGACGAAAGACTTTCTGGATTGGTTTGTCTCCTGGAAAGAGCAGGTTGGCAGCTTTAACCAGAAAATTGCAAGTAGTGACAAAGTGATGGCAGCTGCCAGAGGCAGCAGAGCATCACGCAAACCTACCTGTCCACCCCCCCCCAAAAAAAAAAAANAAAAAAGCAAGCAAACATGGATACACACCGTATCCTTCCACAGCTTGGGAGTTAAAAAAATAAAATAGAAATCCACAGTCATATGGAACAAGACAAAATGTGAAGCATTTACAGTAGCCAGAAAAATGAACAGCATACAAAAGAAGTACTTGTATGAGTGAAGTCAGCCTGGATGAATTAAACTGCGTAACCAGGGATTATTTTAGTCTCTACATACACTTCAAAAATAATACAGCAAGAGGGAGACAACACAGCTAAGCAGATGCCCAGCCAGGTAAGCGTTACAGGCATTATGCAGAAAGGCTTATGTTCTCCCAGGCGGAAGTCTCGCAGAGCGACGCGAGCCAAGCTAAGCAGACCAGGCACCGTCCCCGTGGAACCACACAGGGGTTTGGCGACACACCAGCAGCAAGGGGGGTACGGACTCCAGCCACTTCCAGCAGGTTTTATGTCAAAAACTCTGAGACAGCAGTGCCTAAGAGTACATGCACACAAAACTATGTAAGGCCAGGAAGGTTAAAGAGAATTCACAGCAAACCCCAAACTACTAAAAGGCGGGAACATTAAGTAGCTTATTTGTCTGCCCTAGCATTTTTCTGACTTTCTGTATCTTACAGCTAGCTCTTTACCCATTTAAACACTGGGGCATTTAAGTGAAATAACTCAAGTGTTGTTCTTATAAAAATCCTTGCCCTGCTAACTTAGTTAAACACCCAGCGAGAGCAATCTGGGCGCTCCAGCAGGCAGCGCAGTCCCCACACCGCTCCGCACTGCGGCTCCCAGAGCGAGGGCTTTTCCAGTGCCTGCGACTAACTTCGGGTCCAACTTCTCTTTTTCTTGTGTCACATTTGGAAACTGCAGGTTTTTCAAGGAAATTACTATCAGAGCTTTTATTTTCCAAATCAAGTATATACAAAAATGACCTAAGGAAGGGTGTAAGTATCTCTCTTTGGGGGAGCCCGGGAGGGACGGGGGCAGCGATACCCCGGCAGAGCGGGAGGCGACGACCTCGTTCCATCACCAGCACAACCGAAAATCAGCTTAATGGTTGGGACCACACCCTTATTATCCACTGCTGTGCACCAGTGTTCCTGTTTGTCATAAATGATGCAACAACTACAGTAAAAACAATAACAATCATTGAGAACAACCTGCAAAGGATTTATTTATTAATCTTTGTGTCAACTCTCTAAGGGAAACGAAATTCCAAAGAACAGCCAGGATGGTTTGCTGCTTTGGTTTAAAAAGTTACATTAATAGCTACTGCTAGAGAAAGAATCTGTCAACAAAACCAACTCGTCCCATCTTAGCCTACCAGCAACTTTTTCACAAATAAATAATTTTTTTCTTCATTCCAAATAATGCTACAGCCACAAAAGCATTTCTGAAAGAGATTTTAAAAGAATGTCAAAGCTCTCTGCCCTCCATATACCAACTAATCACGCGACACGCTGGGAATTCTAAGAAAATATGACAAATAGACAGTACAACAAATCTCTTACTTCAACAGCAGTACAGTTATTGTGAAGAGTAAAGTACAGGATGGTTATTGTGAAGAATAAGGTACAGGAAAATACAACAGTTAATAACAACTTAAAACTTATTGACATTTTTACATTCAAAATCAAATTCATTATGAACAGGGAAACAATCCTGTTTGGATATACAGAGAGTTTTGAAACCTTCAGCAAAAATTCAACCTTGGTCATAATCTCGGCAATACATCCAAAATTAGAGACATGAAAGCGAGAGGTTCCCGTTGCACAGGGCCAAAGCAAGCGGTCAGGCCTCAGCATTTCAGAAACAAGAGGTTAACTGCCAGTTTGTGACACGAGATCTCTCTCACCCACCTAGATCACAAAAGAGGAGTCTGTGGCAACCAAAGCGAGGTACGTGCTTTGTACGTGACACTGCCTGAAAGCTCCAAGCACCCACATCTGTAACGCAACAGAAACGTGGCTGTTGGTTTGAAGCCGTAGGCTGCGGTTTAAAATCTGCTTAAACTCTCAGAGATAATAAAAAAGTACCTATTCTTAGATCAGTAACAAGTCTTCAGCACATCTATAAAGGTACACAACGCTGATTAAATTTCTGTACATACTTGTGACACTCCAAAATAGTAACGTTCGTTTTCCTTGCCATAAGTTGGTGCCTCTCATAAAACGATCGCTCAGTAAGAGCAGCACAAAGGCACACACTCGGCAGAGAAAGCAGCACAAGGGATTAAAAAGCAAAGCGTGCTCCAGCAAATTAGTCGTTTTCCTTTGAATGAAAACAGAGAAAAGACAAAGTCTCCGTTCACCAGTTCTACAGAGTTCACAAGTTAATCAAAGTTCCCAAAATGATCTATTTAAAATATTAAACATTTTTATATGTTTAAACCTATTGAAATCTGTTTCAGGTGTTAGTTTAAAACAGTTCCACATAGACAGTGTGACTGCATTACAGATAACACACACCCTAAGCAGGTCTTTTTAAAAAGGGGTGATAAACGGCAACGGGGGGAAGGTGCCCTTATGTCAGGTCTAACTGCGTAAAAGCACAGCGCTAATTTTTGGGGCTGTCGCTTTGTTTTGTGAACTGCTGTACGAGTCCTGTGAGAGCGCTCTGATGAGCCCGAGCTCCGCCACCAGCGTGGGCTGCAGAGCGCTCCACATCAGTGGCCTGACGTGAGGTTTCTCCGCTCAAGTCAAGCAACGTGCTTAAACTCGGTCGATTCTGGCCAGGGAGAGAATCGGAGGAGTGGATCAGCAAATGCAGAACCTCAGCAGGGCCCACTTTAAGGTGGCAAGCTTTCATAGGATGAAATAATAAAAATCCAGCAAATGTTAAGTTTCCAACAAGTTTGAGGAATGTTGCAAGTGCTGGAGGCAGCCCTCGCCCGGGGGTACACAAAAACGTTCCTGCCAGTTTTCAGATCTTCCATCTCCCTAATCTCTCTTTCAGATAAATCCTCACCTCTTCCCCCAGACAGCCTCCTAGAAAATCCACGCTGCTGTGGGGTTAGTTTTGCGGAGACAAGAACCACGTGCGAGGAGCGGCTAAGTTACACTTTGGTTTGAATACCAGCCCTGTATTTCCAAAACTGGCCTGTTTGCACCCAGGTGTCCCCATTTCGGAAGAGCTGTCCCTGTGCCGGCCATCGGGAAAGACTTGTCACAAACCAGAACAAAACGAGAGAAACATCCAGGCAGAGGCACCTACGGGCTACCTTTTCCCGAGCTGCAATTTCTATGCTTTTTGCACCAGACAGGCTGAATTAATTCCTACGAAAGTTGTATTAGCCCATAGAGTCTTCTACCCACCAATTCCTTCTTTTTTTTTCTTTTTTTTTTTTTTTTTAAANGCACTATGACCTTAGTAACTAACATCCTATCCACATGATGGCAATATAGAATTTTTTAGCGCGAGAGGAAGAAAAAAAAAAATCAATACCCAACAGAGGACATTAAAGCTAATTAGATTCAAATTAAAGTAAAGCTTAGTAAAAGCAATTAACCCCTGGAGTCACAATGTAATGTGGCAGCAAAGATGTATCTGGCACCTCCCAACATCTTCAAATCAAGATTGGCTGCCTTCCTGAGAGATAAGCTTTGGTTAAATACAAGCTATGGAACATATTCAGAAATTGGGGATAACGCTGAAATTTTAGGAGAAAATCATACACAATTTCTAACTAGATGATCCCAAACCGGTAATCCAAGACCAGGCTGGGCTGGCATGAAAAGACTCAACACCACAGCACCTTCTGCTGCTAGGACGGGGAGGAAGCTTTCCTTCTCTCTTCAAAAAAGTTGCTGCACACCTCTATACTTATCATTTATTTATTATTTATTTTAGTTAGTGAGATAAATCAATTTACTATTTCCCTGAGCTTTTTTGCTCCTCCACAGAAAGACACCCATCTCCTCTTTCTCCTGCTTCAAGTACATTTAGGCATCTGTCACGGTTACTGCTCACTGGTAACAAACCCCAGCTTCTGCTGGATTCACCTTTTCCCGTACAGAACACGGTCCCAGGAGCACAAACCTGTAAGATGCATCAGCACTCACTCTGCTGCAGGTTACAGAAACGAAGCCACAGAGATGTAGAAAACTCTATGTGGGCATACTTAAAAAAAAACCAACCACCAAACCAAAAGCAGTGTTTTTTCCATGCTAGCTCAGGAAAAGTATCAGGCCTACAGTGCTTCACACTGTACAAAAACTAAAAGTCAAAATCTCAGCCACAAAGAGGTCCTTTGTTTGTATTCAGAAAGCTCATTCTGTAAGCAGACAGGCAAGAAACAATCAAAGGTACTGGAAACAACAGTGAACGTGCTTGCCTGGAACAGCAGCTTGTCAGGCAGCCTGACATTTCCAGCTCTCTGCTAGCAGTAGTAGATGTTTCGAAATTAGTTCAGGGATAAAAGATATAGAGACCGTCAATCCGTTCCATAAAGCTGCTTCCCATTCCCTTTCCTTGACATTTCCTAATGACAAAAAGACCTGTCAAGGTACTGACTGAGCAGGTTCCCACAACATAATTAAAATACAGTATTTTCCAGATTCAAGTTAAGACTGAATAAGAATAGAAGTATTATATACAGCGTGTAACTTGGTTTTTTTCAGAGTTTTATAAAGATTGCAAAAGAGCCGGCAGACAGCTAGAAAGTACCGCCTTCCCCAAGGATCACATCTACAACAATAAAATTACCTTTGCAAACTGAACTACGTTACTTCTAGAATGATTCCTGACTGCGTCTACAAGTCCCAAATTCTTGAAGTTTTCCAAACCGAGCAGGCCATGTGGGTAACCGTGTCCGCTAGCTTCTGAACTTCAAGGAGAAAAGGTACTTTCCATGCTTTTCCACACTGGCAAAGACAGAGGGCACCTACCCTCTTAACTTTCCATTTTCTGTGACCACGTCCCTAACAGGCAGCGCAAGAAGAGAGACTACCAAGGGTCACAGGAAGAAAATCGTTCCTCTGTATAACCTTTATTCTCGGCCACTGTAAGAACCGAGTCGTTCCCAAAGGGCACGCTAACACGCTCAACGCTGTCATGCACGGGTCAGAAGGAACAGCAGGAAAAACTTTGAAACTTTTACACGCATTTAAACTGCTGGCTGCCAGCGCAAGCAACACAGGCTACGAGGGAAAATAAAATAAAATAAATATCTAAGTTAAGGAACAATTCGACTGCCCTCCTGGACGGGACTAGCCGACAAAGGAGAAGCTCCTTAAGGAACAGTGGCACATTCAGACTTTCCAAAGAACAATTCATGTGGACAAATTAACCGCGCTTACAGCCTTTGTTTTAGGATGACAATCCTGTACCAGTGGCCGACTGCATGCTGGCCCCTCACCCCCACCACAGGAAAAAGGTGCAACAAAGTGAGATTATACAATAAAAACAGCAATACGTGTTTACAAGGCATCACAAAACGCCTGGCGAGAGCCACCATAAGCAGACAGTAGGAAAACGACGGCTTTACCCATTTTCCATTTATGAGACGGCACTACTCCGCAGACCTCGGCAGGATCCAGTTATTCAACCGCTCGCCCAGCCTACATGTGGCAATGCTAGCGTGCTCTCCGAGAAAGCTCCTCGTGCCCTCAAGATGATGATGTCCTTCGGCTACACTTGCCCGTGTCAGGCTTCTGCAGAGACCACCCTGCGATCCAGCAGCATTTAAGCGTTTCTTTGCTGTTTGTACTGGCAGAAATATCACCTAGAATCAGCGGCTTCATCAAGATCAACCCCCTCGGCTCCACCGCTGCCCAGACTGGCAGGGTGAGAGCCAAGCGCCCTCCCCCTCCTACTCCTTAATGTCAGACTCCAGCCAAATCATATCGCCCTCAGCTCGTATTCCCAACAAGGGACTTCAGTGTCAGCTTGGTTTCCTTCGCCAAGGACCTGCATTTAACGCACGCAGAAAAACTACAGACGTACATACACGCGCTGAAGTGGATTTCTGGAACAACTCCAGCAGAGACAGGATTTAGAAGCGCTTTCCTAGGTACAAACCCACCTCTTCCTGCGAGGACTGAGTTTAACACAAAAAAAAAAAAACAATTTGCCCCACTGACCTAACACAGACCGTCATGGTTTTCTGCACTGATTTTGCAGACTGAGTACGCCACAAACCGTATGAAATTACGGTTTAACGGTGAACCTGGCAGTTAACGGCTGGGCTTGATGATCTCAAAGGTCTTTTCCAGCCTAAAAGCCTCTATGGATCTATCCTGTGAAACACCTGAGCGGCAGCAGAACTCCGGTGTAGCAGCTTTGGCTCCCTACCAGGGATCCAGGAGAGACGGTGGGCAGAGAGGCCTCTGCCAGGGGACACCCGGGCGACAAGCCACCCCGCGCTGCTCGCCAGAGGGGCTGCCACAGGAGGCGCCGCCGCCGCCTGCGCTAAATCACTGCTAAATTCCCAGGAAGCAACAATTAACAGTACGGCAGCACGCGGGAAAACGCCTGTAGACGCAGCCTGCGGTTCCTCGGCGGGAGCACCGGCAGCCGCGAGGCAAGAGCGAGGCACACCGCAGCTAAGGCGCCGTAACTTCGCCTTTTTCCTCCGTTTTCCCCGGCCCGACGGGCCCCGCGCTCCGCACCGCCCCGCAGCCGGCGGGGCCGCGCCGCCCGCCCGCCCAACCGGAGGAACCGACGGCGAGGAGCGAGCCGGGGGCAGCCCGGTGCGCAGGCCGGGCCGGGAGGGGAGAGGCGGCGGCGGCTCTCACCAGAAGAAGGTGTTGGTGCCGTCGTCGTAGACCTCGGACTCGGTGCTGCGGCGCAGGCCGGGGCCGTCCCTCTCGGCACCGGGCGGCGGGGGCCGCTCTGCCGCCGCGGCGGCAGGAGGGGCGCCGCCGTTGGGCTGCGGGGGGGGCGGCTGCTCCTCCAGGGCGGCCTTGCCCAGCGCCCCGCCGGGACCCCGCCGCTCGCCGCGCCTCATGGCGGCACCGGGGGCGGGGGGGGGGGGNGAGAGGGGGTGAGGAGGGCGGGGCGGGGCACGCCCCCGACGCGACCCCACGTACGCGCAGGCGCAGAGCGCTCCCAAGGGAAGGGCGGGGCGTCTCCCGTTGCCGTGGCAACCGGCGGGCGCCGCCTCACGGGAGGGAGCGCCGCCGCCCTGCGGAGGCGCGGCCTCCCCCGGCCTGGCCGCGCTCGCCGCCGCGGGGGAACCCCTCCTGGGGCCGCCGCAGGTAAGGGGGGAGGCTGAAGCGCAGGCCCCAGCCCGGAGGAAGAGGGCCCACGGCATCGCCGCTCCCCGCGGGGCCGGTGGCGCCCGCAGCGGGGGGGAAGCGCGGCCCGGGAGCTGAGCTGCGTTAACCCGCTTCCAGGCTCGCTCTGCTCAGCGTCCTCCCGGCTGAAAGGCCCACAAGTCCTTGAGCTGGAGGCTCCAGGGGTGTTTCAGTACCGCGGAACACGGCGGGAGAAGGGAAGCGCTGCTGGCCGAAAGCACAGCAGGCACATTGACCCCAGCGCTGAGGTGACGGTTTCCCCGCAGCCCAGGAGGACGCGTCCCCCACACCACCAGGAGCTAACGTGACCTTTGGGGAACGCGCCCTGCGCTTGTGAACCCTGGAAATAGCGGTGGTGGCTGTGGCGGGCATTGGCTTTGTCTGAGGGGAAAAACAAGCAGAGAAGAATGACGTTTTCTCTTTCTAAGAAAATACGAGGGGGGGGAATGGGTAAAGAAAACAGTCCTTTCAGCTGTGACAGGATAATGTTACACTCTGAGTATGTAAACTTGGCATTTCCACACTGTAGTAGTAGTGTAGCAATATTTGATGCTAAAATTCTGTATCTTTTGGCAAGAGTAACCAAAGAATGCTAATTAAATAAAATGGCTCAATTCTGTATGCACTCACTTGAATTATTCAGGGACAAGTGCTCTTTGCCAGACTGTTGTGCGGCTTTCAAGCACCCCAGACTGTGCTTTCCAGTTAGTCCCATCCCTGATGCTGTGGCTGTCCCAGTCCCCACTTCCTCGTGCGGCGAAACACTGACCGTCTGACCACTTTCACACTGGCAAAAATGTGAGTGTTTTGCTGGCAGAGGTGTTTGTTCCCACACGGAGGGCCTGGCCAGGGCTGCAGCCGCCTGCCAGCGAGGTGCCCGCTGGGCAAATGCGGGCTGCTGGGGGCTCCTGTGACCGCAAGCCTCCTGTATTATAATCCCTCAACCTCCCTCGTGGGGTGTCTTACCTGCAGCAGAGCTTTCCAAATTATTCTTTGGAATCGACACAAGGTCAGGCTCTTCAACCAGAAGAAATCCAAAGGCACCACGCTGCTCCCAGCCTGCAGGGAGACCTTTCTTCTGCAGAGGTGCAGGAGCCATCCTGGTGCTTTCTGCCTTGCCAGACGATGCTACAGGGAGAAAGGAGAAAGCCCTGCAGGAGCAGAGAGATGAACCCGAGGAAGGAATGAGAGGGAATTTATGCGAGTGCAAGTAGATGAGCTGGGCACATGATGGCAGCAGCCAGCTGGGCTATGGACAGGGATCGTGCGGCGCAGCCACCGCCCTGGCTCTGGCAGCAGAAGGTGCCCAGAACCACCAGCTCTGAGCTGTTAGAGCCGTTTGTGTATGAAAGGAGCTTTGCTGTGTTGGCAAAGCCACACTGCTCCTTGTTTTCCTCTCTCAATTAGTAAAGACAGCTTCAAGCCTGTGCAGTTGCCCTCCCTGAGCGAGAAAGATTTAACCAAAGATTCCCTGAGAAGGTGGAATACTCCTGCCCTTTGAGAGAAAAAAAACCCAACAAAACACTGTTCTGCAGATACATAAGGACAATTCTGGCTGCTCCACAGTCCCCTGCTGACCTGAAGCACACTCTCCTGGCCACAAAAGAAATGTGAGTAAAATCTTCCAGGTGTCCCGGGAGTCAGGTCCAGGCCCCCTGGTCACTCACAGCCTCTCGTCTCCCTGCGTCTGTTGACGTGGGCCCATCACTGTTGCTTTGGGCCTGCAGGACAAGTAGGAGTCCCCTAAAGGAGAAAAACACCAGCCCTTTGTGAATGACATGCCAAGGTGAGTCCAGCAGAGCTGATTCCGCAGGCTCAACAGTGTCAATACATGAAAGCAGTGCCCGAGGTCTCCGAGCCTCCTGCACTAGCAGGTAGCGGCACGAGAAGCATTTCCCCATGCCTGGAAAGGAGATTTATTCTCCTAAGCACCCAGAACTTTTTACTGACAAGCAGGGCTTCACCCAAACCACGTCCTCTGCTGTAACATATCAACTGTGGCTCCAGGGGTACCGATAGATCTAAACAGAGCAGGCTTTGGGTGAGAATGCCCCGGTTTTACAAGAGAAGGCAGGCAATTGTGCTGCCACTCAACTCTACAGCAAAATGGCCTTTGGCACTACAGGACCCGGCGTTTCAGAGACGCTCACTGGCCTGGCACAGCCCGAAGTAGAGAACAAGAGGCCA
The DNA here is from genome assembly GCA_003993805.1 of Himantopus leucocephalus. Lineage (NCBI taxonomy): Eukaryota > Metazoa > Chordata > Aves > Charadriiformes > Recurvirostridae > Himantopus > Himantopus leucocephalus. The sequence goes on from RSEF01000005.1 coordinate 1,957,347, forward strand.
AAAAACATACAGCCAAGAGCAGACTTTGCCGCAGAGGCCATAAACCACAGTTGGAAAGTGCAGTTTGGACTTTAGGAGAAGCTTTTTCCTGAGGAGGGTTGCTCAGGGCTGCAACAGGTCACCCAAGGAAGGGGGGAGGAATCTCTCTCAATGGAGGCTTTCAAGACTCGGCTAGAGAGAGCCCTGACGAGCTGATGCTGGCAAGTCACCCGCTTGGAGCGGGAGGCTGGACTAGAGAGCTTCCTTCCAACAGCACCTCTGTGTTTCCATGACTTACGGGGTGCAGCGCAGCCTCCCAGTGCTTTTACCCAGAGCAGCAGCACACCGCACAGCCCAGGAAAGGCTACAGCTCTCTGCTGTCACCTCCAGAGCCAGCTGCGGGCTAGCCTCGCTGCGCCACACTGGCTGGTCCTCTGCCTGCCTTAGTCTCAAATTTCAAAACAGCTTTTGGCCAAGAAAGTGGAAATCTTCCCAACCAGAACCACTCCTGCTGAACTATCCCCGAAGCACAGTTGGTGGTGCTAGACAACAGCAGCTTGAGTCTTCAGACCCAACATATTCTTGCCAGGCTCTCGGTTTCTGGCCAGCTTGCTCATTAGCGCTGTTTTCTAATAGGATTTTTACTAGCTGCTGAGAAATACAGACACTACAATCAATCCTAAAGCCTAACAGGTTCAAGAAGCATTAGCCTGGCTTCATACGCTGCTGCTTCAGCATCACTGGCTCCTGTTTGAAGCTTGTCTTCCCTCTCCTTTTCCAATAGCAGGTGGGATTCAAGCCTTACGTTAAATTTCTTCAGCCTGTTTCATTTAGCAGTTTTTTCCCCAGATACTTCTATCTGCTTTTGACTGATGCCTTCAAAAAGAAGACAGAACGAAAAAGTCCTATTTTTTTTCTTTTCTTTTTTTTTTTTATTTTTATTTTCCCCACCCATTTTGTGCTACTCATTACACAGACTGAACTGCAACTTCTTGTACTAGCTAAGGATATCTCTAGTGCCGGGCTCTCACGCGAAGCCGGGCAGCCAGCTCCTGCCTTTGTTGGAGCAACTACATACCTGGGCAGGATGAACCTCTGCTTCAACTCAGTTCATGAGTGCCATAGAGGTGGTTCAGGGAAACACAGCCCCGCTAACCAGAAAGTTGCAGTTTGGTGCTGAAAAACACCTAAGCAACCTCTTCTAAAGGGTTTTTCTTCTTTCATGCCCTTCTAGCTAGATACACTGGAAGGCAATGCCCTTCAAACTCTTCTCCTGAAAAAAAATTAAAAAATCCAAGACCCTGGGGACTGAAAAGAGCAAATAAATATTTTAGCAGCATCCTAAATGAGGGATGCTTGCATGCAGCACAGCCTTTGCGTGCTCAGAAGAGGAGCTGCCTGTCAGAAAGCGTCATTGTCGGGGGGGGTGCAGGCAGGCACCCTCTGTCTAGCTGAGGTGGTTTCATCCATGAAAGCCCTCAGCGGTTTGTTACATTTTGGGTGGAAAATACCATCTCCGCATCCAGCCAGGATTAACACGTCGAGGGAGTGCTCCTGGAGAGCTTCGGTGCCAACTCGCCCGGCGCGGGACAAACCACTGCCCCGAGTGGTTGGAGTCTATCGGGCCGATGCGATGCCGTGGTGGATTAGGATGGGGACACGTGACCAGCTCCAGCAGCAATAACAGCGGAGGGTGATAATATCTCAAATAATTCTAGCTGCTTACAAAAGGTGCACGCGGCTGCAATACCTCAGCACACGTATGAGTCAGAGCTCCACAACACTCCATGTCTTAAGCAGGTTTTTCGCCTATAAACTGGAAGGTACATCATCTCCCTCCTGGATTTTAGTTTTTCATGCTGCCATCCTCAGCACCCGTCCACCAAGAGCAATAAATGCTGAAACAGCACATTGCAGGAGGCTTGCCTGGGAAAGAAAGCGCTGAAAGAGGAACACCATCAATTCGGCCGCCTGCCTTGCTGCCAAAGGAGCTAAATCTTGCCTAGGCAAAGCCAAATTCCTCCTAAACAGAAGAAGAAAAAGCAGATTCCGAGTGCCACGAGAGATGCTGTGGGAGTCGGATACCTTGGACAAAGCCGATCAGCGGGCACAGACTCACCTTCCCCACGGGCTAGTAAAGCCCCCGAGTTCTCGGGACTGCTGCTGGGTGCCCGCAGTCTATCAGCCAGCCCGCAGCTGGCCTGTCTGCCGAGCAAAGTCCTCCCGGTCCTCCTCCGCAGTTTGCAGGAGCAAGAAACAGATGTGCAGGTGGAGTGACGTGGCTGTCCCAGCTACACGCAACCCCATTTCGGTTTAACCCAGACAGTGCTCTGGTTGCAGAGATCTTCGGTCTTCCGTCAGGAGACGTGGAGAGCACCGTCGATCCTATCTTACAAGGATTCACTCTCTCGCCAGGTAAACACACACCCATGGAGAGCTGCTGGTGATAAAGACGGTTTTCCCCTCCTGGCCAGCCCTGCAGATTGCCTCTGGGAGGCTAAAAGCCTGCCCGCCCCTTCCCCTGCTCTGCTCTTCATTTCACACACAGCAGGGAATTTGGAAGATGACTTTTTCTTTTATTCGTTTTGTTTTCGGTTTTTTGGTTGGTTGTTTGTTTTTGTTTTTTTTTTTTTAAATTTGCAGGTCTGATTTGGAGTCTGTTCAAGGCACTTGGCAAAGCCGCCGAGTGACGCTAGCTTGACTGGGAACACCACTCTGGAAATGCTGGCTGCCTTTCCTGCCAGGACGCAGCGGGATTATCCCCGAGGACTGACTTTATTTGAGGGCGACCCACAGCGATGCTGTTGGAGAGCACAAGGGGATCCAGACCAGTTGCTGGTGCTTCTGCTATACCCTGGAAAGGCAGCTCGGCTTGCTGTGGAAACTAAAGCAACCAAGAAACCCAGAAAACAGATACAAGGAGAGCTGTCAGACCTGCCTTACACATAACACCCTTTTCACTCACTCTTTTTGTAAGAAGAGAGTTATACCCTGCTCCAAGCCATAGTCCCAGAGGGAGCAAGCCTTTGTGAACAAAAAAAAAGCACTCAGTGATTTGGTTCCAATTTCCAGTGGGCCACAGCTGAGTATCCCGACACAAACGCCATCAGGAAAGCAGAGGCCGAAGCAATCGCGCTCTGGGAAATCACATCTACTTAGAAGTGATGAGGTTTTAGGAGCAGGGAAGCGGAGGGCTCTGTGGTTTGGAGGAACATTCAGAGCACACTTTGATGCTTTCCTCTCCAGCCAGAAGGAAGGTGGTACTTGTTCTTAAGGACTCTTAAAATACTTACAGACGTTCCCGTAATCGTTGGTGCCAAACCCTGATGCCCCTCATGTAACAGCACCATTACACACGGGGAACAAAAGCACACGACTTCCAGTGCTGGTTTTGCCAGCCAGCAAGGCGTGAAGAAAGGGTTCCTCCGTCTCTGTCCAAATCCAGAGTTTCTCTGAGGTTCACGGAAGGGTTTCTGAAGGCCACATAGGGAAACCAAAGTTGTGGAGAGCAAACCGGGCCACTGTCCAAGGCAGGGGGGACGAGGGCTGCGTTCAGGTGGTAAAACTGTGGAGCAGCCCCCTCACTTACCTGGAAGCCCGTGCTTCGCCTCTTTTCCTTGTCCTGGCTGTTAACAAACTCGCCCCTGGCCCCGTCCCATCCCCTACCTCCCACAGCCACATCGTCTGTGGAGCCCAGGCTTCACCCCAAGAACGAGGCAGGGTACGTGCAGCTCAGCTTTATTTTCTCTTTCTAGGTTTAACGTGTTTTTCCCTCCTTGTAAGAAATAGTTTAACGCTTTCTAGTGCTTCTGCTAATACCTCCTTTCTCCTTTTCCCTGTTGGTGACACCTCTTTGGGGACAGTCACATCCTCCCTCCTTTCGGCCCCTGTTTGTGACACCCCTTTGGGGATGGTCACGGCATGCAGCAAGCGGCGTTGGCAGCGAGGGTGGCCGAGGAGGAGACAGCGGCAGCAGAGCGCTGAAGCTGGCGAGAGGAGCTCGGCCAGGCTACCTGCCCGCTCTGCTGGGCGGTACTGGGCTCGCCACTCCTTCGAGCGAGGGTGAAGGGCAGCTTTCTCGCCTCCTCCTTGATATCTGCCCACTGCCAGGCAGAGGCCGCTCCCGCCCAAGGCGGGCGAGAGTCCCACACGGAAGTCAAGTCACCGCTGGGTTCACATGAGACCTCGGGCGAAGGAGCCGGGGAAGGAAACCACGCTCTGCCAGAAACCCCAGGAGCCTCGCAGCTTGTCCCGCCTGCGGCCGCTTCCCCCCCTGCCCGACAGACCCCTCCTCAGAGATCCCCCCGGAGGAGCCAAAGGAGAGAGAGGGAAGGAGAAAGGCTCCCCGCTTCACCATGCAGGTAGGAAACAGAAACCGCTCGGCTATTTCCAAGAGGTTGCTTTGCAGCACCTCGGGGCCACCTGCGGCTGGGAAACACGGGATGCTCCGAGCTCTGATCTCTGCCACTCACGTGCTTTCAGCCTTTAAAGCCCTCGAAACGTACCACAAACCTCCCGTTCCTCCTCCCAGCGAGCAATCTCACTCCTGCCGCGAAGGCGCGGCGGGGAAAGCGGCGTGTGCTGCTGGCTCTGCAGGTCCCGCGGCCGGGGCGCCAGGCAGAGCCGAGCCCACGCGCCACCCCAAGGTGCGGCGGGCTCGGGCCGGGGGGGTCAGGCACGGCCCCAGATGTTGGCCCCGGAGTTCAGAGGTGCCGGGGCGCGGGTCAGAGAAGGACGGTTTGGTTTAGAGTGGGAGCAGGTCTTTTGGCTTGTATAAACGCAGGAAAAAGGCACTGCGTCCGGCCGCGGGGGTGACAGCCCCAGAGGTTTCAGGGGCACCNATCAGAGAAGGACGGTTTGGTTTAGAGTGGGAGCAGGTCTTTCGGCTTGTATAAACCCAGGAAAAAGGCACTGCGTCCGGCCGCGGGGGTGACAGCCCCAGAGGTTTCAGGGGCACCTGAAATAAAGCAAAGGGAGAGGGGGAGCTGAGAAGTTTCGTTTCTCTAGCTTGAAGGAAAAGATGCGGTTTTCTTTTATTCAAAAAGCCAGGCAAACTCTCTAAGAGTGGGGCAGGCAGCAAATGTACAGGCGTACGACCCGCCTGTTCAATTAGAGATTGTCACATTTCTTAGGAAGCCGTGAGGCAAGGCTGAAGCGCTCTAAGGGAAGCGTTTGTAAGAAACATCCCCGAGATAAGAGCGATTTGATCATCTCAGTGTGGGTGATGGGAACCACCCAAACCCTCACCAGTCCACAATTAGAAAGGAAAACAAGGATGCCAGATCCTGTCCGGGTCCTTTGCCTGAGTTACTCACGCAGGTGACTATACCTCCGGCCCAGGGGTGCCTGTTATCGTCTCTCTAAAGGATCCAGTACCCTCCCACAAGGGGACAAGGACCCACTGGCACAGCTGGAGAGGACCCAGGCACGCTCCACGGCACACAACCCCTTTCAACATTGAAATTCCTGCTTCCCATCGCGCAGGTTACTTCTCCTACACCTTTGCCCAGTGGGTGTCCAACCCTGCTCCAAACACGGGGCAGGAAAGAGCGAAACAGGCACCGTCCTCCTTGATAGCAGGGATTAGAGTCCAGGGTTTACACCGCTGCTTCATGCCTGCGCACGGGGCTGATCGGACTGCCTTGTGCTGCCAGAGCAAAACAGCCACCGGCGCACAGTGTCGCTGGTCCCCCGGGACTGAAAGAAATAAGTGTGGGAGCAGCAGTGATCCCAGGTCCCCGCCTCCCGCAGCTGGCCCTGCATACAAACCACTTCTGGCCCCAAAGCAGGCTGGGCTCCCGCGCGGCAGCCCCAAGGCTTAAAGCAGCCCTTGGCTCACGAGGATGCCCGCGACCACCGCGATGAGTTAAACCTGCCGAAACGCCGCTCCTCCCTCATCACAGGGTTCCAAATCCCCCTCTGCAGCTGAATGCAACAATCTTGATCTGTTACCGCTCCGCAGGTGGGTACTGGGAATCGCCTGTGCTAATCTGCAAGTAACTCGCAAATTCCTTCCCACTTCCCAGTCCTACGCAGAGCGGGTACCAGGCGGTAAATCACGTTGCTATGGGAACAGAGAGAAAAGCCAGACCCTGCTACCACGACATCCTGACTGCCCAGAGCACCGTACGCGGGTGGCCTGGGACGTGTCCCCACCGATTCTTAGGGTCTGAGTGGAAAATTAAAAAGCAACAAGTCCCTCATGGGATTAAAATCAGCGCTTGCTATTTTGGGAGCATGCAGAAGCAGGGGCAGGACCTGGCTGTGTCAGACCAGCAACGTTACGACTGGGAATGCCGACGGAGGAAGGATGCTCTGCCGAAGCTCCGCACGCCAGCCCCAGTGCTGTCCCCGTGGGAAGGGGCTGAAGCAGGGGCAGGGGCTGGCAGCACCACCGGGGGCGTGGGGGAAGGCTGCCCGTACTCCAGCCTGCCTACACACACCCAGCCCCATGGCTGGGTACGTCCCATCTGTGAGCCTCCCTGGGTAACCCCATCAGCCGCCTCCCCGGCTAACGGACGTGCTGGTCAGGACGCTTTGACTCCCGAGTGGGGGACCGTTCCCGCAGGCAGTGGGGCTGGGGACCTCCTGGGAACAGGCGCTGCCATGCTAGCCCGTCCCGTCACCGCGTCCTGAGCCCTGCTGGGGTCACCACCAGCGGGACAGCTGTGTAGAGGCGCTGACCCCGGTGGCATCTAGGAACACCTCGAAACCCCCCTACCCACAAAGGGCGCCCTCCTCCGCGTCGCGGGGGCCGCGGGTCCAGCGGCAAGGCTGGCAGCCCCAGCGGGCAGCCTTTGCGGGATGAGGCCGGCGCACACGCAGGCTGAGGGAAACCAGCCAGGCAGGAATGAGCCGACGCGACCTGCGGAGAGGTGGTGCCGGCCCAGATCTGTGCCAGCAGCAGAGCATCAGGAGATGGGGCAGAGCCCCAGTGGGACTCCTACTCCCTCCCCTGTGCCCAGGAGGGGCTCTTGGCCAGCGACAGGGAGAGCTGCCGCACCAGCTAGGTGCTTACCCACCTGGGGAGACCAGCACGAGCCAAAACCCAGTTCTCCCACCCCAAAACCTGCTTAGAGCTTTGGTGGAGCAGGTAAAAGCACTATAACCCCCCCTCTGCATCTTGACCTAAATGGGGTACCTTTTAGCAGTGCGAAGTTCTGGTTCTTATTGCANCTGCAACAGCACCTCTGGGGGAGGCTGTCCCTCTTCTCAAGCCTTCTCGCTTTGGCTTCCGTTCAGCAGTCTTCTCACGGCCCTTTTGCTTTGGGCGAAGCCGGGGCCCTAGCTCCATGCCAGAGAGAATTTGGCAGAGCGTTTCAGCCCTTTCCTCATCCCAGTCTCTCCTGCTCCCATGGCCTCATTCTTCAGTGAAAGCTTGGGACCCAGATCTTACATCAGGGCATGGTTGCACCACCACCACCGCTCTGCTCCTGAGATTACAGCTGGATGAACTGGTCTGGCTGGCCACTCTTTCAGGACACATCTTTGGTGGCAATACCGACTGACGATCTCCCCATCCCCTGGCAGCTCCTTCCCACTTTTGTGCTGCGTCACCATGCCCTCGGGACAGGCGGCATAACTGTTTGTGACCGTGAGTCACATCAGAGAACTGCAGAAACCCCCAAAAATGCTGGTTTTAAGATGGGATCCATTCCCTGTCCCTGTCACAGCAGCCCCTGTCTTTGTGAAACTCACTGCGTTC
>RSEF01000005.1:1973728-1996107 GCA_003993805.1 Himantopus leucocephalus
AGGGACTGCGGGCGGGGGGGACCAGGTGGTGCCGGGGGGTGATGTGTCCCTGAGGTCCCACCACCACCTTGCGGCCACCCCCGGCCCGGGCCCCCAGCTGGTCTCCCCCCGCACTGAGCCCCCCACTTGTCCCCACAGGCCCGCGACTGCAAGGTGCTGGGGGACCTGGAGGGTGCCCGGCGACACGCTGCCCGTGCCAAGGTGTTGAACATCATCTGCTCCCTGCTGCTGGTCGTCGCCGTGGGGACCATCATCACCGCAGTCATCGTCATCCTGTCCCAACCCACCTGACCGCCGCATGGCCACCGACCTGCTTGCTGACACCCCGGGGGGCTGCTTCTCCTCCCACCCCCCAACCCCCCCCAAGATGTCCCCACTTTGGGCACGTGGAAGCGGATGGGTGGCCCAGGTTGGGACACGGGGGGCAGCCCCCCTCTTCTCTCTGCCTTGTGCGCCTTGGCAGGGAGCTGCTCGCTTCCTGGGCGCTGCGACACATGTATAAGTCACCGTTGCCACAAGTAAAGCTCGTCCTGCCAAACACCCCTCGCCTGTCGCCTTATTCACGGTGTGGAGGGAGAAGAGGGTCCCTGCACATCTTTGGGGCAGCTTCCTCCTCCTCCTCCTCCTCCTCCTCCTCCTCCTTCTCCTGCTCCCCCCCTCCTCCCACTCTCTGCCGTGGTGCAGAGCACTTCCAGCCCACATCCCAGATAAGTTTCTTCCTAAAAGCTTAGGCATGGCAGAAAAATGAAAGAATAAAAAAACTTCTGTTTTTCTGGCACTACACACCCCATCCCACCACACAGCCCCATCTCCTCCCACTTCCAGGGAGCCCTGTAGAAGTTGCTCTTCCACATTTTGGTATTCAGTTCCCATTTAATGCAGCCGGTGGCCCAAACACGCTGCGAACCAGGGGTCTTCCCAGCCAAGCCTGCCTGGAGGGATTGGGCTGAAGGTATCGGTGCGAGCCAGCGCANGGGTGAGGGTCGCTTGGTTTCAAAGTCATGGCTCCATCCTGATGGTCCTCCCCGAGCACTCGGCCTCTCCCTCAGTCGCGCTGGAGCCGTCTGTGCCCCTCATCACGGGAGGAAGGCTGGCTATAAAAAGCCCATAGCCTCGCAAAACCGAGAGTGTTTCTCCTAGCTCCCGGCCAAGCCTTTCTGATAACCACAGCCCGGGGAGGGCTGTAATTTCTTGGGTTTATATATAGAGGAGACAAGGCCGTGCCATAGACAAGGACTATATAAAGGGGCCGCCCTGCGCCGCTCCCCCAGCCAGGCTGGTGCAACAGGAGAGCCGCGGGGTGCCCCTCTCCGTGGCCATGGACACCTCCTACCCGCGGGAGGACTACCTGCCCGCGCCGTCCCACAAGCGGGAGGCATCTCCCGCCGTCCTCGTCTCCCCGCCGCCCCGCGACCACCTCATCTGGTCCATCTTCAACACCATCTACATGAACTTCTGCTGTCTGGGCTTTGTGGCGCTCGCCTTCTCCGTCAAGGTATGGGCGCCGAGCGGGGATGGGAGACAGAGCGCACGGGGTCACCTGGGAGCCCTCCCCATGCTGACGCCAAGGGATGGGCTTCCCGAGGAGGCGCGGAGCATCTGAAATACCTCCTGGGAGGGCTGGGGCGGGGGACGAGCCCCCAACGCCCTCAAGAGGCTGGGTGCAGGTGACACCATCCCCTGGTAAAGCCCCCACACTTCTCCTGCCACCTATTAATGAAGCCGTGAGACCCCCCCCTAGATAACCACAGCCTCCTGCCACTGCTAGAGGACCAACTGGTGCTTCCTAGGAGGTGCTGGGGGGCTGCGATGCCCCCGGCCCCTTCACCTGCCCTCGGTCAGGAGCACCTCCAGCTGGATGGGACCGGGGGGAGAGATGGGGGAAAGCGAGGGCTGGAGCTTGTGAGGCTCCGGAAGAAGCAGGAGAGAAAATCCCAGCGGCAAAGAAAGCGGTGCCAGAGGGGAGCAGCAGCGCGCGGAGCTGTCAGGCAGCCTGGGATGGATGGAGAGCCGCTCTCTTGGCTGGTGGGGAGCTGGGCAGCAGCGTGGCACTGCCTGGGGGACTCAGTTGTGGGCTGGGAGGGTGCCGAAGCCACGTCGCCGGGCTGGGAGGAGGCGCGGGGAGGGAGCTGCGGGCAGCCCGGGCGCTGCTGCCCCGTCTCTCGGCTGTTGCAGGCGCGGGACCGGAAAGTGGCCGGGGACGTGGAAGCCGCTCGGCGCTTCAGCTCCAAGGCCAGGTGCTACAACGTCCTGGCCACGGCGGGGAGCGTGGTGCTGCCGCTGCTGCTCGCCGCCCTGGTCATCACGGGCGTCATCCACCTCTCCAAGCTCGCCCAGGAGTCCGTCGGCTTCTTCACCTACCAGTTCAGCCCGAGCGACGAGGCGGACAAGTGACCGGTGGGCGAAGGGCTTGTAGAAATTCCTTTGCACCACTGGTGGCCCCGCCAAAAAGACCACTGGTCCAGCGTAACCCAGCCACCACCCGCCTCTGCCACCCAAGGCCGTGTCCGCAAGCTTTCGTGCCCACCGGGCAGCGCGTGGCCGGGGGGGTAGGCAGCCCCACAGGCTTCTCCCACACCACCGCATCTCCCCTCACCCTCCCCTGCCCGGTCCGGCACCCCCAGCCCTGCGGTGCCCGGCCCCGGCCCCCGGCCACGCTTCTTGGGGCAGCTCGATTGTTTTTGTTTACCTTGCTGGGTTTTTTTAACTCCCTTTATCCTGTGTGGAGCACAGCATCCCTCCAGCCCCGGTGATCACTATTTAAATCATTAAATCATTTCACACATTGCGAGTCTTCTGCGTGCGTGTGTGTAGTGCGGGGGGGGTGCTAAAGGGACAATATAAATTCGGCTTTTTTTGCTCTGATCGTGCTCTTCGCGGCCAGGGGAAGGAACAGCCTCCGTGACCCTTAGGGCCACCCAGCCTAAAACGGCCACAGCCCGTCGGGGCCTCACCTGCCAGTGGGGAGGGGAAACAAGCAGAGAAGTTTCTCGGCCCCACGGGGACACCCTCAAGCAGATGAGATGTCACCCCCTCCAAGGGGAGGCTGAGACCTGCAAACTCATTGCAGGAAAGCAGAAGTCCCCTGGCCGGTCCCCGAGCGAGGACAGAGGGGGTAAGCACGGGACGCAACCCCACTGCTCTGCACTACCCCCCTGTCGCCCTCCCCGGCCCAGAGCAGGCTCATTTTGGTAGCTGGACTAAAAGGATCCCTTTTGTGGGGGGAATGGATGACGACACACACTGACACCCCTTTTAGTGCCCCCTGAGACCTGGCTTAGAGCTGGGCTTTATCCCCAGCCCCCCCCAAAGCCAAATCCAGCTGCAGCCCAGGGGGCTGTTATGGGGGGCGAGGGGACGGAGGGGTCCCTTTGTCCTGCCCTGCTGCCGAGAACTGCTGCTAATTAGGGGTTGAGTGACTTTTGAGGAGGCCTGACGGAGAGCCAGGGTAATTATAAGGCGGAGGAGTCGCTTTGCCTCCCTCCCTCAGTGTTCCCACATGCTGCCCGCAGTGGGGAGCGGCCGCAGGGCTTTTTATAAACTCCGCGGGATTCGGCCGAGATTCCTGGGGTTTGTTTGGAGAGGGGCAGGGAACACCGTCGCCACCCCCTCGCTTTGACCCACGGCTGGGAAACGGGGCACCAGAGCCCGCCCCAGGAAGGGGGTGCCGCAGGGGAGGGTGCCGGGAGGGGCAGAGAGGGGTGTTGGGGGTATCTTGTCCCCCGTGTGCACCCGCGCTCCGGCACAGCCCTTCCCCTTCTCTCCCTCGGGGCTTTCTAGGTCACTGGAAATGCCTTAAGCAAACACACAGGAAGTCTTTGCTTGCCCCGACGATGCTTAGCTGGAGAAGAGCTCTGCTCAGAGCCCAGAAAAACACCGCACATGTCATCATCAGCCATAACATTAACACTAACTGGCGCCTGGGCTTCCTATAGCCCTTCAAATGGCAAGTTACAAGGGCTTTACCTCCAAAACTGCTTGCCAAGAGAGACGACGGTGTAGGTAACGGGTTAAAAAAGCGACAGGGGTGTTGTACGCCAAGTAACTCAAAAGAAAAGGAGCTGTGCGCTGCCCGAACGGGGATAAAATGCTTTTGGGGGTGTGCTTTGTGACCGATATTAGTGCCAAAACAACGCTCCGCTCCAGCCCTGCCTGCGCCCACCCCGCCACGCAGCCACGGCAGAGTCTGGCGTTCCGGGGGTCCGCTGCGTTCGGGGGTCCCGCCTGCTCGGCGTAGGGAAACCCCAGAAGCCGCTGCAGCTGAGGGATCCTCCTCGATTTGCTCGCTGGCAGGCGGGAGCGACGTGGCGGAGCAGCGGCGGCCGAGCCTCCGCAGCCCTTCCAGCCCCCGGGGGACGGCGAGGACTGCGCCAGGACGTGCTGGAGGAGCCCGGAGCCAGCGCGCGGCCGGGCTGGGCTAAACCCAGATTTATCGGGTAGGGGCACCCTTACAGATGCAGATGTTCAGAGCGTAAACAAGTCACGGGTGTTTAGAAAACTCATGTAAAACAGTTGCTTCCAGGCGTGATATCACCTCCTCTGCTAAGCGAGGGATGTTGAAGGCACGTGAACGGGAGCCGGGGGGCTCAGTGCCCCCGGCGCAGACAAGGATGCTCAACGTCTCTCGGGGAGCTGCTGCCACCCCAGCTGTGGGGACAGCCCCGAGCCCACCACCCACTGCGGCGCCACCAGGACAGACAACACACACAGTCCCGTGGGTGCAAAGGGTTTATGGCACAGCCTGGGACCCCCACCTTTACCTTCCCCCTCTGCCGACAGCCGCTCTGCAACTCCTTTCTGCTGCTTCGGCGGGTAAAACCCAGACCAGCCAAGGGTTAACGCGTCTCGGTGGGCGACCTCTGAATCCAGCCGGCCGCCGTGGGGAAAGAGACGCTCTGCCCTACAACAAGAACCAACCTGCGTGAGATATAGGGGAATGGTTTTTTTCCCCAAACTGTATTTTAGGAAGCAGGCCCAGCGGGTGACACCGGTACCTCCACGCAGGGGAAACCGCTGCCCCGACGCCTCCAGCACAGCTTCCAGGGGAGACGCCGGAGGGTCCCGGGGAGACTCGGTCACTTTGATCCTGATCTCTCTTTTGGTGATGGTGAACTTCAGTTTGTTGCCGAAGTAGGAGATGCCGGTGACTTTCACCCTGTTGATGCCGTCGGGAACGGCGGGGTCGAAGCGGAGGCTGGCCTTCGTGATCCTGGAAAGGCAGGAGCAGGTCAGCGGTGGGAACAAAGGGTGGCCCCAAAACAAAGCAGCTCTGCGGGGTCGGCCACCTCCCCAGACAGCACAGCCTCCGCCATCCCAGCGGCCTCTCCCCTTACTCCACGCATCCGTGGGCAGAAGGAGTCCTTGGTGTACGCCAAGGATCTCCAGGCAAATCCCGAGCATGCCGATGAAGCACCTGCTGAAGAGCTACTCGGGCCGTGATTTCACAGCCCCGCACCCGAAGGCATTCCTGTTCCCCTTCCAGCTCCTCGGCTGGGGTTTGTCATTTCCATTAGGTTGTTTTTGTGCTCTTTTTTGGGGGGGATAATAAAAAAGAAGAGAAAAAACATTTTTTTTTCCTTCCAAGGCAGCTGAGTTCCCTGCTCCGGTGCAGCGGGTGGCTTCAGCAGCAGCTGTGCTGGCAAAACCCTGGGAATGCCCCGCTCGGAGAAGGGGAGGGGAACAAGGCGCAGGAACAAGCAGAGGTGGCCGTGGACCCCAGGCAGGAATTGCCGTTGTAATCTGGTCACAGCAACCTACAGGCTCAGGCTTCCACGTGCTGGAACTAAACTCCAGCCATGCGAGGAGCTCAGGAGACGGCTGTAGCTGGGATTCTTAGGATGCAAGTTCAGCTTCAGCCAAAACACCCATCAGCAAGCATCTGTTCTCACCCGCCGTCGACCTGAAAGCTGTGTGACGCTGGTGAGAACGCGGTGGGAGCTCACCTCACGCCTGGTGGAGATGCTCCTGGAAGTGCTGTCAATTAAACCGTGAGACGTGCCTGACCACTAGCACTGACCCTCTCCCCTGAAATTTGCCATCTCAACCAAGATGTGTCGGCACAGCTCGGTTTTCACCTTCCCTCCGGGCTGTGACCAAAGCAGGTCAGCGAGGTGACCTTCAGAAACCCGCATCAGCTCCCACTCCCACCGGTTTGAAGGGCTTTAAAGTCAGTACTGCTATCTGTGGTCCTTCACCGAAAGACAAAAATCAAGCAAACAGCTTGAATCCCTTCTCCGAGCCCTTACCCAAAGTCAAACAGCACCTGTTTGTGTGTTTTGGCTTTGGACGAAAAAAGACAAGGGTCACTGTTATCTCCTACTCAAATCTTGACACATAAGAACTCTTGACCATCACCTCCACTCTGTTGAGAGGGCTCAGCGGGCTGGAGAGCACTCAAAGAGAGGCTCAAGAGACTGGAGAGCCTCAGCGGCAGGCCACCACGCTCACCGGGGCCCGTGGCTCACAACGGGCAAGGCAAGAGCCCGGCCTTGAGGGCTACATAATGTCATCTCAACATCTGAGGAAACCTGGCTGGAGCCCCAGAGCCTGTGGCTTGAGCCTGTGCCGAGAGGGGCCCAACCTGACACACACAGAGCATCTGAAGACCTTCGAGATTCACAAAACCTGAGATTACGGTTTTCAGCTGGGAACACGGTAGCTCACACCCAGCTCCACCAAGAAACTGGTGGGTTTCTCAGCAGTTTCTGGCCACACACACAGAGTAAAAACACATAGTTAGTGCTAGAAGAGTTTGCTGAAAATCAAAAGGCTCGTCAGTTTGATCCATCCTCAATTAAACTAAGAATACGCTTGAGGGACTGTTGCTTCAGGGTCGAAACCACCAGGCTGCTTTGGATATGAGGCACGGCTTTGAAATTATATGAACAGCTTAATGTTTTTTCTAAGATATTTGAATGCTGCGGCAATGCCAGCTGAGCACTTTCCTCCACAGCGGCTCGCAGAGCCACGTGTGCGCAGATGGCCGAGTGCTTCAGAGGGGCTGCAGAACGTCTTTCCATGCCACATCCAAAGGAGATGGGGTGCTATAGCTAAGCCAGAGGACACACTTAGGCAGTGACATCTAGCTTCCCAAATGTGCAACTAACTCAGCAAGGGACCTGGAGAGTCTCTTACCTCTTCCAAATATGGTTCCAATCTTTAAAGTGGGAATAGGCCTACAGCAGCTCGGTGTGGTGGTAGAGGACTGGGGTCTCCAGTTACAAAAGTCCCCTTAGAAAGACCACAGTGCGCACTGTATAATAGGAAGCAGTCTTGTATTTGCCCGCAAGGTGATTGTATGGACTTTCTCTTCAATTAGTTAACCAAAACGCCAATGTAATTGGTGGGTCATAGTCTCTAAGCTTCATCCACACACAGTGAAGAAACCAAAGCTACAACCACCTGTGGAGTGGGCAGGTCTGGATGTGTTTGATACACAGACATCAAAATGATACAGGTTACCCACAGTCCTGAGATCATACAGAGATGTCCCTCTTCCCTGAAGGTGTCAACTAGTGTTGAAGAGCTCAGTGTTGGCCCAGCTTTGACTCCTTTTGAAGCCAACGGCTTCCAACACTGACTTAGCTGGAGGAAAAATGGACCAAAGCTTACCGCTTCTGGAAACTCCACCCTGTTTTCCACCGGTGGCTAACTGTCCCCAGTATCCACAGTTCACCTGGGATTGTTAATGTTCCTGTTTTGTTCACGACCTGCTGGGAGCTTTGGGGGATGTTCTGGATGCTGCAAGTTCCTTTCTTTTTCATGAGTAAAAACATGTTGCTCCAGCTAAACAGTAAAGTTTCAAGTGATGTGTAGTTGCTTAGAAATGAAATGAGACATAACATAGGCCTCACCTGAACCCCGTGTAGCCAAAGAGGACGGCTTGCAAGAATCCACCCATCCCTGTCAAGAAGTTCACAGCTCCTGACCCATCTGAGTTCTCCACCCAGATCTGCTCCAGCAAGAGAGAGAAATGACTCAACAGCTGCACTGGGACTCTTCGTACAGTTACGTGGGTTTGAATATGTTTATCATCACCACTGTCACTTATCTGGGGTGTTGCAATGACCATGCCCTGCTGCCCATCCTGGCATGGGACGGTGGATGGGCTCTGATGGGTCTCTGAGTACCACCATCTCTGTTCCCTTTCCCATCCCCAGCAGGCAGAAGGAAGCCCGGGGTGAGCACGACCCTGACCTGTGGCTTTGTATTGCCTGGTAGGAAGCAGGTGCCTCCATACCGCTTTTTGGAAGCGCACAGAGAAGAGACAGAGTGTGCAACTGCCTAGCTCAGTATAACAGTAACCCAATAACCCAGTGACCACGAGTACAGTCAGCATAGCCTCCAGGCCAAGTGATGTCTCTCAGTGTGATGGGACTTAGTCGTGAACAGGCAAGACAGAAACAAGAGGTGTTTGTCACAGAGAAGCAGCCACGCCACGCAGCTAACCTTGAAGGGCTCCGTGATGTTGCTGAAACACTTGTTCAGTTGGCTCTGGGCTCTCTGCACCTCCTTTAGCTCCAGCCAGCCCACTGCAAACATGCTCTGCGAGAGAGAAAACGGTCCTTTCACCAGCTGCCATCTCCTCCAGAGGTGTCAATGCCACAGAACCTTCAGGCTGACACCACAACTGCCACCCTGCTGACCCAGCGTGGACATTGCCAGTGCACATCTCTAGCTCTGCACTAATTGTCCACATCCCCTCAAAGTAGGTCTGACAAATCGTGCCCATTGAGGGGGTTGGCAGTGACTAACTCAGATGGGAACAACCACCCCGTGGGTGAATCCCACCTCGGGCTCTGCCCCTCTCCTTACCCAGGTCATGGCTGGCCCGTCCAGCTCAGTGACGGGTTCGTACATCTCCAGGTCGTTTCTCCGGACTTCAGGGCTCATGGGGTGCATCAGCGGGAACCCAAGCAAGACGACATCAGCTTGTTTCACAGGCTCACCTGGGGAAGGCAGTCAGGCAGCGCACGTACGCCAGCTGGGAATAACTGGCAGACTGATTGTCTATTTACTCATACGGGGAACAAACCTGACGCACACAGAATCATAAACTTAGAACAGCAAACACCACAACAACAGGGCAAGGCAGCGGAGCTGCAGGGAGGACAACTCATTGCTGCTTTGCTAAAGGCATACCAGAACAGCAGCTTATGGTTTGTCGAGGCAGGACACCGGCACGGCCCTAACACGATGGCACCCAGGCGGGTGTCACCTAAACTTCAGGTGCAAAGGAGTAGCTCCCACGATCCCGCACACCCTGCCCTTAAACTGTGAGAAAGGGGATATTAAACTGGTCATGCATTTCCACCAGAACCAGCCCCTTCACCTCCAGAGGGCCAGGGGTTGCTGGAAGGGCAACACATGGCACTTGACCTTGGAAAGGTAGACCTAACTGTTTGCTGTGAACCCATCGCTGGCATGTCACCTGCAGCCCAGTACTAAAAGTCTCTTCCTGCTCTCTGTGTTCCCAGATTTCCTAATTTTATGAGCCCACTAATGAGAAACAATCCACCAAGAGGCAAAAAAGACATCGCCAAGCCAGGCTGTCCACACCGACAACCCAAACGCTGCACTTGGAGAGCAACGTGAGAGGTTTTTCCTTCAGCCAACCATTCAGCCGCTGTTCCCATCTTTGAACCAGTCAGAGTCCCCACCACTTGCAGGCTTACAAAGAATGAACAGCGGCCAACTCAAAGGTCTGCTGCTGCCTCTCCGCTCACCTGGGCTGTAACCATCATACTCGGGATGATATTTCTTCTCCGCATCAAAGGGCACTTTGATTTTCTTGGCACAGTCCACCCACTCCTCTGGCACGGGGATCAAGAAGTCCCGAGCAATGTCAGCTGCAAAATTTAAGCTGAAAAGAGGCGAGGAACAATGCTTCATGTCAGGCATAAGGTGCCCGTGACCCCCTCAGAGAGGGGAAGAGAAGAAAGGGAACAGAAAGAACTAACTGAGCCATAACTGCAAAGAAACAGCTATTCTGAAAGAACATGGGTCAAAGGTTAAGCTTGGGGTAGCAGCTTTCATTGCTGGCGTTGGGAGTCAGTTCCTCCGGCTTTAGATGTCTCCAGCTGGCTAATTGCATAGACATTGCACAAACCGCAGGCAGAGAAACCCTCCTGTGAAGTGAAATCCCCCTCAGTCTCATGTGGGCACCCAAAGCAGGTCAGATGAGCTGCCATGGGACCACCTACTTCTTTCCGCTGACTGTAAAGGCGGGCGAAGGAGAGCTCAGGCAGAGGTGTGCGGAGAGAGGAAAGGTGTACCCCATGCGGGAGCCCTGCTGCCTCCTACCCCCGCCAGACTGTGCCAGGCGGAAAAGAGAGATGGGCCAGTGCTGCAACAAGGCACACGCGTTACCTCCGCTGGGCCACGGCGTTGGTGTAAACAGAGTTATCAACTTGGTAGTGATGCTCATCGGGGGGCATGACACCTGGAGGAAGAGGAAGGGGACACTTCACACTGCAGTCCACCCGAGGTTTGGCACGGCTTTGTGCCCCTCCGCAGGGAAGTGGCACGAGAAAGGGGACCCCCTCCAGTTGCAGTGATGCCTGCCCACGTGGCGAGGTGTTGCCTCTCTGCTTCTGGCAGGATCCCACAGCCATCTCTGTGCAACACTCAGCAGAGGAGAACACAAGTGGTACTTGTTGTGAAGGAGAAACAACCTGGCTTACAGCTTTGGCTGATGGGCAGCAGATACCTCAACCTGAGGGCATCTCCCTGGCTTCACAGGCAAGGTGACCTTCAAGTCATTAATCCTTTCAAGTCCTTCAGTCAAGCTAATCAAGTCATTAAACCTTCCCCTAGCTACGAGCTCAGCTCCTTCCTTTGCTGCTTTCGTGCAGATTGTCCCCAGGAGGAGATGGCCATTTCCCAAGAGAAACGTGAAAATAGACATTTAAACATGTGACTCCTTTAGGGGCACCGGGGCTGTCTTCAAGGTTCCTCACACCAGCCTGCAGCAACCCGAGCCTGGGGGCTCTTCTAGCTCAGATCGTCCTGGTTGCATCGAGACCCCTTTGCTCTAACCCAGCCTTCTCCTCCAGACCCTCCTCCCACAAACACCTCTCCTTCACTTCGCGTTTTCTTCCTCAGAGTCCCCTTTCAGAAGCAGCCCATCAGCGGTAACTCGCGCTCGTTAACAGAACGTGCTTCAGCAGGATTGCTGCCTGTGGAGACACCCATTGCCCTGCCAGACATCATCAGCGGTTGTACTTGCTTGGCACCAACAGCGCCAGGTGTCCTTCACGGGGTTAAACTCCCGCAGGCTCCTGGGGGACTTGGACTCAGGTCTCTTAGAAAAGACTTAGAAAAGTCCTTCCTCTCCAAAGCCCTCACACTCTGTTTTCTCTGAGTGCCACCAGTCACAGCAGCACATCTGAAGGCATCCATGCGTGTGGCACCAGCTTGTACCACCATGGACGGTGACATTTAGGAGGTGTCTTATGAGTGGCAAGGGACTGAGAGAAAAAACAAGCGAAACTGTGGCATTGGAAGAGAGCGGAGCCTCTTGTCCCATGTTTGCATGGACACAAACATTATGTGTGAGATATTCTGGAGGGCAGGAGTCCGAAGAGCCCAAGCGCTCCTGTCCAGGCCTGGCTGGAGGGGCTCTGAGCCCTTCCCTACAAACAGGTCTGGCAGTTGCAGAAGTACCTTTGATGTGGTAGCATTGCTCCTCCTCGCTCCACACCATCCTGCTGCACCAGTACTGAGCCACAGCACCCACCAGCTCCCAGCCTCCGTCCTCCCTGAACAGCTTCTGGTCCTGGAGGGAGCCAAAGCCAGAGAGAAACAGGGACATGAGGGAGAGTCAACCGGACCCAAACTCAGCAGGAGGACAGGAGCTCTGAGGAGATGGATGTAGCAAGAGAAAAGGTCAGAAAACTGGCCTGGATTGAGCCAACAGGATGCTGAGCCGCCCACGAGGAGCGAGGACAGAAGAGGCAGGGCTGAAGAAGGGACCCTTGGGGTGCTACCAGCAATTCTGACAGGAGCAGACAACAGCAGAGTTTCTCTGGGAAGGGACAGTGACAGTCACCAGATGCCCTGCAGGCCTTGCCACCGGGCCATCCAGGTGGCACACGCTCCCTTTACCTGTGTGGTGCAATAATACTGCTCAAAGGCCATCAAAACGTCCCCAGTGACATGGATTTCTTGGGCTCCATAGATGTCCTCAGGGCAGACCTCCCGGCCTGTGGCTGCACTTTCCCACGGGAACTTAGCACCCTGCCAGGAGAAGACATCCCTAAGGCAGCTGAGTACAACATCTTGAGATGTTCTCTCTCCCCGGGCCACCACCTGCGGGCAATGCCCCCTGCTCACAGCGCCTGGCTAAAACTAGAGCCAGCGAGGAAGAGCAAAGCCCAGTTGTCCTCCCGGGTGACAGCAGCTGGGTTGCATTGCCCTCAGCCCAACATCGCTGTTCCCACCTTGTAGCCTTGCTCCTGCGCGTTGCGTAAGGCTCCTTCCAGCGTGCGAATCCGGTACTCCAGGATGGCTCGGGCAGCTTCGGGATAAAACAGCAGAATGTTTGGGAACATCCAGGTGTCCTGGAAACACCCAAAACAAGGTAAGATGGTGGGATTGGCAGGTGGGGCACCCAAATGCTCCCACCAGTTTCACCCTTCAAGTCCACCCCTGTCTCAAATGCTCTGACTGTGATTTTGCTACCACTTAATGGTGCTGCCCTGTGGGCTCATTAAAAGGAATAAGTCCACGAGGGAGTGTTTCTGCCCGTACCTGCTTCTCTCTGCTGGTCACCCACCTGGTATCTCACTAGGGTGATCTCAGCAGGACCTCCCATCACACAAGAGAGGGGAGGCAGGAGTTCTCCAGAGCCAGAGACTCTGGGGAGGGTCAAAACCACACACGTCACCAGGAAGAGAGCACACGAGGCCCACAGGACCGAAAAAGCCCTCACCCACTGAACGGCCAGGCTGGGTTTAGCACAGGAGCCTCCACACCATCCAGCAGCGTCTCGTGCTAACGCCACATGATGGTCATTCGCCTGCAGAGCTGCGCGGCCATTCAGCGTGGCTGCTCCGAGAGCAGATCTGCGCCTCTGGCTGGGGCAAAGCCACCCAGCCCAGCCGGCTTGCTAAGTACACACCAAACTGACGTCTAAAGGCTGCCTGTGCCCGTCACAGAAAACACTTCTGGTTTTGCAGTGGTTCGGGCACAACAGGGCTCGCCGGTGCCACCGAAGCTGGGAGGAGAAGGGCAGGTTTCAACCTGCTGCTTTTTAAACGGCTAGAAGTTGGTGGCCGTGCTCTCAGCTAGTCACTGAAGCTCGCTTGGGTGAGCAACCTGAACTCTCCTCGCCCCTCCTCGGCTGGGGGACGGGGCTGCCCTGCCGCGGGGTCCCTCCTGCCCCCCGCCCCACTGGCTACGCAGCAGCCCCAGGCATCTACCTTCAGCTTTGGCAACTTGCTTTTGAGCTAGAGGACAACCCAGACGAGCAGCTCCAGGGATCGAGCTGGGTCTGGGTAGCTGACACAAAAGGAGCAGGAGGATGCTCTCCAACGAGTGGCTGGTGACGAGGTACCCCCTGCCTGGGGGCAAGGAGGGGGACTCCCAGCAGCCTCCTGCTGGCTCTTCTCCATGCCGTGCAAAGCCGCCCCGGTTCCCAGCTAGCACGGCCTCCACCCACCTGGTCCCAGAAGACGTGCCCCCAGTAGTCCTCGCCTCGAGTGCCGTTGGACAAGCCGCCAGGGCTGATGCCGTGGAAGAGGAAGCCCGGGTTCCCCTGGGGTGGGATGGCGCTCAGCAGGTAGTACAGACACCCGTACAGGGCCTGCCTCAAAGGCAGAGGTCCGTCCAGGTCTACGCAGCATCCCCGCCACAGCGCGGCCCACGCGCGGGTGTGGGAGGAGTGCAGGGAGCCCGCAGCCATGAGGGCCACCCCTTCGCTGTAGCTCCTCTTCACCTCCTCTTCGCTCTCGGCCACAGCCGTCAGGAACTCCCAGCATCGCTCCCGCTCCTCCCCGCGCAGCGTCAAGGCTTGTGGCACGGGGGTCCAGAGCATGTGGACTGTGGGACGGGGTCCCCCCTCCACCTCGGGAACCAGCGTCTTCCCGTAGACATAGCTGGGGAGACAGCGAGCAACGGGGAAAGGGAGAACGGAGCAGGTGGGACTCCATGCACGTCCACCCACACAGAGGGGACCTCCCCCCGCAGATGAGTACCGGGCTCCCATTCCCACCTTGCATGGAAGCTCCCTTGTCCCCACGCTCCAGCTCAGCTGCTGTCCCACCCCAAAGCGCAGGACACTGGAATTCGTTACGACTGGTCCCCAATCCCAGCAAGACATCTTTAGAGGTCATCTCCTCCCAACTCACTCTCGTCCCCAACCTCAGTTCTCTGTAATCACGTCTAGTCCCTGTGGCCTTCGTTGCTTTTTTACATGTCAGTGTAAGTAATAATTCTGGAGTTGCAACTAATAAAAGTGTTTCTATACTGAATTTGGATGTTTTTATCTACCTGCCAGGAAGAAGCAGATTTGCGCAAGCCTCCACGCTACTCACCATTTCAGTCTAGCTCTGGCCTTACTTTTGCAATTTATTTCCTAACGGTGAGCAGGGCAGCATGCAACGGCCCCCAAAGGACATGGCTGGGGCAAGGTCCCCCGCTGACCCAAACTCACTGCGCTCCCTGGAAGTCTGGCCCTTGGTTCAGGTCCAAGTCCTGGCTCTTTGGCACAAAGGGAGTGTGGAGCTGGACCGTGATGGGCTGGGTGGTGTGAGCCGAGCGCCGGATGGTGATGCTGAAGGCCAGCAAGTGGACAAGGGAATGGTGAGCGTAGATCTGATGGGTGGCTGTATAATCGGTTGACTGGAGCACGTGGCTGAAGGTTCCTGTAAGCACAGCAAGAGCCACCGGCCTTTTGAACCATCAGGTCCTGATGCTCTACCCCAGACTCCCGTTTCTCCCCAATCTACTGGTTCCTACTGGCAAAGCAACCACCCTTCCCAGGTCCAGACCCAAACACAGCTTTTGACCACACAACACTTAACACTCTGAATCTGGCCAAACCCCTGGGGAATGATTTGTGCCATAAAACCTTTTAACAGGCTGCAGGATTAAACAGCGTTTGCCGAGCCTGGCTCAGCAGGGCTTGAGATACAGTCTGAAAATTGCTCTTATTCTCACAAGAAAGGGGAGTTTTCCACATGTTCCAACATGACTTCGGAAGAACAACACCCTGCAGGTGGACGGAGAACAGTGAGAAGACAGATGCGACCTTGTGGAAGTGGCAACACAGGTAAAGAGACTTTTAACTTCTAGAAGAGGGTCACCAGCAGTTGGAGGGAAAGAGCGATGGGTGCCCGAGATGAAGACCTGACCGGAGGCCGCAGGACAGGCCGATCCCTGCCCGAGCTCTGCTGTTTACCCGTCTGGGTGTTCAAGGTGAAGGTCTCAGCCAGGCTGTCCACACCCAGCGCCGTCATCCTGACATTGACGGGGCTGGGAACGTCGGCACGGTGCGTGTCCCCCACCGCCCCGTTGTACACGCCATTGACGTGGAGGATGTCCCGGTACACACGGGTGCCCAGGTAAGCGTTGGTCACTGTAGCCAGCAGCCGTGGGTCGGAGGGCAGAGAAGCGGAGGTGAACACGGCGGGGTCCTCTTTGCCATCAGCCATTTTCACCGACCTGAGCTGCAGAGCAACAAGAGCAGAGTGAGGTACGAGGGCTGGACGGACAGGCTGAGCGTGGCCGCGTTGGGCGCCAGCCGAAAGCGGGGGCTGCAAACTGCCTCTCCCTGTAACAGCCCTGGGCTCGCCTCCCTCCAGCCTCGTTACGTTCCTGAGGTCTCTCCATTTCTTCTAGTCTCCCCTCCGATGACCACCAGTGGTTTCCCTCCACCCCGGCTCTCCTCCCAGCACTTGTGGCGGGTCTCCTCCACCCGCGCTTATTTCCCCCTTCGCAGTTCCCTCGCTCCCGCTTCGCTCCAGCCCTCTCCCAGCCAAGGCTCCCCCCGGCTCGCCAAACCTCACCCACCCATCAGATTTGTCGCTTCTCCAATTCCCCCCCTCTTCCTCTTCTGCTGTCCTCTCTGTGACAGGATCTCAGCACTTTCGCCAATACAACACAGCCACCTTCCTCTTCTTCCCTCCTCTTCCTCCCAACGCTATTCCGTGACACTATTACACACTTTTCTGCAGCCGCAGCGGCTCCCCATCTCCCAACTCACTGGACCCCCGTCCTCCCCCTCACTCTTGCATCTCTGGCTCAGCCTCACGTACTGGTTTGCTGCAGTACGAGCTTTTTATTTCATCGATGTATATAAATATTTATATATAATATATGAACATATATATAAATATCTATTAAGGATATAGACGCACATAGCCAGTGCTCTACAAAAGGGATCTGTAGCTGGTGCCCGGCCACGCTAAGCACCAGGATAATACAGAGATGATAAAGCAGTCCCCGAAATCCCTCCCCGCCGGCTGCCAGCAGCTCTCGGGAACGGCTCGGTTTCCGCGTGCCAGGCGGTGCCTGAGACTGAACTGTGGGAAGAAATCCTCCTCCTGCCTTCAGGAAAGTTAAAAGCGCAAACACAGCGGGGACGTGGGGGGCAGGAGGTCAGCTCTTGCCTTTGGTCTGGGCTGAGCGCGAGCTCTGGCCGTGCCGGCGGAGGCCGCTGCCGTGGGGCTCCCGCGCAGGGGCGAGGACGGAAGTTACCCAGCTGAGAAAGAAGGAAGGAAATAACTTTTTTTTTTCCCCCTCCCCTCCTTAATAAATAAATAAATTCAATAAATATTGACATGCAGGTATTCGCCCAGATGAGCTCATTGCCTGCGGCGGGGAGCGCGGAGGTCCCGGGGCTGCCCGGTGCTCCGGGGAAGGAGGAACCGAGAGAGGAAAACCAGTGTTCGATGATTTATCATCTAAAAGCCACCGGAGCAATGCAGCAACGGCCCCGGTGGAGAGCTGGGGCCGCTCTCCGGCCGCAGCGGCGCACACAGCTCCGCAGCAGGAGCCGCGTGTGACAACCGCCCTTTGTCCCCGGCCACACTCTGACTGTTTTCCCCGCCTGCCTTTGGCGGGAAGCGATCCTGGCGCCAGCTTTGGCGGGCTTTTCCCGGCTCCTCTCCTCCGCCCCCAGCACAGCACGCTCTCCCGGGCGCAGCGCGGGTGCCAGCGAGCCCCTGCCCCAGTGTCCCGCACCGCGGGCGCCCGGCCCCGCTGCCCCCAGCCCCTCGCGTCTCCCGCCGCCGCCGAAGCCCAGACGGAGCAGCGTTTTACCAAGCTGTCCCCCAAAAGAGCCGGGTCACCTGCTGTTACACACGAAAACACACGTTATTCCCCGGGCTGAGCGCCACCACGCACCGGGGACGCACTGTCTCGGACATGGCAGCCGTCCCCAGCCGGTCCTTCACCCCGGCGCGTCCGTGCCCCAGCTCTCCCCTTGCTGCCATGTGGTTCTCCAAAGGGATCCATGACGGAGCTTGCCCGGTGCGAGTCCTCGAGACGGGCGGCAGTCACGGTGCTGGACGCACGTCCTCCGAGGGTGGCAAAGGCTCAAGCGATCTGTTTCCCTGCAGACCTTTTTTGGAGCCGGCACAGCTCCTGCTGCCCTGTGTGAGCCAAAAAGCAGATCCTGTAACCGTTGGGTGCTACAGCCAAAATTCACCCGACGTCGTGCCCTTCGGCAGGAGGAGGTGGTGGCCCCTCCGGAGACGCTTTCACTCCCCGTCAGACATGGCGGGTGTAGGACAGCACAGAAGTATTGCGTTGCAAACCCAAGCTTGGGGGGGTTGAATAAATAGCAAATTACCATAGATCTAAACAGATATTCCTGCTGGATCCCAGTCACACCTCCAGCTCACTGGAAGATGGAGGTTTCCAGACCCACCCGTTACGCGACCCTACGTCTCTTCTCTCTCAAAGCTTTCCTGCTCGCCGCCGTCGCTGTGAGCCACCCCCGAGCGCGGGGCAGCCCCAGGTTCTCACTCCCGTGGCAGGAGCATCCCTGAGGGTCCCGGCTCAGTCCCACCGAGCGCTGCCCATGTCCCCGACGTGCCAGAGGGGCACCACGCCAGCGCTTTCTCTGACCGAGCCTGGGCAGCACGTTTGGGCCACGTGGAGACCGACCTGCCGCAGCGTGGGGATCTGCGGCGCTGCCCTCGTGGGCCGGGGGCGGCGCGTGGAGCACTGCAGCCAGATGCCGTGCCTCCGGCCGACCTCCTGCCCCGGCGCGCAGAGAGGGGGATTATCTTACTGAGCAATCCCACATTTACAGGATAGACATTACANCCCGGCGCGCAGAGAGGGGGATTATCTTACTGAGCAATCCCACATTTACAGGCTAGACATTACACATCTGTCCCCCTCTCTGCAAATCCACAGAAAAGCCAATGTCCAACTCGAGCAAAGAGGCTGTCAGCGTTAAGGAAGCAAAAACGTGTTTCCTCGGTCCAGAAGCGGCGAAGACGCTGCGTCGCTCCACCAGTGGCCGCTTGGGAAGGTGACAGCTCCTCACTGCCTCCTCCTGAGCGAGGCGGGACGAGTCCCTCCGGATTCAGCCCCAAGGCCACCCCTGCCAGCCCCAAAGAGAACAGGTACGGCCATCGGCCGAGTCAGGAGGAACGCAAGGTCGGAGACCTCACTGGAACCCGGTGTGAGCTTGTAGGGAAGAGAGCGGGGGGCACAGACACAGGCAACGGTGTTTGTCCTGCCTCCGGGTCCAGCCGTGCTAAACGGGACCAGAGGGGAGGCTTTCCATGGGCGTGTGTGGTAACGTGTCCTGGAGCGGTCTTCCTGCCAGAAAACACCCAGGGAGGAAGCCGAGGAAGAGGAGGAGCAGGAAGGGTGTCCGGGTTAAGAAAAAGAGTTTCCGTATGCCTTCCTTGCCAAAACAAGGGGCAGAAAGGGTCAGAGCGCTCTGCTGTGTCAGCTACTCCGGGTCTTCTGCTCACCACCTTCCCAGCTCCACCAGGAATGCAGGCAAAGAGTCCGACGCTGGGCACAGCGGAGCCCTGGATCAGCCCCGCCGCCGCAGGCACCCCAGAGGAGCCCTGGAGAAACCCCGAGGAGGGCAGAGCCCAACCGTGAACGTTTGCTCCCTGCTCTACTCCTTCTGCATTCTCCAACCTAAACCCGCACCTTGCCACAGCAAGGTTAATTCAGTCTTTTCTTTAATCCTGCGGCCGGCAGCCGGCCCAGGCGCGGGCTGAGCCCACGCCGCGCGCTCGGAGCGGGGACCCCACCGAGGCCCCGGGGTGCGAGGCGGCGGGGAGCACTGCGCTGCCCCGGCCGGCACGCGCTCTGCTCCTCCGCTTCATTAGAGGAGTATTGAAGGATCACTTTTCAGAAAAGCCCTTTGTCACAGCAAGACAAAAATTTCCTCAAACTCTGCCGCAGCGTTTTCAAAGGAGCCGGTCTTGCCGTGACTAGAACAGAGGGTTTCTGAAGGCTTTTTTTGGTCTTTTTCCCCCTCATTCATCTGCACAGTACGACTTTCACCTGGATGAGTCAGGGCACAGACAAGTTTCTCTAAGAATTTCAGGGGAAAGCCATTAACCACATCTGTCCTCTGCCACCAACGGTTTCTCCAGCTTCTCAAGGATTTTAACTGGTCCTTTTCTTTAGCTCCCGTTCAAAACAAACCTTGCAAGGCTTTCCTCCTTAACAATGAGATTATGCTACAATTCACAGGAAACCCAACCAAGCCTTCCACAGCTGCCCCGGCCCAACGTGGCCACTCTCGCTGTCCCCCCGGTAGCCCCAGCAATGCTCCTCAAGCTTTTGCCACGCAGCAGAAGGTTGGTCTACCGGAGCCAAAGAAGGTTTCCAGGCAGGTTTTCAGGAAGGGACCGAGGCACGGAAATGCTCCCCCTCCTTCACACCCTAAAACGCCGACCACGCGAGGGGTGGTGGTGAGGGGGTTTGAGCTGCTTGCGCCAGTGCGGCCACGCGCTGCAGCTCTTGTTTGACGGGTCCTTCGTTATCACTTGGTCTGGACTAACACAACCAGAGCTATAACCGCCCACAGCAGTTGGGGCAAGATCAGGAGGGAGATGGTTGCTGCCTGGATGCTTCTTCCTGACCAGGAGAAGGAAGATCAGCTCCCGGCAACACACAGGTCAGAATTTCTATCACTGAAAGCAGCATAAAGAGGCACAGCAGAACGTGGGTTTGCTGTAGAAATTCAGCTAAGGGGGAAGTAGGTAAGTGTGAGATGTCACCTAGGGGGGTTCCTGGAGGTCACTCATTCCTTTCTCTTGTCTCACAGAGGCAGATGTTCTGTGAAACAGCTCAGAAGAAAAACCTTCACTGTTGGAGGCTCTAACCCCCCCCCAGCTCTGTGTCTGCTGCAGAGAGATTACTGACCGTCAGCTGGTTGGAAAGAGGCTCTGGGGAGCCGGGAACCAAGGGGGAATCCTTTGGAAGGCCAGCTGCAAGCAGCAGATGCAAGGTAAGAGGATTCTGTTACTGCTTTTAAATTTCAGCAGTCATCTTTCGTCAACACACATGCGCGTGACCAGCCTCGGGCCGTGCAGCCCATCGTGACGTTTTTAAGGTAAAAACCTGCACCTTCCCGAGCCAGTTGTTCTGGGAAAGGAGCACTGACCTCCGTCCAGAGACAAGACCCAATTTCATCCCGTGGAAGAGCCTGCTGCGACCACGGAGCCCCAGGAGCCGCGAGGAGAGCCAGGGAGAGGAAGGCGGCATTCCTGACTCTGGGGAAGAGAACTTCGAGCAGGTCCGTACAAATCCCGGCAAACTTTCTGCAGAGCTGCTTTTAAGGGAGAGAAGGAGAAAGTTGGGTTATTCAGCAAAGCAGGCACGTGTTGGAGTTGGAAGGGCACCGTTCCTCCCACTGACGAGCACCCACACGTCAGAAGAACGAGGCGCAGGCTCGAGGCTTTCAGCCACTTCCGTGCTCAGGTCAGGCAAGTCGGGAGATGCGTTTGGAAACTCCAGCCCGGCAGCCTTAGAGGGTCTGTGGCTGACAGGCTTTATGAAGATACACCACCATGTCAGGCGGAGCCTGCGCATACGTGGTTTTGAGCCTGCGCAAACACTGAGCCACAAGAGAAGAGGGAGAAGCCATCACCATGGACAGGACACGCGAGGTCCTGCTCACT
Organism: Himantopus leucocephalus; assembly: GCA_003993805.1. Classification (NCBI taxonomy): domain Eukaryota; kingdom Metazoa; phylum Chordata; class Aves; order Charadriiformes; family Recurvirostridae; genus Himantopus; species Himantopus leucocephalus. Next base: position 1,994,836 of record RSEF01000005.1, read on the forward strand.
GCCATCAGAGAAGATCAGGCATCACATCTGCAACAGCTTCAAAAAAAAAAAAAGTACATTGTGTTTTGAGTGTCATAAATTTAAAAAAAGCCCGAGAGAAGAAGAGGTCTGCTCTCCAGCAGAGCATCAGAGAGGTCCCACCTTGCTGGAACGGGGACACAGTTTTTGACCTCAAAGGTGTGGGGAGTCGGGTGCTGCTGGGGAAAAAAACCAAAACAAAACAACACAACCACAAAACACTTAAGGGGAAAAAAAATAATTAATGAGCAATTTGGGAAAATCTTGCCTTTTAAGGGTTTTCCGCTGCCGTGCCCCTGGGAGAGTGGCAGGCCCCGTGCCGAGGGGTGGCAGTGGGGGGTGGTGGCAGTGGTGACAGGCTGGGCAGCTGCAGCCGTCCGCGGTGAGAAGAGCCACGCGCTCGCCCTGCCACCGCCATGTGGGGCTTTCAGCGGGGCTCCCGGCTGCTGGCCGCCCTGCTGCGGACCCCCCGCGTCCCCCGGGCACCCATCTCCTCCAAGCCGCCCGAGCACCCGCTCTCTGCTGCTGTGAGTAGCTTGGGGGGGGGCTGAAAATAAAAAAGGGGGGGAAACCACTGGCTCCCAGGGGTCGGAAGGGCACAGNGGAAGGGCACAACCCCCCCTCTGCATTAGAGCCAAATTATTTTTGTTGGGAGTGAAAGCAAAAAGCAAGGGGGGAGATAAAGGAGGTGCCCCCAGAGCAGCACCCAGGGGGCTGCACGTCCTGCTCCCACCCTGGGGCTCTCGCTTCCATTTTATTTTATCCTTTCAGCCCCTTTTTTAACCTTTGGGGGTTACAGTACCTGCTGATGGTCCCCTGCAGCCTGGGGTGGCCCCCGGGGAGGCCAAGCCATGGGGCAGCCTGAGGACCTCAGGGAGGAGGTGGCAGTCCCAAGGCACACCCTGCCAGCACAGGGGCAGACCTGGGGCCCGTCCCCCCCCTTCCATGGGACACTCACCCCAAAGCAGGCGTCCCCGTGGGCAAGGATGGGGTCTGCTGTCACCGCAGAGCCAGGGCACGTAGGTCCCTCCATCATTCCTCCCTCTGGGGATGATCCCCACCGCAAGAGGAGCCGCGCGGCCGCGGGGACCCTCCTGGGCTGGGTGAAATGAGCTTTTCGCCAGAAATCCTGGCTGGGTTTCACCTCCAGCCCTCGCTCGTGGGGCTTACCCCCTGCTGCCTTCCCGCGGTCTGTAACAAAGTGCTTCATGAGCCTGGAGACTTTTTCTAACCAGATTTAAAAAAAAAAAAAAA
>RSEF01000005.1:1996141-2031492 GCA_003993805.1 Himantopus leucocephalus
AAAAAAAAAAGAAATAAGAGTGTCAGTGGAAGGAGTTAAGCGCGGCCCTGGTGCTCCAGAAATAGGAGAGGCTGCTGCTGGTCGCCATTCACACCGCAAAGTCATTTGAAAGTCAGGCACAGCTGCTTTTGGAAGCACTGTGAGCCCGAGCCCGAGCCTCGCTGCCGACTGAAGGTCACAAGTCACTCCGATTTCCCAGCGAGTATCACGATGGAGAAACATGGAATGATTGGAACACACCTGGAGAGCAACCAGCTTGGTCCACCGTTGGTGGAATCGGCTGCACTTACCCCAATCTCCCTCCCGCAGCCCCAGGTGTGCCCGTCTGACAGCCGCGGGGTTGGAAAGAGCAAGGAGCGCAGACAAGCGCGCTTGATCCATTGCCTTGGACGCAGCACCAGCGTGCAGCCGTCCCAGGAGCCCCGCACACAACGCGGCCATCGTGCAGCCATCCCACTAATTCTTCTGTTTCTTCTCCCACTGGCAGGAGCAAGTCATCGCGTTTTCCGTGATGTCCGTGTGCTTCCTGGCGCCAACAGCCTGGGTCCTGGCACACGTGGAGCACTACAAGAGCAGAGCAGAATAAGAAGCGGCAAGAAGAACCTGCACCCCACTGAGAGCAGAAGTTATGAGTGAAGATCAAACCACAGAATAGACCTTCACCAGGAAGGAACCCTCTGAGTTTGTTCATTAAAATTCACATTAGCATTAAGCATAATGGCTTGGTGGTTTTGCTTCCACTGTGTGCTTGTTCGTAGGGGAACGGGTCTGTAATCCTGCCCTCGTGGACAGCACGCTGTCCTAAAGGCGGTATTCCTTGGGAAGCCAGCCCAGGCTCCGGCAGGGAGGTGTATTTCCCACCCCAGCTTTTACCTTGCACAGTTGCAGCGAAGCACAGGGCAGACACCAAGGAACCACTCACAGCACTAGCAAGGAAGCAACAATCAAGTTAAAATCCTGGCAGGAAAGTACTCAAAGGCTGTAAGTGACCTGTCAAGTGGTCTGCAGTCTGGGTGCTGCGCACGGGACTCTTCCTGCATGAAGAACCTCTCCACCCCCCAAACACACACCAAATTTCCCACGTTATTTGCGTTAGGGGAGCAGCCAGCCAGCACCTGCTGGCGCACCGGAAAGTTTGGGTACCAAACGATACTTCCAGATACCTTGGAAAGGCCTCCAAAACGACTGTCGCAATTCACTTACACCGCGGATCTTCACCCTCACTGCACCGAGCTGCTCAGAGCTTTACGTACAAGGCAGTGCTCGCCACAGCGCAAGAGGGCTCTCAAAGGACCCTCGGGAGAAGACTTTAGTGCCGTTTCAACAGTAAGGCTGCAGGGTTTTTTGATACTCACCTAAAGCGAGAGCAGCCCTACGATGCGTTAGCTTTGCCGCACGGTTGGCATTCCCTTTACCCCTAACATGTCCTACTAAGGAAACTGCGCTTTTCCAAGCCCTTTTCCTGTCCTTAACTATGGAATAAAAGAAACCTTTCCTGATCAGAACGCTTGGCTCTGCTGCATGCTCTTCCAAAGTCAGTAAAAGCGACATCAGGAACGAGCTTTGGAAGACAAGATGAAGGAACTCAGGGAAGTCCCATTGCACAACACAGAAGGAGAGAACAACACGGTGCAATGCACGCTCCGAGAGCTGAACGAACACGGGCAGTGCCAAATGCCAGAACTGAGGGGCTGGACGGGGAAAAGGCAGGCATGCAGAATCCAACAGCTCCAAAGCAGGGAAAAATTTAGGCTAGAAGTGGTTAGAGAGGCAGAAGGGTGGAGGGTGACCAGGTACAGGGGCTGACAACTTGGGTTTTTTGGTGTTTTTATAAAGCTCAAGTCTCTCCTGCCTGAAGCAGCTCTGTACCGGCAGAGCAGTCCGGCATCGGCCACGTGCTTTCCTTTTTCCATTGCTGGCGTTAAACCCTCGGAGTCAAGACAGCAAACTAGAAAAAGCATGCAAAGTATAAAAGTCCCAGCAGCACAGTTTGTTAGAGTGACACCAGAGAATGGAACCAGTAGCCAGCGCTCTTGAATCGCAGCAGTAATCAAACCGGCGCTGCGATGCACAGACATGGACACACTGGCAGCAGCATTTAACGTTCCACTTGCATCCCGAGGAATGCAGCCAGGTATGTGAATATGACTCTGCTCAATTTAAAGTTAGTGTCATAAACTTCAATGTAGTTTGCTATTATTGCCTTATAATTAGGAGTATTATGCATCCAAATGGATACTTGGAGGTAGCCCTCAGCTCGGATCTGCTTTTATTTCAAATTCTCGGTGTGCACTATCATCTTCCACCCCTATAAAGACATCACAGCAGCAGCAGAGCAAAACACATTACAGAAAGCTTTTAAAGCGGCAGTTGTGAAGAGGCAAAAGCGGAACAGAAATTGTAATCTCAGGCCTTATTTAGGTGTTTTCCGTCAGTAACGCTTACTCGACTTGAGAAAAGGTGTCAGGCCCACAGCTTCCCACCAAAGAAAGGAACTTGACAATAAAGCACAACGGGCTAAGTAAACTAGATACTAACCCCACTGGTGATGAAGAGACTGCTTAAATGCGCGTTGTTGGTGGACAGAGGGGGTTTGTAACATGAACTTACAAGGAAGCACATTTTTAAACAGACCAGAGGCTCAACTGCAAGTTACGAAGATGACAAACACAGAACTACAGAAAAGGGAAGGCAGAGAAGTTTATTCCAGCAATACTGCTGCACCTCACTTTAGCACAACGTGTTCGTAAAAGACAACCACCCCCAAAAGTATATAAAAACACATCCACTAAACGGTAATCCTGGAAAAAACCCTTTGATGGAGTAAACACTCCCGCTACTGCAGATGAGGAGGAGGGGTTGTGGAGCAAGAGGGCAAAAGGAGAAGCTGATTTCAGTAGTGCTGCCTTTGGGCAGCTGCCGGGGCAGGGGAGAGAGGCTGCCGGGAGGGGCACGTCCCCCTAAGGCCAACACCGCTGAGCAGTACCGCACAGCGGTCAGGCACCTCTCTAACATGTTTTCACAAAGGAGCTTCCGCTTCCCCCCTTCCCAGCAAACAGCCTCCGCTCCTCTAACATGCAACCAGCATCACATCCTCCCGCAGAAGTGTGATAACAAGACTGATACATCAACCACTGCGGAGCCTTTGTTCTCCTTTCCTGAGAGCAGGATGGGAGCTCTCGTGGTCAGTGCCACTAATGTTAGCGCATAGGGAAATCTTGACTCCAAGCACCAAAGGGTTACACAGCAAAAGGCCACTTACTCCTCCGAACAAGCGTCAAAAAGCTGCTCTCCCCTCTGCCCACCCACCCCCCTTCAATAGGATTCAGTACAGAGTCAGTGGTCTGAGTGCTGCCAGCACCAGCAGCAGTAGAAATTACTCTCCCAGGGGTAGTGCAAGGTCCTCTATGTGAGGATGTCATGAGCTTGGTGCTCCACCAACATCTCCATGCTCCTCACGTCTGTGCACCAGAACTCCAGGCGGTCTTTCATCCCTTTGATCTGCAAGGCAAGCCCACAAGAACTTTAACGCATCAGCTACAAGAAATACCAATATTCACCTTTAAGGACGAATCCTTGAGATCCCAACCAACTTCTCAAAACCCCATACGTCTAGAAAAGATGCTACTTAGTGTCTTTTACCATCAAACCAGCAATGTTTAAAGTTAAATTGAAAGGCACAAAAGGAATTGTTTGCAGCTAGCATTCCATGTACTGATTTATACTTTTTTTTAAAGGTGAAGGCCCCCCTATACAGTCTCCTAAAACATTACAGGAATGAACTTGAGAAGCTCAGCACCTTCACCTTTGTCACCCTGAACTTCTCTCTTCCCAAGACAAGCGTGCCACCTACAACCCAGAAACTCCAGGACTTTGTTTCATGCACTTAGGCTTGAAGCAGCCACACAGATGTCTGCATCATTCTGGAAAACAGTCATCGCACTTGTGTATTATGGTGGTTTGTGTGGCTTTCAGAGGGGATTGTCACTAAAATCCTATTTTATCTCCTGACAGGTTTCTACTTACTGCAGACCACAGACACAAAATGCCACCATACACCCAAGGTAAGAGCCAAAGGCGGCAATGTAAAAAGGAATGAGGAAAAGCTGATATATTTCCTCGTTCCCTGAGCATCTTCAAGAAGCATGAAGGAGACTAATTCTCAGACAGTGACCCTTCACAGCTCTTCTTTTAATTTCTAGGTCACCTCACACAAGAAAACAAGTCAGTACTGCCTTAATATTCAAGCTGGTCATTACCTGTTGTAGATCCAACACACGTGGCTGTACCCACGTCATGTGCACCTTCTTATCGACTTCATCAATACTGCCCTTTACCAAGCCTACCGAGAGAGCCTTCATCACCAGCAGTTCCACCTAAAAAACAAAAATAACAACTCAAGGAAACAATTGAGAATCACCCAGTTTCCTCTGAGATGAATAAAACCTTTAAATGGCACTAGCTTGTGGAAGACTCTTTACTGCACACAACAAAACCAAGAGCAGCTGCAGCCTCTCTCACATCTGTTCTCTTTTAGGTTATAATACTGCCTTGAGACTCAACATCCAAACACACAGGAGAGATTTCTTTTCCCCAAGAGCAGATTTCTTTTCTTTCCTCCAAAACCCCAGGGAGAACAAGATAATTGGAAAAAGTCAACATGGATTTACCACGGGTAAGATATGCTCAACCAATACGGTTGCCTTTTTAAATTAAATAACTTGCTCATTAAACAGAGTGCTGTAGGTGCCCTGTACCCTTTTTTTGGCAGAGTGCTAAACAAGGCTGCCTACCACATCCTTGTTGACAAGCTCGTAAGCTACAGAACGTGGTAAGCTACAGAACACACAGAAAGACCACAAGATGAATGGAAAATCTGCTAGACTGCTGAGCTCAAACGGTAGCAGTTAGTGGCTTGAAGCTGAACAAGCAGCTGGTCACGAGTAGCATCCTCAGGGGCTGACAGTGGGTCTGACACTATTTCATTACCTTCAAGCCGGCTGGATGACAATTTCACAGATGACACCAAACCGGCAGGGAGAGGTAGGTGTGCTGGAAATAAGAGCTACCAGAAGAGAGACCTCGATAGATTGGGCTAACATGAATCACATGAAGCACAGTGAAGATACACATGGAGTCCTGCACCTGAGACCGAACGATGCCAAGCAACAGCCCCGACAGGGCTCTGCCTGCCTGCGGTACGCTCTGAATACACTCAGCAGAGTATACTCTGACAGAAAGGAGCAGAGTCAGGGCGGGGGGACAGCAAACTGCGCAGGAACCAGGGGTGCGTCCCTCTGGCAACAAAGGGCAACTGTGTCCCGGTCTGCATGAGCAACAACAGAGCCGGCAGGTCACAGGAGGCCGTTACTCCACTTGGTGGTTGTTGGCACACACCTGCACCACCATGTCCAGTTTTGCATCACCCCTTTTCAGCTTAAGGGGGGCACTGCAAAACTGGAGAGAGTCTAGCAAAGGGCCACCAAGATTAGGAGGCTGAGAACTTGACATTACAATGAAATTTTATTTGTTCAGCCTAGGTAAGAGGCAGCGCAGGGACACCTCATCACAGCCTTCCCGTACCTAAAAGGCAGTAACACAGAAGAGAAGAGGTCCTATTTTCAGAAGGACAAACAGTGAAAGGACAAGAGACCACAGGCAGGATCTGCTTTAGGAGGGATTCCATCTGGATAACAGAAGAAAATTCTTCACCGTGAGAAAAATTAAACATCAGTGACATTTCCCCTTGCTGGAAACACTCAAGACAGCTTGGCAGGGCCCTGCATAACCTAATCCAAAGGCCTGCTTTCAAGAGCAGGTGGGAACAGATTACTGACAGAGCACTCTTCCAACTTCAGACTATGACTAAGAATCTTCAAAAACTCATATAGCAAGAAACAGGAGCACCAAGCAGTTAATTCCTTCTCAAAATAGCAAAAAAGTTCTCCAAATGCACAACAACAGGGGAGAACATTTCTACTGAGCATTCAGTTATGGACGTTGGTCTATCCAGACACTTTTAGATCTTCAGAACTTCGAACATTAATAAGTTTGTCTAAACCAGAACTCACCTCATTCACAGTGACTTTGGCACTCTTAGCAATCTCTTCAAAAGTGAGCTGTCTGTGATTGGCCGGTCGGGTGAAAGTCATCTGAATTCAAGTAAACAAAACAAAAAAAAAAATCCCACACAATTGGGGTTTTTTTCCAACAGTGCACACAGCTTCCCTCATACTGCCCTGCTGAGCTCTCAAGCTGCAGTAGCAACTGCGTTTCTCGTATTTAATCAAAATACTTCAAAGAAAAATGCATTTACATCATCAGAAAGGAGCAGTACCCCTCCCTGCTCCACACACACCTTGCTGCTCCAAGCAGCAGATTTCCTAGGCAACAACATAATCTCCAAATAAAGCAGATCAATCCGTGTTGAAATGTCTCGGTGTGTATCAAATCCCTGAGATAACACAGTGCCTATAGGTGGTACAACTCATTCACAGTAAAACACTAAGAGTGGAATATATATACGCATTAACATGCACACATATTGGTATATGGGCGTGTATAAACATACATTACACCTCAGATAATAAGTTTTTGAAAGAGATCCAGCGTCAAGGAGGTTTATACACCAGTGCTATTTGGTAACAACAGAGCCAAAGCCTTCAAGTGTCAGGAAAGGAACTATTTAAACATGTAGGGTTACCTATCAGGGAAAGGATTTTCAGTCCTTAGGAAATTAGGATTTTAACTATGTTTTAGAAACCTTTTGTTATACTAGAACAGGGTTATCATTTCAGATACCCTCCTCAAAATACAAAGCTTCCTCTTTTCTTTCTCACACCCATATCCTGCCTGAAAGAGCACACCCTTGAAATTACAAACAAGTAGTAAAGCACAAGGCTTTTTTTCCTAGCAGGACTTGCCTTTTGGCACCACCTAGAGGCAAAATTTGCAGTCAACTATTTATACCCGCGAGCCTCTGTGAGACGAGTGAGGCAAAGCACCCAGCAGAGAACAGAATATTTAACAGTGCTGCCCCCACCGAGAGGTGGCTTGGGCAGCCCCTTTCCGTTTCCCACATCTAACCCACCACAGTTCTCGGCTCACCTCCATAAGACATAACAGCTGAATCTTCTGCAGCAGAAGTGCTTCATTTGCAGCCAGATCTGGCTGTAAGGGGACAAAACGGAACAAGTAAGTTCATTATTACTTCTCCCCCACCCGCCGGGTGCTACACACAGGAGTAAGCCACACGGGGACCCACTGCCCTCATTTACAAGGAAGGAGGCCATTACAACCCACCCACTACCCGGTACTGGTTCCATAAAACAAGTCATAAGAACTGCACAATTACATGCAGCACTTCACAAGACAGACAACCTTTTACCAAATGCCACAGCTTCGCACAAGTGGATGTACAAGTCGACCTGTAAATTACTGCTACGTCAATAACTTCTGGTATAGCCGGTGTAGTTAATATCCAACACCACAGTTTCCTTCAAACTTCTTAGAACACAAGGGAAAAATCACTATTTCACACCAGAAGCAGTTAAAGACTGGGAGTAAATGGTATTATGGAAACTAAATCAGAGATTATCTTCCTGGGCAGGACTGCGTGACGTTTTCATTTGCCTTCCCCTTGGATCAAAAGAGATTTCTCTTTACTTCTTTTAATCAACCAGAGAGAGGGAAGCCAAAAGAAAACTAATGATACATATCAAGGTGAAAGAAACATTGCTATGCTATGATTAAAATTATACCAACACACCAGAGTCAGAAATTCTTAAGGTAAAGGTGCACAGAACCTAAGTGTCCTCTGTAAATGTTGAGCCTAGGCCTTAAGCAACACAGCGAGTCATTCACTCACCTGCTGACCCCACGCTGACTTCAAAGCCTGAAATGTCTCTACATTACCACTGTTGAAGGCATAAAGCGTGTCAATCAGCCACTGCCGATCAGTGTTTCTCAGGGACTCCAGAACAGGGTGCATGAGCTGCAGAAACCAGGCAGGACAGTGTTAATAGGGTAAAAGGAATTCCTGATACTCAAGTGAAGCAATGTCATATCAACTTACCAGCTCCCCAAAGTTATAAACGCCTTCTCCCAAGAGCCCTGCCAGTCCCAGGGTAAAGGCTCTCTCCTGCTGCTCTGATACTGGAAAAAAAACCCACACCGAAAAATAAACCCCCAAAAAAGACCAACAAAAAAAACCCCACAACCAAAAAGCAAAAAACCCAAATCAACAAAAATAGTTCAGGTGAAGCAGCAGTCTAAGCCCCATCAACCCCTCCCTCACCCTCCTCTCTGCGTCTGTATTAAATCATTCTCAGCACTCCTTCTCACCCCCCGCCCCAAGCCTGAAATTGAGAAGCCTGCAGTAACCACAGCACTAGCACAAAAAGGCCACTTTTTGAACCCATATTGAAGATTTCGGGGAACTAGAACAAACTATCCCTTCTGGTGGCAGCAATTCCCCCCTCCCATCACCTCAACGCAGCTTAGCAGCAGTATCCTACTCGGTCATTCTTCTTGTGGGCTCCTCCTCTTTCTAGCTAGATCTTGGCCCAACTATGGCAGATCCAAAGTAACATCGAGAAAACCTGTTCTCTGCCCGTGCATTTATTTAGATTGAAGTGATAAAACAGAGAATGAAAACTGGGACTTTCTACGCTTGGCAAGGGAGGAGTTACCCGGCAGATCTTTAACATCAATGCAACCCAGAAACCGCAGAGCATCCTTGTAGTAAGAGGCGTGGTTCCCAATCGTCTGGTAGTACTTGCTGGAGAGGTCATAGAAGCGGCTGTGAACTGAAGTCACCCCAGGCAGATTGTTCAGCATCTCCTCAACCTCCTCAATGGTCTCCTAGAGGAGGGTGAAAACCTGTTTGTTACAGGTGAAGGTACAGCTCCTACAGCCCCGTGCTCCCAGCCTTGCAGTTCACCCTGTAAGGGTTACAGCATTCTTGTGTGGTCCAGAAGTAACATCCACTCAGTAGTAAAGCAGATGAGACCACAGTCAAAGTCACTACCACAGCATTAAAAATAAAGCAGTGGCATTCTCCCTTTACATAGTAATCACATTAAAAAAAACCAACCAAACCCCCCCCAAACCAACCCTGTGGCTATACTTCTATGCATATATATACACACGCATTTTATACATACTTATACCCACCAAACCCATCAAGCTTTGTACTTGCTGTAAGAGACAAAGCTGCCCTGCATGGAAAAAAAACCCTTCATCTTAGGTTTAAGGTACGGTTCTAAAAAAAGCCAAGAGGTGAAATAAACAACATGCTTAGCACAGGAAATGATACACCAACAGCGATCCACTGCAGGCCACCCATAAGCAACAGCACCTCAAAGGCTACATGCATCAGAATCTTATTGAAACTTCAGAGAGGCCATAAGTACTATACGTGCACTTTTATGGCCTACAAGATGTAAAGCAGTACTGCACATCTTCCTGGGAACCACACAAGCTGCAAATTTATCATCTTCTCATTCAAAATTGAAGCATAGACACAGGCAGGTCCATGCTGTAGTAACTACTGAAGTGCACTGCAGTGCTCCAAAATACCCGAACACTTGAACTATTCAAGTCACCCCCTCACCTTGGTAACCTGCAGGTCTCCAATGTTCAGCTTGAGCGCCCCAATGGCTGTTTTACATAAAATGACAGCTTCATCACTGCTTTTTACCTGCAGTTACACAAAGATACATGTTCAGAGAGTGCTACCCCTGCAGCCAGGTAGGCTCTTGAAACCTAGACTGTGTTGGTTGCATTTCATTTGTTACCATGCTCCCGCATTAAAATACAGAGTGCTCGCTGAGAAAAGGAGTAGGTATTCTCCAGCATAGGTTTCAACATACACATATCTGCCTCTTCAGCTACACCATATATGCTCATATGCAAAACGATTCCTGTAGGTGGACTACCAGAGAGAGCAGTTTCAAAAATACCTTTTCTCGAGTCTTTTCCAGAAAAGTAAGGGCCACATTGGGATCTGAAGTAGAGGGGAAAAAAAAAGAAGCAGCAATATCAGGAATTCCCGTGGAACTAAAATCTCAACCTAGAAATATATCCTTTTACTGGATTCATGAAGACGGGAATATATTTTATCTATAGTGTACTGCTCAACCTTCAAAAGGTGCTACTACCGTAGGCCGGGCTTTCTGCTCATCAGCCATTTCTCTAGTGAAGCAGTGGACCTGCTACTCCATGCAGCAGCAATTATAAGCTTTTTGAGTCAGTGCTTTCCCGTTTCAGTACACCAGAAAGACAATAGTTTAACACTGAAGCCTTAGCCGTTACTATTAACTAGTCAAATTTCATAGGCATCGGCTGCTTAAAAATACAGTAAGTAACGGGTAAGGACACTTACCTGTCATCTGTCTGACTACATGGAGAATGATCTCTACCAGGGACAAGGGGTTCACCCTAGAACAAAAAGTTCATGGTCAGAACAGTCTCAATCAACAGCAGGTTACCTAAAAACTTCCAGGCAACCAAACTCACCTGTGTTCAAACTCACTGATGAAGTTCTCATACAGCTGTAGGCACAAAGATATCAACAGTCAGGGCAAAAGGATATTTTGTTTCATCTATGACACTCGCTTTTCACTGCATTCCAATTCATTCTTCCAACAAAGTAGTGGGCATCCAATACAGAAGTGTCTACACTGCACAGAATCTCAGAGCCAAAAATTGCTCATTTCAGGTAATTCCAACTCTGCAGTCTCCCTCCAACTGCAAGGAGTGATTCAAGAAACTCACAAGCTAGCAGGTACTACTGCACAATGCCTCCCTGCTACGGGCTGGCCTGGTGCATATCTTCAGTTGTCACTGTACAATAAGCACAGGCCTAAAGCTTTCCAATTTCTCTTTGCAGACATTTAGAAAAGAGACTGTCTCTAGAAACCCATGGTTCTTTATCACGGAAATAACTACTCCTCAGAAACTGAATTTTAACCTAAAAACACAAAAGAGAGCGAAAGGACACGATTACTTGTAGCATATGCACAATATGCAACTCTGGACCAAGTACGCCATTGTCTTCACAAGTGGAAGAAGCTCCCAGACAGCGGGTGAAATACCTCACCGAATACCTTGAGGTATTTGTGAACACCTGACAATCCTACGCTTGCAGTTGTAAACCCCCTGTTACAAAAGGGAAAGAAAAAGGCTCCGCCTTCCCCCCCCCAAACAAAAGCGAACAAAATTAAAGAATCATTTTGAAGCTTCTAAAATTGACACGTTTAATTTTAGAAGAATTTTTATACTGCACACTCACATCTAGCACATACACCCCAGAAAGCTGAATTCACCTAGTTTAGTAACGCTCCAGAGACAAGTCACAGGCTGCTTATTTTTCACTACTACAAAAATACCATCGCTTGTTTTTGCTACAGAAAGATAAAACCCCTGAAAACAATCAAGCACTTCACCTTGATGAGTCCATCTCCTTGGGCAAAGCAAGGGTCCTGAACAAAGTCCAAAACTTGCAGCGTCAGCTGGTGCCAGAGTCTTAAGAAACAAGAAGGTCACTCAGTGAGTTCACCCTTCAGAGCAGCTCCCCAGCTTGTGCCATCGCCCGTACTTCACGCTCACAGCCTGCTGAGCCCGCCCGTCTCCGAAGCTGCTGTGACTAATGACAAATCGGACGCGAACACCCGTGGCAGAGACCCCCCCTCGGCAGTAACATAAAATAGTCCCAAGAAGAATTCCCCACAGCTACGTACGTGCCGGTTAAACGACTACCAAGTGACAAGAAGGACGCGGGGAGCAGCCCGCTCCCACCCCGGGAGGGCTCCTCAGGCCCGCGGAGCCCCGGGAGAGGCCCGCGGAGCCCCGCTCACCGCGGGACAGGCCAGGCCGGCGGAGGGCCGGCCCTGGGGAGGCGTGCGGAGCGCCGCAGCCCCACACCAACGCCCCAGGACACCCGGGAGAGCCGGGCCGGGCCCGCCGAGAGCAGCGGCGCCTCCCCGGGGCAGGTGTTACCCCAGCAGCGCGCCCCCCCACCCCCCCCCGGCCCAACTCACTTCTTGTTGTAGAGCTCCTCCAGGCGGTGCCAGACGGCGGCCTGCCCCGGCCCCGAGCTCTGGCTCTGCTGCAGGAAGCCCGGCACGTCCTTCATGGCGGCGGCGGGAGGGACGGAGGCAGAGAGGAGGCAGCGACGCCGACACCCGGCCGCCCCCGCGCTCGCCGCCGCCGGAAATGCACACTCACTTCCGGCGCCGCGCGGGGCACGCCGGGTACCGTAGGGCCCCGCGGCCACCGCCCCCCGCCCCCAGCACCGCGGTAACCATGGCAACGCCTTACCCGCGGCCTTCCCCCTCCCTCCCCAAACAAACACCCCCAAAATCCCCGAAACCACCCAAAACGGAGCGGGTGGGGAGAGGGGTGAGGCCGGGTCGCTGCCAAGAGAGGCGGCCGGGAGGGCGCGCGCGCCTACTCGGGGCACTGCGGTAGCGCCGCGGCGGGTGCCCGGCGGGGAGCGCGGCCGCTGCCCCGGCCATGGAGCGGGGGGCGCGGCGCGGCGGCGGGCTGCTGGCGGCGGGTGAGGCCCGGCGGGCCGGGCGAGGGGGGTCGGCTGCGGGGAAGGGGACTGAGGGGCAGGAGCGGGCCCCGAGGGGGGTGAGGGGCAGGAGCGGGCCCTGAGGCGCAGGAGCGGGCCCCGGAGGGGGGGAGACACCACCATCACCCACGCGTTGCTGCTCTCCGGTTCTCCCTCAGCTCCCGTTCACCGGCTCTGTGCTCTCTTGCAGCGTGGAGGAGCCTGTGGGAGCGCGGCCCCAGGGATGGCAGCAGCAGCGGTGGCGCGGCGGGCCTGGCCCGGCTCTCCCTTTGCTCTGGGGACAGCACAGGGGCAGCCGGCTGCGGAGCACGGAGGTAGGGCGGTCCGGCTTGGCGTGCCTGTCGCCTGATGGCCACCAGGCCTCTGCACCGAAGGGAAGGAACCGGTACTGTTAGAATGAAAGCATGGGATGGAGGACGTCACCTCTCCCGTCTAACTAGGCAGATGGGTCACGATCTGTGTAAGCCAGAGCTGACCTGGGAGCTCAAAAAGTAGAGAGATTTACCAGAGAAACATTAGCATTTGCCGATTGTGAATTTAGCTCCCTGGGAACCTGGTCTGACAAGGCAGAGTCATGTCCTTGCAAAGACAGTGTCAACCACGCTGGGGCCACAGTCAACACTTGCAGCTCGGTAATTGCTATTTGTGGATTGCCAAAGTCCAGCAGCTCTCTCTTGGCTCTTCGTGTTCCCACGCCTTCTCTGGACTGCTCATAATGTCCTGTGCTAGCAAGCACTAATTGTCTGGGGAGAAGCTGTTCCTTGAGATAATGACTGCTCTCAGCCCCATCTGTATGTAGGGCTGACCTGTGATTCCGTTAGGCATTTGCCATTTACACGTGGAGCTCTCTCAAGGCAGAGCCCTTGGGGGAAAATAGAGAAATGAAAATGTCTGTGCTAACGTGGGCAGCGTTGTCCGAGGGTGACCACACCACCCTGTTAGAAACTTCTTGAAACTCAGAACATAGAGAAAGTCTTACATATCCCAAGATCAGTGTAAATTGACCATGAGACTTGTGAGTCCCAGTGCCACTGTTCCCACAGCCCTATGTCCCACCCCTATGTCCGCCCCCTGTCCAAAAAAAACCCCTCTTATAGGGGTACCAGTGACTTGATATTTTTAGATCTGTGTAAGAACGCAACGGAAATTAGACTAACAATTAAGCTTTCTCGTTGTTAAGTACTAGCACGCAGTGCTGCGGATTGAAGAGCCTTCTGCAAAGTTCTTGGGGCGATCTTCTCCTGAGCGGTTTTCGGCTGAAGTCGCTGTCAGTATGCTACCTGCTGTGCTTTCTCTCTGTTCCGAGCAGGATCCAAGGGATCAGGCCCTTCTCTTCCTCTGCTGCTGCCAGAGCCATTTTAGGAATGGGCAGATGGGGAGATGATGGTGGGAAACAGCAGCTCACCCTGCAGGATGTGGCAGAGCGAATTCGGAAGAAGGAGTGTCGCCGGGTGGTGGTGATGGCTGGCGCTGGGATTAGCACCCCCAGTGGCATCCCGGATTTTAGGTAATGCCTCCATCCTTTCAGTTGTCCTTTTTCAGTGCTGGGAGGGCCAAGATCTTCAGTTTAGATAAAGCTGCTGCCTGCTCCTCCTCTCACCCCTCCATTCTGTGTGCCTGTGCCAGGCTAGACTAGGCCCAGGAGTTTCCGTGCCTGCTGATCCTCCTTCTCCAGCCAAACGCAGGCTGGCATCACCAGTTGGACTTTGGGCCATTCCTTGGCCCAGGTCTTGAGAATGGTTGTCAGGCCTGTTCCTTGATTCTGTGGCTGCGCTCACTGCGCCACCTTGGTGACCAGAGAAGAGCCAACGTGGCCGTGGCACGGGCTTGAGACACTCCATCTAGAAGAGAGCATGGTCTTCACAGCGTACCAGCATGGCCCTGCCCTTCCTCTGACTGGGGGCACACCTCTGCACCAGGAGACGGTGGGGTGGCAGTGGAGCAGGGATGCGAGGCAGGTTCCCCTTCTGTGCAGAGGTAGTTTCAGCCGCTCTCTTGACACACAACGGACAGCACAATGCGGGCAGAGAGAACCCAAGGACCTGGCTGTCTGCTCTACCACATCTTGGTCTGGTGCTGTGGTGGGTGGCATCTCTTCCGGCATTCTGACTGCCAGCCCCTCTCCTCTCTTTGCAGGTCCCCAGGGAGCGGCCTCTACAGTAACCTTGAGCAGTACAACATCCCGTACCCAGAAGCCATCTTTGAACTGATGTATTTCTTTGCCAACCCTAAGCCCTTTTTCACTTTGGCCAAGGAGCTCTACCCTGGCAACTACAGACCCAACTACGCACACTATTTCCTGAGACTCCTGCACGACAAAGGGCTCCTCCTGCGCCTCTATACCCAGAATATTGACGGGCTGGAGAGAGGTGAGTTTTCTCTTCCCCATCTCTCAGCAGCAGAGCGCCAGAAAAAGATGGGGGTGAGAGGCGGAATAGGAGGCCGGGTTGGGGAAATGCCCAGTGAATGTGGAGTTTGTGGTTCAGTCACCTCACGCTGAGCTGGTCCTCTCCCACGCACTGTGTTCCAGTTGCTGGGATCCCTCCTGATAGACTGGTGGAAGCCCACGGCACCTTTGCCACTGCTACTTGTACGGTCTGTCGAAGGAAGTTCCCAGGAGAGGACTTCAGGGTGAGTGGTCACAGCTGGGCACGGACACATAAATTAATGCAAGGAGAAGAACCGGTTGCAGGCCTGTTATTTTGCCCTCAGGGCCAAGAGGTTTTATTGGAGGGGACCAGACTCGGGGCGGGATGTTGCTGTGAGGATGTGTTGTGGTTCTGACCCTGTTCGTGCCCGTGTGTGCTCTCCTGTAATGAGCTGTGTTGGGTGCTCTTCCTTCAGGGGGACGTCATGGCAGACAAGGTCCCTCACTGTCCTGTCTGCACTGGAGTTGTCAAGCCTGACATTGTGTTCTTTGGTGAGGAGCTCCCGCAGCGCTTCTTCCTGCACATGACAGACTTCCCCATGGCAGACCTGCTTTTCGTCATCGGAACATCCCTGGAGGTCTGGGACTAAGGGAAACCCCCGCTCACAAGGAGAAAAAGGCACACAGAAAACAGGGCCTGAGGGGAGAGAGGGTTTAGAGGACGAGGCGAGACACCGGGTTAGTGAGGTAAAATTTGAGGTGACAGGGTGCATGTACTGTGAAACCCTCTGAAAACCTTGTGTGCTCCTGGTAGAGATGGGCACCTGGAGAGTAAGTGACAAGTTTTGCAGCTGTCCGAGAAAAGGCCACCAGATAACTGGTGACATCCATAACCTGTTCAAAGCTGGGGTAGCTTAGCCCACGGCAGGAGGACTGTTAAACACAGCGGTTACAAGCTTAGTGTGCAGTGAATTCATGCCCGCAGTGCCCGTCAGTGCGGTGACCATCTCTGCCCCTTCGGGCTGCCTTCCTTCAGGTGGAGCCCTTTGCCAGCCTGGCAGGAGCCGTCCGCAGCTCCATTCCCCGTGTCCTGATCAACCGAGATCTCGTGGGACCCTTCGCCTGGCAGCAACGCTACAACGACGTAGCCCAGCTGGGGGACGTCATCAGTGGGGTCGAGAGGCTGGTGGAGCTGCTGGACTGGAACGAAGAGATGCAAACACTAATTCAGAGGGAAAAAGAAAAGGTGGGAAGGGGCTCAGAGCCCTGTCTGCCTCCCGCAGCCTCTTTGTTCCTTGTGCTGGAGTTATTCCGGGGGGAGTAGGTTTGTGCTTGCTGGGGTTGGACTTACACTGCAGATATTGCCGTGCCTGCAGTCTGCGTTCAGAGAGAAGGACCACAAAAAAGCACAAAAAGGTTAAAAAAGCCCCACAAACCTCAACCTTCAGTGCTGTTTAACAGTGAAGGTGCCACAGAGCAGAGTGGTGTGTTGCTGAATGTTTCAGTGGTGCAGAAGGGGAGGATGCGGATTTGCCAGCCTCAGATGAAATAGGAAGAAAATGGAAAAGGCCAGGCTTTGGGTTGAATGAGAGCACTTTAGGGCTTCTTCAAGCAGCCACCCACTCAATTGCTGAAAAGCTTTCTGTTGATGTCAGCTCGTTTTTTGATTTGTTCCCAAACACACTGAAGAAGCCCTATAGGTGAAGGTACAGTTTCCTGGAGCTGGAACTGACAAACCAGAACATCCCATCAGCCGTGTTGGATTAACCCTGCACAGTCTTGTAAGCCAGCAGTGGCAATGCTTCCCTCAGGAGTGTGAGAGGAGACTGGGAAACGCCGCTGAGCGTGCAGACACACAGTGGGGCACACTCTTGGGGGCCGGAGCTGCTGCTCAAGCCTTGGTTTTTATGCTTTTTCCCTGGCGGAGAGGCCGAGCCTGCGATGCTGTTAGTGGCAAGTTAACCTGAGTAATTGCTGAACTCAACCAAGGCAGCCAGCCAAGCACCGCCTTAGTGGAGCTTTCCTCTTTCTGTACATTTGCTTAATGGCTTCGGTTTCATTTCTAGTGTTTTTTCCTGGTCAGAAATAAGAAATAGTAGTAACGAAAGGGAGGCTTTAATTGCATTGTGTCTGAGACCCAACAAGGTGCTGTGGTAGCCAGACAGGCGAGGAACAGCAAGCAGGAGGGGAGGCACTTGGTCCACGTGAGCGGTGAATTGTTAACGACAGACTTGCCTTTTCTCCCCCACTGATCATTTATTTCCTTGTGCCATTCTCACATCTGTAATCCCGAGATCTTCAGAAGTGAGAAAGTGTAGGAGAGCAAGTTCTTAATTACTCTGTTTAGTGCTAACATTAATTATTACATTACTTGACCAGCTGGGAAGACTTTTTCCACACTTGGCATCAAACACTTTTTAAATCTTACTAATTTTTTAATTTAAGCAGAAGTTGTAAGTTGTGGGCTGGGCCAAGCCTTCCGCTTGTGCGGCTGGGCACAGCTCCGCCGCCTGCAGCAGGGCTCCGCCAGCTCCCCGTCGTAAGAAGCCCGCTGTATTTTTAACAGATACACTGTCCATACATTACTTCTTCGACCCAAGAGAAAATCTGGCTTCAAGATTCCAGTTTCATTCAGGTTGTTCTTGCTTCATCAGATTATGGGGTAGGAATGAACGGGAGTTATTAGTCTTTTGGCCAGGTTTTTGATTTTTTTGGTACAAGCCATTTTGCATTTGTGTGAGATCAGCCAGCCCTTGGTTTAATGCTTCTGCTGCTCCAAATCACTGATGGATAAAGCTGATGCAAATGTGGTGAAGCGTGGAAAACAAACTCCCCCTTTGCTCTGGGATTTTGGTGCTCAGAAGCAGTGCTGGCAGGTTTGAAACACCTTAGCAAACACTGTGTGGTCTTTCTATTTTTAGCTGGATGCAAAAGACAAATAGGACAGCCGGCTCCCTGCTGCTGGGCCGCGATGTTCACCTTGAAAAGGAGATGTTGTCGTGCCCAGCATGGGCAGAGGAAGAGATGATGGCAGGGAGCTGTGGAAGCGGCCGTGGGGCTCTGCAGGAGGGGATGCTCGCAGCTCAATCCAGCCAGCCTGGACGCGGTGCAGAGGGGCCCTCACCTGTGAGGGGAGGGAAGCCCAAATGCCGAGCTGCAAACCGGTTCTGCACATGACGGCTTTCCGACCTGAGACTTCAGAACAGTCGATGCAGCCTCCGAGCACTGTTCCCTCCTCGTCTCACCTCATTTTGGCACCTACTAGGAGGAGCGTTCCTCTTCCACGGCGCTGGCTGTCACCCCATCAGCACACCATTTGACAATGTCCAGCCGTGAGAGCTTCACCAGGAAGTGGCCAGGAGCTGTGGGCTCGCGCCAGCGTGTCAGAGGAGCTGTGCATCTGCAGCTTGCCGTTTGGCTCTCCCTCCTCAGCCGTCCAGCTGCAGAGACCCTTGGAGCCCCTGGTGTTCAAGGAGCAGGAGCTGAAAATGCCAGGAAGGTCAGGCCTGAGGCAGGAGTGAGTTTTCCAGCTACTGGCACCAGCCTGAGCATCTACCAGCTCCGTTCACAGCTCCTCCTCAGATGCTCTTCTCTCAGCCATCATCTTTCAGCTGCTGCAGACTTGTAATGTTTATTCTCCAGATGAAATTGCTGCTCATCGGGGGACAAATGCTGTCATGGGGGTGACTGTCCCCATGCCTGTTTAGGAACACCAGCTCAAGCTGCTGAAGGGTTTTGAATTGGTGTAGTGTTAATTATTTAATAATAAAGAGTTCTAATTTTTTTTGCCGATGTCACCTGAGGGTTTTTCTGTAAACTTACTTTCCCACACATCCCTAGTGTTCGAACACATTCTGTCCCTACCACCACCACTCCTTTCACCTGCTTTTTTTATTATTTTTTTTTTTCTTTTTAGCCTTACTCAAGTGCCTTTCCTCCCTGTAAGCACTGTCCCAGGGAAAAGCAGTATCCGTCAGAGCACTGCAGTGATGTCCTGCTCTTCCCCAGACCTGCCCTCGCAGGCACACTTTGCATACCATAGGTGTAGCAGAGCCTCTTCCCTGCAATAGGCCATGAATTTCATCAGCCTGGCACCCAAATTCGGCTGTGGGGACTGAAGTCACACCTGGGTGGCCCCAGCTGCCCCATCTGTTTATCACGGCAACTGTTCCGGAGGCAATCCCGGAGCAGTACCGGCTCTAACCAAGCACAACAAAATGCAAAGCGTTTGTGTCACCGCTGCGTTATGGTTAATGCTGAAGTGCAGAGAACCCAAGCGAGGGGAATGAAAGCATTTGAGCACACAGCTGTGTCTTATTAACATAATGCTGGAACACTGTTCCTGACTTCTGTGCCTAAAAGCTCCTACCAGGGCAAAGCTAGAGCCTCCAAACACTGCTTTATGGCTGGCTGCTGATATAATCAGAAGTGTTGGGACCTAATACTCGTCAGCTATAAATCAGACGAGCCCAAGGGACCCCACGGAAGCCTGGCACACCTACTGCCAATGCTACAGGGACAGAGGTCGGTACTCTGTGTCCTCGCTGCTTCCTCCAGGAACAGTTCAAACACATTCCCGTTCAGACGAGCAGACTTGTTCATCTGAACGCACAACTCAAACATAGCTGTGTGCTGCTCCTCACGGCCGGGGCCGGCACGGCGGCTATGTCTGAACGCGCAGCCTCCGGAGAAGGAGGAGGGTCGTGTTCTCACTTTGCAGAGCACCAGAAGCCTCATGGCACATCGCTTCGCACTGAAAGCAGTAGCCACACGTTGGTTTTAAACCGCCCTCTGTTTATAAACCCTTACTCCAGAAGTGCCCTGTGCCCAGTTCAGCCCCTGCACCGGGGCTTTTCCAGGCAGGGCCTGTCAGTCCCAAGTCAGGGCTTTACGCATGATAGAAAGTTAGAATACAACAATATCAGAAGCATTGCACTAAAAATACACTCCCCACTTCCCCTTTTGCACAGAAAGCTTTGGAGAGCTTTAACAGCTGGAAAAGGATCAGAGGTCTGCATTTTCACACAGGTTTGTGGTGGGGATTTTGCTAGTTAGTTAAAAAAAAAAAAGGAGATGCAGTTGGCCTAAAAACTGGCGCTATTCTCATGACAGAAGCCTATCCATCAATCTGAGTGGGTCATTTCTGCATAAATACTGTGTACCGCTGGGAGAGCCTGGAACTTTAATCACGACTACTAAAAAAATTCTTAATCACTGAAGAACTAACCTAAACGAAGCATACCTTCAGCTTTTCACATCATAGAGACCGTCTTCAGAAAACAAGCAACAACTCCTAAAACCAGACAGGCAAGAATACTCACAACTGCTCCACTCGCCTCCCCGCACCCAGATTTCCTGGGTGTCGGATGCGGTGCCCTGGTGCGGAGCCCGGCCAGCCCGTCCTCCTCCCCACCGCCGCCCCAGCCCCGCCACGCTCCCTGCCTTGCCGGGAGTCAGAAACCTCAGCAGACCCTGTGGCCAAACGGTCGGCGAGGCTGGCTCGCTCCCTGCAGGGGCCGAGCAGCAAATCCCCACCGCACAGACAGAAAACAGAGCTGGTGTGCGCAATTTTCAACCATTACGGAGCAGTTGTAAAGGAGATGAGGAACAGCCCTGTAAACAGCTGCGTGCTGTGAGGCCCGAGGGGTCGAGCTAGGATTGTTTTGCAATCCTTAAGCTTCAACGCTTAGTTTACCTTTGGGATGCTCCATTCGGTTATACTTGGTGGTTGTGGCACAGGGAAAGGTTCTGGCTTAGCCCCAGCTTAATGCTACAATTTTACCTCCCAAATAAACCTGTGAAGTTCAGGGTGACCAGAGCAGAACCATGTGCTTGACAGAAAAGCTAAAGATACCTCCTTACTTGCTCAGTTACCGCGTTGGATGAATCACTGCCATGCGCCCATTTGTCAGGTTTTCTTTATTCTAGCATCACTTATGCATTCCTACTTGAGATAGTAAGTTTTGGAACTCTGGTACATGAGACAAACTGGAATATTTTCTTCAAAACAATTTTCTTTAAAAAGAAAAAGAACAGGGGAAAAAAAAAAGACAAATCTAAGCCACAGCGAAGGACAGGACCAACACCAGCCCCTGGGTGCAAACAGCGGTGGACCTGTGGGAAAGCCGAGACAGACACGGAGGCGGCAGACAAAGCACAGATTTTGGCCTTTCATTGGGAAAGCGCAAGCTGGGGAAAGGCTAATGCCCAAAACTGAACTCTGTGGTAACAGGAACACTGCGCAGTGCCAGAGACCGAATACCAGAGCATTCCTGGCAGTCACCTGCGCGTTTCTCTCCTGCAGCCAACAGGAACACTGGAAGCTTCGCACAAAGGCTTTACTCACCCTCCCGCAGCGCACAGACCGCTGCTCCCCTCTGCTCTCACGCACACACTCCTAAATCCACACACTCCTGGTTTGCACAGACACCGTCACGCTCACAGCCACACGCAGCGCACACACACACAGCTACCTGCTGATGAAATGGATGCACTACGCGCAGGCGCCTCACAGACACCGCTCCCCAAGAACTGCCATGAATAACCACTCACACCTCTCCTGCAGTCCCACCTCCCCTCCTGCATTCCTGGGGAGCGGCTCCCCCCACACAGGGGCGGCCAGACGCAGCCACGCGCACACACAAGCGTCGGCACGTACGCAAGATGCTCCACAGACTGCTGAACCCTGATGGTGTGACAGACAGATCCTCCCCCCCACCCTTCTTCCCAAATGTCACATATTTAAAAAAAAAAAAAAGTCCTACTGGAAAGTCCTGGAAGCAATTTGGAGTATGAAATCCTCAAGGCTGCTGACAGAAGAGACCAAGGTGGAGCCGGGCCATGAAGACGCTCTGGAAGGAGGGGTGGTTATGGATCTGGGAAGGAGGTGATCCTTGTTGTGAACTGAAGGGTCCAGGCTGGATCCAGATCCCACAGGGAGAGTCCCGGCCCAGTACGAGTGTCTGGGTGCAGCACCAGTTCTGGAGGGAGAGTGGACGGAAGCTCCCCAGCTCTCCGAGTCTGGGGCAATGTCTGGATCAGTCCAGCCCCAGGTCCGAGTCGGACGACGACCTCTCTTCAGCCATGTCGCGGATGGCGTTCTCCATGGGGGCCAGGTTGCCGCTGGGTGTGATGCCCATGGGCTGGATGACTTGCTCTCTGCAACCAGGGAGGAGAAGCAGGGAGGTAACACAAACTTGCAGCAGACAACACCGGAACAATCAGTACTACAGCAGAAGTGTGGGGTTGTGGAAACTGCCCGGAGGCAGCCCAGAACAACGCCAGGCCACCACTAAGAATCCTTTGTTAGAAGCGGGGAACAGTTCTAGCCGTAAAGCCTCCAGCACGTGCAGCCTTGCCAGGACAGCGGCTGCTGTTCTTACTCAGCCCCCGGCCAAACCTGGTGAGGCAGCAGGTGCTCGGAAACACAGTGCAGGCACGTAGAGGCGTTTTGCATTATGCCATGGTGCCAAAGAGTTATGTGGGGCTTGCAGTGCCTTCCCCTGCACATAACGGGGCCCAGCTTAAGGAAGTATTTCCCCATGTATCTCTCCCACTCTCTCTTACATCCTTTCAGTTCGTGGTGGCTTTGGGAATACATTCAAAGAAAGGTCCGCGATAAACATAAATCACAGACATGCAGGTGCTAATGCAGACATGAACATACACAATTTTCTAGTACCTGGACAATTTGTCAAACATGTTGACTAACTTCATGGCTTCATATTCCTTCTGCTCTTCCGTCATCCCTTCCATGGGGTTGGGTAGTTTCTCCTCAACGCGTCCCGTCACAGGGTTAATGCTGCAGGAACAATAGTGGGGCCGGGAGAAAGGAGGCAGGTAAAGCAGAGGAGTGACAAAAGGGCTGTTTAAAAACCTTCTTTGCCTCTACTGAGCAGAGGAACACAACGACACGGCTGGTTGTCATTGCTCATTAGCCCCAAGGGCTACCACAGTGCAACACGGCGCTTCCCACTTCTGTCCTACGCACAGTTGTCCCCCTTTACAATCCCTCCCATTTCTCTGGTGTGAGCAACATCCCCATCCTGCCAATTCCACAGTGCAGTGCACAAGGGCACACAATACTTCTTCCCTCTCAGGAGGCAAAAAAGCTAATATAGGAGAAAAAAAAAGCCCCAAAACCCGCCGCACAGACCACATTGAACAGGATGCTAGAACGTATGGGACCCGCAGCTGAGCACACCCCTCAAGCTCTCCCTGCACACTCCTCATCCCTGAGTTACCACCATCCACTAGCAGACAAAGAAAAAAAACCACAAAAAAACCCAAATAAGAAAATAAACAAACAAAAAAACAACAAAAAACCAGCTCACTCCAGCAGCACAGGGCTCTGGAGATGAAAAGGAGTAACTAGCACTTCCAACCCTGCTGCAAGAAGGCACCACCCCCATCCCAGCGCACAGTAAAAGCCTGCCGCTGCACTGAGACGTGCAGATGCCAAAAAAGGGTGTAAGACACGGATTAGAGAGATACACTGCCACCTGCACACCATGAACAGGTCTGGTGCAGAATGGGCTCTGGCTGAAGGAACCCACCTTGCTCTATAGCCTCTGCCCAGCTGCAGGGACCAAACATACACACCAGTGACCACCCACACCACGGGCAGCTCAGGCAGCTCAGCATTTCACCCAAGGAATGGGTAAAGAGGGTGGAACAGGACATCAAAGGTAAGGGTGAAACCGCTAAGTAATGCGGAAGGAAATGCACATGTGAGAGCAGGACAGGGGAGATGGCAGGGAGGCAGATGAAGAAAGGGACAGCGCAGAAGGTTGTGTAGGAAGAGGCGTGCTATAGAGGGGGAGCAGACTTCTTTACTTGGGCTTTGCTTCTTTGTACTCCTCAGTGTCTGTGTCTTCATCTTCTGAGTACTCTCCCTCTTCTCGGCCACCCGCCATGAGGCCTCGTGCTGCCAGGAGCCCGGCCGCGTTCCCATAGCCCGTGTACTTCACAAACCGCGACACTGCCGGGAGAAGGGGAGAGAGACCACCCTGTGCTTCCCCTCCTGCCTCTCTGACCCCATCTGCTCCTGTGTGCCCCAATAGCGAGATCGGTGCAAGGCCACGGAGACCCCGAAATGCCAACGCTTCTTTGAGGTCTGACAGGGAACAAGGCTCCCACACTATGCACCAGGAACGGCAGGGACAACACCCACGGGGTTGGGGGGTGAATGCAGGCCCGGTTGTCTGCAGGGTGTCGGGGTGTCCTCCAGCAGAGCTTTTCACTCACCGCTGGCATGAGACAGAGCACCTCCTTCCCACAGAGCACTTGGATACTCTCCACTTTTCCCTACTCAGCGTATCTGGCCCAAGGGAAGACAGAAGTTCCTGTTGGCTGCAGAGGGTCACCATCCCACGCTCTCGGGCTTGCCCAGAGGCCAAGCTCCAGGACCCCCTGTCACCAAAGCCCACAACAAGCCCCTGCAACTCACCACTCTCCTTGCAGAGGACGAAGAGGAACTCTGCTGCACAGTGCTTCACGTCGGTGTCGATGTGGGTCATCAAACGTACCAGCTTGTTCCGCAGCGAGTTCCCCACCTCTGGCCGATTCCTCACGTCCCGGAGCGGAGGCAGCACCTACAAGGCCACAGTGAGGGGTGATCAGTGGAACTAGAACAGCAACAGCACATCAGACAGGGGAAAACATACGTGCATTTTACAAATCAGCTAGAACTAATAAATCCACAGACAGTGGGAGACGCGGAAAAAATACTGTGGGTACCAAAGGCCTTAAGCACCTGTATATCAGACCCTAGTAGAGAGGCAGAGGAGGTCTGCTTGAAGGATGGCAACAATCAGGCCATTTCCTATTTTCCTCTCTCCTCAGTGCAGCATCATTCAACTTTTGGCTGAATCACCGCCTACCTTCGCCTTCAGGAACTTCCTCGTCTGGCGGTGGACTCGGGCACTCTCAGTCAGCAGGTTCAGCACAGGGGTCAAACTCTCCTTCAGCTTGTGTCCCTGCAGAAGCATCCACAAAATGAACAACACGTTAGCCACACTGCGCTCAACTTGTCTGACTTGTGGTGGACAACACGAGGACAGACCCTCAGGGAAACAGATGGACACCAAAGCCTTCCAGCCTGCGCTACAGGAATTCCTGTGCTTTGTCACTCCTCGAATCGCACAGTTTTCCAAGCCCTGCTCCGCAGCACGGCAGTGCTAGAAATACTCGTGTAGGGCATCCAGAGAGTACAAGTGCAGTGGTGAAATTTGGAGGCCCTCTGGCATAACTCCAGAGACCGAAAACCACAGCCACCTTGAAAATAATGCAAATTCAGGCTTCCAGAAGCTGCCCACCGGATCACTACCGAGTTGAGTGAAACAGAGCACCGATATTACAGTCTCCCAGCTAATCCTCTACTGTTCGACCAATCGCACTACTTGCGGTCCATAAAGCAATGACGCAGTCACCTTCCCAGTCGACAGATGTTGTTTTAGTCCTACCAACCATAACAATTTTGCCTCTGCTAAAAACTGCCCCTTCTATAAGGGGGTATCTCTAAACTAACCATGCCTTGCTGGTGCTCCTGCGGTGTTGGCACTGAGCTTTTCCAGGCTGAATGCAGGCCGAAGGAAAGGTGCCCTGCAGTGAACCTGAGAAAACGAGCAGTGACGAACTCACACAGCAGCCTCACAACTTACCCTGTCAAGGCGTCGCTCCAGGAAATCCAGCAGGATGCTGACTGCGTCCATGTTGACACCCATGTACTCAAGCGAGCCTGGCCGGACTTTAGGGGTCAGAAGGACATCCAGACATTTCAGGGGCAGGTTGCCCAAAAGGTTAACTGTATGACTAAACACATAAAAGAGAAGAGAAGTGAACACGTGGTCATAGATCTTTGTTCACAGAAGTTCTTCAGCTATCCAGAAAGGAGGGTTCATTGCTAACTGCCAGGAGCGTGAGGACCCTGAGATCCAACTTGTCTTTGGACTGCATCACAAGCTCCTCACACCACTAGAAAGGAATAAATTAAACTGCTTTTTGGGTGGTTGAACTATTTGCTAGGAGTCCAAAGAGACTTCAGCGACAACTGAGAAACCATGGATCTCGACAGAGGTCGAGTAGGACCAATGTGGGTGGTCACAGGTCTTCCTCTAGGGTCTGCTGCTGCATCACTCCTCCTCACCTTGACGGTCAGCGCAATACATTGCTTAGGATTCCTCTGACTATAGTTCTCTTGGGGACAGGATGGTGTCACCTGCTCAAAGCTGACACCCCTGGATCAATAATGGTCAGCAATGTGACACAGGCGATTTCTCAGCATGGCTCAAGATACAGACAGTTAATTAAGGCCCACGGACTCTTTAATTAAAAAGTACCAAACATCTGCTCTGGCAAGTTGCCCACCGCAGTGGGTGGCACTGTCGAGAAGGCCTGACACAGGATATTGAATACGGCCCGTAGGGTCAGGCAGGCCTGGAGAAAACACTTCCTCCTGCAGGCCGGGAGGCTGTGGCGTTGGCACACGTCACCTGCAGGAAGGGCAGGGCTATTTCTGAGTGCTAGCAGCATGAGGAACCTGCAGGCCAAACCAAAGATGCTGCTTGTTAGCAGTGACCTCCTCAATCACCAAACAAGCAGAGGACATGAATGCCAAGGTCAGGCAGGACCTGCCCTGGGGAGATCTGTTTCTAGTGAAGATCACGACCTAGTTATTTAACAAAGACCTGTGGAACTCCTCTGTCCGGTCTTCTCCATCAGCAGAGATCATGAGGCAGTGGCGCAGGAGGGCACCCAAGTGCCGGTACAGAGCAGCATCTTCCTGGCCCCAAAACAGAAAATGAAAACCTCGATCAGGAAAGGGGATCCTCCACACCCCAGAGCCTGCTGCCCCTGCAGCCCACATCCACAGCCCCATCCCTCCCTCCAGCAGCCCGACAACCGACAGCAGGGCAATTGAGTGGAAGTAGCCTCCCGCTTCTCCTTTTGAGGTCAACACACAGTCTCCCTGCTGCCCAATACCTTGCCCCTCACTCTACAACACTGAGTCAAGGGCTGGAAGAGGCCCCAAAACAGGCCCGTGGATTAGCCAGAGACCTTCTCCATCACACCTTCTTTTGACCTTGTCCAGAAGGCAAAAGAGTACCAGGCCACACTCAGAAGTGAGTTATCTGGGCTCTGATCTCTCACTTGTGCAACAAATAATGTCATTAAGAAGGAAAAATACCCAACTTTGAAATTGTAATGCTCGAAGTCTTAAGGGTTAATAATGCGTTGGCAGTGCTCTAGGGAGGAAGGTCCAGACACGCAAGTCTCCTGCTACCCTTACATGTACCTGGGGGCTGCGTGAGGGCCAGTATGTAATACAAGGAAATGCCAGCGGAGGAGAAAACCAGTAGCCAAACCACAGCCCGGAGACACTCAAATGCAGTGGGGTGGGACACGTAAGGAGCTTACCTCGTCCACCTCCCTCTTGCTGGAATCAAAGGTGATATTGAAGAGCACTTTCAGGATCTCCATGGCTCGCTCCGTCTCCTGCCGAGGCAAAGGTGGGAGAAGTCCCTCCTCGGTGGCAACTTCATAGGGGTCCATCCACTTCACACCAAGGGTCAGCTCCAGGGTATCTGTCATCAGGCTGATGCCCCTGAGCTCTTGGGCTAGCTGCTGTCGGATGTCCACTCTCAGCGCCGTCAGCAGGAACAAGAGACGCAGGTCAAAGAACTTGACCTCATGAGGAAGACTCCTCTCGTTGTACAGTTTGATGCGCTTGGCCAGGCCCACCACCAGCCGGGCTTCAGCTGTCAGCTCCTGTGCCCTTGGGCTGCTGAAGACAATGTTGCAGAGACATTTGAGGGATTCCAGGATTACATCCAAGTCTGGGACCTCCCGGATGAGCTCCTCTGAGTAATCAATGCCAGCATGCCTGGAGAGGGTCTTCAGGCCTTCCTTGGTGGTGAAGGGGTCAAGGCAGTATTTGTCCCGGGACAGGATGCGGATGCTTTCCAAACATGTGACCTGGCAGGATGGCTGCAGCTCTCTTTCCAGGAACTTGATCAGCAGCTGGGCCATTTTCTGTGCGGTTGGAAACGAGTAATCGCTCGCACATTAACACTTCACAGTGTTCCCCCACCACCCTGTAATGCTCTGCCCTGGAAGACACGAGCGTCATCTAGAGATGGGCCTGCTCGCAGCTTGGGTTCAGGCGTGCACTCGGCAGCACTCGGGAAGTGTTTGGCTCCAGCATCTGATCCCGACCCAGTTCAAGCAAGGACACCCAGCAAGAAACAAAGAGCGGCTGGGAGAGGGTATCAGACGTAAGGGCATGAACAGGCAACTGCTACTATTGCATATTTTAGCTTCACCCATGGTTCCGATGGCTCAGGCTAACGGGGTTTATTTGACAGCTGCACTAAGCAAAGAGAGGGCAGGGCAAAAACATCCCTTCTGGCTTCATTGAGGAGCAACCACCAACTCAACAGCGGTTCTCTACTCCCGCCCAGAGCCTTAAGATTAGGGAGGCATCTGCTTTGGGTGCTCCAGAGACAGACTGAAAAGGTTGAGAGATGCATCAGAAAATCACCAAAGGAGGGTAAAAGGACCTAAACGAGGTGAGAAGAGCGCGTGATGCCCTAGGAAAGGAGGTGAAAAGACCTCTGGAGATTCAAATAAGTAGTATCTCCCTAAACCTCAGTGCTGTCTGGAGACCTACTAGCCCAGATCCTCAGTAGGTACAGACTGGCAGAGCTCCACTAACACCAATTCACAAGAGCTGAAAATCTAACCCTTNGTGACAGCAGGCAACAGAAGAGTAATGCAAAGGTAATGCTTCACACAACCAAGAGCAGCTTGGTTTGAACCACGTGTAGCAACGTTTCACATTACACTAGTAATCCACTGCACAGACATTCAGCCCTTAGCAAGGTAAGATCTCACTAGATCTCTCTAACGTAACACCGTACCAGAGCGTGTCTTTCCATGCATGTTATAACAGCGAAGAAATCCAAGACTGCAAGGTTTGCTATTGCTCAGTGTAACTGGCTTAACATAGCTTAATCAGTTATACTTCA
The DNA here is from genome assembly GCA_003993805.1 of Himantopus leucocephalus. Taxonomy (NCBI): domain Eukaryota; kingdom Metazoa; phylum Chordata; class Aves; order Charadriiformes; family Recurvirostridae; genus Himantopus; species Himantopus leucocephalus. Next base: position 2,025,114 of record RSEF01000005.1, read on the forward strand.
GCATAATAAAAAGACTGAGGGAAGAAATTAAGAAAAACGAATTTTAGGCTGGCAGAACTGAATAAGCTTTAGCTCATGAAGTATGCCCCACAATCAATCACACCCCTGAGAAGCGAGAAAGTACAGTCATTCCTCTTCTCCTTCCATACAAGGAGACAGAGACGCAGGAGTTAAAGATCCAGTCATCAGTAACCAAAGCCTCTAACTGACTCAGGTTAAAGAGATCTCAGAGCATGCGCCCAGGGCTAAACGTTCAGGACTGAGAACCAGGAACTAGATGGTGATGCTTAATTCATATTTCATGACATACACCCCAAAAGTGGAGCATCCCAAGGCTGTGTCTGAATTCACGGCCTGTGTGACTGTCCCAGCTCAAACAGCAAGTCAGTGCGAGGCAAAGACCTCAGATCTTGTGCGATCCAGTCCTACACATCAGGCTGTACCTGGAAAAGCTTCATGCTAGCATTAGCTGGCAATGATACAAAGGGGTGCCGTCCTCCACCCTGGGTGCCTGCTCCACACTTGTGTGCTAACACAGGCATTAGCGCAATCAACCAATGAACTGGATCACAAAACTGACCCAGCTGGAAAATAATCCAGGGGAAAAAAAAAAAACCCACACCCAAAAATCAAACCCTACAGTTATTCTTTAGGCAGATCAGCCCACCAACCAGGTGCAGCCATGCAAAGGTCTGCCCTGGCATGAAAGAACTGCAAGAGAAGAAATTAATAAATAGGCAGGAGTGTTTCTCTCCACCGAGTGCCAGATTATGCCAGCTTAAACTATCTGTTAATATACAGCCTCAATCAAATCCTGCAGCTGCCTCACAGCAAAAACACTCACTGCCTAGAGGCTTGCACTTCGCTATCATCTTTGCTGAGCAGACTTATGCCACGAACACAACGGATCACACTTTTTGTACACCTGTGGCTGAGACTATATGCATCACAGAACCCAAGGGGCTTGCTAATGCTGGAAGGATGCTGACCTTTATCCTAAAACACCAACTACTAATGGAAAAAATGAAGCCAGATGCTCCAAGCACACCATTCCCTAACCAAGTTAATGAAAAAACACGCATTTCTTTCCCTGTAGGAGCTACTGGACACGAGTACAGAGCAGCAGCAGATTTACACACCTGACTAGGGGAAGAAAGAAAAGAGTGTGCCTACCTTCCTCTCCTCACGCTCCTCATCATCAAAGGTGAAGCACTGAGATTTCTGTGAGGGCAAAACAAAAACAATCAAAGTAAGTAATAGGTTAAAAAGCCACAAAACTGTTTCCCCCAGCCAGGGGAGGGCCATTCACCTGGAAAGCAGCAGGTCTAAAAACATACTGCAAAAGCAAGCACACCTTCTCAAGAACAGTCCCCACCGGCACAGAGGCAGGAATCAGCATGGCAACAGATGCCACACTGCTTAGAGGGCTACGGGCTTTGTAACAAGCAGCACAAGCTCCCGAGGAACAAGACAAAAAGGAAAACTTCCCTGCCACTGAGGTTTTCGCTTCAGTCCTGCCTTTTCTTTCCAATACTGTTCCTACCTAGGCAACTCCAACAACATGCTTCACAACTCGGGGGAATGAATCTGGTTTGAAAAGCGCAAAGATGGACCATGCCACCAGGTCTGAAGTCCTGTCCATGACCGAGGTCCCCGCTATTCTGCAGGTCCCTGTTTCTCTTTCATCCTTGAAAAACACCCATGATGAATATTACCCATTGCCCTCTTGTGCTGGCTCTGCGGTGGAGGCTGAATGCCACGGCCAAAGCTATGCCCATATGATGGATGGATTTATTTTTAAATACTGCAGCAGCAAAGCGGGTATTCATCACAATCCAAATATCCCGTAATAGCCAGTAATTCCTCTGCTCAGTGACACCACCAAGCTGTGCCTACACATTTCTCCCCTTGATATCTATTGTTCCTTTTCCAGACTAAAAGTACCGTTTCCTTGTTATTCGTGAACACAGCCCTGTGGTTAATTCAGGTCACATTCCTTAAACACAAGAGACCTGATCTCTACATCTCCATCACGTCCCTTTCCCTAATAAACAGTCCTACTCTTTGTTCATGGGAAACATTTCTGGGTTTCTCACAATTCTGGCTGTTCTTTGATGGACAGTCTCCTTTCTGGCTACATCTGCTGCCAATGAACTGGACAGCAGAGGAGACCACAGGCACCCTCATGAAAAGCAGCACTTCCCAGTGAATGATGCAATCCTCATTTACACCAAGAGAGCATTTGGTCCAAGTTTTGAGAATGCAAATGTTTAAAATTTATAAAACACTAACTATGTATGTATGGATACAGCTAGATCTATAGAGATACGTGGATATAATTGTGTACATGTATTATCCCATCACTTTCTTAGCACTCACTGTCACCTTTTACTGAGTTATACTGCTTACCGAGCTGCTCAATAATGCTAATTAGTCTTACTGCAATCAATCGTTCTTATACTCTGGACTTATTCTTCTCTTGAGTGATCACAATTCGTGGATATCCCATCTATAGGTCCGAACAATTGAGCTCATCTCCCACTGTATTTATCACCTTACGAGTTGTCCCATTGCCTAACCCTACCTGATTTCCTGCCCAGCGAAGCCCAGGGCTGACTGCGCAATCGCAGGTGTTCCCTGACTCGCTCACCCTGCAGATGGAGTCTCCCCTGCCCTTCGCTGCCTTTTTTGCATGCTGCAAATTCCTGCCTGCTGAAAAGCAGAAGATACAGTTTGCAGATTAACTGTGTCACAGACAGGATGGCTTTGGTCTTTCTAGCCTAGAACAAGCCGTGATGGACAAAGCAATGCTGACACGTCGCTTGAGAAACCTCAGGTGTGGAGGCAGGACAGCCATCCTCCTGGAGCGCTGTGCCAGGGGCTGCCCTCTCCTGCTGCAGCACCGCGAGCTGACCCATGCTCAGGCTGGCACACCACGCTGTGAGGAATTGGCGGTTCAGTCCCGGAATCGACGTGTTCGGCAGACAACCATGCAACTTGTTCTTTTCCCATCGCACCCTCTTTGCGGGCTCCCGTAATCTCATTCATGCATATTTTTGCCATAGCTGTGGTTTTGCTTTAGCTGTAGTTTATTCCTGGCAATCAAAAATTGACTGCGTATGCACTAGTGAATTAAAATATATGCCCAGAAAAAGGATAGAGTACCACCAATTTTTACAGTAAAAAATGATGCAAGGAAGCTGCTTAGTTCATCTGCAGTTTCCTCTTTGATTGCTCCATTTCTCCTAGACTGGCTGGCAAAACCACTGACATTCTCACAAGTTTCCTACGCGTGATACACCGACAAAGGATCCAGCTGAAGGAATTCGACAGAAAATATTGTGGTTTGATGCCTCAAGCTGGTTACACATCAAACTCTGTTTGCACTCCTCATTTCTCCAGCATTACAGCTGCTGTAGCTGACGGTAATCCTGCAGACTGTCTTTAACAGGGCTCCGCTCCTTCTTCGCTAATATCTCCCCTGTTTCAAAACCTACTGCTGGAAATAGTTGCATGCTCTCCCTCTTGCACACTCGTGCAAAATATTCACAGGTTTTCCCCGCTGCCTTCCCACCTACTCAGGAATGGTGCAGAATGAGTCACGGAGATCTGCAGGGCCAGCCCTACGCTGGTGGAAACCCTCTGAAGGAAATTTCCCTGACAACCAGAGTCTCTTTCAAAAGGGATTGACCCCGACAGACAATCCTTTGCCTCTTTAAGGCTAGAAACACTTCCGTCTCTGCTTCCCAACCATTTTTTTATATATATATTCTATATTTGTTATTTACTTCTTATTGTCAGCTTTCAGATCAGGCACCTGCATGAAATTCCAGCAGCCCATCCCTGTCCACCTCTAATGATCTTTTACTTGCAAATCACGACAACCATTTCACCTGCAGCTCCTCCCCAGGCCTCTGTCTTATTACCTCCAAACCTTGCCTTAACACAAAAGCTCCTCCTACTCGGTCTTCACACTGATGTTTATTTTCCTGCCATGTTTTACTTGGGATCTGGATAATAACAATAAAAAAAAAATCCCTTCTACGCGCTTTACTTCCAATACAAAGGAACCACAATAATGAGGCTGCTTAGCTGCTTCCTAGCAAAACATCAAGCAATAAACCATCTGCAAGTAAAAGACGAAGCAGTCTGTAACATTTTTATGGCAGTAACGCACAGACAGATGCGCTCAGAGGAGACAGACTGGGGACAGCCGGATGGCACAGAAATCCCACAACATGGCCAACCTGCTTCCAGGCTGGCAAACAGCAGCAGCCGACGTGAGGCAGAGGTTTGATGCTCACTCACCTCCTGGTTGTAGATCTGAAGCACCTTGAGAACTGTGTCTTGCTCCCCGCTTTCCACGGTGGCTACCACAGTCCTGAGCTCCATTATCTCAGCAGCTCAGCTACAGCAGGAGGTGAAACTGGGAGGAAGGGGAGTGAGGGGGCTTCTAGGGCTCCTGGATAACGGTGATGCAAAAGGACCTCAACACACAGATACCTGCGAGGGAGAGAGACAGGGTGGGGAAAGGAAGGAGAGGAAAAAACAAAGCAAACAAAAAAAAAAAAAACCCCAAGTGAGACTGCTCATGCTGTTGCATCCATAAAAGCAGAGCAGATGGATAACTTGAGTAAAACCAGCAGCCAGCTTCCTCTCTCTCCCTCTAATCCTCTTCCTCTCTTTGCTTTTCAATGTTTAATATATGCCCTCCCAGTAAAGCACTCAGGGAAAACCTTCCCCCCACCCAGCCAGGGGATTAACACAGAGCAGATAACAGCAGCTCCCTGAAATAGCTCTCTGCCTCCTCCTCCCCTGGCTGGCCTGATTTCTGCTACTGCACAGGAGGGGAAAAAAAAAATATCCAGAAACATTCCTGAGGAGTAAAAAGGGATGGAGAGGAAAGCCAGCCAGACAGGAAAGCATCCTCCCGGCTTGCTTCAGGCAGAGTTACCTTTTCAGGGGGTGAAAAGAGCCCTGCAGGGTTTCGGGCCAGCGGCCGCCCGGCGCGGTCAGTGCCCGAGACAGGCTGCGCACCAGATTATGGCCGATCCGCCGCACGGGCGGCAGAAACAAACGCACACAGAGGGGATGGCTGACCCGTCCCCACGGCTCAACCGCGGTACCGCCACGGGCGAGAACGCGCCTCCTGAGAACAACGGCCACGAGCAGACGCGCGCAGAGACGTGGACGAGATTATTTTGGACACAGGCCCGAGTTTAACAGCTCGTAGCCCACAGCGGCGGAAAGCAACTCCTCACGGTGGAACACCTCGCCGGTTTGGGCAGGCCGGGGGGCCGGACGGCGCGCAGCGGCCCCGCTCGGCCGCGTCCCGCGCTGGGTGACACGGCCGGGCCCCGGGCACACCTCACCGCGGGCAACGGCCCCGCGCAGCCCGGGGGGGCCGGGCCGGGCCGGGACCGAGGGCCAGCCCTGCGGTTTGGAAGCCAGAAACCCGGGCACCGGGCCGGCCGCTCCCCCTTCTGCGGCGGGGAAAGGCGCCCGTCCCCTCCGCACCCCACGCACGCCCCCGGCCCCGCTCCCTCCTCACGCTGTCACCTCCTCCCCTGCCGTCTTTTACACCTCTCGGACCCCCTTCAAGCCCCTTTTCTTCTTTTTTTTTGGCCCCCACACCCACGCCGGGCGAAGCGCTGGCGGTACCTGCGGCGCGCAGTCCGGCGGAGGCGGCCGAAGCGGGCCGGGGCCGCGGGGCTGGGGCAGGGGCCGGGGCCGGGGCAGGGGCCGGCCCGCCCGGGAAGGGTCACCGCGGGCCTCGGTCCGCCGCCCGTCCGGCCCCAGCCTGGGCCCCGCGGGGAGGGCCGGGGCGGGGGAGGCAGCGGGGCCCGGCGGAGCGGTGCGGTGCGGTGCGGGGAGGGAGCGCCGTTACCTTCCTCTCCGCCGCCCCGGCTTCCTGCCTCATTTCCTGGCCCCGGCCCTCCCCCGACGGCGCTCCGCGGGGCCGCCGCCTTGCGCCCGGGGCTGGCCGGGGGGCGGGGCGGGAAGGGTCGGGCCCGGCGCGATAGGCCCGAAGGGTCCCGGTGCCCCCAACCCGCGGGGGAGCGCGCAGCCCCGCCGCGGGGGGAGCGGGGAGGAGGTGGCGGACATTTTGTGGAGGCGGGGGCCGGCACGGCTCCGCCCGGCGAGGCGGGGCCGGGGGCCGCCATGGCGGAGTGGGGCCGAGGTGAGGGGCCGGGGGTCGGGTGGGGGGTCCCCATCCCGCCGTGGCCATTTGCGGGGGGGTTGAGGGAGTGTCTCCGCCGCCGCTTGAGGGGGGCTGAGGGGGAAGGGGCGCTCCCGCCGCCATTTGGGAGCCGCCTCAGGCCCGCGGCCCGGCCCGCGGAGAGGGCGGCCCGTCTGCCCGGCGGCCCTCGGGGGGGGG
>RSEF01000005.1:2048267-2076519 GCA_003993805.1 Himantopus leucocephalus
AAATGACAATAAATTGTTATGGGTCTCTCAAACCATAACAGTAGCAAACTGATAAGCTCTGAAGTGTGTACGACAAAGTTCAAATTTTATTGCCTTCATTGATGGGTAGAGGCTCATGCTGAAGTCTTGCCTATCATGTATCTCTTCTTTTTACAGGTATAAATGGAAGGGACAATCCAGAGATTTCCATTGAGAAAGCAAGTTCACCAAACTTTTTTACTTTCTGGTGTACAGTACTCCATCAAAAAATAATACTCGATTATGTTACATCTGTTACTTCTAACCACATGAAGAGGTCTAAACAGGCACACTCTATTGGACACAAGAGAAGCATAAACCAGTCATGCAGCTCCAGCAAAAATACAGAACATGACCATAAGCGAAACTGGAATTACTCAAGGATAATTCTGTGAACATCATTGGCACCGCACCATTTACTCCAATATAAATAAAAACTGAATTCACCTCAAATTCACCCCTCCTTATTCTATGCTATGTTAGACCCCTCCTGCTGTGCACATTCAAGTAATAGTTAATGCTAATATGTACAAATATACTCAAACATTTAAATATACTTCCAGTGTATGTAAGCTCATTATTTTAAATAAAGACAGACTTTGACATATTTTACCAAAAATAAACCTATCCGAAAAGTTTTGAGTAGGAATACTTAAAAATCTGTCTCCATCACCTGCATAATTCTGCACAACTATCTTTCAGCAACAACAACAACAAAAAAGCTATTTAAGGACACTTCCCACACTGAACTACTGTATTTTGAAGCAAGCTGCATTTGAGATTAAACATAGTAGATTTTGCGTTTTTAGAGCAGGAGATATAAATGTGATCTCCACAATCGTGAACATCACAGGAAAGGTAGGTAAGGAAAGACCATCAGCTGTTTCCCACAAGCCAAAAAACCAGAACCCATGCAGAGAAAGAAGTCAGCAGATTAAAAGCAAAGCAAAAGCAACTAACTAACCTAACAGGTTTCTTAATCTCTGAGGGACGGGATAAACTGCTTCCACTTCTGAACCATCTCTTTTACACGCAGCAGCTTTCAGTTTCTAAATGGATCCAGAGACAGAGGAGGAAGAACTAGCTGGGACTGGAAATACCCATCACAGATGAAATTTTCCAAAATTGCTCTCAAATACTGACACATCTGCTCAACATATTCCAAAACCAAGCTTTGTTGCTTTTAGGAAAGATTTACAACTTGGTCAGTTTTGGATAGATACTGCTAAGATTTACTAAAGGTATATCCCACAGCAATAGCCTGAACCTTAAAAAAATATTTTGGGATTTCGTTGGTAAATAACACAAATAACAAAAGCAACATAAATGTTAAGCATTCAGCTACTAAATGCCCGACAAAAATAAAGGCTACAGAAACTCATTGCGGGGAATTTTTGCACTTTGTCGTGGAAAAGAGGATAATGCCAGCAGTTTGTTCTGGTTGGAGGCCAAATTCTTTTATCTACAAAAATTACCCAGCGGCACGACTCCATTTTGTATTTTGGATGTCAACTTATTTTTCACAGTACTCTCCAGAGCTAACCCTAAGGATAAGAAAATCAAGGTGAAAAACAGTGGTTTGCCAAGAGCTAGGAAAAGCTCTTTAAATGAGGGTACTTGTATACTGCAAACTCATAGAAAACAAATTAAATGGTGCCAACACTGGCTTCTTAACGAGGCTGGGTGAGGTTACACAGTGGAGAAAGACACCATTGCTGGAAAAGTGAGCAACTGTCCTCTCTTCTGTTTCTGCAAAAGCATTCTTTTAACACCCACATGCAGACAAAAATTACTGAGTCCCCTCCCCCGCCCCCCCGACCCTGTCTTTTCCTCTCTTCAAGCACAGGACCAGTAGAGCAGAAGCTCCTCTTCAACTCAGAGCCTCCGACACATCCCTAAATAAACCTCTGTGCCGTGAAATCCCAAGGTACTCACACATCCCTAGCACTTCCTACTGCAACAGGTTTCTCTTCCAGACGTTGCTTTCACGTGTGGCTGGGCAAGGGAGCACGGCCACGCACAGGCTCATCCCTCAGGTGACACACCAAACACGACAGGCGACATGCCTTTCCCTCCGTGGGAGCTCTAGTGTGGATCCGTCCTATGCCTAATCACCCATTTTTAACATGTTTGTAGGAACATAAAACCTGCAGAGATTTCTGTTCCTTTAAAAAATTTAGCCAAAGTTGAGCAATCAATTCAAAAGTCATTGGAAAGTAGAAGGACAGGGATAAGGAGGGGAGAAAAGACTGACAGCACGGTCACATAAGCTACTTTCCTTATCAAATCAATCTAAAAAACGCCAAACCGTTAACTCCAAGCCAAAACAGAGATGAACGGTACGGTTAGTTATTTCCACGTGATTCAGTGCTGTACAGCAAAGAGATCTGACATTTTTGCAGTGTGCAATGTAGCAATGGTGACTTGGTTCAGGGAGCAGTATAGCTGCAGCCATGCAGTATTTATAGTTCCCTCTCCTCAGCTTCTTAGTGCTGCTCCTCTCCCTCCGGCAAATTAGCCGGGACGCTGCCTCCCAAACACAGCGCGCTGCAGCTGCTTCCACTGCTGGAGGAAAGCCTTCGCTGCAGAATAAACATTCCCAAGAAGGACACAGGTCAAATCTTTCCCAGATTTGGCAACTTGCAAAATTAGAAGTGTTCCAATATTTGTATGAATTGTAACGAGTGGAATGAAAATGTCAAAATTTTGGCATTCCTTTTTTTCCCACGGTAACATGTACGTTTAATGAGTCGTCGATACAGGAAGATAACCTTGTTCGTGGGCACTTCTTATGCTTAGGTGCACACCTAGGAAAGTAAAAGTTATTAACTAAAAAGAGCAAAGCTCAAGTAAATTGAACTATTGCGTAGATAAGGCGTGTCTGTAAGCTCCTCAGCAGACAAACATGCATTTATTCTGCCTCACACAAACACAAGTCAACAAAAATCATACCGCCATATTGGCGAACTCAAGTGATTATTTCTGCGTAACTCCTTAACGCTGTTTCAACGCCAGCATGGCCTCAGTTTCTGGTTCTGAACCGGCTCCCAGCTGACCAGCCAGCTTATCTACACAGATGTCTGCACAGCCACAGAGAAATATCCATCTCTGTACATTTAGGAGAATGGCACAGAAAATGGATATATAGAAACACTCAAAAATGAAGCATTTGGGAGCATGCAACTAAAGGATTAGCATGTTTTAATTAATACAATTTAAAACAACACATTTCATTATTTTATCCCTAACTTTTTGGAACACAAACAGCCCTTAAAATCTTAACGCTATCATAGCATCCTAAGTGTTTTCTATATTTTCATGTACACAAAAACACGTCATCAACCTTGAAGACCCTCTTATTTGCACATAGGCTCACATTACTACCAGCTTCTGAAATCAAAGATAATTTATAAGTGATGTCTACACAACACGAATACCAGAAGAGTTCACGTGACTACAGAATACACGACCCAGTTTAGTAAAAAACTGCTAAAGCAGTTCAGTGACGCTACACGAAAGTACTAACTGCTGCTTTAACAGTACACCCATGTAATTTATAGAGAGCTGAAGGCACTTTGCACTGTAAGGCTCCAGGCAGTCCATTAGTTTAGTAATACTCAGGGACTCCCAGACGTCTTTAATACTAATAGACCCCAAACACACACACTGAATTCTGCGCTTTTTTCCCATGTTAGACTGAGAGATCAAATACTGAGACAAGTACTAGGACCAAGGTTCACGTCTCTGGCACGTATGTACGCGACAGATTCAAATGCTGCTTGAGAGAGACTTAATAAGCAAACCTGATTTAATGCCAGAGAACCCAGCAACAAGCTGAGAAATGAATTTAGCAAGGGAAGAGCTATCTGAGATTTTTGAAAGACTACTATCATCTCATTCTGCCATTATATAAAGCCGGAGCAAACAAAGAAAGTCTGTTCACAAGGTTGAAATGTGAACAGAAGCAGGAAAACAGTTCGAGGAAGTGGAATAGTTATTGTATTCATCATAAGAGACCATATTTGGGCATATATTTAAAATTCAGAACAGAAAGAACTCCATATGGACCTTTTTAGAACTAAATAGGAAGTCTACAGCTGCTTAAACACTTACTGAAATGAATTCACATATTTGTGACTCTCTTGGTTTTTTGCTATGCTCGACTACTCTAATCTTCTTTCCTCAGCAGTCTAAACATAACAGCTTAAATGCTTGTATATTGTGTGGTAGCACAGAATGGTCTTCAAAAATGCCAGATGCTTTGCAGCTTCAGATTATTCAGTACTTAGGGCAGTAAGTTCATGCTAGCAGCAAAAACCCAAAATTTAATTCCTGTCCAAATACAGGCAATATAAATATGTACTGTTAATTTCATATACGCTAAAGACACAGAGAACCTCCACAATGCCACACATTGTCTCTTCAAAGACACTTAACAGACACAGGAAAAAGGCGGCATCAAGAATTTGCGCAACAGAACATGCTAAAATGAGACAAGTTAGCAGAAAACCAGAGATGTTCCATGTAAGTGTAAAGTAGATGTACAGAAGAGATCCCTCAGCCACCTCTTCCTACTCAGGCACTAGACAGCTCCTTCCAGTTCCCTGGACGCGGAGGAGGAGGGAAGACAAGGTGCAAAGTCATGAGCAGGACATTATCCCACCTGTCCGAGCTGTGCTCAGGATCATCTCACTGGCCAGTTCAGCAGACCCAGATCATTTCCATGACAGACTCTGCCTGGGCCATGCAACAGCAGAGGAGTAAAAAAGGGCTATTTTCACTTTCCCTAGAGTTTTGTGCCATGTTCATGACCCCACTTGGACCTGTGTTACAGCTGACTTGACTTTACTGGCCCTTATTAAACCTGTTTCCAAAATACTTAGCAAATTAAATAGTTGTTAGACCTCACTCAGTAGTTTTGACCTGCATGCAAACTGCAGATCTCTTGACACCTTGGCCATGCATAATGCAGAAGGAATAGCACATGGGTGAAGTTAAGAGTATATGCAAATCCCTTGCCAAAACTCAGTGACACACTTTGTCTTTGCTCCATGGCCACACAAGCTGAGCACCACTGGCCAGAAGGTTTCGACCGCTTGCATCTGGAAGCCAAAAAGGAGCATGTCGTGCTATAGCATGAGCATATGAAGCAAGATCTTCCTGTGACAGCAAGAGCCAGGATTCTATTTATTTTATGTATGAAGCTCGATCAGACTGAATAAATGTGGAGTATAGTAGTAACCCATTAGTAAACTTGTAAGTAAATGAGCTGATATAAACACAAATCTGTCAGGATCTGAGAAGTTGCAAACTTCAGTGTCTCAAAATATGTAACTAGCTGATCCGATTTAGGCAGAATTCAGGTCTATCATACAAACATTCCCCATTTTTAAATAGAAAACAAATAGTCAGGGGGTTTAAATAGGATAAGCACAGTAACTGACGAAAATCCTTCCCAAATTCAGAATGCTACTGGGCAGCACCGCTGCCCGAACAGTCTTGCAGAACTTCTAATCCAACGTGTCATTGTGCTGCTTTACAGGAGAGATGTCCCAGGTGCAGGACCTGTAGTAGGAACCTGTACAGGGCAACAGCTTTCTAGATATCCCTCCTCCTCTCATAAAGTTGGACAACCACAGATTCAGAGCGTACCACTGATGGTTGCTGGCTTCTCTTAACAGGTTACTTAGTGTAGTTTAACCTTCATTAAAAAGGTCCCTTCAGGGAAACCACTGAAGAGTCAGGATCAGAACAGCTTGCAACATATTTAAGTAGCAGTTGTATTCCAAACAGTTGGACGGACAACCACATGAAGCAGAGCATGGTTTAACTTATATGATGAGGATTCTTGAGACCTCTGAGCGTGTCATCAACAAAGGAGAACTCAAATAAGAAGAGGCCACACGAAGCAATTTTTTCATCTGGCACTTCATTAAGGGACAGTCCGTCGCCACTAAAACGACTGCGGTATACGCAATACTCAGACCGAGCATTAAAGGCAAGCTCAAGAATAAAATGTACGCTGCCAACAATCCTTTTCCATTCCCAAAAATACCTGTATGTCTTGCTAATAGTCTATGTGAAACCTACTCAATGCCTACGTTCAGTATTTCTAAAATGAAACATTTTCACTCCAAAAATGTAAGTTTATGGAGACTCATATTAGTAGGAAAACCATGACATATAAAGAACAATATACTTCCAAGTAGCTTAAATGCTGAGTTTATGACAATGAAGCAAAGACTAGAATCAGATACTGCATTTTTGTTGCCCGTTTGTAATAGGTTAAAAAAAATGTTCGGTTATGGAAAGAAAAATACCTCCTTCCTATGCTTATTTAAACATGAAATGGCAATATAATTAAAGTAATAAGTATTACTGCAAATTATAAGCAATCAGTAATGAAAGAAAAATGTGTCATCCTCAGTTCATGGCTCATAATTATTTCATTTCCCGAATACTGCAAAATCCATGATAACTAATAAATAATAAACGCTTTTTGCAAAGCCAGAAGGTGCTCACCTTGGATGTAATTTTTCATGTAACTCATCAGATCTTCCCAACTCCATGAAGTCAATCCTAAATTTTGCACTGCAAAATTTCTACTCTTTTGTTCTATGAGAAGGTGACAACTGTGAAACTTAGATTCACAGAATGACTTGTACCCATTTTCTACCTGTACCTGTAACTGGATTTTGAGTCTAAACTCAAAGGAAAGCCTATCAATTTTATTTGCCAAATAAAAGTGGGCTGCTTGTTTTTTAAGACTCCAGCACATTCAAAGGGTTGTAAATGTTACCAGCAGATGACCAAAAAGAAAAAAAAAAAACCAAACATTTTCAAGAAGTGAGTGAAATCCACAGATTAGGATTACCTAAAAGGAAGAAACAGCCTTAATCTACTCAAACTAGCAGAGTACCGTATTTGCCATGCTTTCGGCAGTCCAGATGGCTCTTTTTTATTTACATGTACCATCTAATCATTGCTGCGTTGTGGAAACACTTGTTACCATTTTGACAACAGGAGGGAGATTATTCCCCCCAGTTATAAATCACAGATCACTGAGGGCAGCTGCAGCCTCTGTTTCTTTATCATTCTCTTAAAGACAGGAATTTTAGTGAAAGATTGGAATTTATTAAATTTCCTGGCTGAGGTATGGTAAGCGAAGAGAGATGAAGGACGGAGTAACAAAAGGGAGAGAAAGCAGAGTTGTGGCTGACCTGTGCCAGGTGAGCCAACCTGCTCAGAAGTAAGTTACTCGACTGCCAGGTCTTGCCTGAAACTCCGGTGTTGTGAACACACAGGTCAATCCGTTCCCATTCGGTTCAGCTCATTGGCAACACATTTAGGTTGCTGTACGAGGACAGGATTGTTAGTATTCGGGAGGGTTGGGTTAAAAATTTGGTTAAGAAAAACATTTGCCGTTATCAGAAGAAATAAACTAGCTTATATCATACTAACAGTATTTAAAGGAAACAGAAATGCAAGATAAAATGCAGCAGTATCTTCCAAATAATTTGATCAACCTGTCATAGAAGATTAAACTGTTCTTACTAAAAATACTGTGACAGCCATGTCAATAATGAAGAAAACATTTGTGCTAATGTAAAATTTTGTTAAGGTTTAGCAAGTAAATCACCACGCCTATCACAAGCTACAAAGGTTAAGTGCTGCTGCTGCATGATCCCCAGAAAATTCATCAGGCCTAATTAATCTGACGGTGCACAGTCTCCTCGTTGAGAAAATTATAAGCAAAAAAAAACCCAAGAAAAAGTGAAAACCACACAAAATACAAGTTGTTCAATTTATCCCAGATCACCAGGGATACGTTCTTCTTGTTCCACTAATATCGTACAGGGGAAGATGCCCTTTAAATGAGCAGCGTGTGAGCCTTTCCTTGTAGCAGATTCCAGGCAGACTCCAGGAGAGAGTTTGCCTTCCCAAATGGAATCGCTCGATTCAACAGGATCTGGGACAGAGCTCCCTAATCCAGCCTTGGATTTACTTGTGAAATGTGGTGAGCTGGAAGGGAACCAGATGAGGAAATAAAACCACAAGAGAACATGAGCCTCATAACACACTATGAGCACAGTTTACAATGAATGAGAAGTAACAAAACATTCCCATGAATTTTTTGAGCTGCCTAAATGGGATTATCTGCATATATGTTGGACAGTATTCAACAAGATTAGACTTACTTATATTACAACACACGTTTACGTGCTTTAACACAGCAGATACATAGAGCGGAAGCAGATCTTAGGCATCGGTACGGACAATACATTGTCTTTTAAATGACTAGTTTTACTCTAGGATAGGATTCTCTTCTTTCCCTTATGAATACAGATAGCAAACGGGTTCAATGAAACTGGAAGCACAACAAATGGAAGAATACAAAAGCTTCCCATAACTTACAAATTCATAAGTCTGCACATTTTGGAGAGCCACATGCAAGCAATGCACTAAGATCGCAACCTCCGTTCAAAGCAAGCAGGTATCAATTTTGCATCTTATTAACAACCCATCATCCCCAGGGAAGTCACTGTTCCCAGGCAAACACATCTTCTCTGATAAAAGGATGGGAGAAAGGAGAATAAAATTGACAGATGTACACAAATCTCTGTGGAGATCTCAAGTTAGACGAATAAAACCCATGCCAATCAACCAAATTATGTAACGCTTATTTACTTGTGCTGAAAATACACTGAAGTTTTCATGACAAAAGAATTACACCAGGTAAAGAAACCCCTAAGAAGGCAGCCTCTGACATTTTATGAAAAGGACGCTTGACTCCAGCTGTCTCCAGTTGAGCACCGGTGAGACACAGCTGTGCCGTGCTGACTCCCCCTCTTAACATCTCAGCGCTCGTGTTACCTGTGTTCACATACTGTTACTAAGACGTGAGCTTTGGACCGGCGTAGCAGCGATGCATGGGTTTTACTCTCGGCAGTAAGGCTGTTGCGCTGGCGCTGAGTTCTGGCCGGCAGCTTTGCACCCATCCATCTCCCCGCTGCCCAGCGGCACCTCCTCCATGCACATAGCGTGATCCCTATCCCGCTGAGCCTTGTTTGGCTTTTGACGTGCCTGGGAGACACGGCTGCATATACCGCATATGATGACTTAGTCCATTTATTATCAAAGTATTGAGTTCAAGGTCTGCTGACTTGGGTGCTGTGGAGAAGTAAAAAATATTGTCCCTTCTCCGAATCACCACAGAGATATTTAGCACATTAGTGGAACTTCATTTATTAATATCAACAAAGCATCCGAGCCACGGATATGAAATCCTTGCTCATATTGCAGTAAACGAAGTTACACCAGGCATCAGTTTGTTTATTTGTTTGGATTTTCCAGTAAGGATCTACTGCACAGAACGTCAACTATTATTTCCACAGGGGATTTATTCAACACTGTATCCCTACTCACAGTATGAATGTAATTTAGGGTCCTCAATTTTTACAAACTCGGATTCATCTAGAACATAGAAAGTGTAAATACAATTAAAGAAAGCACACCAATTTTCCCCTAACTTTCAAATACGGGTCATGCTGCTTTTTGCGATACGTTTCTTTCATTCACAGCTTGTTCCCTTCACTGGTTTTATCTGTCTATATACAGGTTAATTAGTCTCTTCCATGTGACCTAGTTTTGTTATCCACAAATTTGTTTATTTAACCCCATAATAATATGAAAGAACATAATACTAAGAAAATTTATCCCCAAAATATAAGGTATTGAAAAAGTCACATATACCTATAAAAAGGCACTCAGCTACTACAGATCTCTAAGCCAACTCTACAAATATGTAGCTTGCTATATGGAGAACTGACCCTCCATGCAGAAAAAACAAATGTTAATATGCCCCAAAGCAGTACATGGCCATGTAGCCTGTTAAGTGAATTCAAATATTCTTATACGCAGGGTACTTGGTAAGCTCTGTTTGAGTGATCTTTACCCTGAGAAACAGAGTATTTTGATTCAAACGCAATCTCAAGACAGAAACAACCCTTCCCTTCCTCCCCCTGAAAATACAAGGTGTATGTCTGTCAGGAATTAAACAAAGCTAACAGTGCATGGTGTCACCCTGACCTAAGCTACAATTCCAAGGTGCACCACAGACTTAAAAAGAAAGAAAAAAAAAGTATCTGGAACTGTGAAGAGAACATTTGCGCGTTTGAAATATAAAAATATTCATTTGCTGAAAGATGTATATTGCTTCTATTAAGAAATTCTTTAATGTCTAGGTGACCGAGTATACATTTCTGGCTACAGGGAAGAAATAAATAAAAGCAGGGAGCACATAACAGCTGCAAAAGCCAGTATTGGCAATAATCCACAGAGTAAGATCTGAGCACCCTGACCTCTCTGAGCTATCCTGCGGGATTCCCAAGAGAGCTCTTCCTCCAAAGAACAGCTCTGGATCCTATTTCCTCCAGGGAAGGAATCACTAGCTGTCCATGGAGCTACATCAAATAGCAAAACTTACATGACACTCAGAGTGTTTCCAGCTTAACGTGCAACATGGGCTAGGAGAAATCTGAAGGGAGGAGAGAAGCTGGCTGCAGGGAGCAGCAGGAGAAAGCGATGACTGCGTAAGAAAATGGCAGATCGAATACAAAGTTGATAAATATGAAGTGACATGGGCAAAAGCAGCTCTACACAGACAGCAATGGAAATTGAGCTAATTACTGCCATTCAACACAGTATTTTGCAAATATCAGTTTTATGTGATATATTCACAAGATTAACTAGAATATTAGGAAAGAAATAAAGAACAAAAAGAAAGATATTAAGTGATGTTACAAATACATGAAATGCAGGTCCCAGCCCTACGCTCTCCCTGTCTTCCTCTGTTTCCTCCCAGGCTTGAAAGGGTAGAACTGGAGAAGATGCAGAAAGATGGCCAAGAAAATAAATACATAAAATAGCTAGCATGCACAAAAGAAAAAAATGTATTACAACTTTTTAAGCCTGGAGAAAGTTTACTGAGAGGTATGTAACATTATGAGTGCCTGGAGAAAGCAAACAGAGTACTTAATACCTCCTCTAATAAAAGGAGTAAGAAACAGCAAGTGAATCTCACAAGCTCCAAACACACTGTGAAGCTGAGGAACTCATTGCCACAGGACACCATCAGTCACTGATGCTCAGCATATGTTCAAAGCGCAACTGAACACGTTCCTGGAGCAAAACTCATCAAGGGCTCTTGAGATACTGCATCACTGCCCCAGTGAGATTATGGGCTATAGCCTCAGCCAGAAGAAATACCATGATGATTATGGCAAAACCATGAATCTAACCTATCCAATGTGATCTAGGTAAAATCTATTTTAGTACCACATTAACAAGCCCACCTGCCATGGCCCAGTTTGGCCGTACCTTGCATTGCAAGTCTTCTCTCTCTCTCTCCATCCACCTCCACTTCACCTTCCTCACCAGCAGTGCCATGTGAGTGGATGCAATCTACACGGCATCTCAACTCCAACGGGTCGTATCATTATACTTTCTTATAGGTATTACGTACATTGTAACATGACCAATCAGAGACCAATCGGCAGAAGTTAATATGGCGCTGAAGAAGAGTACAGAGAACATTCTCTGACCATAAATTTTGCAGAACACTTGCATGGAAATTACGGGCATGGAAATTATAACTACTTGATTATTAGTAGGAAACAGAAAAGTGAATATGGTATTGAGGGAAAAAACAATAAGGACTATGTTTCTAGGAGCATTTTTCAGATAAATCTTCAGAGCACAAGTCACATGAGTAATTTGCATGCCTCATTAGTACCAATAAATGCAAACACAATAGTAAGCAACCCGAAGTTTCATCACTAAGTGCTAACAGAATCAGTTGTTAATGACCTATTAGCATCATAATTAGCAAATTGGATATTTATGCTTATTATCTATCGTTCAATTTGCAAACAGTATTTTGAATAGCTTAAAACACAACATTATCAGTAAAAGTCCCACCTGAAATGTAACATTTTCAATTCAGAGGTTACTGAGTTTCTCCAAAACGCACTAAGGTCTACTTTTGGAGCTCCCAGATGCTTTGAAAACCTGCTATCCATCGCAATATCGCTTCACAGAGAGAGAAGGAAAAAAGAAAAAATCAGATTCTCTTCTCCCGAAATAAAGCACAATTCCTAACTGTCTTTCAACAAGCGTCAAGCTGGCGATGCTTTGTTGCCAGCGTTGACCAGGTTTCGGTACCAAACCAAGCAGAGAACCACAAGGCTGAGTCAATACATTCCCCAGTTCAACAGTATTCAGATGTCACAGTCTGGGTTTAACCCAGTCCTACTCAGATAGCATTAGTGGAAATTTTTTTTGCATTGTTCCAAGAAGACTCTTACCCTTATTAGAAGCTTCGTCTTGGTAGTCACATGCTACAAAGCCTATACAGTACAATATCCACTGTGCAAAAGTGTACTTTTCCTGTGCTAAATCAATCTACCATTTCAACTAGAAATTTCCATTTTTAGCTCTCATGTCGCAGAACTCAATGAACAACAGTTCCACATACACTTAATCCACCGCTTACATGATTTTAAAAACCTCAGTTCTTTCTCACTCAGCCTTCTCCTCTCCAAACTGAAGTCACAGCTTCTTTATTCTCCCTTTGCATTGCATCCAACTCCACTACATCCTTCAGGAGATGCAGAGATATATAGTATTAAAGAATTATCTCACACTAAGTGTTTACATAGCAGAAAAATTATGCCCTTGGTCCTCTTCTCAGGACCTTCTTGTTCATGCCTAACACAATGCAGGTGTCTGAAAATTAAAAACAGCATACTTTAAAATTAGAACTTGTGTATCATAATACAGCAGTTATTGGTACACAATCCATCCCTCCATGGCATAGGTGACACACAGACATCTGAGAGCCTGAGTTCACTGAGAAACTGTTCTGCATGCAGACTACATGACTGAGCTTTAACTAAACCCTCTGCAACACAGGTGCCCAGAGGCCAGAATGGGACATATTGCAGTATATTTGCCCTATTCTTAAAGTGTTTACCTAAGCATCAGATCCACATCCAACATAGACTTTTAAAAAAAAAAAAACAACAAAAACTACTTTTACTCATATTGACTGCGCTATATAAACTGCTCTAAACAATGTTATTGACATCCCTGTGAGGCCTTTCGCTACTGAAGGACCACACAGTTGTACATGGATGATGTGATTCGATGATTCAGATGAGACTTTCAAGGTTTCGCCTATACTTCTCTCAAACCTCAAGTGTATTATTTTCCTTATCATCTCAAACCTATATAACCTAATCCGCTATTACAACACTGATCACCTCTGTTCAGCCTTAAAGTAAAGGATATAGTTACAACATAATTGTTGCTTATTAAAGCACAGCCAGCATTTGTGACAATTCCTGTAACCAGGTCTAATGCAAGTATCCTATAGCTACGCACTACCCTTTCTCCTTGCACGGTTTAAGTCAGAATAAGCCCAGAAAGTTCAAAGGATGATAATGTTTGACTTTCAGCTTCATCACTCTTCGGCTCCTCTAGCTCTAGGACTGTTCTGCAAGGGAACCAGTCCTACTCCCTCCACCCATGCCCAGCCCTCAGCGATTGCTGCCCCGTCTTCCTCTTCCCCGTACTTGCCTGGCCTGAAGGTTTTTACAGCCTCTACTTTTAACAGCCTGTTAAATTTCGGCTGAGAGAGGGAGAAGACTTTTACCAAAGACTTTGGTAAGTAACGCTTCCTTTATCACATGGCCAGCAATGACATTTACAACAGCAATCTCCACAGCGACTCTGGAATGCAATCCAGTAAATAAGAAATAAAACACAGAGCAAGCGGGTAAAGGGTTTTTTTCCTGGCAAGGGATGAAGTGGATGTGAATGCTCTGGGTAAGACAAACTAAAATCTAACTTATATATTTCTCTTGCCGTAATAAAATCCTGTTGAACCAACCTAACTTTGTTTGCAGCTTCTTTTCAGGAATACGTCAGTAGAACTAAAATAACATTTACTTTGGTAGAACTAAAAGTCAGCAGAAGCTCTTCTTCTGCATACTTCTCTGATCTTGAGCTTAAATGTACTACACAAAAACCTTGTACCTTACTAATGCCAAAAAAAGGTTCCCAATGCACATAACTGTCAGCTGTTTACACACAATTTTATTTTCACTGATTTTGAAACACATTTCTTTTTAATCTTTTCAAGAAATTGAAAAGAAGAAAACTATTCTTAGGCCACTGCACTCTCTTCTCTTCACAGAAACCTAAGCATTTTACAAAGGATGGACCGCCTTGATGATGTTATTTAGGAGACCTCACTGAATGGTGCTCGGGGCAACATGTTCCATCATCACCTGAGAAATCACAAAAACCTTTGCAATAGAAGACAATTACATGGAAATGTAATTTCAAGCATTCCAGTGAGTTTTACATATCGCCAGCAGTGACAATACCAACAGTCTCACCATTTACCTCTGAGCAGCTCCAGTCAGGAAACACAGACATCCTGTTGGCATTCATCCGACTAAACAACTGATGGGCGCACCTAGAATATTTCTTAACTACTTTAGCGAATCTTCTGAAACCACTATAATTCAGCGAGGCTGCCAGGAATTTGCCACACTCTGCCATTTTTAAGAAAGCCTGAATTAAAGGCGTGTCCCCGTTATCAGCCAGTCCATTAATTAAATGATCCACATCCAGAAACCAGAGCAGGAATTTATACCCTTCTGTTCCAGACCAGTCAGTTCACACTGGGTACATCCTGACTCCGGAAAGGATGCCGGGGCTACACGTCATTTTGAGAAAATGCTTTACACTAGTGAACAAGGGATTCTGGTCTTCCTCACGCACACAGGTGAAATAATGAAGAAATTTTTGAGAAACAATTAACTGATTATCATCAGCAGAAAAAAAAAAACCAGCGTGTAATATTCAGTGAATAAATTTGTTCAGGAAAAATAAATTCAATTACACTTTCCCAGCTTCATAAACTATTTTCCAGCAAGCTTTTAGCTGACCACTTCGCGCAGCTCGAATACCAGGCAATTTAGGGCTGAACAGACATCAAGAAGGTGTTTAGATAAAACAGACCTAGGTATATCCCAGCAGGTATCTCTCACTTGTTCTTACCAGTGTTCAGTGACTTCACAAGCTCCCTAAGTCTGAAACTAAAATAGGCATTAAGCAAATAACCCTTACAGACACAGGTAGAGTACAAGGTGTGACACCCACTGTACCAGCCTCTCAGACTGTCACGTGACAGGAATATCAAGCATACAAGACAGCCATGAAGTAAAAATGTAAAATATTTTTTTTCCTGCAGTCAACTGCAGCCAGTATTTCTGGTTACCTAATAAACTCACTTCAATGGATACATGACTGTTTTTCTAAATGCATGATAGTATTCAAGTATTTCATACGAATTTATTAATTCATTTTGAAAGAATATTAGCATAGTTTGAACTGACAAAATTATGCCCAAATTTTTTTTACAGCAGGATTGTATACACTGATTATTTTCTCCAGCTTTAGTGTTGGGGCTTTTTTGTTTGGGTTTGTTGTTTTTTTTTCACATTCCGTTTTTACATGACATTTAAGCCAGTCAGTTTTCAAGGCATAACCAATGTTCTCTACAGTACGCAGCAAGACGAAATGCCACCTGTTTAACACCTCTAGGTGCTACTGGAGCACAAACATTTTTGTATGTATTTGCAACTATCAATGCAACATTTGTATACATTTTATGAGAAACTGCTAAAATTAATCTGTGGGTGAAGCATAGGGACTCAGCACAATGAAACGCAAGATGTTTAGGAGATCAGGAACTTGCGCATCAGCCAGAAGTGCCCAAGGGGACCCAAGTCCCACTGATGTGATTCCACACACCCCGTGGAAAGAGAGTCTAAAGCAGGAATTAAATTCATTTTTGTTCATTTTCAATATGGAGCTTTATTTTCTTGTTGTTTTGCATCCGCGAATCTGATTTCACAATCCCAGAATTTCCTTATTACTCAGGGAAAGATCTAGTATTTACATGTTAGTCTGAAGTCCTTATCTCTTAACCAACCAGCATATAAATAAAGGTCTAGAAAACAAGTAATCTTTTTCACCCTTCTGGTCACCAGTTGAATAGATGCCTTTCAGAGATGACATATTTAAAAGTTTGTACATGTGATGCTTCTTACTCTACAAAGGTTTCAAAATCGTTGTTACTTACTGAGAGATTACAACAGAATAAACTGTTTACAAAACAACAAAAAAAAAGAAAGAAAAGATCCCAAATTTCCAAACTGAAAAGCTAAAGCTACCATCTAGTTCAAGCAGTTAAAAAAAATAAAAAAAGAGATATTTAAAAGTAGTTTTCAAAGTGAGAGTTGACAGAATTGGAGAGAAGCTGAAGCCCTGAACAGTAATTTCATAAAAAAATCAGCTATAGCCAAATGCTAAGAAGGCTAAGAGGGGGAAAAAATAAGAACAAAACATTTTGCAACAACATTGTGGAGCAAGGCTTGGGTTAACGATTACACTGATATGCAATATAAGTGACGAAAGGCCATTAATAAGACTGTACTTCACGGGACCATTTTACACTTCTAGATGACCAGTAAGGAGATGTTGATACCCGAAGACCTCCGCACGATATTATTTTCAGTTTAGGTTAAAAAGCATAGAATCTTAGGTAGCAATAAATACAAATATCATGAATATACTCGTACACATGTCATTTTTCACTACGCAATATTCTGTCACTCTGAATAAAAATAGTAAGCATGAACAAAGTGTACAAAAAAAGCCAGTATGCACTGTCTGCTAAAAGTGGATTATTGAGAGCCGGGAACATTGTTAACTGCTACATTCAATGTAACTAGCATTGTATTTTTGTCCCATCTGGTTGGGCAAGTAAGGGAGCTTTGCAAAAAGGGAAGCAAAAAGTAGTTTGATTAGTTTAATCTCACAGATTTTTACACCTTCTTTGTCAATGTGAAGTCTCATGTGAGGAAAGTTTCATAGTAATCCTCAAAGTTTTAGTCCAGCTTTGTTGACGGAAGAGAAATTCGTACCAAATAAGTGGATTATCACAGGAGACAAAATTTCAAGGAAACATTTAAGTTTTCAGTTGAACTTTAAAAAAGGCTCTTCTTCCTCTTTTCTGCGTTCGAAACATACGGAAGTTTTTTATTTCAGGAACTCACTAAAAATGAAGATCATGTCCTTAACAGAAGGAAGGCAGAAAAGCCATCAGGCACAAGAACACTGTTGTATAGACATTTGGGATTAGAAATATAATCCACTGGAAACCAAAGAAACAGTGACACACTATGATCCAACTCCGTGGGATATAAGGCACCGCACTGACATCGCACAGCTGTGTGGGAGGTATCACTCTTCCCGGGAGAAAAACCAAAGAATATAGGGTTATTGGGATATCACACGAAGGGGGAAAGGAGAAACATAAAAAAGCTAAATACTACCTTGGACTATTTTTTGTCGTATGGATCTATTGGAGGCCCTGATATATTTTCTTCCATGTGGCATTTAAAGGCTGCTTCACAGTGCCTGCTCTTTGCATTAACACTTGTGATTTTGAAGTCGGCTCTGAGGTGGCATAAATAACTGACTTCAGCAGAGATGCTGACACCAGCTGAGCATCTCAAAGGATGTAAAATAAACACTTTTGTTCCTCAAATGTTTTTCACGGGTTCTGAAGTCTAACAATTTCACATTGCTTTATTCTGCACATTCATTTTACAGATGACTGAAAAGCTTGGCAGCATTCACAGTGATACAAAAATGTTACTTTTTAAACCTAACTGTAAAAGTGCAAAGGCCAGAGTAAAAAGCAGTATTCATCAAAAGTTCAGTTCTTCCATGATAATGTTTTCAAATATTTATTTAGGGGTAATCTTCACTATCAGGTAAACGCCATGCTGATGGGAAGGCGACGCACATTTTTCTGGTTCGTGCAGCAGAAGCATTTAGAAAAAAAAAAGTTTTTCTTCTGTAATGCTTTTTTGTCAGATGGAAAAAATAGTAGGTTCAGTTCAGTTTTGCAGGTGGTGCTTGTGGTATTTACAAAGCATAGATAACACCTCAGCTACAGGCTGGTAAGCTGGCAGACATCAGAGGACAAACCGTAAAGATGGTACGCAGCAACTATCAGCAGCAGTGGGAGTCGTAGGAAACCTCGAAACTAAGGTCAGACTGCAGGAGGAGAGGGACGGCTGCCTCTCTGTCACCAGCTCTCACCCTCACACAGTTGTAAGTACAGAGAAGACATCACGGGGGAGATCTCGGACTTACCGCCGAGGGAAAGGAAACACAAAAACCAGCATCCACAGGTGCAAAACAACTTCTGGGGGGTGAAAGGCAAGGAGGGAGATTTGGTGCTGACCTTGAGACTGCTCCTCCCTCACGTGAGAAACCTCTTCCCCCGTATGACCTTACCTCCTGTCCGAGAGCGGAGTCGTTCGTACGGTGGCTGGTGCCCACGAAGGCGAGCCAGCAAGACTGCTTCTCCGTCCTGCCGGGCTGGTGCTTTCCGAGGGAGAGTGGATGGATAAAAGCCGATGTAACAGGGCTGAAAGTGAGAAATGGGAAAAACGTTACATTTCTGTGGGCTGTTGACTTCCCAAGAAGGTTTCAGGCCCATTTTAGAGAGAAAACGATAGCCAGAGAAGCAGCCAGCCTTGCACCTAGAAGCTCCTCAGATCCTCCCCTCTCAAGCCAGAGAGCCACCGGAGCACAAATGCAGACTTTTATGTGACACAGGAGCCAGGTCTGCCATCCCTGAGAGCTCAGGTGGGAGTGAGAAACTTGCCCTTGCAGAGATGGCTGGGCCACAAGGAAAGAAGGGTTCTCCAGAAGGACCATTCTCTATTCACCACTGAAGGCACTTAAACCACTAAAGTTAGGTGAAACCAAACCAACCCTTAATTAAACATATTTTAAAGCAGTAAAGCCATGTAAGCCATTCAGTGCAGCCCACAATTTTGCCTCGGTTCCTGGCCCTGCTTCATTATGATCACAGGCAGTGAAAAAAATAAAAAGGCATCTCTTTGCTTGAGTCCTCATCTAGATCCCTCCTCTCAGGAACCCACAGCTGACACATCTTGCTGGTCCTAAGAGGAATTACATGCTTATACACTGCAATTGCCTGCAGTAGACAAGCCTTGTCTACCAAAAAACATTTAATTTTAAACTTTTCAACTTTTTCAGGTCTAACCTGACCAGCGTATCAGTACGTGATAGGAGAGGGACAATGACTAAGCCAAACTACGTCTTTGGGTATACATCAACTTTCACTGCTCCCTCAGCAATTCCAGCTTCTGGGAGTTAATACAAGACATTCTTACTGAAAAAAAGATATAAAACAACCAAGGATTAAGTTAAAAAAATAAAATAACTGGCCAACAGTCACATTCCTTTTCATTATTCCTAGGAAGAGACAATGGGTGACAAAGGATACATGACAATGAGTAGTAGGAAAGAGTATCATCTTCTTGCTTATGTTTTTCAGGCTGCAATATGCTTCAGAAAACCCTATCTTAATATTTCCTGGAGAGGACAGAAATTGTACAGTCCACTGCACTGATGGAAGGATCATTCTGCAGTCTTATTAAAGTAATGTATAATAACAAAACTAATAACAATATACTACACCAAAGTCATGTCCTATGAGAATATTGTCTAATTGGATAGATATCATTTACGAGAGACATAATGTTTCATATAGCCACGATCATTTATAGTGTACTTAAAAATCTATTTTCAGAAATAATGGCTACAGATATATGTATACATGCTAGACTAAATTAATGGGCCAAATTACTGAGCTTGCTACAGTGATGGCGTGCTGTAAGGGGAACCTAATTGGAAAGCGGCTGGTCTAAAAGAGCTACGGGAAGATTTCCACAGGTCAGTTACCTGCCAGTTTAAAATTTACTCTTACTGCCAACACCGAAGCTGTAAGGACACGTCCTGGGAGTAACCCAAAGGCTGGCAAGTGGCACAAGTTTTATTACACTCCATTTTTCATCAGCTCAGGTCTTTTGAAAGTCCCTCTCCAGAGGGGAGGTGAGCGGTAGCAGCAGGCACCCGATTCCTCCTCCCCGTCTGCACCACGGCAGTGGGGCATGACTCGGGTGGGAATCCCTCCAGTTTCATAATTTCATAAGGGGCGTTATATGCTGGAGGAACTCGGTGCACTCTTTATGATTAACTGAAAAAAATCCCCATCTGTTACAGTGGTCAGTAAAACATTTGAAAATAGGCAGGGAAATGGGAAAACATTAATACACAACAATTTTAAGCAAATTGTGACTGTTAACCAAAATGCAACATGGTTTCCAGTGACACACCCTATTCCCATCACTCTTTCACTGGAAAAGACACTTTCAAAATATACACATGAGGAACATCAACGGATTCACTAACAGCCAACCGCAGATCACAGTTTCTGCCATCAGCCCTCCTTTCAAAATAGGTTGACGGGATCTGAGCACAGGTTTTCTCATTACAAAAGCATCTTTTTGTACCCAGAAAAGTCTCACCTCAAATTCTTTAATTATATGCCTAGTTTAATTATTGCCTACATTTTGGTTAAAAATTAGATTGGAGCTGGTGTATAATGCACTGTCAGCAACACCTTAAGCTACCACGATGACTGGTCCAGATTTCTTATTAAAAAAATTCTGAGAGGGGACACTTAAAATGTATCCCAAGAAGAGGTGAGTAACTTTGAGACTTTCACACCTAAGTCAGCACCATAGACTTTCCTCTGCAAAATTGACTAACTTCGACTTTTACAACTAATGAAGAAACTGAACACCAGTTCAATCAGAAACACAGAAAGCCAGAGGGTGTGTAAGAAGTAAAGCTAAATTTGGGACAGAATTTTACATTTCTTACGGGGTGGGAAACAGACATTAGTTTTCACCATCAACAGAGATTCTTCTACCAGCAGGATTAAATACGTGGCATTTTATGGACTTTTTCTAACACTTCTCTTGTTGCCTTTTCCACTGATTATTTTTACCCATACATCCCACATTAAGGTCAGCAAACGCTTTCTCCCTGGTTATGATTAACATAATGCAACACCTTAACTGTGATAGGCTTCACTCTTGGTCATGTCTCTCCATGTCTACTTCTCTCCTTCTTTAATTTGTTGTCGTTCCTTCTTCTCATCTACCCTTTTTCCTCAGTACTCTAGTAGGGCTTCATTGTAGCTGGTACATCAGTAACCACCGGCTGTTGTAAATGACCCAGAAACAGATCTCCCTACCTGAGACTTAACAACCCGAAAGGATGACCAGCAGAAGTCACAAACTATTCAAGATACACAGTCTCTTCTTGCATGCCCAAGTAAAAGTCACGACGGTGGAATGACTGGATGATTTAAAACATTTATATTGCAGTGTTAACGCAGATTAAAGGAGGAGTACCTTGATAATCAGAATAAGGACTGTTGAACAATTTCTCTGTTATACTCTGGAGATTAAACTTTAGGTTTAAAGCTCAAACTGCTGGTTTCATAGCTTCGCAGTCTCAGTGTTGAACATAAAAATACCCTTTAACTAACTGCTTTTCTGAGGTTTGCTTTCAAAATTTACTCAGACAGAGTAAATATCCTCTGTTTGTAATTGAAAGGATGTTAGTCCCAGTACTGTATTTCCATAACTACTGCATCCTCATCACAATTCTCAAATTTTGTCAAGTACTCACTCTGCTGATATTTTGCCAGTAAAGTTTAATTAAACAAAAAGCAAGCGTGCACTATGAATCTGAAATTGCAATGATGAACTGGTGTACATGGCTAAGTATAACAGTGTTACCAAAACCTAAATCAGAGACATTTAGAATCCAAGTGGATTCTATGAATGAAGTGGTTTAAATCAATTATATAGGACAACCCCTTCTACAAGAATGTGCAGTAACAGTTTCAGAAGAATGATGCCATAGGTCCTGAACATTACAGCTACAGCTTTACTAGTAAACAACATAGGCCGGAGATTGTTTAT
Source organism: Himantopus leucocephalus (assembly GCA_003993805.1). Classification (NCBI taxonomy): domain Eukaryota; kingdom Metazoa; phylum Chordata; class Aves; order Charadriiformes; family Recurvirostridae; genus Himantopus; species Himantopus leucocephalus. The sequence continues at coordinate 2,070,305 of RSEF01000005.1, forward strand.
GCTGCTTTATTGCCTGCACTCTTGCTAGCACGTTTTTTGCCCGCTCACCCCAGGATCCCAGAGAGCGAGTGCACAGGCACAACTTGGGCGCTTAGAGACCCCAGGATCCATCCCGACAGACAGTCTGGTCACTGCCACTCCGTTTTGGAAAGGAAGCGAGCTCAGGTGTGCTGGAGGGAGCTGTGCCATGCCATTCGGCCTCAGGGATGGACAACAGCCACTGGCCTATTTTATTTAATTGTAAAGGCATGGTCTCTGGTGCCTCTAAGAAGCTGCACAACACTTATTGCCTCGCTCAGTGTCCCCTCATTAAGCATCCTATTGCTCAACCATGCATAGCTATCAAGATCCTCGCAGCACGCTCACACTGCTGAGCACAACACACATTTGCCCATAAACTACAACAGACCCCTACTCACAAGAAGAATAAATGCTCAAGAGCGAACATGGGTGCACTGCTCTCCTGTGCTTCTTTCCATCAAAAAGACAGAGTAGCCTAGTTGGTTTCTAAAAACTTAGCTGGTTTCCCCCCCCCCCCAAAAAAAAAAGGGGGAAAAGGGGGAGTGTTTGAGGGTTTTTTAAAGTGAGAGATCATATACTGTTTACTTCTAATACAGAAATTTATTAGAAACAATGTTGAGCATGAAATACAGCTACCACATCTCAGAGAACAGACAGAACCACATGCTAAATGCATCACAGCAAAGAAAAACAAAATGCTTTTTCAAATATAATTTGAACTTAAATCTGATCCACAGTTTGCCTTACGTTTTATCTCACCATTTAGAAGTAGGTCTGTCTTTGTATCAAGAGCAATGTTGTACACTCTTTCCCCCTCCCTCCTGAAAGAAAAGACACGTTAAAGCTGCTATACTGAATCATCAATAATAGTGGCACTTTCTGTTTGCTCCTAAGGGGTCCAGAACGTGCATTTCTAACCAACAGCACTCCAGCAGCACACAGTATTTGCAGTACTGCTGATAATCCTGTTTTCAAAGACTGTGAGCGCTTTCAGATAGGGATAGCCCTTATATGCTGTGGCATCTGATCCAAAGTAACCCTGTGCTGGCTTACAGACTCTCTGACTTGAAGGCAGCCTATTAAAACAAGACCTGAATTCTGGGCAAATGATGCGTATCAAGGGCTCATTTCAGACCCTAGGTTTTAACATGAATTAAATCTCGTCTGCTTATTCTTAAAGATAGAACAACTGTGTCTACTACACACACTCAGCATCTCCAAGATGTCAGTGACAATCATCTCCACAACCAAGCGAGAACCCAAGAATTTTTATTCTCAGCATCTCTGACATCAAGCAAAAACACTTGTGTAAACTGCTGGCAAAGCGCCTGTGTCGTATCCTTGTCTACTGATTGCTCCATACAGAGACTCACAGCCTGATCTTTCAGTTGGTGCACAAAGCTGTGTGCTAGGGAAACTGAAATCCAGGGTCAGCTACGCTGCTACCCTAGCTCCAATGGCATTATTTTCTCTTGGTTTCCCTGTATTCCTCAGAATCTGCAAGTTCCTGTCCACAAGTAGAGGTACTTTCCCTGAAATTTCTGGAATGTGTTAGATGCTGCGTTCATAAATGATCACAACGAGATCAGTGCTGGCAAGTTGAGTGTAAGTATATAGCACGCTAAGTTTTTTCATTTTTAAATAAAAAAAAAAAAGGCAATGAAGCTTTTTATTGAAGTATGAAGACCGAAGAGAGACACTGGTTAGAAAACTCACCATCATCATATTCTTAAATTATTGTTCTTCCCTGGCTGAACTGAAAAATGCAGAAAGTAAACAGCAGTGCTGAACGTAGTTCTTATTTTCAGAATTCTTGGTTTGTGAATTCCAGGTGCTACTTCTCAGGCAGGCAGGAAAATTAGATTCCGAAAAACATTGATTTTAGCATGACAGTGTTTTTCTGAAGTTAATGACATGCAAATCATTATGCATGTATTTACATTTTTGATTAGGACAAGATTGAGAAGTTAGAAAATAGAGCAATGATCCTCCTGTAGGTTTCAGCAAAGACATTTCAGGTATGCAAGAGACATGAATAACTAACACAGAAGAAATAAGCAAAGGTCAAAAAAAAGTATTAAAAGGCTGAAGATAAATAACTTGTCTCTACTATCCTTATCAGAGAGTTCACGCTATCTAGGGTGCATACTTTTTTAATTAATGGAAAACTAGTTTGATGGGAAGACCTACGTCACACTGGGGCTCTGAGGGGCTCCTCCAGAAACTCGCAGTTCTGTTACACGGCAAGTGCTCGTCAAACTCCCCAACATAATAGTCTGACCTCAGAAGCAGCGAAATTGAAGTCTGCCAATGAAACTTAAGAAAGAAATTTGATCAAGGTATTGGAGTCTCTTGCATAATTCACTTTCTCTTCTTTGGACTGCTCTAGGCTGATCTGGAGAAGTAGCACCGCATCTCCCAGCCCTCCGCCTTCTCGCATCCCAGACACCCTGCAGACACCTTATTTGAGCCACATCCTAAAGGGCTAAAGCCTAAAGGGCTACCACCCACTCCAGGAACACAGTGCAAGGAGGAGAAATACCCTTTCTGAGACACAAACCAGTCAGAAAGTGCTGTGGCCGCCAGCTGCAAGCAGCCCGCAGTGAGAAAGAGCCAGGGCTATTTCTGAGTGGGGGATCTGAGAAGTAACCCAGGGGTTACAGCGTGTGAAAAATTTGTAAGCTAAAGGAAAACAGAAAGCTTGAATAACCTCAGCTGAAAGACAGGGAACCTCAGCTGAAAGACAGGGAAGCACAAGCGTGGGCAAAAAGAGAAAAGTTGGGATGGAGGCAGGGGAAAATCAACCCAAAGAAATTAAAAATTATTTTTTCTGTACCTAAGAGCATGAGAAAGCATGTGGGATAAAACATGGGCTATCAAAAGAGGTAGTTAGAACCCATGCAAAGAATTTGTTAGATGGCCCTGACTCTCAGCCATATCTTCATGCGCTTTTAATTCCAGTTTACAGCAAAACACCTGGAAAAGGTGTGCAGGAATAACGCTGCATTCGGCCAGTCTTCAAGTCTTGCTAGGGAAATTCACCTGCTATATATAAGATCATAGGGGTCATCAAATTTGGGGCTGGGAAAAGTGTTGCGCCTATTCAGTAAGGGCCTTTTGAGGCCATTTTGCCTCCTCCTACAAGACCGGGATTGCTTCTTCTAACTGGGATCCAGCTAACCTGCCACTGCAAGGAACTGAGCACTGACAGCATCTCTGCTTCCCTACGCTCTGCAGTTTGTGCTGTCGTTTGACTTCTGGGGGATTAACGTATTTGGCCTAACCAGAGCCCTTGGATTTTTAATATGGGCAGAAGTTAACAGGCAGAAGATATGGGCAAAGGTACCGTCCTATGATATGCAGGAGGACAGCTGGGACTTCAGCGTCGTGGAGCTATGAAATGCATATAGGTGCCTGTTTAAAACTGCATTTCAGAGGTGCTGAGGACCTGCTAGCTTCCACTTACGTCCATACCCACGCCTGAAAACTCTCACAGTGGTATCCAGCAACAGATCCAAAAAGTTAACAGCAGGTACTCCAGTTCACTAATTGTAGCTGCAACTTTTAAACAGAAGAGAAACCTGGAAAGGGTGGATCATACTTTAACCCATTTTCTTGCTGTCTCCTATTACATCCAAGCTGGTGGATGTGGAAGCGCTGTCTACCGCTGCAGGTGAGGTGTTCATCAGTGCCTTACTGGGCCCGAAGACCATGCTCCAGGCAGCCCGGGCAACAGCCACTGCTGTTCCGCCCACAAACTCCCTCGGGTATATCAGTGCTATCAGCTATTCTCTATTATTTGTTCCACAATGACAGGCAGATTAAGGCCATGCCGTGCTAGGTGATACTGATGTATTATATGAGGAATATGAGACTAGAAGGACGACGTCGTTTATTGATTCTCATTCTTCACAATCACAGGTAATTAGGCAATCACAAGTCTAATTCAGACAGGTCCACAGGAAATCTAATCCACTCACCAACACACAACAGGTTTTAAAATAACATTATGTGCCAATAAAATAATATAGCAGACCCTAACTTACATAAACACCTAACGACATAGCTACAGACCTCAGAAAAAAAGTGGGAAAGATTAAAAGTGTTATCAAGTATCATCTCTACCCTGAAGTACTTCTTCAAATAAAACACAAAGTAAAAGCTGAAAAAAGCCCTACAACTAATTATGTATTTATTCACAAGAGAGATGAGGTACTGTAAAACCTACATTAAAAGTCTCACACTGCTGAATTGCATTTCAACCTAGTTACCTCCCAAGACTTTGATTATTTTAACGTGTCATTGTGTTTTTAATATAAGCAAAGAAAAGCCATGCTATTTCACAGTTAAGTCACAACCTCGATCCACAAACAGCTTTAAACAAAGATAGCATTTGTTTTTGAGGACTTTTTTTTCGCCTGACAGAGACTCCCTTCAGCAAGGCAGGTTATTCTGAGAGGAGTTAAACAGAGCCAAGACACCGCGGGGAAGGAGAAAAGGAAGATCTGAAAAAGGAAAGGATGCGAAAACTTTCAGGAGAATGAATTCACTGCTGTGTTCAGCTACTTGTAGGGAGGTTTTGCGACTTCTCCTGCTGTAAAGAGCCGGGCCTACCGACACAGGTGTTTCAGACCAAGCATGCCAGCAGCTAACTGAATTTCCCACGGCTTCCACTGCTCCCGGAGCCCTCAGGATGCCCTTTCCCGCTCTTCATACTCCGACCCCTTTCCCCCCCTCATCCTGCCGCCTGCAGTCACACAAGCGGCGGGAGGGAATGTCGCACTGCTTCCAGCCAGGATTTACCCTTCCCTGCTTATTTGCTGGCTTCTGCCTTTCCTGCTCTCTTTCTCCCGTGCGGGGGCTCAGGATGCCCCGGTACCCCCACCGCCCCCCACCGTGTCAGAGCCGGGTCCACCCGGGGACCGGCCCGTCCAGCCCACGCCGCGCCCTCCCCTTCGCCACCNAAACCTGCCGCCTCACCGCTCCCGTCCCCGGCCGGCACCGAGGGCAGCGCGGCGCCTTCCAGCCAAGCGGCATCTCCCGCCCCGGCCCGCCGCCATTCCCGCCTGCCGGGTCAACGAAACTCCGCCGGGGGGTGACGGGGAGCCCGCCCCGCGGGCTTCACGGGTTTCCAGGGGGTCCCCTTCTCGAAGCCCCCCCGGCTGCCCGCGGGGGAGCGGCCACCGACACCCCCCCCCCGACCCGGACGAGGCAGAACCGGTCCCTCGAACGGCCGCGGNNNCCCCCCCCCCCCCTCCCCCCGCCGTGCCTACCTGTCGCGGGACGGGGCGGGAAGCTGTGAGGGGAACGGGGCGGGAAACTGTGAAGGGGCGGCGGGGACAGCGCTCCCCTCACGCCCGGCTACCGCCGACCTCCGCCGCCACCCGGGCTCGGCGGGGCCGCGTTTCCCGGGGCGGGAAGGGGGGTTGAGGGGGGCGGGGGGGGGCCGGGGCGAGGAGCCGCCCCCCGTGCTCAGACAGGCGGCGCCCGCCTCGCTGCCCGGGCCGGCTCCCCCCACTCCCCCCCCCCGCTCTCCCCGCTCCGCCGTCGGTGCCCGCCGCCGCCCTCGCTTACCGGCTGCCGCCGCCGGGCGGGTCGCGGCGTGCCGAGGCGGCCCCGGCGCTTTCCCCCTGCCCGGTCTCTCCGCCGACCCGGGCGCGTAACCTGCGCGGGGGGTGCCGCTTACGGCCTCGCGGAAGCGGCGGGGCGAGGGGCGCGGCGCCGGGATACCGGCATCGNGGGGGGGGGGGGGGCTGGGTCAGTCCCGGTGCCACCTCAGCCAGCGCCCGTCCTCCGCACCGCTCAAATTTCTCGAGTTTTTCCCCTTTATTTTTTCATCTTGCCCCCGCCCTCTCCGCCGGGCCGGGGCCGGGGCCGGGGCCGGAGGGGCTGCCGTGACCGGAGGGGCTGCCGTGACGGGTCCAAGCGCCGTCAGGGCGGTCGGTGCGTCCCGCGGAGCGACGAGAGGGGGAGAAAGAGCGAGAGGGGCAGGCACGGGGCGGCCGCGGCCGGCGGGGCCAGCAGGTACCGCAGCCGACGCGAGAAGTTAGGAAACTTCTGCTGGCACACCGATCTCCTACGGGAAGGGAAGGTGTCGGGCTCGACCCAGGAGAAGGGACTCGGGGGTGTTGGTTGGTGGGAAGCTCAGCGTGAGCCACCCCCATCCTGGGCTGCATCCCCAGCAGCGTGGCCAG
>RSEF01000005.1:2076619-2145783 GCA_003993805.1 Himantopus leucocephalus
TTAGAAGAGAAATTAGTCCTGTGTCGCTCAAACCAGGACAGCTAGCTACAGGCTATCCCTTACTGTGCTGAGAGCTGGACTGTGATGCTGAGCTCGTCTGCTGATTTGGGGAATCTCTTTGGGGCATTGGAAACAGCAGACCCTAATTTCTGGATCTCAGGTGGACTTGGGGAAAAAACAAGCATCTTGCTGCTCAAATTTGTGTTGTTCAGCAAATGCACGTGCCCGGGACGCTCATTGCTTTGGCAAGACTTAAATCAAGGAAGATGTCTGTGGGAAACAACAGAGCAGCATCTTTCACCTTCTGGCAGATCTGGCCTGCAATTATGTCTTCCTTGATAACCAAAAAAGCCTATTTTTCCCTTAGTTCTGAATTCATGCTGCCAGAAGCACTCTGAAGTGAGTGAGGTTACATCAGGCTCTGCCCTTGCAAAGCTATGCATAATATTTCTGTTATAGCATGATGAATACCTTGGAAATTTGCGATGTGATAAACTTCCTTTCTCTCTTGCAGACTAACATATCAAAATCCCCTGCATGCCATGAGCATTTCTGCTTTATAGATTTTAAATGGGGTAGCCATTAGGTCACTGAATTTCTTTCTCCACATGTCAATCTTCATTACGTCTCTATGTATTTTTTACAGGAATCTGAGATGAGAGAGCGCTAGATTTTGATGATTATCTTGACACCGTTGCTCTCATCTGTATATTGACAGGTAAGTGTGCCAAACTAATTTTGTAGAGAAATCATTTAAGTTACTCATGTCAGGTGGGCAACCTACAGTTACAGCCCAGGACTTCAACCGTGTGTCTTGCTGGATTCTGCTAAGGTGTAAACAGGTGGTCAAATATTCTTGAAAAGCCTGCTTGATCCCAAGCAAGGAAAATCTTCCTCATCCTGCTTTACCGTGGTGGGTGGATTACAAGAATGATCTCAGAGCAGAGGAATTTGCAGCTTAACTGTAGCCTGTAGTGAAGACGGTTGGCAGATCTTCTTAACTTTTATCCTCATGCGTAACAGCTCTCTTCCTCCTCCTACTGAATATACTTTAAATATGAACTAGCAGATAGACTATTGTTATAATACTTCTTGTTTTAGACATGTTAAAAACCCTATTTTTTTTCTGGGTCAATTTATTAATGAGCTCACTGTAAACTTGCAGCTGATGTTAGCTTTGGATAAAGAATTTCTGGGGTTTTGTACTGTAATGCCCTTGTCCTACAATTAGGTGAGAACTGCTGCACTAGTGAGTCAGTGTAGAGCCTCTTGTGATACAGAACAAACATGTTCCTTGTATCTTTTTTTTTATTTTACCATAGCTGAATGCTGCATTTTCAGTGTTTTCTATTCAAAAAGGCTTTTACTCTCTACATTTTTTAAAAAAAAAAAAATCTCATCTTTTCTATGATTCTTTTAAAACACAATTTAAAAAGTCTTGGTAGTACTATGGAGACAACTTATAACTTCTTATGCAAAACAATTTCTTAAATGAGAATGATTTTATTCTCTTTCAGTGTAATAATTACAAAATAAATAGAAATTTTAAACTCAGAAATCAGAAAACTAGAACAAAAAGGACAGTGATTTAAAATTAGGTTTCCTTTGGTAAAGTGTGATACTTCTGTATGATCTGAAAACTAAAAAACTCATTTTCTCTGTGATAAGAGAAACTGAAGGTGCCTTTTTGTGCATTGGCTGCTGCCACAGGTGTCCGTGTTAATGCACATTATGAGCACAGATGAAAGATAAGATGGTGAGTCCTAACAGTGTCTTTGGATGAGCACTGGAAGGAGAGTGAAAATAAAAAAATATGTAAAATATGTGAAAGGGATTGCTGTAAAGTGTGTGGTGACACGAAGTAGTATAATTTGGAGCAGCAGTCTGTAGAAATGGAAAAAGGAGAGAAAGATTAAAAAAAGATGTTTACCTGAAAGGCCAGTACAACAGAAAATTTCTAGCTTATCAAGCGTTTAACAACTGACTGTTTGCTTCTGTGGTAGTGCCACTGTCAAAGATAAATACTGATGCCAATCAGAAGAGAAAGGTAATGGTACAGAAACAGGTGTGCACATTTGGATTTTCAATATTGTATTTGACAGTGTGTTGAGTTGATGTGAATAATTATGTTTTGTTGGCTGAAATGCGTCAGTGAATTTGCAGTTGTGGTTAGGAGCTTTTGAAGAGTCAAGCTGGCCTTTAGTCTATGGCATGACCAAAATCATCCATCAGAGCCCACGCTGTCACTCCCTGATATGGGATATATATACGTGAATTGGATACAGAAGTGAGAAAATATGGTTAGTGAAAGGAAACATGAAATAACTCTAAGAACAGGAAAATAAACTTAAGTTGCTTGATTTTTAAATTATTTGCTCAGTGCTACTAAACTGTTTGTGGGAAGCAGAAAGACCTCATCAGTGTTCGGCTGAACTACCTTTCAAATAAGTCTGAAGCATAAGGAACAAACAGTTACTCATAACTCGCTTCGATAATGTATAAACACTGAAATATAGTTTGAAATATAGATGTGATTGTGTAAGGCCTTTGCTTACCTTTTCAGTCTTGGTGGGTTTTTTTAATGTCGTTCTTTGCCATTTACATTCCTAGCAGTCACAGTCGCTGCAGATGTGAAAAGCAGACATTCATGACTGAGCACGCTGCGCTGTTCCGTAGCGAGAGGCGGCAGTGACAGTGATGTTTGATAGAGGCTGTAAACACTCCTCTGCGCTTTACGTGCTTTGAGTAGTTAGTGAAATGGAACTTTCAGCCCCGTTCTGTGGTTTTTTTAAAAAATATTATTATAGGTCTCTGTTGCACATACCAGTCTCTGGTTTTGAGTCTTTATGTTAGGGGTTTTTTGTTTTGTTTTGTTTTTTCATGCCTATATATATTTAAGAGTCCATATACAAAATATTATAATTATGTATATAGATAGATTTGGTTCTTTTTAATATAGCAAAACATTATTTTATACGTAGTCTTTCTGAACTTGCTATGATCTAATGAGTCTTCCTCATTAAGGAAGGTGGGGGATCCAGCCCTGCACCCCGAGTGCCTGCCTGGAGCCGGGCAGCCAAGTCAGCAGCCTGGGGGCTGCTGCGAGAAGAGAAGAGATGGTCTGTGGTCCCTCCCGCCTTGCCTGGCCCTCCTGCCCAGGCAGTGGCCGTGCAGGTCTGGTGCCTAGCGTGCCTCGTGGTCCTGCATGGCAAGAAAAGGCAAGCTGTAATGGTAGGAAATGCAGCTGTCAGGCATATTGACAGCCACAGGTTGTGGTGGGAGAGAGCAGCCCCTGGTGACCGGTCTGTTGGGTGGAAAGTTAGGAGGCATCCCGAAATCTTGTACAAAAACCCAGGGACGAGCTGGTGGCTCACTGTGACCTAAGGAAGAGAGAGGAGAAGTTGTCAAAGTAATGAATTAAAATGAAAGTGTATAAGAAAATTAAACGCTGAAATGTTTCCAGTATTACGAAAGAGGCAGAAATGGTCATTCTTCACATGTGGAGAAGAGAAGTTTAGGTTTATTAAGGCCGGGGGAAAACTTTTGAGGTGAGACAGCTTGTGGTGGCAAGTGAAAGAATAAAATAAAAAAAAAATTCAAAACAAAAAAACCCAACTGTGAGACAGACCCAACTAAAATCTGTGGGAGAACGTGAAGCAGACATAAAATCTAATGGCAAATCTCATTTTAATGCTTCTTTCCTTTAAAAGCGTGAATTGAACAAAATATATTTCTAGTTTTACATTAATGCTGAAAAGGAGGGCTTTTCTCTTTCTGTCTCAGCCTCCTTCGTTCCCGCAAGCAGCAAAGCAGAGAGTGGGTTCAGTAAATCTCATTAATGGGTATGTCCTGAAGGATTTGGTTCACATGATGGGCTTAATTATTTCCTTCCCTGCACAGCTGCATTACACGGTAAGCAGAGCTGCCTAGATGTTGCTCTTCTCTTATAATGAGGTGCAGGGATAGGTAGCTCTGACAGCACCAACAGCAGTGCTAGGAAATGAGCTTTGCATCAGATAAGCAATACACGTGGAAGTATTTGAGCAGCAAAAAGAAAGAAGTTAAGCAAAGCGAAGGGCGCGTCTCGTAGGGTCACCCCAGCCCCCAGTTTTATAGAAAATTAGGAGTCCTTTCAAGCATGGTGTCCCTGCTCTTCCTTCCTAGAGGAACACGGTCCCATGTGGGTGGCCATCACAAAGGTTTCTGCCTGTGAAATCCTGTATCAGCAGCTGCTCAATACCTGTGGAGTGTTTAGTAAGAATTTTTACTAAATACTTTCCAGTGGCAGCAGCTGATAGTGGTATGTCTGGAGTTCAAGAGATGCAGTTTATTAGGAATATTTTATATCATGATGCAATCAAGATTATTTTTTTAAGTGTTTTTGTATTCAGTTCGCACATCCTGATTAGACTGTGATAATTTCCATGGCTGGAATCTCCAAAGTGTGCCGTCATAAAATTATAAATGGTAATGAATTCACTTAATCAGGTCTTACAGGAGTACAATCAACATGAAATCTAGTCAATTAGAAATAAATCCGTTTAAAGTATTTCTGGTTCTCCAACAGCCTCATTTTAGGACTTAGATTACCTGTGACTGAATGAGAGACCTACATAAACAGGTAGAAATTAAACTTTGTAAAGAAATCATTGTAAGTGATAGAAACAAATCCAGAACTTTTGGTGATCCTGAAATTTACCTGAATCTCTGTTGTAAACTATAGATTGGGCCATTGATAGATAAAACTAGAGATTCAGTCAATGATAATTTAAAATGTGATGTCCCCTTGAAAAGCACAAGACAGGAATATATTGATGGCGGTAGGTTTAACAGCCAGCATGCATTTGTATGGTCGAAAAAACTTTATACATACAAATATATTTTGCAACGTGTAAATATGTGAGACCATATTGATTGTAAAACGTGTGTTTGCTTATATGCTAACTTTCAAGAAATTTCGGGGTTACAGAACTAAGCTGTAGTTGTAGGTTAATCTTTTGGTTTTATCTTAACCAGTACAGTTCTATTTAAAGACAAAATACAGATACAAGTGCTGCATTTTGCTGTTGGCCTCAGTGAGACCAAGGCAGTGGAGCATGCGGTCGTCAAGTTTGTGGATGGCACCAAACTGGGGGAACAGGGCTGCCATCCCTCGGGACCAAGGCAGGCTGGAGCAGTGGGCTGACGGGAGCTGTGTGATGTTATACAAGGACAAATCCGAAGTCCTGCACCCGTGAAGGCAGAGCCCCTGCAGGAGAGCCGCTGGGAGGAGAGGGGCTGGGGTGTGCAGGGGGGCAGCGAGGTGGGCATGGGCCGGCAGCGTGCCTGGCAGCAACAGCAGTTAACTGTGGCCTGGGCTGTCCTGCAAGCCGCACAGCGACCAGATCGAGAAAAGTGATTATAGCACTTGACTTGGCACTTGGTAGAAAACATCTTGGGTACTGTGTCCAGTTTTGGACTTCCCTCAATACAGGAAAGACATTGCCAAACTGGAGCAGGTTCTGTGGAGGGCCATGGAGAAGGTGGGGGCTGGAGTACTTGTCCTGCAAAAGACACAAGAGGCTGAGGGAGAGGGGCTTGTTCAACCTGGAGAAGTGACCGCTTCAGGGAGCATCAGCCGGCCCAGACCTGCAGGAGGATACTGAGACGACAGAGCCAGACTCTGTGCAGCAGCACATGGCGGAAGGATGAGAGACAACAGTCATAAGTTGAAATAAGAGAAGTTCAGACTGGGTACGAGGAAAATCTTTTTTCCCCATGAGGACAGTCAGGCAGAGGTTGCTCAGGGAGGTTATGTAGTCTCCTCCCTTGGAGGTTTTCAGGACAGACGTGCCTAAAGGCATGAGCAGCCCAAGCAGATCTCATGGCTGGACCTGCTCTGAGCAGGAGGTTGAACGAAAGACCTCTGGAGACCCTTCAGACCCAAATGACTTGGTAATTCTCTGACTCTAAGGCACAACAAAGAATCCACGTCATTGTGCTCATGGAAGCTGGTATTTGTCTTGGTTCTGGACTGAGAGAGGGATACTTAAGAAAAACAGTAAAACAGTACTGTTGGTACTCTAAACTCTGTCTCTAAATCAAAAGTACTGTAAGCGGTTATTCCAGGGTGATTTAGCATGCTATTTATTTTTACTATTGAATTCCAAACTACAGCTGGCATATAAGTAACAAAAGCTTGAAGAGTTTGTTACGAACCTTTCTGTATTTTTAAACGTTAGTATTCTTTGTATTTTTGGTTTCCCTGCTTCTGTGTAATAGTCATAAACACGTATCTCATTCTGTTTTTCTTTTATTTCTCAAGCTGTTTACTGGAGGTAATAATTAAGTGTTGGTAGTCAGTGAGGAAAACTGGTTCTTTTCATCAGTTGCATTGTGTCCTGATTGCCTAAATTTTGGCTAGATATAATTTGGTAAAAATTAGTTTCTTATCTTCACAATGAGTTGAATCAAAATCTCAAAGGTCAAGAGAATAATTTATTTCTCAGTTCTTCTACAGTAGCACGGTGCTGCCTGGGTCATCTTGGCAGATCCCTGAACCTTTCTGAGCCTGCAGATATTTTTCCCCACTTTGCACCGTCTTTGTTGATGTACACGATCAAAAAGAACATCCTTAATTGCGCCATGAGCACAGGCTTGCTTGCACAGGCTGGAGTGTAAGTTAAAGCCCAAGATATGTTTTCCTTGGGTTGGAAAATAAGCAGGCAAGATGCAGATAAGATCAGCAGAGTTCCTTTTTCAAAATTTCCTCTGAAAAAAATCAGGTGAGTTTTTGTGCAGTTAGGATAAGAGAAGCCCAGAGACCATCTGTCACCGGGAAGCAGGGATATTTGCTGCAGACATACACAGATGGGTGCAGAGATAGCGAGGACACGGCACATGGCTTTGCTCGCGCTGGAGTTTGGCTAAACCACGGGCTGGTCACCTGCCCTAGTTCTTCTACAGTGTGTGCATCCTTTCTGGGTCACCATTTGTTTGTCGCTTCCCTCTTGATTAACAAAAGAAATTAAGTATACAGAGGCCAGGTAGTTCCTTCTGCCTTTCTTCCCTCCTCTCTACGCAGGTTGGTTTAGCGGTCCTAACTGAGGCCACGGCTTGTTCCTGCTCAGCTATTCAGTAATTAATGCAGCGATTGAACTAGACGTTTATTCACCTAATATATTGCCTCATGTATTGCCAGTATACTTACCGGTGCTGGTGAAAAATACTGGTCACATCTTGACCTATGTTTGTACAATTGCTCCTGATGTGAGGTTTCTGGACCCTCATATTAGTAATTCAAATGGAACCTGACTAGAAATGAAGCTGGTCAATGAAAGTGGTCTCTGCATTTGACAGCTTGCAAACTGCTCTGGTTAAGCAGATCTATATAGAGAAAAAAAAATTTCTATTTTCTGGAGGATTTCTGTATCTCAAAACTTGATTTCTTTGGGCTTTGTAACAAAGGGTGTCCTCCCTAGAGCACTGCGCTGGAGTGGCGTAACTTGGAAATCTCCAGCTACAGAGCACTTCGGCAGGGGACGGCCCCAGATGTGCAGACCTGGAGAGCCTGAGGTCTGTGCCCCCAGACCCCAGCTAGCAGGCTGCCGCAGGCATTGGGTGCCCAGCCTCCTCTACAGACTTCAAGGGATGTTTCCTGCTGAGTGGAAATAAAAATGAATTTTTTGAAACTAAACAAGGAAAAACCCCAACACACACAATAAGAAAGGGTAATTGAATTTCTTTAAACCAGCTCTGGGACAAAGATAACTCATCGTTTTATAAGAAAAATAGAGCATCTATTTGAAGCTTTGATTTTTTTTAACTGACGTATTATTTCTTTGATTAAAATAATGCAAACAATGGGGCTATTTTTGGCAATGTAGCAAATAAATTAAAATAACATAGTAGCCCCCATCAGGATCGCATCTGAAGAAAATGCAGTTTAAACTTTATAGTAAACTCTAAATGCTAACCCATGTGTACGGAGAAGAGGGAATGTGCTTTATCTACTCTCAGGACCTGATCTAGTCTATGTAACAAGACAACAGCAGTGCTTATCTCTTAACATTTGTATTTGAATTATCACAAAAATGTTTTCCTTATGGATAAAGAGGAAAAAGGTTGATAAGCGTAAAATGCAAATTAACAAGCAACTAAGCTGCTTTGTCTGCCAGGGAGATGAACCTGAGGTAAATATGTTCAAGAAGCTTTGAAATTTTTTCAAATTTGTTGTAAATCTTTTTAAATTCTCTTATGTCCTTTCCCTTCCAACATACTATAATCTTTTTGATATTTACGTAGTTGAGTGCGAGCAGAGGCTGGAAACAGAAAGGCTAGAAGACAAAATTGCTCTCCCTACGTGCTTCTGTTTTATAAGGAAAATTTCCGGGGAAACCAAAATGAGCATTGTATCCATCTTTTATAAAGAGATAATGACTTTTTAAAATTGAAGTGATGTAGTGCTTCCACGTTACTCAGAAAACAATTCATAGCTAGTTACTCGCATTGTATCGTTCTCGTTTTAGATAATGGAAGGGGATTTTGTTTTGGTTTGGTTTCTTTTGCATTGCTGAAGTTTGCAACTCCGAAATCTCCCGTTACTACATGCAAGCATGCTTCATGACAGTAAATATTTATAAGTTGCACTTTGGACTGGGGACAGAGTCAGTGTAACACCTGAATCCGTAGCATATTTTCCTGATTTGATAACTGAAAAGCTGTCATAGTACGAAGAAATGCCTTATTGGTTCCAGAACTGGATAAACTTTTCAGTGTTTCATGTTGGCTTTTCGTAGCTTACCCTGGCTGTTGTTTTGCTCATGAATACAACATGCAGGGGTCAAGTCTTGTTGGAGCCATTCCTAAAGTAATTCTGTTGACTGCAGTGGGATTACATACGTGATTGATTCGCCGTGCAAGATATGGAATTGCTTTAAAAGGATCTTAGAAGGTTACTCTATGTATTTTTGTGGCTAACAAGATCAACAATATAAAGATTATATGACAGGTCCAACCCTGCTTGCTTAGAAAGGGGTTTTTATTTAAATTTATGAGTCCAAGAAGACACATCTCAGATTTGGGATGCTGGTGAACTTTGGTAGCTGGGATAATAGGCTTGGTGCATTTTCAACAAGTTTTGTTGGTTTTCATCATATTTGAATTAGTTATTGAGTTGCTACTTATTTAGCTTCTTTTGCTTAACATCTGTTTTAAAGTGTTCTAGAATTCTGGATTAATATATCCTGATCAGATGAATTATCAAATTGAAAGTTGTTTTTACAAGTAAGTATGCAGTTGCTGTGGGGTCCAGTCTCTTATTTAATACTTTGACATGCTTTATGATTTTGTCCTAGGTAAACTATAGTATCCATTGCAAGCAATAGTTAAAGAATGACTCATGAGTGCTGTTGTTTGTTAGTCTGTCTATTGGAAGATGGAAATTCTAATAAATGTACAAAACTAGAGGCCATATTAAAAACAACTATAGAACTGAACGGAGCCTAGAAGCTACCTGCCTGGGGCTCGCGGGGCTGGCCGTAATTCCTTGGCTGGAAAAATGACCTTTAAATAAAGGTCAGTCAGAATTGCACTGGAAACCTTGCAGGTGCTTAAAGGAAGGCACTTAAGATATATTGCCAGTGGGAGTTGGCCTTTACCGTAAACTTCACTGTGGTTAACATTTATAAATACTTGCTATGTTTCCCCTAGTAATATGTTTGAATCTTTTTTTTTTTTTAAAGACTTTTCACCATTTTAACCAACCTGACTGTGCCGCTCTGTGCTAAATCTTTACACCTTGTTCCTCTTTCTTCTAGTTTTCTCATGTCGAACTCCTACTTCGAATGCTTTTCTGTTTTCTCACGTTGAACTTCCACGTCAAATGTTTTGAAGCGTTTTCTACATCTGCTTCTCTGCCTGCCTTCCAGCCTTGCTCATTCAGTACAATAAGTTGCTTGTCTCCTGTCGTCTTTGTATCTATCCTTCCCCAAAATATCTCTTTGCATCTGTCTGATTGAACTTCAGCCTTTCGGTGAAGATACTGTGACCGGCTGAATACGTTACAAGGAAAATAAATACTAAGTAGAACAGACAGAGCACAAAGGAGAATTTTAGCATCCAAAGCTACTTAGAAAATGAAGAAGCTCTTAGAAAACTACCCTGGATTTGCAGGAATAAGTTGCATGTGTAGATTTTATGTGCACAGGAGTGCTAACGGTGAAGTACATCTGTTTAAATAAATAAATAAATAAATTGCATTCTTCAGTCTGATCTTAAGACCCACTTTAATCATATGATGTTGGTATTTAAGACTGTAAATACCAGAAGTTAATGGGGCTTAGCCTCTTCTTGGCAAGTCTGTGCTGTGCAAATATACATGAACAAGGGACAACAAGCTGCCTCAGAAATAAGGAGCAGGTTTAACAATTACTTCACTCAATAGTCTCCTTTTTTTTCCTTAAAAAAAGGGGGGGGGGGGGGGGNGGGGGGGGGGGGGGAGGAAGTGTCACTCGAGCCCTTTTGCAAAGCAATTTGTCACCTGTGCCGGTGACCTAGCAAAGAAGTCAAGGACTGCATAAATCTGCCCTTAAACAGGGCAGTAAGAAGAATCTTCTGGTGGTGGCGGTGAGAATAAATGGGTACGACCATTGATTTTTCAATACTGATTTCAAATCAATATTTAAGTTTTGAAGTAAGAGATGCCACACTGAGAAGCAATGGCTTCAGAGAAAAGTAGAGGAGGAATTTTGCTTGGCATTCTGATACATTAATACTTATGCCTCAGCACACATCTTCTAAAATATTTATTTGGGTGTTTCAGTTATTTAGCAGAGGGATCAAAAATGCATTACCAGGCAGTGTAACCAAAGTGAATTTAAGTGAAGGACTGGTGTATAGGGAATAAAACCATAATTATGGGGGTTGTGAACAGCAAAATATTGTATCGTTAAAT
Source organism: Himantopus leucocephalus (assembly GCA_003993805.1). NCBI lineage: Eukaryota > Metazoa > Chordata > Aves > Charadriiformes > Recurvirostridae > Himantopus > Himantopus leucocephalus. Next base: position 2,087,553 of record RSEF01000005.1, read on the forward strand.
TTGTTTGGGTAATTACCATGGAGGGGGAGTCTTTCAGATAATGTGCAAGTGATTTGTTTTTCTAGCATTTTCTTCCACAGAATGCAGGTGCTTTTGGTAAGACTCAAGAATCAGTTGCCCCATTTTACAGAGGGAGATCGAGGGCACCTGCAGGATAACAGATTAACTTTCTTGCAGCCTTCATACATGTCATCGTTCTTTATTTTTCAGTCTCCAAACCTACATCTGTACTTCTAAATAAAATCGGGCCAGGAGGTGCTCCCTGGCCCTGACACCGTGTGGCATGAAGGGGACCTTGCTGACTCTCAGATATCTTCTGAGCTCCTGAGCCCCAAGGAAGTATTTTTTTGTGATTTAGCCTTTCGAAGTGAGTGTCTGCACTAGCACGTGGGCTGCGTTGCAGTGCAGCAGGGAGTCATTTCAGCAGTGTTAAAGCCTGCGGTGATCGGAGAGCACCGTGCATGGTAGCGTCTCATCAGGGGCATTGCCTGGCGCTGACCAGGGGAGCACGCTTGGGGATGTGCCAAGGGAACAGTGCTTCGTTTTGCTGCCTGGCCACTCTTTTTTTTTTTTTTTCCTAGCAGATTAAAGATAGCCTTGGAGACTGCTAGTCCTTTTGCGGAAGGCCCCCAGGACCGGAGCCTGACCACCACGGCTTCACGTGGTGTGGCATCAACACCAAAGCTGCCTCCTCTTCTGCTGGGCCTGGGAGAGCAGGGGGAGCTCCAAGAGCCTCGTCTCCCCTGAGATTTTGCTGTGGGTTGGGTTAGCGCTCCTTGCGCGCATTCTGTTTTAATTCTTGTAGATGCATTCTTTTAGGTTTTGCATTTACCTGGATGAATTTTGTATCGGTGGGTTGCAGTAAGCCATCCTGTTCAGAGTTACGGTGTTTTGGTACCAATAACCAAGAGATTTTCATCGGCGTTAATCAGATGGCTGTATTTATATAGATTTCTTTCCTGTCACTTAGGCAGCGATGTCTCAGATCCACTTGACGCTGGCAAGCATTAAGATTGCCTTTGGAAATAGTGGTTCTGCTCTTTTCATGCCCTGGCTGTTTGCTTCTGGCCCTCTGCCATCTTCCTCCTGCTGCTTATGCAAACATTTGCGTAGTGATCCAGTTCAGAGAGGTGATGGATGCTGAAACTAACCTCCCAAACCAAAAAAAGCCGGTGTTTAACCTGGATCAGTGCGTTGTTCTGCTTCGCTGTTCGTTAAACACAGTAAAGCAGTCTGGGGGCAAGAGTGGAGTGGTCTGGGGAGCGAGGGAGGGTGGGATCTCTTCTTCGGGAGGCAGTGCCGGTTATTGCCAGCTTTAAAGTGAGAGTGCAAAGTGGAGACTGAACCCATCGGACTGCAAATTGCCCGTTGGAGTTGGTCTTCAATTCAGACTTTCTTCTACGGGACCTTTTCTGCAGAACTCTGGAGAGGTGTGAAATGCATGGTGCCTTGGGATTGTACCCCCCATCTCCAGTTCTGTCTGAAATGCATTTTTGTTTTAGTGTTACTGTAATTAGAAAAGGCAATGCTTGATCTTCTCCAGGATTTTAATTTAGTAACACTTGGCGAGCTGGTTCTTGAGCTGATATATATAATCCCGACTAAAGCCACAGAATCCAAGCGTTAGGAGCTCTGGCAGGTTTCACACAGATGGAAATCCCTTTCCTGAATAGTTTTTCTCTTCTTTGGAGTTAATTATTAAATACCTCTTTCTAGCAGTTGCTGTTATTCTAACAGCAAACTTTTCTCACAGTCTGGTTAATGGCATTACTCAACCCGTAACAATGCCGCCTCTGTATCTGAGATATTCCCGCAGGTACATTTTTAACTCATCTGACAATAGCAGTCTCGAGGGCTTCTCCCTGCAGGCAACAGGGCTGTTATTGTGCAAATGAATGTTTATATAAAAATAGATCGTTCTTATCATGACTAGGAGCCAGTGACCCTTGAGTTTGAAACCTTGCTCTGAGATCTGGCCTAGTTGGCCTTGGACGAGGCATTTGATGCGTCTGCCCCAGCTGTATTTTAGAGAGAGGAGAACTAATAACGATTGCGATTAGTCTGAAATGGCCACCCGTGTGACACACGGTAACAAAACCAAAACCCCACAGGCTGGGGAAGGAAGGGTTGCATCCTTTAATGGCCTTCATTGTGGTTTCCCTACCGAAAGTTAGTCTCGGTGTTAGGGGTGTGTTTCCTTCTGTCTCACTGTATGCCCACTGCAGAAACCCAGGGGGAGCCTTTGCCGCAGCTGCAGCGTCGTCCTGCTCCCTCCGGAGAAACTCTGGCTATGGTGAGAACCAGAGAAGCGCCGCGGAGGCGCGGGGTCTCTGCGCACATAGCTGTTCGCTTTTGGTGGATGTCAGAGACATAGTGACGGTGGGGTTCGCTCCAGGCAAACTGGGCAGACACACCTGCCCTGGCCGTATTTGCTGGTGCTGGCGTAGGGTACGATGGGGAGGGGACTTTATATAGGACAGATCTTTTAAAATAGGTCTTTGCGTGTGTAGGTATCATTATGTTGCATGTTTACCAATGTGAAAGTGGATAGGAGGGTTTGTTACTTTGCAGGATCAACAAAATTGCACACAGCCGTAATGAAGTTGAAGATTTTGAAACACGTTTTTTGTAGCGGGCAAGTGCATTGCGTATCTTATAATACATCTGTGTTTAATGAAGTTACCCTGTCCAGCGTGTGTCCATATAAATGATAGTTTAAACCTTTTCTAAATATCAAGTTTATAATATTTAAGATAGTTAAAAATAAATTTAAACGTATATATTTCATAAATTGTTTTCATATGATGCTTAACAACCATAAGGCTCCGAAAAATGGCTCAGTCTGTCGCTGCTCGTGCTTTTTTCCCCTGCCGTGTCGGTTTGCGCTCACTGGAGCACACCATTCAGATAGAGAGCGAGCGAGCTCTGGGAGTTGGATTTCTTGCCTTTTGATAATCTGTGCACTGTGATAATTCCAGTCTTTTATAATGCGCTCTTAGTCTTTTCTTCTTTTTTTTTTCTTAAAAGAAAAAGGCAGTTAGATGGTCACACTACTTGCCCATGTTGGTTTTTTTNTCTTTTTTTTTTTTTTTTTAATTTATTCATAGGCTGTTTTCAACTCCCCTTAATGGTGGGGTGGTAACAAAGAGCAGAATAAGAAATTCCTACAGATTTTGTGAAAGTTGCTGGCTGGCTAGAGAAAAAGATAATATCTAAAAATAGCATTTGTGAGGGGAACGCAGCAATCTGAGCTCAACTTATTTCATCTGTCCTGTTGGCCCAAGAAACGTAACCCAGCTATAGCCATAGAGGCAGAGCAAACATCTCGGTGCCCCCGCAGAGCTAAAGGGCAAGGTGCTGAGGGAAAAGTATAATAATAAGGGTAAGCACAGAGCCATCCTTTTACTCGAAATTTCATCTTCCAGCTGTTTTAGGGCCTTCCTGTGTGAGAAGTGGTGTTTAACCGCCGGAGCTCGTGCTGGCTTTGTTCAGCCAGGGGTTAGGGGACGCGCAGGGGCCAGGGAAGGAGAGCGCCCGGGGCTGGGACACGCAAGGAGCTCAAGGTACCGGAGCTGAAATTGCGGACAGAGGACGTGAGGTGGAGCAAAGACTGTCGTGGTGGTAGTTTTGATTGTGAGTTGACTTCCAAGATCTTTGGAAATCTGTTTTCATTTGTTCATTTCACTCTGTACCTAAAGCAGCCACTGATGTATCACATTACTCTAAAATACATTCAGCTTAACTATAGGAAGCCAAGAATCTGTTGTGTTTTTAAGAAAATGAAAGAAGGCATCCCAGACAATCATATCAGCAAAACCGAATCTATAACATCCTTTTGATCTGGGAATTAGGGACCAGGGATGCTATGTTTTCTTCTGCTGTACAAGCCTAGGTAAGCCAGGCAACTTGCCTTACTTTTCCTGAGATAATAATTTTGCTCGTGGAAGAGTCTTTGGAATATCACTGGGACAAAACTGAAACAGTGCCTAAAAGCTAACTTCTCTGTGGGAGCTATGATAGTGAGCGTCTCTGGTTAACAAATGGTGGTATCTTCCATTTCCCCGCAACTTAAGAGCCGAACAATGAATTTGCCCTATGGTGTCTGTAGATTTAGGGAAACATACTGGACCTCTGCTCCCTGGCAGGATCTGCCCTACCCTGGGACCTGTACTGATTTAGTTTCTCCGGTGGTTAGAAAGTGATATTTAAAAAAGGCATTTAAGTGATCTGCTCCTCCATAGCGCTGGTGGGGCATAGGCTCTGTTCTTTTTGCCACTGTAGGTACAGTCTTTCATTATCCTTTCCGTGGTTACTTGTGCATTTTTTAAAAAATCTGTATTCCTGAAAATTAAGTGATTTGTGCCTTGTTGATGCGTCTCCAAGGAGTTCTTTGTCCCGCTATTTATTAGAATTAAGCGCTCGATACCTGCGAGTTCATTATTCAGCTAGTGATTTCCCTTTGCTATCCATAATGAGATATTTCTGGGTAGTTTTTGCATGAAAATCCACTTGCCAAAACCGTGGGAAGTTTTTTTTCCTAATTCAACTCTTTATTTGTATGTTGTATAATTGCAGTTTATTGCTCTCTGTCAGAGGAGTTGAATCCATTGCCCTGGAATATATTGCGCTCTCAAATGGCTTTAGGGAGACACAAACCGCGTGATGGTCTTCACGTCTTTTTCCTCGCGCTCACTGGCCTATACCTCTTACGCTCTTAAATACTGTGTATCGACCTACTATATTTTGGCTTCATGTGATTTAGCATTGGTAGATAAATAAGGAAGCCGTTGAAATGTTTATGCTTTTTATTGACTTGAAGGCGCTTTGGAGAGCGGCATTAATCTACAGTTCAGTGAAGCAGTAAGAAAATGAAATACTCCCTCAAGAGTTTTCTTTTGTAAATAGAGCCTTGCATTAAGCTGCTGTGAACTGGCATGCTTTCAGCTTTTTGAATGCACTGTTTTTGTCTTCATTAGTAATTATAGCTGAGGGTAATAACACTGGAATTGTCCTTCATCAGAAATAACAATAAGACCTGATGCTGGGGGTATGTGATGTGCTTTGGAAATGCTTGCCCTTGACCTCGAGCTTCAGGCCTGCCTCCCCACTGCCTGCCCGCCGCTGTAAACGCTGGCTCCGACATATGGTCACCTTAAAATGCTAAATCAGAGTGTTAGCCTTTTATGCCTGCTTCGTAATCGTTGCCGTATAAATGACCGGACGGTGAAGAGGAATGAGTAATCTGGTTGTGATATTTAGTTGGCTCAAACTAAACCGTGAAACACAGTGGTAAAAAATGTTCTCTTAGTCCCTGCTGTTGTTTGACTATATTTACTTTGGGGGAATCTGACTGTGAGACCATTATAAAACCCCACATATTTGGATATCTCAGTACAGTCACGTGGTATATGAGTGACCTTGGCAAAGTGAGTTCACCCTTCTGTGTTTTACTTTTGCTTTAACGTCTTTTTTTTTAATATGGGCTGACAGTGGAATTGGATGGGTGTTATTTTTTTCTTTTAACTGAGATTTTTTTTTTTTTATTACAAAGCAGAGAAGTTGTCTTGAGAGGTTTCTTACGGGAAATATGAAAAATAATGTTTATGTTTTTCTGGCCTCTGAAAACTAAGAAAGTATATGGTTATCAAGCACTGCAAACTTATGGTGCTATTTTCAATTTCTTCCAGTACACTTTTCCCCCCCATTTTTCAATAGAATAATGATTTTTATTTTCTGGAGAAGCTTTTAGTTTGTCGGACAAAAAAATAGTCTTTTGCTGCTGTAGTTGGAAAAAGCCAGGAGGAGGACATTCTGCTCTTCTTACTGTGAGACCTCTGAATGCCAATGTCCTTGCTTTGGAATAAACGTTACTTTTATTTTAGCCTAATCTATACCACAGATTAAAAATGTTTCTAAAATATGTATTTGAGTACCTATAATAGACAGATTTTGTTAGTACTGATATTAAAGGGTATTGTATGAGCCACAAACCACAAAGCAGCATCTGCATCTGTCTGCCTCCCTGTAGTATTTCAGGTTTTGGCTGATTCTGCTCTTTGGAAATACTGTCTTGTATTGAAGCTTTACCTGTACAGTTTCTCGACGTGCAGGATGCACCTACATTAATTTCCTGAAATGTCTTTTTGCACTGGGGAGAAGTAGGCTTCAAAGCCAGATCTAGTTCTAAGTAGAGTTTACAACAGTGCTATTTAGCAGAGAACCTGGTCATTACGCTGGGTTTTTCTGGATCCTTTGGGAGGTTGGGTGTGCCTGGGAAGAAAGGTCATCTTCCCTTTTATTACTCTTTTTTCTTCTCCTGTCCTTCCTCCTCTTCTGTAGTAAATTGGTAGCCAGATTTATTTCCGTTGCTCTTTGCCTACCCACATAAATTACAGGAGGAAATAAAAGCGGGATAAAACATATAACTTTGTTGTTAAATGCATGTTACTTCCAAGAAAACAAAACTTGTAGCCGATTCATTTTTAAGACTTTAACTATAACTTATCTTTTTCTCTTTCCGCTTTGTTTTGGCAGGATAAAGATCTTGAACATGCCTCGTAGCCCAACATCAAGTGAAGATGAAATGGCACAAAGCTTTTCCGACTATTCTGTTGAATCTGAATCAGACAGCTCCAAAGAAGAAACTATTTATGACACAATTAGAGCAACTGCAGAAAAGCCAAGCAGCAGAATGGACGATAGTCAGGGCAACTCATTAGTGATCCGAATTATAATACCCGATCTGCAGCAAACGGTAAGGGATATTGCATCACAATTAAAAAAAAGAATTAAATTATTAGCTTTGTGGGCTTCAATCTGCAGTACATCTGTTCTATTTTATTACAATCTTTTAACAAATTACAGGCCAAATTTATGTCCTGTTTTCTCTTCATGTCTAAATTTTTTACCCTAGTGGTATGTCTGACTGATTGCCTAAATTAAAGGCATCGTCCCATCCAAGAGAGCGTGTTTAGTATGTTAACTTGATGAAAGCTGTGATCATAAAGCAAAATACCTGTCTGATCTGCATTCAGAGGTGTTTCAGTAGAAGAAAGAGAATTAGGCATCTAAAATTTCATGAGATGAGGGTTGAACTGCCAAATCACATTATCTCTGTGAAAGCCATGTGCATATATAACACCATTGTCTTCTCCAGTTTTTCTTTTCATGAAATATTTTGTCATTGACACTAGACTGGGGTCTAGCAGGAGGTCATCACATTCTCTCTCTCTCTCTCTTTACCATGTTGCCTTTCTCTGTCATCCTCCCACGAAAAGATATCCTTGTTAGATAGCTGGTGGCTTTTAGAGCATAAAGATGAGGAAAGAGAAACACACATAAGTCTTTCCTTCCTCCTTTGCTGCTACGCCTTTACTATGTGGTGTTGTTTCTCAGACTTCCACCCAGAGAAATCAACGCGCTCAGTTTGGAGGAAGCAGAAAGCGTGGCATCGTACTGTTCCACAGTTTTTACAATGACATGAAATTGCTATTTTATTCTCTCCCACCTCCTCACCACTTGTACTGGAAATATATCACAGAGGATAAAACAAACCTTTTCCAGTTTTCCTAGAGGAGTCATTTGCAAGCAAACTTGTGGACCTATGGCTGTATCTCACATCCCTAAGTCTGTAGGATGAAAATAGAGACTTTTCAAAACAAGATTTGATCTTTCACATCTTACAGAATGAATTGAAGAGACTTTTGATTTGTTAAAAAATGTCTGATTAATTGAGTAAATGAGAATAAAAGTTATTTTTTGAAATGAAAAAAAAAAGGTATCTTGGCTGTTCCTTACATATTAGAAATCTACAGTCCAAATTCCTCACTCTTTCTCACAAGGAACTAAGTTGTGTTTCTTTTATGGTTGAATGTGTAAAATTCAATGTCTGGAATGTTAGAAGCACAAAGGTGGAAAAAGTTGCTGTTGTAACTTTGTAAGTAAAAGAATCCCTGTCCTCCACAAGTGTTATGATAGGAATAACAATCTCATCCTGGAGAAGGTCTTGGGAGTTACTTACTGATTCTCTGTAGAACCACAACCTGTCCAAGTTTGTGATTAATTATCTAAATTACCCTGGGCTTCCTTGAATGCTGTTGTCGGGTCTTTCAATTGATGGTAGGCATCGGACTTTTTTCATTTCAAAGATGATTATAAAAACGCATTCTTTTTATGGATGTGCGCTACATATATCACTCTGTGCTGACATTTAAGATCTACATCATACTGTGCTGCCATTGAAGATCTATCTCAGATGAAATTATTCCTTTCTTTTTAATTAAGTCCATTTTTAGAATGATAGAGATGGCCTGTCTACGGGCTGACAGGGAAGAGCTGTTTTGACAGCGTGGCCTCAGGTGTGGTTGTAGAGCTCTTTTTTTAAAAGCCCAATCTACACAGTGCTGCAGAAGCTCAGAGACATCTGTGTTGGAGTTGGGAGCATTATCTCTTAAATTCTTGTACTTAAAAAATTCTTTTAGATGGGGATTGCTGCAGAAATTACAGTACCATTAGTTTATATGGTGTGAGATTAACCTCGAAGAAGAAGTGGTGTGGGATCTGAGCTGGAGAGGAAGGCTTCAGAGGGCAGAGCAGCACTGAGGCTGCTGTGAGCCACACACGGGATTTTTATTAAATCTTGGCTGAAGCAGTCATCACCTTGGGTCTCTCATTTCAGTATTGATTGAAAGACCGAAATGCGCTGTTGTACATCTTAAATTTTAAAGGATTTTGCCTCTAGTGAAGTCCTCTGTCAAGACAAGCTGTGACTTAGGATTTTATTGATGATCCTACCAGCTTGCTGTAGCTTTGACTGTGTTCAGTGCTCAATGAATAGATCCAGTAAAACAGAAAGATTAGCTTTACTTGCTAGGTTTTGTGCCGCTATTAAAAACATAGCGGTGGTAGCCTCCTGATGCCCTCTTATTTCATTACTTTGTTTTTAGACCAATAATAAGATATTTATTGACACTACTGAAGCAATTGCTTCTTTAAAATTCATTTGTGCAGGAAATGAAATAAACCAACAAGTATTTTTGGGTTTGTGTTTCATTTCTTCATTTTTATTGCTTTACTTTTTGCACTTTTTTCCTTTTCAATAAACTCTTAATGAAAAGTAACTGAATTGTTTTAAACAGTTCTATAGCGGATGATCTATTTCTGATTTAATTTATCAGTCCACAAGCTCTTGTACAGAAGAGTGAAATCTGGATTCAAGTTTGCAAACAGGAAGACTGATAGCTTAAATGTAGCGTAGCAAAGTTTGGAGAAGATCATACTTCATGAGCTGTGTTACAGCTACAAGCCAAATCGAACATACACCCCATTTGCTGTATTATTATAATTAATTTAACACAAGAGGTGTTTAAAATTGGTTTGTTTAATCAAAGGATCGTGAAATTACATCATTTAGTTTTACGTCTTTATTCTTAATTTTTTTTTTTAGAAAGTATGATCAAACATATATTTGTTTAAAAGAAGGCAAGTTTAGTGTTTTAGATAAAACTCAACCCACTGGGAAGCTTTAAACCCCTAGCTAAACTCACTAGGAATAAAAGTTTGCTCATCTGCAGTGACTGTGGTGTAAATCACCTTTATTTCATTGCACGTATGAGATAAGCACCAAGCATCTTAAGTAAGATGTGCTGCTATAGAAGACTTCATAAATTATCACCCATTGTAGGAAATCTGTCTTCTTGTCCTTTTATTCTCATTTCAAAATGTAAAGATAATGTAAACACCACCACCACCACCACACCCCCCCGCAGTTTGCTGCGCAAGGCGACTGCCTACCTTGTGCCTAAAGGCACCCATGTCTGCATGGTGTCCAATGTCTTTTGGACATGGAAAATTGGGTGAACTAATGTGTCTGTGCTTTCCTCTATGACGGCTGGTATATCTGACCTCTCCCTGGACCTCAGGTTTGAATCCAGGGTGTCTTCTTGTATCCATTTCCATATGTAGGAACATACCACGAATGATTCTGTCTATAACTGGAAGAGTCTGGTTCTTCTCCAGTAGCTGTTGTCAAGAAAATCTCTTTTCCGTGATATTCTGACAGTGATGTCCAATGTTTTGTGTGTAGAATTGCTCTTTTTTCCAGACTTCAAGAACAGGTCTGTCAGCCAAGTTTAAGGAATGTTAAGGAATTCCTTGTTTAAAGGAATGTTTTGATTATTTTGTTATCAACGCATGGTGGTTGTTCCACTCTTTTGTTTTATGCTATACTTATGTTCTCCCTCTGGGTTATGTTTAAAATCAAAATGCTCAGATTCATATGTTTTATTAAATTCTGATGCTGAGATGGGATCGGGTCTGCTGAAGACTTCTTTGAAATGCTTTCTGCCCATCTGTTTTGCTGCTCCACTTCAGTAATGAGCATTTACTGACACCCCCCTGCCATGGCTTTTTTTTTTTTTTTTATATTGGACTTTCCATGCAAAATGTTGTCTGCTAAGTGGCAGTTTGGTAAAGCAACAGCTTAACTTGTAGCTGCTTTTTGGTTTTCCACTTCTGTATTGTTTTTTATACTTTTGTATCCTTTCTTTACTTTTGCCAGTATTCATTGGCCTTTAGGATTAAGAGTCTTATCCTTCAGTGCTTTTCTTTCTTAGATAAAGCACTTGTTTAGTTTGTGTAATTTTTATCTTATGAGGGCAGGAACCCAGTTGTCGCAACTGCAGCTTGAGTCACATTTGTACTTAAGCTGTCTGCATTTTCCTTGTTTCCAGTCTGTCCTGCCGTCCGCTGCCTCAGATCTATTCCAGGTTTTCCTTTGCAACATTTCACAAGTACTCTTCTGTATCCCATTTTGGACTGATTGTTCATTGCTGCTTTCTGTTTGTAGTTGATCTTCCTTCTTTTTATCTCCAGTTTGACAATGGAAGCATTGTGGGTGCTGCTGTTCTTAGGCCCTTGATCTCGGCAGGTGATCTGACTTGCCAGCTGATGACGGTGTGGCCAGACGGGTTTTTTTTGGCCTTTCATCTCATGAATCCTGTGTTTTCTGAATGCGATTGATGAAGGAAAGCAGTGCCTCCAAGAATTAAGTTGAACACCAAGCACAAATCAAAATGAGTGACTTGCTCCATTTTTTTCATGATACCCAACTGTCATTTGCATTTTCCACTTTTTGGTTGTCACATCTTTAATATCGACGTCTTCTATTGAAGGGAATAACTTGTATTTTGATATTCTGACAATCACATTTTGGAGGCGGCTGTACAAACTTTGTCATGGTGCCTCTGTCGCAGCGCACTTCTGTGTGATTGACAACTTTGTGAGCCTGATGAAAAAGATGTGTTGGTTGATGGATTTTGAACAGATAAATGTTATTCCTCAGAGATTCTGTATGATGAACATTATTGCCATTGAATTAATATCTTCCCTTCAGCTGGAGCAGGTGAGCTCTATTTTTCCCTTGCTTCCAGTCCTTCTGTTGCGCTTTGTGACTTACTCTCACCAGTGTGCAGGAACGCAAGATTACAACTGATCATCTCTCTCATGATCCAAAGAGCTTTAATATCAAAACCACAGGTCTCACATTTCAGCAACCAATGTTGACGTGCTGTCTTGCCGCTCCGCTTGGATTTTGAGTGGCCTAGTGTGCTTTTGAACAGTGTTTTTGAGCCACTTAGGGCTTCTTTTTTGGTTCTTATTTGAAAGAACTGTTGCAATTTTTGTAGTGTATGTAGCTAGCCTTCAAGACAAGCTATCGTGTTTTATCTGGACTTGGGATGCAACAAAACAGGTGGAAAGAGGAGATCCCCCATTTGTCAATGCAAAATATCTTTGTTTCATATGTGTTTCTGTAGTTCTTTGCCGCTAAGCCATCTCTANTTTAATTTTTTTTTTTTTTTTGATAATATGTTGTTGAAGGTTAGAAAAAGTTGTCCAGCTTTTTTTGACTAAACTACTGTTTCATTTCCTTGTGGTCACCACACAATGTGCTTCTAATGCGTTCTTACTTATTTCATAACTCAACCAGTCTGTGCGTAGATTTCTGCTGTGATTTGGCTGATGTTTTCTCAGGGTAGAAAGTGTAGCAGTAGGTAATGACTCATCTACACGATAGAGATGATGACTGTGGTGGTCTCTGTCCTGGGAGGGCTGCACAAGGGACAGCGAAGCGGCACAGGGGGAGGTGTTCCAGGGGCAGGCTGATGTAAAATACACCCTGTGCAGCATTTGAGTGGTCCTTCTTGTCTTCTTGTTGGGCAGCTGCCTCCGAGAGAGTGGTAACAGCCTCCATCTCTATCCTGCCTGGCTTCATGGGAAGCATAAATAATCACTTTTCTCACTAGTTTCACTTACCCGAGTCTGAGAAACTTTGGGAGGAAACAGTTGTTCGGTTAATGATTTACTTTTTACATCATTGATCTTAACTCATTATAAATTACAAATGGGATCAACATTTCTTAAAATAAACGCATTTTTGTTTCTTGTGAATCGTTAGAGAACCTAGGGCTGTGAATAAATTAGGTTTTGAAATTACTAGTTTCAAAGTGTTTCCGTATTTATTCTGCCATTGAGGACTCTCTAAAATATTGTAACTAGTGTGGTAGAAATACAATAGGGGTATAGTTACCAGAACTCATTTTAAAACAAGCTTTCGAGCTGCTGCACAAAAAGAATTCCTCACTGCCATTTTGGTCCAGTGACGGTGGTTAAACTCTTCTGTCCTGTCCTCATGCATTACGTGCACATGCCAATGTCAGACCTGTGGAAAGCAAACTATTTCAGAAGATAGTTGTTATGTGTTACTGATGCAATGTGTGTAAACACTGTGGAAACATTTATTTTCCATTGAAATACAGTCCACAGAAATTTGAAATTATTTATAATTTTGCCAGTTTGGCAAATCTTTGAGAATTAGAAATACACACCATTATCTGCAATATTTGCATGCAATCGAGAACAGATGGAACACAAGAATAGACAGAACAAGATTGAACTTGTTGAATTCTCAAGATGCATTAAAAAAAGCAGACTGAGTTAAACTGCGGTCAGAGGTTAGTGTTTTGTATTGTTAAAATCAAAGCAGTGTCATACAAGTCCAAAAATAATTTATTTCATGTAAGAAAGACATTCCTGGAAAAAAAAAAATACATGTAATTTCAAAATTGTCTTTGCTTCTTCCCATTGTAATAGCATTTCTTATAATCTTTCAGGACGTGTGGATAATGACGAGTTGCTGCGTAGTGATACAGCGTGTAGAAGTTAAGCTTATAACATACATTGTAACTGACAATTTTTAGAGTTGCTGAAAACTGCTGCTGTTACAATCTGAACTTGGTATTGAAGTTTGAATCCATGTAAGAGTCATGGGGCAAGCGAGGTTCAGAGCTGAAGGAACACAGGGGTTTAAAACAGATTGCCCTTGCTGCTAAGTCAGTACCTTAACTACCGGGCTGTTTGGGAATGAAAATACTGTTTATAATGTTTTTCTGTCTCCTTTTCTCCTTTTCTCCACCATTTAAAACCCCCCAAGTTTTCACAAAACACCTTGAAATGTAAAATATGTAAGGGGAATGAAATCCACTTCCTAGCCAACTTCACTTCTGGCAAAATCTGATATCTCATTTGAGTACACGTTTACGTTTAAGACTAAAGGATTAAAGCTATCTGTTATTTCCTAGGCCAAAGCATCACCTGAGCACATTGCAATGAAAGTTTTATCCCTCTTCCGTTACGTACCCCGAAACGTTTTAACATCAGTACTTGAGCCGTATCTGAAAAGGTGCGGTTTGTGCAGGAACCGATGAAAGACAGACCCAGTGGTAACGTTGAAGAATTGATGCCCAGGCACAGTGAAGCTGGTCAGAGCCCAACGTGCACGAGCCTGCCTTGCTTCCTCGGGCAAACCCCCGGGAGATGCTATCATGACCACTTCAGTGGCACTGCTGGTCAGCAACGATGAATAGAGGACATCTTAGTATCGGTGTCTGTTGATAGTCCTCATATCTGAGGATTAATTCACAGGAACGGAGCCAAACTCCTCAACTTCAGTATGTCGTGATAATGAAAACCAGCTAGTCATCTCTGCTCTGATAAAGGGAATATATATGGAGGACTGGTTGACTGTAGCGTTTGCTCAGTTAAAAACAGTTGTAAATGGAAAGTCCTTCGTGTCCTGGTTGTACATGTTACTGTTGAAAATATTTGCCGCATAATATTGGAACAGTCAAGAAGATACTTTGAACATATAAAATATTGTGACTTCTCCCTTTTAATTTGCTCTTTAAAATTCAGAATTAAAATATTGAAACGAATTTCTTATTTGATACGTGTGTATGGGATCAGAGATATTTTGCACACTTTTCAGATATGTGCAGAGCTCGCCAGGGTAAATATGTTTAGTTCTAAAAGACAAACTCCAACCATTTTCTTATGGACGGCCTCAGGACTTAAAAATATGCCAACAGATACTGCAGAGGTGAGCACTGCAGAAGCGGCTGTGGGTGAAGTTAAAGGAAACACTTCACTCCTTATAAGACATGTATATAAGAAATCAGTCTTATTCTTACTTGCTCTTCTATTCTCTTATCTCTTTGTACAAATATAATATGAAGAGCAGTGGAGGTCTTCAGAAAAGACCTGAAGAACCGTTACTGACATTCTTACTGTGGCCAGAATTACAGCTACATTCATGGAAATGTACTGATAAAAAAAAAGATATATCTGTTAACATTTTTCTTTGGCCCACGTGCAATCCCCGTGTCCTGTGTTGGGTCATGAGGGGACGGGGACATCCTCTCAGTGGGCAAAGAAGGGAGTCCTGTGCTGTAGCTCTGCGGTGGCAGCTTGCTACGAGCCCTTCAGATGGCACAGTGTGGGGTGAGGCAGCAGCACCGTACGTGCGTGATGCACATCAGAGGCCACAAATTGGTTTCCAGGTATTGCCGTCTGCTGGTAGCTCGTAACCAATGACTGCAACGTAAGCTACAATTGCAAAATTCCTAAATCTCTTAAATTCCTAAATTCCAGCTTGGTAAGAAAAAAGAAAACTGGAAAGGATTTTCAAGGTTTTCAAATCTTCTGCTGCTTCACATCGTATAGTTCATCCCACAGACTTACCCTAAGATAAATGTAGCTTAAAAAAAAGTAGAATTCTTGCCTGAATACTGTGTTGTGGGTTTTGGTTGGGTTTTTTTTGTGAAATTGTTGTGGTTAAGACTGGTTGTCAGAGCAGCCTAGAGTCAAGTGGATGGTTAAACATCTTGTAACATCCCTTTCACTTGGCTTTTCAAGCCGGTTTGCCATGAAGGTGTTCTTTCTCTGAAGAAGTATATGATCTCTGAGGTTTGTGGAAGGACTGGAGACATCCTGTTTTTTCACACCAGTGCACCAGTTAGTATAGAGAAACGCGTATCTGAAATGTAATTCCGCTGATGTATGTTTTGTCATGGAATTTGTACGTTTATTGTGTATGTGTAAAGTTTACAACATTTGTAAATTTCAGAATGTAAGATACTACTTAAATGTTTTTTCATTAATTAGCTTTTTTAATAATTTCTCTCTGCAGAAATGTATTAGATTTAACCCAGAAGCTTCAGTGTGGGTTGCAAAGCAGCGGATTTTGTGCACTTTGAATCAGAGTTTGAAAGATGTCCTGAATTATGGACTGTTCCAGCCTGCAAGCAATGGTAGAGATGGGAAGTTTTTGGATGAGGAACGACTTCTTAGGGAATACCCACAGCCGGTGAATAAAGGAGTTCCTTCACTTGAGGTATTTTTAGATCTAATATCTGAAACAATTGTATTCTGATACAAATTATACAGTAAGCTGGGGGATAAACTGGGCAGAACTATTACGGCACTGGGCGAACATGGAGCAGAGCCAGATCACACTGAAACACAGTATAGCAGGAAACTGGGGCATGAAACTAGTCTTTAATTAATTTTGATATTGCCTGTATGGTGGTAAATCAACCACGAATAATCTGCAGTTAATAGATTTACTCATCTATAACGCAAACCCAAGAAAAAAGAGCCAGGGTCCAGAGAAGGTTTCAAGTCCTAACTTTTCTAGCGGTTTATTTCAGAGATTCAATCACTGATGTGCGTATTATAGCCATAAGCAAAATAAATAACCACTTTATTTTTTTTCTGTCATGCTGTTTCATGAGTGTTCGCTCTTTGCAAAATTCTTCTCACTGCAGCCGAAGGATTGCCATTCAGGGGTTAACAGTGGTCTTGTGAAAAGCCGGTATTAAAGCCTCATTCAATACAGTCTCCTTGTCCAGCAGACGTGCTGCATTCTTTGAATTCTGCATAGTATAATTAGATAATAGTAAGTTATAACTATGTAAACCCCGTGATTTTTTGCCATAGGACTTGCTGCTCTGGCCATAGGGTTAAATGCGAGTGAGTTTTAGCCAAAAAAAGAGGCAATCCTCTGAACCTCATCCACAGGCCCGGTCCTGCTGAACATCAGGAGAACTATTCCCATGTGCAAGTTCTGCCTGTGTTGGTTAAGGGATTTNGAATCTTTTTTTTTTTTTTTTTTTTTCCCCAAAAAATTTCAGAAATGCTAAGGTGATATTTGGAAATATGTATTTTTTTATTTAACATGCCTTCCCAGTTCTTCTTTCTGCCTGAGACTACAAATGAAAGTGCACAGATATCCTTAGGGAAAAACTCTTTTCACTGTAATTCTTGCTTATTTATGTAGATTCTAGAGGCCGATCTCATTTCTTGTACACCTCCGCTGATTTCAGTATACTTATACAAGATAGGCAGTTTGCTTAAATTAACTGTAAAAATACGATGCCACTATGTTAAGCAGAGTGCTGATTATTGGTGAATATTCAAAATGAAATACTAAGCCTTCTCTTTTTTTAATTTTGTCTAAATCTACATCATCATGGATGATACTTTCTGGTAAGGTCAGAAAATTATATTACAAGTTTTTAAGCAAAATAAGACATTTTAGATTTATTCTTTTTTTTCCTCCCTCAGTTTCGATACAAGAAAAGAGTGTACAAACAGTTCAACCTTGATGAAAAACAGCTGGCCAAGCTTCACACGAAGGTATGCTCAATTTACCGGGCAAGTTAGCAATTGCCGACTTAGCAAAGTAATGTGTCTGAGAAACTGGAAGTAAGTAGGAGTTCGTTCCCACCTGGGCCAATTGCTGAACAACAAACGGTGTGTGCGTCCAGCACCAACAGAGATGTGTGAATTGCAATCGAGGAATTTCTCTCATAGAAAAATTCCCGTGTTTGACTCTTCCATGTATACACAAGTAATCTTAAATAAACCTTACTTTGAAAATATGATGTGCTCTCAGCATGCTGCAAAAATGCCCGTCTATGTCTTTAGACTACTTCACAGGTCAGAATAATAATGATGATTGCCATACACCATCCTAATTTCTTCCTGAAATTCATTTCACTCATTTTTTCCTTAAAATTATAAACCCCAGAATCTTCTTACGGTGTTTGACTTTTGAACATTATAAGCCGTAGGGTTTATGCTCTCACTATAAAGTCAGGTTCTCCAGGAATATGAATTAGCTACTGTTCAAAGATGTCAGTGGTTAATGACATCAATTGACAGAATATTTCACTTTTAGTCAAAATTTTCCTCTTAAAATTAGAGGATGATTCATTTGTCGCTCTTTGTTTCAGGCTAATTTGAGAAAATTTATGGATCACGTCCACCATCTCTCAGTGGAAAAAATCACAAAGATGTTGGACCGAGGACTGGACCCAAACTATCACGACCTAGAAAGTGGAGGTCAGAACAATAAAACTAGCAGCATAAAGTAGTATTTGGGATTTGTTCAACTGAAATTGATTAACAGGCTGAATCTCACACATTCTTCCTGTTGCCTTCCTAACTCTAGGCCAATGGAATCTGTATGGTTTTGCTGTTATCTTCTTTAAGCAGCATTTTTTTTTTTACAAATTTGCTGATCTTTTTTCAAGTGCATACTATTCTCTTGTTTAGAAACACCCCTAACTTTGGCAGTTCAGCTTGATAATACGGTAGAAGTGATAAAAGCTCTGAAAAATGGAGGAGCACATTTAGACTTCAGAGCCAAAGATGGAATGACAGCTCTGCACAAAGCAGCCAGAGCCAAGAACCAAGTGACCCTCAAGGTAAATGCTTTCAGTAGCAAATTATACATTATTTTATAAAAAAAAAAATAGATAAAGGAGAATGTTTTCAGTTAATTACTGTTTTGTCCTCAATGGACCCTTAAATATGTGCTTGTTCTAGTGCTTTCTTGTGGCTTTCAGATCTTAGGATTTGCTTTCAATAGAGGGCCTTTTAATTTCTGATTGGTTTTTTTTTTTGGTAGGAAGAAAAAGTGGTGAAATGTGACCTTATTCATAGATACATTGGGAAAGATCTGTCGGAGGAAATAGGAATAGCGTTATTGTTGCTTATCTCTTTGAAAGCAAATGCCAGTGGCATGGATTGCACATTATATCTTAACAGTCTCTTCTGTTTTCTTTTGTATTTTAACAGGTATTCTTAAATCACCTTGATATTCCAGATTAAATCTTATGTTTATAGCTTTTCCTTATTTCCTTTTGACAGATATTCAAATTGCATGACATTTTTGATAAAGCGTCTTGTAACTGAAGAGATGAATGTGTTGCAAAGGTGATGTGGCATTTTCAGAACAGAGATTTCTGAACTTAATGAGGCGATGGAAATTGGACGTTGCTACTCATCCTTTCCTTGCTATCCCCATAGATTCCTTTAGATCCTAATCCTTCCAAGGTCATTCCTTGCTTAACTTACTCTGTGCCGCGGCCCATTCTATCCGCTTACAAAGACGTGAGCAAAAGATATACATTACGGGAAATACCAACCTTGTAAATACTTTTTCAGGTAGAAAAGTCCCTTTATCGTTAGAAGTCCCTGCAAAATATATTTTTTTTCACAGTTTGTGGTTGCTTTCAGACCCTTTTAGAGCTTGGAGCATCTCCTAACTACAAAGACAGCTGTGGCCTGACACCACTGTACCACACTGCTATTGTGGGAGGGGATCCTTACTGCTGTGAACTGCTACTTCACGAACACGCTACAGTCAGTTGCAAAGATGAAAACGGATGGCAAGAAATTCATCAGGTAGGAAAGTTTACTTTTTGTTTGGAGCTGAAGTTGGGTGAGGAAATGCGCTGTGTGTGTTCTGCGGTTAAAACCTATATTGAAGGCCGTTTGGATATGTTTAGTCTATGCACATACAAGTATGGAATTACTTCCTTTTTCTATTTGCTTATTACTTTGCATCCTGCTGGGGTGAATTAGAAGTGGATACTGTTCCTGTGGAGTTCTGTAACTTTGAAATCCTGTGGTTACGGTGGATTTTGCTGCAGACATTGCACTAGTCATATTTATGTAATGGGCTCTTGGAAGTTTAGCATCCTGTCAGTGGCATTTCAGTAAAAAAGTGTAACTCAATCTTCTTGTTAGATGCCAATTTTAGTATCCTTGGTAATGCTTCTTGCATGTTTGTCAGAGATACTTTCTCCTTTCTCCCTGGTGAACTTTACGGGAAGATTTGGATTGAGGATCCTGCTGCTAGCATCCTTCAGTATGGTGTACTGAAGGACGTTAAACTCTTACAAACTCACGGTTTGAGTCAGTTTTCATTCCCTGCGTGTGCGGAAACTGGGATTTTAATGATTTTTCTTTTGCTGTTTGTACGTGGTGTTTCCTTTCTTCTCTTGCATCTTTGGTGTGTAGATAAGGGTGGTAGCGTGCTCTATAAAGAAAAATTATTTTTAAAAAGTAATCTTTTGAGGTTCATGGTGCTCATACCTTGAGCCAGCTATGGTGCCAGCATTCATCAGGTGCTGACACATCTTGGTCAGCTTCACCATAGCTATTGGAAAGGTAGACCGATCTCCTTCCTCACCAAAGACCTAAACTGTATCTCTTAAAATGACCTATAATGCTTGGAAAGGCATTTTCTGGAAAAAAAAAAAACCAAACAAAAAAACCCAACAAAACCCCCAACCTTTTTCTTTGAAGTCTTTTATCTTGTCTTCTTCAAAAACATCTGAATATTATGCAAGAGTTGTGTAAGAATGCTTTATTAATTTCTCTTTGTGTAGTGATAAACTCAGTAATTTACAAAGCTGAAAGATTCTAGCAGTCCTGATATCATCACAGCTATTTTATGCCTTTCCTCCTGTATGGATGAGTTTGAGTAATCATAAAAAATGGAACTGATGTAGTACGAACAGGTAAATAAAGGTAGGAGTAATTAACCTTACAGGCCTGCATAAGTTATTGAGGCTCACTTTCTTTTCTGTTCACTAATTGTTTTAGTACACAACTTCTTTTCTTCTTTTCTTTGAAAGAAATGGGAGATAGCTTTGGTACCCAGGTTTGGGCAGGGACCTGAGCTTTTTCACTGCTTGTGTTCAGATCGAGGTTGTTTGGATCCATATCTAGTAATGGAAAAAAGGATTAATTTACTACCATCGTTTCTGAAGATATGGAGGAAATGAATTGTATAGATCAAAGTATTACCCCATCTGGACTCCCCGAAAATATAGAGAAAAATTTCCTGTTTTGAAAACTCAGCCTCATACACATATGGCTGTTATTTCTCATCATGAAACAGAGCTTTCCAAACCCATTGTATTGCTTGTAATCCTAAATAAATCAATGTTTACATCTGGATTATGGGCAATCTGTTTTCAGTAATCAATAATACAAGCATTCCTCAGTGAATTAAGAAAGATGATGATATGATACAATCCCATCTGTTGCCGTCTGTGTGAAGAAGGCAAAGTTACCTTGCATGGCAAGGAAATAATTGGTAGCGAGTATGTTTTTTCATTTTGCTAACACAGTCTTTAACTGTAGAAGTTAAGCCTCTGCCTTACCCTTATAGTAAAGGGGAAGAGGTACGATGGTGGTTCGTGCTGTGCTAGGGTAGTAATAAAAATTATTTCTTGTATTTTAGGAGTTATTTTAATAATTACATCTGCACATTCATACCTAGATTTTGAGTGACTTTTAGAAACTAGACAGAATTGGTAATTTATAGCTAATTGTGCATTTGCTCTAATCTTCTTTCTGGACAGTCAGAACCACAGTTACGGTTTGTTACTGATTCTCCCCTTGTTTGTTGTTGCATGCTTCTGCTGCCTAGCGTTAAAATGTTCCTGTTCTAATAGCAGCTGGCATAATGTCTCCATTATTTTGGCAAATAATTTGTATAAACTGTTTAATAAACACTGTTTTTTCCCTTTCTGTGTGGTGAAAATGGAAAATGGAGGAACAAAATATGTAATGGTTAGGATACTAGACTGGAATTCGGGATGTGTCACAGATTTAATTTGTGTATTGAGCAGTACGCTTATTTTTTCTGATCCAAATTGCAAGATGTGTAGGTTTGTAACTCCCACTGAAGTCAGTAGTAATCGGGAACCTAAGCCAGAGTGAATGTCTTTGTATACCTCTATCTCTCAGCTTAAATTCCATATTATTATACAGGAATGATACTGATCTGAGATGATATGAAGTTAAAAACGTTACAAATTAGGAGGTGCTCAATTGGTGTACTATAGAGAAGGCAGTCAAGTAAATGGAACCGATGAGTGTAAAGCTCGAGAAAAAATCACAGTATTATTTGCTAATCAAGAAAGTTTCAAATTTCACTGCAGTCTCATTCAGAGAGGTTTATTTGCAAGTCTTCAGGGTCTACCAGTTCATTTGTGTGGCTGATAAAGTAACTCTTGAAGATTTTCCCTCTTTTGGATCAGTGCCCTGTGTATACTGTGCGTCTACTTGACCTCACAGAACCAAGAAGATTATAACTTGAATTTTGGCCAGATTTCCCCAAACTGTTTTCACGCCCTAAAAGCAAGCTTGAGAAATCTGATCATCTTCAGTGCCATCTAGTGGGCAACTTTCCGAAGATCAGCAGGACAAAACCCCCTATCTTCTGGTAGTCTGCTTGTCGCATTTGCCAGTTATGAATATTAGCGGATAAAAAGTGCCAAACTTTGTGTGTTCTTGATCCCTTAAACTTCCATTCCACAAATAAGCAAGTGCTTAAACTTACGCACAGACTTGCTGTACCTGAAGCGCACGCATTGGTGTTTACAGGCAGGTGTGCACATCTGGGTGGTAGTCCTCCCATTCAGTCCAGGGGTGGTTCTAAAATTAGGCCATAAATAAAATAGCATCTTCTCTGCTAAAAATCTTTACCTGGACCGCTTGCCTAGATTGTAGAATAACCAAAATGTGAATGCATCTCTTTACAGGCTTGTCGATACGGACACGTCCAACATCTAGAGCACCTCCTCTTCTACGGCGCCGATATGTGTGCGCAGAACGCCTCGGGAAACACAGCGCTGCACATCTGTGCCCTGTACAACCAGGTGAGCTGGCACACGCCTCCTCTGCTGGCTGACCCAGCGCCGCAGAGCCATACCGTGCTCGTTCAGGGACAGAAAGGTCCCCGGCGGGAGCTGAGGGGTGCCTGGGGTCCCCTCTGCGTGGCTAAGTGGGGAGGTATGTCTTGCTTTGGTGGAAGGTGGATCTCAGGGGTCCAGTCCCGTGGAGACTGGAAACCAGTGCTGTAAGAGAATGACACGTAGCCAGGAAAAAAAGGCATAATTGAGGTACAAATGCTAAATCTTTCATGTCCGTCCACAGAAACAGGGGCTTGTTGAGTTTTCTGTTGAAGTAGTTCACTGATTTGGTGTTAAGTTTTCCTGAGATGCAGTTTCCTCACTTTTAATAAATGCATTTTGGGATAAATTTCCCATTATTATCAATCTGTAGAGGCAGGTTACACTGAAGAAGAACGTAGCTCATTATTTTACTTTTTTTATTTATTTAATATGCAACGAAGTGTTACAGCTTTTAAACAGTGGTCTTAGAAACTAGGAAGAACATAATTAAAAACTATTTTATTAGTATTTTATTCACTGATTGCAAATAGGGCTGCTCATTGTAAGTAGCAAGAGTGTACATATTAATTAGAAAATGAAACAGCACCACGTTCTACCAGCGTATATTTTTTTTTGGTATGGTATCTAAATATTTGTTTCCTATTCAGAATTTATTACTCTTTTGGTAGAATTTAAATTAGAATTACAGAAGAAATACTTGGAAAATACTGTGAAAAGGTATCTGTAGATGATACAGAGGATACTGGATACTCTGCTGTTTACAACTTGAGTAGTCATTTACAAATAATAGAACCATTTGATCTGATAGCATCTTATACTCTCCTTGCACGGGTGGGATGGGGAGCAAATGAGTTTTACAACTATGTTAAAACACAGCGCCTATAATGTTACAATGAATTAGGGAAACACAAGTCATGATATGCGACTGTAACTAGTGAAACATCTGTTAAAGCATCTGCTTCTTAATTAATTGCCATCTTAGTTTTTTGCAAAAGTCCTGACAAGACAGGTTCCTCAACTAGGTCTAAAATACCCTCAACTTTTAAAAAATACAGTTTTGGGAATAATTTGACATTTTTCAAGGCTGTTGACTGGATGTGCGTGTCATAATTGATGTAAATTCATAAGGAGTCTAGCCATACAAATCTTCCCCGTTAATGCTGATTATTTGAAGTACGCAGCATCTCAGTGGGAGCAGTACCTCTATGGACTGCTTCTTTCCCACTGTCTACCAAGTGTCTTCAACAGTTTGTCAAGTCCCTACGTCAACTAGTTTAAGGTTAGCAATAGTTTCTTTGCTCAGCTTGGATGGCTTCTGTGACTGTAGGCATACAAAGCTTTTGCAAGCTGGCGCTTGTTAAAATTCCTGGAAAATTTTGCAGAGAAATGAAATTCACCTTCATCTCAAAGAAATAAAAAGTTGCATTTAGGCTTCACATCAAGAGCTTAATGTGTAACTGTAAGCGCTCCTGTGGAAAAAAAAAAAATTAAAATATTCACTTTAACCTCATTTACTTCACTCTTCCTGAGTAAGAATATTGAAGCCCGGGCCATAATGCATCTATAACCTTAAAAATCTGAACTCATCTCTGGTTTTTTTGTAACTGTTTTATTGCAGTGTTTTCATGACTATAGCTGTTTACAAGAGCATACACTTTTAGCAAAGGTTATGCAGTATGATGCTGAAATTAGAATAATCCTGTAGAATGTCAGTATTTTTCATGTAGAGATGTGGTGTTTTTTCCTCCTGACCTCAGTGGAAAAAATTATTCTGTCGAAGACTCAGAGACTCTAATTGAAATTGTGACTACAAATTTGCAAATATTTGCATGGTCATAAGCTTGGCTTTATGAATGGAAGTTTAACATGTTGTAACTACATTGTCATGCTGCTGTTTTCCTTAATCAGGTATATGTGAAAATAAAAAGCTTTTCTCAGGGTGCTGTGAAGAGTCACCTGCTGTTAAAAATCAATATGCTGACTTTTGTTCGGTGTCCCTTTTATTGAAAGTTGTTATTGGGTAATGCGGAAGGAACGGCGTCGTCCTTTTCTGGGTGGAGAGGATGGGAAGGACAGCAGTGTCCTTTTTACCTCTTGATTCCTGTAGATGGAGTCATTACCCATTTGATTTTTCCCTTCCAGTCTTCCCTGGAGGAATTTCTTGGGATGCTTTCCCCATTTGGTAATGCTCTTTTCCTGAGTGTCAGCTAAGTGCTGATCTGAATAATTTCTCATTTTTTTTAAAGTTATTCTGTGGCCGTCCAGTAAACGAGTAAAATCTAGACAGATCTTATGCCTCTGTATTCTGCAGATAACACTGTTGGGATGAAGTGTGCCTTCTTTCAGTCAGTGGATTGGATTCTATATGAAAACTGTTTAGTATTAAATCAGGTAATTAGCTCTCAGAGAGCAAATTGAATCTAATCTGCTGACAAGCCCACACTTCTCTGTGAAATTCTTTTTAATCTTACGAAGTCTAAAAAGCTGCTGCGTCTTCAGTTGACGTGTGATATAATGAATGAACAATACTAAGCTCTCAATATCAGAAGTTACTAGGTTGTCAGGGCGAAAATATGTGCAAACAGGAGTTAGGGCATTCGTAGGCAGCGCCTTAACAATGAGAACTCTCAAATGTGGAATTTCTATTGAATTAACAAAGGAAAAGTAATCAAAATAATTTCTAGTGGTGACTTTTTTGCTTATTTTCCCTAGTTTTTTCCCCTTAATACTGGAAGAATGGGGAGGAGACAAAAGGGAGAGAAGATGAAGCTAAGAATCCTTCTGTTTGTTTTAAAAGAATAAATAAACAAAGGCAGTATTTCATCCAAAACAAGTTTTGTTGAAAAGCCTTATGTTGAACAACCCTGAACACTTTTGTCAAAACTTTCCTTATCAAAACCATTTAATAAATAACTTTGCATGTTTTATTACACTGCAGACAGCTTAGTGCAATTTCTAACTCATGTAGAGTTTTAAAATGTGTAATTCTTTTGCAGTGTTGAATTATTTACTCTGATAACCAAATGAATAATCAGCCAATAGATACAGTATGTTTCTTAATATCATTATTTACATCCTCAAGTTCGTGATCAAAATTGGGCGTTTTAACGCTACAGGGTTCTACTAGCATTTCCAATATGTTTACTGAGCAGCACCTGGTGGAAGAGTGGAATAATTGCTATTATGGGGAATATAATGTGGTGTGCAAATGTAGAATCATTTAGGAGTCAGTCAAAGAGGAATTCTTGGAAAAGTAACCCTAAAAACAACTTTTTTTTTTTTTTTTTTTATTGGTTAAACCTGGAGGTCATCTAGGTTGCAGCACATTTACTTCTTTTGGATGATTGCTCATGCAGAGCACAGAAAAATGAGAAAACCGTTTTGCTATTTTACACGTTGCTCTTGGTCTTCCTATGCGTAGAGATACAGAGAACACACCTAATGTGCACATTTCAGTGCAAGCAAATGAGACTGTCTCCATTAATTATATATCATATAATATCATGAGATATACCATACATCATAATGAGATGATTGTTAATATACTGTCTTGAGGTATGACCCATTCTGTTGTTTCAGTCTTTTATATCGAATGGGAAGTGTGGGAACACTTTTTGGAGTACTGAATGTTGGTGAGAGGGTAGGATAACCTTCTCCCCACATATATTTAAGACAACCTTGTGATGGAGGAGACTTAACGGGATCAAGAATCTGGTGGTATAAATTAGAAACCACAATGAAAAAAATTATTTTCAATCATAATTTCTGCACATTCACTTGTGACTCAGAATCTAGTAAATAAGCTTCATTTCTGCCACTAAAATAGCTAAATGGTGTGATTGTTTTCTCTGGCTGCAAATTTACTGTTAAAAGTGAAAGGTAGCACATTGAAATACCTCATTAGGTAGAACTCCATAATACCACATGACCAGAAATCTGGAAAGCACAACAAAATTAATAGAAATATTTATGACGAGGAAACATAAAGACATGTTGAAATGTGAACTGGTTTGCATAAGGTCCTAAGATGAACGTTAAAGATGACAGGTAGGAAATACAGCCTATCTATGGATCATGACAAAGTCTGATATTCTGAGAAGCGTGCCAGAACCGCAGAGGATTTCTGGTAGGTTATGGTCAGTCGTATTTTACAGCAGCGCAGACTAGCAACTTAAGCAATACACTGTATCCGTCCAAAAAAAATTGTTTTTAAGGGATTTCGTTTGCAGATTTCCTCAGTTCAGAGGGCCTGAAGGCGTACTTTTCTCTTGTTAGAAGGGCTGTGTTGGGTTCGTGCTGTAACTGTCAGTATTTTTAGGGGGAAAAAGAGAAGGTAAGGCTGGTCAGTGCAGCATGTGTAGCCAGACCAAATAATTTCAGGTATATTTAAAAAAAACCCCCATACATTAAATGTTTAAAATTGAAGATAGGTTGAAAAAACCAAAATAAGTGCATACAAGTAGTAACACTGCTTTATTTAATTTTTAGCAGTAGAGGAGGATAACTTAATTTCTCAGATTATTTATTTATTTTGTTTACTTCTCATCTGAGGAAATATATACCAAACAGCAACACATCTCATAGCCGCAATGTCTCTTTAGTAACTAAAGACCCTTATTAACAAGTTTACTCCTCTGCTGTTTTCAGGAGAGCTGTGCAAGAGTGCTGCTGTTCCGGGGAGCCAACAAGGAGATTAAGAATTACAACAGCCAGTCTCCGTTTCAGGTAAAAAAGAAATATACCCCTTCCGCCTGCCTTCCAGAAATATTTGCAAGAAAATCTCACGTGAACTTGGTTTTGTGGAGAAGTTAACACTGCCCAAGGCTGAAAACAGCTGTAGAGTAAGAGAGCTATTGTTTTGGAAACTGTGGCTTTTGCGTAATGCAGTAAATTTAGGTGTCCTGGAATAATCAGGACTGAGAGAAAAACACACTCGCTCTTTGCTCTTCTGGTGACACTATCAATGAGGTTGAGAATTCTATGAGCTGTTGATGACAAATACAAAACAGTCAGCGTCCTGTGGTCGGCTGTGCCTTGCTTTGTGATTACCTCCAGTCTCGTGTAAGAGAGATCCGAGGAGCGAGTGGGCAGCTAAGCTTTGCTTGGCCCCTGTTGACTTAGCCAGAAACTCTTCCTTCCTTGGATGTGAGGCCGAAGAGGTGGGCTACCTCAGGGATGGGCCTGATTCAACGCACTGTCACTACTAAAAGTTGAAGCTGTCATCTATGTCTCCAAAAGAAAATGAAGTCTTTCTTTGGATTAGTCAAAACCGACTAGATGTTTTTTCACCATTTTCTTATATTAAAGTACTTTCAGAAAGCTTAATTAAAAATCCAAATGGGAGGAAATTGTTTGTCCAAAGGGCTGTCAGGTATGCCTGACAACCTTAAGCCCTCATTTCTGAAGAAGTCTTAATTAGCCTGGATTTCAGAGAAACATTCGTAATGCAAACTGACATGTGAGAAATAGGGATGAAAGCTGTAATGTTTTAAGAAAAAGGAACAGGAAGAATTTTGTTCAAGTCACAGAAAATAGTGCTTCTGGAAGAACGGTGGCACAGTGCCATTAAAAGGAAATGTCCTGTTGTGAAACGTGAGGGACCTGTTTCCCAAACCCAAGTGGTCTTTCAGCCAAAAGAAATCCTGATTTGCCTTTGCTTGTTGTGTCTTTCCCATTCCATCCTCGACCCACTTTGGATAATACTGGCATAGAATTCAAGGAAGACTGCCTTTTCACTCATGCTTTGAAATAGTTGGAATATTAACTATGTCCATGTGGGTCTCTGAATTGACTCCCCAAAGTTTACGTGTAGGTAACACCTCTGAGTTTCATACTTCTAAAAAGCCCTCATATATGTCTATATCACTTTAATTATCTCCGTATTTTGAAGGTTTCCTGGACACAAGTTTTGTATTTCAAGAGCTTAAGAGTTCTGCCTGCAAATCCCAGCCAGATCATTGTTTACTTTTGGGACCAGTTTCCCAAAATTGGGGAAATAGTGCGTTAATAATTTTGGGCAGCATTTTTGGACTGCTAATAGTTTGCCACCTAAATTTATGCTTAGCACAAATTCACTAAGTACTAGATGGTACTTATCACTGTACCTTAGAATTATGGAGTGATTAAAAAATGGAATAAGAGAAAACCCTAATTATTGGAGGAATGGGTTCCAGTGTCATCTCTTTACTTTGAGAGGTGAGATTATATTATTCCTTTATGTCTTTGAGATTAACTTTTCTTTTTGTTTTAGGATTTTATGTGGGGAGGGTAAATGGCGAGTAGAACATTTTCCATTCATCTTCCTCTTTGTGCTGACTGCTACAACATTCTTGTCCTTCCTCTTAGAACAGAAAAGTACAGGGGAAAAAGGCAGAAAGGAAAATCTTTGTAAGAGCTAGTGCTGATAGTTGTAGGGCTTCAAGAAGTGAAGGATGACTAGCCAAAACTAAATCAAGTGGGCACAGGAGAGAGAAGAAAGAATTTCAAGAGAAGGTACAGTTCTGGAAGTGCACTTACTGAGCAGTGGACTATCTCCTGTCCCTGTGGAATAAAATCCTATTTGTTGTTGTTTATTACATGTTAACGCTTCTGATGCTTGGGTTTTCGACTGGTCACTCTCCCCCAAGTACGGACAGAAGGACTGACAGTTAGGTTGTCTTTGTTTTATCCTTTCTAGAGCCACACACTTAAAAAAAGGAAATTACTTTCCATCTTTTTACTCTATGGGGTGTTACTTTTAGCTGCAGGGAATGTAGGAAAAGTTCTAGTTTTTCTGAATGCAGTGAGCAGAGAAAACCCTGACGCCAGCACTGCAGCAAAGCAGCATTAGAATTAATTCTTTGCCATCTGTCTGTTGCTGACCCAGTCGATCAGACACCACAAGTGGAGCTGTTATAAAATTATGCAGAATCCCCTTGAGTTAATAGGATTTTGCATACTGAAAATGTTTACTCATGTAATCAGTAGCAAGGAACATCGAAGCATCTCATATGTACATAATGAGAATGGTTGTAGCTGCAGCGTCTATTCCTTTGAGTAACCTCCATTATGTTCTTTTCTCAGAAATCTAAAAGGATGATTCTTTTGAATTGCTGCTTAGAAAATTGATGATATGAAAACTGTGCTATTCTGTAAACCAGAAGTATCCCAGACAAGGAGAAATTTGTGTGTTGCTTTCAAGTCTTGCCAAAGCTTTATTTATTTTGATGAAAATGAGCAGCAGAATTTGTATCTAGTATTCGTGCCCCATGAATGTAGCGTAATTTTACTACCAGAAAAAAAAGCATGTTTTCACTTCTTACCAAATCACAGTGCTTATTAAAACAAGCATGGGTTTACTGGATCATATGGAAGGACAATTAATCTGGGCTGAACTCTGTGCCACTTAATTCAGGTATCCCACACTGTGTACACGCCTCTGCCTGGGATCTGGCTCTCCTTTTTGCCTTCTCAGTGTCTAGCAGAGTTCGTGTTGGAATGGCGTTGTAGGGTGCCGAGGCCATGAAAAAGCTTGTCTGTATTTCCCAGTTAAGCGCCTAAGCTTTTATTAGCTACCTTTGAAGAAAAGGGTTTCATCCTGATTGCTTACTGGGGTCCATTAAGTTAGTAATCAGTGCTGAGTACCGTTGATGTCACCCATAGCCGAAAGTCTGTCTGTGTCTGTCAGCCTTAACAGATTGTGCTGCTGATAGGATGCACTCTGCAGTACCAGAATACGGGGCAGCAGACATTCCTCTGTATGTCTTTTGTGGCTCCCTCCCCCTGCTGCTAAGTATGAACACTTGTACGGATGTGGGGCGAATCTCCTCCCTCTGTCCTCCCCTGTGGCTTCCAAGCAGATCAGGGCAATTCCTGCATCGCCGTCCGCGGTCAAAGTGGGAGAATTCTGTGTGTCCTGTGTATTTCGGCTAAAGGCTGACTAACAATTAGAGTTAAGATGAAACCTGTGCCACATCCTTGGACTATATTGCTACTTGTGTTTATTAATCACTGATCTGTCCTGTCTTGGCTGGGTAATCTAAGGACTTTACACGCTAATTATTCTGTGCTAACAGATGGAAAAAAACCACCGGCATTACCGAGCTGGAAGCGCTAGCTAATAACACGCTGTTATATACATTGTGCTTGGCCGTTTTTCTTTTGAAGTAACTATAATCGGAGCGGGTCTGTGCTTTCATTCGGAGCACTGAACTTGGACGTGCCCTCAACCATGCCTGCTGTAAGTACCGCTGGTGCCTCCGCAACCATTCGTACCGTAGGATAGAGCTGGCCGAAACGTGATGTTTGCCACCAACGTACAGTACATCGATTTACAGCTCTCATAAACTGCCTTATGAAATGCTGAGCTGTAACGTCTGTTCCAGCCATAGGTTGGCTTGCAAGTTTCCAGTGGTTTTAGGGGTTTTTTTTGATGTTACAGTTTGTACTTTATTAGTAAAACCTCCAAAAATATCCTTTCAGAAAAGCCATGATATCCTATCAATGTCCAGAGCTACTTAGTTTTCCACACATTTTATGTGCTCCTAAATTAACGTAAAATCATTTCTTACCTATCTGGCAAGTATTAATCCAGTAACTCAGAAACAGCAGTTTTGCCGTGTTCACAAACTGCTGAAATTCTGTTGTGTAAGATAAAATGAACATATACCTCGTTTATCACGTTTCTCCTTTTTCTTTTAGTGAGCAGAAGCTCTATATGAATAATTCATATGTTTTCATATGGGCTATAGAGCACTTTCAAGCTTAGAGCTGATAGAGCTAATAATTAGTCAGTGGTTTTGAAGCATATGTGTTCAAATATACAGAAGAACTATTCTGAGGTGTCATTTAGTGATATCTTTTAATGGCAGAGTTGTACCTGAGAACGATTTCTCTCTCAGATGTACCTTACTGTTGACGGTTGCTGTCCCAAATCAGCATGGGTTATTAACGCGCTTGTGTTACGTAGGTGACAGGAGGAGCAGCAATCTTCCAGGTCCACTGCAGGTAGAATTGTTCCTTTCAGCGTGTGTTGGCTGCACATCCATTTTCAATTGCTCATACTTTTGCCAGATTTGACTCATTTGAAATGAAATTTTCCGTGCCTGCTATCTCAGGCGGCATTGTTCGGAAAAACAAAATGATTCAGCTATTTCGGAGTACGGGTGAGGGAAAACATGTGGTGTTTTGCTCATACTGAAAAACTCTGTTGACCCACCTCTCCTTGTCCCATCTCCCCTGTTGTGTCATGTTGTGTTGTTTTGTTTTGTTTTCTTTAATTGCCCTGCATGCTGTCAGTGATCTCCAATGTTAATAACGTGGCAGTGTAATCCAGTTCGCAGTCTGACTCAAACACGGGGGCTCCAAAACCAGGCTGGGTATTTGGGAGCCGAGCTGGCTGGGGGGAACGCAGAGAGGCGCAGTTGGGGATGGGTAAGTAAACACTGAGCTTGGAGATGGGGGAGGAACTGCAAGAGCGGCTGAGGCTGGGAAGAGTAGAGTGAACGGAGGAAGGCCAAGATTGATAAGGGTCTTGGGGAGAAGAGCCGTTCAGATTAGAGGGAAATCGGGACTGACTGTATAAAGAGGGAGCCTTGCTTGGGTAGTGGTGCTGGGGGGAGAGCCTTGGACTGGAATGCCTGAGCTGGGAGGGCAGGGGAGGATGGGGCTGTCGCAGGGCGGCAGGGCGTGCAGCGCTCCCAGCCCTGCTAGTGGTCTGTAAAAAATTAATCCTGTTTATTGTCCTGCATGTCACTATAACGGCTTCGCAAACCCCAGTTTTGCTTTAGTTTATTGTAATTTTGAATTTCATCTTTTGGATGAAATTTAGAGGCAGAGGAGAAGAAGTTCTTCTCAGGTATTTTTTGTCTCTGACTTGTTTTTGAAAGGGTGAAACTCTGACAAAGCTAATTTGAAAACCGAAAATCTCTGTCCGGTGCCTCAAAAAGGCATCTTTACAAATAGAAAGTAGTGTTTTCTCTCTTGATGTTAAAATATGTAGCTGTTGTGTTAATGGAGCATATGATTTACACAAGGACTTTGTTTTTGCCAGGTATTTATTTTCATCCTAATTCCTTTCCTGAAGCACCTGCGTGAAGAATGCCTCATTGAATATCGTCTATTGTTCTTTGTGTTTCTCGTTTCTGATGATGCATTCTGCCTTTAGTCACTTTCAGCTTTTTCAGCTTTTGTCCTGATTTGAGTCAAATAATGGAATTTATTCATACTTCCTTTGGTTGTTTTATGTTTTTTTTGTGTTAGGTTCACTGCATGTGTTATCAGTTACGTTGTGTTTGGCAGTACAGAAATAATAGGTAAAGGACAATCTGTCATGGAAGAGTGTACAGTCTCATTTGCACTTACTCATTATTTGTGATATTTAGATATTGATAGGGAAAGATTTAAGGTTTTAATCATGTAAAACCCTCAAAAGTACTAGAATAAATATAATAAAAAATCCTAGAGAATGGCTTTTTAAGACAGACTTAGAGGTATTAGTAAGAGTTGCGTTTTGCGTTTTTAAGTCTACACAAGTGGCCATACCAGAACAAACTCTGGATTTTTCCTTTGAAAATAAAAAAGTGTGTTAGTATGTATATATGTAGGCATACTCAATGTAATTTCTGAAAAAGACATAATTAAAAATTAAAAAAAAAAAAAAAGGGAGGTCTCATGGTGATATATCCAGATGCAAACAATGATTAGTTATGATACGTTTTCTCATCACTTCCCTCGAAGTGCTATTTATGCAGAGGAACACACATTCTCATTTGAGAAAAAGGCTTTTTGGGAACTTTACACATTGCCTTGGGCATATTTATGCCTTTGTGGTGCTGATACGTTACCTGTTAGGGTATCGGGGGAAATGTTGCCAAATGAAAATATTCCTGGGAATAATAGAGACACAAGATACTGTTCCAAGTAACGCTTCAGGCAGGAAAGTGCTTGATGGCAGGTTAGAGGTGACCTCAAGTGTCAGCAGATTTCCTGCTACTGTCAGTTTTGAAGTATTGACAAACTCTTAGGCGGATGCTTCTCCTTACCGGCACGTGAAGTACAATTAGCAAAGGTCAGTAGTTGGTTTGTTACACAGCTGGTGACAAGCAGATAACAAAGCAGAATGTAATACTCTTGCTGAAGACGGGAGACAGCAAAGATGCTTCTGCCTCAACGATTTCTGAAGATATTGCAGCTACTTTTGAAAATTTGGACCTCAGGCTAAGGGGCTTTCACTAATGCTCTCACTTGGCTTGATAAGGGCTGGATATAGTGAGAGATACAGGAGCAGAAAAATACATATGGATACAGAACGGGGTTAAAATCCATTCACCTCAACCCAGTGATGGTTCGGATACTGCTGGCTGATCGCTAAAAACCTTTGTCTTAACCTCTGTCATTTTTCGGAAAAGCAGACGAATGGAAGTAATATAGTAAAACATAAAGAAATTAAATGATGTGATTATCTTTTATTGACAAAGGCAAAATATTGCCACACTTGGAGATGCTAAAAATACTGTAGAATGTTTCTTTTTTTGTTTTTTTTTTCCAAAAAAAAAGCTGTTGTTGCTGCCCAGTTGTTATGTGACTGTAAACTTACGGGGGAGTGTCCACGAGACCATCTTTTGTATTGCGCTCCGGGTAAATGATTTGAGACCCTTTTTTCTTCCCCTTTGCACTTTCTCTCCCCGCTCAGACAGGGGTGGCCAGCTGAAATGCCTCAGGTGTTCTCACATGCAGCAGGATTTCCATGGGAAAAACAGTGTCTCTGGGGTAGCTAGGAGCCAATCTGTTTGGTTTTGCACCAAATGGATAAATTTCCAAAAGCTCGGAAGCAACTGAAACTGGGTTATAAAAGGGAACAAATTAAGCCAACTAAATCGTAAGGGTCACTACCAGTTCTCGCCTCACAGTAAGAAAGGCTCGTGGGTGATCCAGACGCGATTAGTTGTCATGGGTGAAGTTGCAAAAGGCAATGGAGATTTGTATAATCTTAATTTCGTTATCGGATTTTGATAGCAAGACTGAATGTTGCTCTTGTGATTTTATTTATACTATACCCTAGAAGAGAAGGCAGCGAGGGTAAGTTCTTAAATAGCCTGATCATAACTGAGCAGTCACACGTAGCGTGTCTTACCCGTGTGAAAAGGTCAGCTGTGACAACTGTGTGTAATTTTTACTGTAGCTATAAAGAGCACTGTAAATCTTGTCATTGGAAAGACTTTATTTCATTGTTGTGTCTATCAGAAGAAGCTTTTGCATTTTTGTTGGTTTAGGACAAATTTGGGGTGAATAAACGTTGTCTCTAAGACACAAAACCCCCCCATTAGTCCTAAGATGGGAGCTATGTGAACACGATTAATATAAAAATCTCCATTTATTTGTGTTGCATTGTTGCCAGGGTTTTTACATGTATTGAAATGGAAATGATAGGCACTGAATAAACATCTAGAGAGTGACAGATATCCAGTGGTGGTTTTTTTCCTCAGTGTTCTCACAGACAAGTATATTGTATCAAACTCTGCTTCAGATTTAACTGTGGGAGAGATGAGAGATGGTGTTCTTTTATGAATTCTTGATTCCTGTACCTGTATGTGTGACATAAGAAGGTTAAACCTTATGGGAAATTTGTTTCACAAACCCTAGATAAGCATGCTTGCGGTAATCTGCTACATTTACATTTTTCTTATTGTTGGACCGTATTATTTTGAGATATTAATACTGTTCAGTTTCTCTATAAAATCTAATACCTTATTACATTTTGTATGCCGCTATTATTTGTGTGTAATAGCGTTAGTGACACGGATTGAATTAGTCAATACTAATGAACCAGAAATATCAGAGAAACTGAAATCCACCTTTTGTGCTGAGGCTGCTTCTGCCACGATGACCGGGATGCCCAACGGTGTCCTGCTGTTGTCCAATGTTCCTCCAAGCGGATTGTTACAACTTCAGACTAGACAGAAGGAATAAATTTTTTTACGCTGAGGATGGTGAGACACTGGCCCAAGTTGCCCAGAGAGGTGGGAGATACCCCATCCCTGGAAACATTCAGCGTCAGGTTGGCTGAGGCTCTGAGCAACCTGATGTAGTTGAAGATGTCCCTGCTCATTGCAGGGGGTTGGACTAGATGGCCTTTGAAGGTCCCTTCCAACCCAAAGCAGTCTATCATTCTATGAACTTACATTTACATTTCTGGGCGACGATGATATTTTTATTTTGTGTCCCTGCAGTGCTGAGCACAGCCTGGGAGTGGGACTCGGGGGCGCTTCAGGTGCAGATTAATGGTCGTAGTGACGATGGACAGTGATGCGGTGGCATGATCTCTTGCTTTTCCGTGGCTGTACAGGCTATTCAGCGTTAATTTCTGGCAACATCCGAGTGAGTTCTTGTTGCTTATAAAAATGGAGGATCTGTGCCTCTAGGACAGACTTAGCATCTTCTCGCATTGCTATTTGGAGAGAACATTCGTGACAAGCAGTTGGCATACGCCGCCGTCCCATGTCCGTCTTCATCAGAGTACGTTATTGGCATTGACTTTTACTAGACTGCTGTTTCCAAAGGTTTTATTATAGTTAGCCCACAGAATTTGGAATGAATCCACCAAATGTATTAGGTAAAATAATCATAGTATTTTATTAACCCGACGCATATTATCCTAAGGGCTTTCCAAAAGCATTTTCAGCCATTTGGGTTAGCAGTTTAAGCAACACTGTATTATTAAGTGTTTGCAGAATTGAATCCCATGAACGGTTTTTACTGTGAAGTAGTGGGCAGTATCTACTGCCTGCTGTGAGTAGGAAGACATTTTTCTGCAAGTGTTTGGGGAAGAAGCTGCTAATATAGCACATTTTGGCTTTTCTGTGAGGCAGGAATGCCTTCAGAGGGGAAAGTTTTTACCCTCGAGCAGCGCAGACCTATACACGCTTTAGCTGAATTTTCCGTATAACCCTATATCGAGTGTAATTTCAAGGAAGGCAAAATCTAGCAAATAGCACACTTTCTCAGTCTTTTTCTATAAGAGTTCTGCTGAAGAAGATTGCGTTTCTTGGCTTTTTAATTTAACATATTATTGGGGAGGGGAGAGGAAGAAAATTAAGTCAATTTTATTACTGGCTGCGTCTTATCTGATTCATCTGATGCTGCAACCTGGCTTTATCTGCTTTCAGTAAACACTCCTTTGCCGCGGCTGCTCGCCCATGTAGCAGTAATAAGGATTATGTAATAACGGGCTTTTGATGGCTCTTTCCAGCTTGAGCTGGATTTTCCCGTGGAATGAGTCCGTAATTGTAAATGCGCCTGTATCACACCGTTGGCTTTTTTCTTTTCCGTATTAATTATTAAAACCCAAATGTAGAAGACCGCATCTTGCTTGAGAATGACTTGCTGGGTGGCATTTTAGCGGAGAAGCAGAAAGAAGATGTAATTTCTTTTCTCTACTTTTAAAATAGATAAACATTATATTTCCCAATACGTGCAGTGACCATGGAGGAGGCTTAATACCATCTATACAAAGTAGGGCAACCTAAAAACCTTAGTTATTTCTCATCTAAAGAGAACAGGAGGAAATAAAAGAATGCCATGAAGCAGCAAAGTTGCGCCTGGGATGAATTTGCCTGCGTGTTCCTTTTTTGCTTCCTGACATGTTTCGTGATAACTTTAATCGACTTGCCCGCGTAGTCAGTCCAACTCTTTCTGGCAAGCTGGTTCTTGCATAACAACGGATCCTTTTGTCATCGGAGTTAAGTTTGCATTTCAAAGCCGAGAGAGCGAGATGATTTGGGAGTGATTCGCTCGCGCGTTGTGAGGAAAGGACTTACATTTTTTCATCTTGGTGTCCATGCAGGCTTAGTTTAATCCGAAGGCAGTCAGCCAAGGTTTATTCATGAGTAAGAGTAGTTAAGTTTTAAGAACGTGGTTGTGTATATTCATGAAAGCACACTGTAAAATAAAATACAGGTTCTACTTTTTAAATCGTAGAAAGGTGACTGGAAAGCGAACAAGGGTGCCTGCAGGCATCGTAGGTGTCGGTCCAGTCCAGAGTCCTGCTACGACAGCACTGCAGGACACGAAGAGCCTAAAGGAGGTCATTCAGGGTGAGAGCCTCCTCTTAATTTTGACTTGAATTCACTAGGCTAGTCAGCTCTGGCACTGTTTCATGGCTACTGAGTGTATTTTGGAAGACCCGTAGGGACTGTAAAATCTCTTGCAAGCAAAACCAGCATTTTAGCAATGAAAATGTGCCAGCACTGTTATGCTCGCAGTGTACTTTTTTTGATACTACTCAGCTAAATACATATCGTGTATTTGGATGCACATTGTTGTATAGTTGCTTATTTTTAAAATATCAGTTGCTCGAAAATATTTAGGGTAAAATCCGGGTTCCTCTGAGGGGGATAAAATTCTGTTTGATTTCACTGGGGTGGAAGCGTGTTCCTTGCGCTTCACTTAAGATTGTTTCAAAGCCGTGCTACAGACCCTTTCTATGGAATCTGTTCTACTGAATACAATTATTTTTAATTAACATTTCCTGATTTTAGTACCATGCTATTCTTTTAAGTTATACAAAATTGCTAACTACATTGTAACAAATAACTTTTGTTACGCAAAGTCTTTAGCTACGAATAGATAATTTGCTGTAGCTGAAAACAAGATGCTTTCTCTTCTGAGTGAAAACTTCCTAAGAGCTTTAGGAGGCAAAACCAGTGCTTGGGAGGCCACGGTTGTCATTTTTTTTCCATTCCTTGAACAGAGTGCGGGATGTTGTTGCGTTCCGTACAGTAGCCGCTGCTGCAAAGTCTCCTTCTCGTTGGCCAGCTGAGACATTGACCTCGTCCCACCCCTTGTAGGGTACTTGCCATGAGGTTTATGCTCCAAGGGTGTGAAAAATGCTTAGACCTTAGTGCTGTGAGTAGAATTCCTTGAAGTTTAAAAACCTCGTCTTTGGTTACTATTAAAAACTAGCCAGCGTACCAGCGAGAGGTGGTCCTCTCACCAGGGAAGCCGTCGAGATTGCTCGGAGGGCTTACGTAAGGGACGGTACCCGGCACAGCCGAGCTGCCTACTGCTGCGCTCGGGAAAGCGTGAATGCTTTGACCTTAATACTAAGGCGAAGTGATCGTGGCAAGCCTTTGTTTCAACAGTGCTAAAATGATCAAGGGAACGATGAAGAGCCTCAAAGAAATATTGGCCCTTTCCCATAATTTATATTTTCAGATGCTAAAACTAGTTGTTGAGCAAATGTAAGGTATCTATTTTAAGATACTGCATGTCAATATCTGACTACAGATGGCTCCATGAATCATAGTTGGAAGAAGGAAAATGTTAGACACTAAGATATTGTTGCTAAGAGATTTTTGTACACAGTATGCTAACATGTGCTGGCAAATTTGGGAACAGTAGCAGCAGCATGCTTTTGGAGAAAAAAATTTCAGTGGTGAAGAAACTGTCTTCAAAGGACTATTTAAAGGATAGTAACATTATTGTCCTTTGTTGTATCAAGAACTGATGAAGATGAAATTGTCTTTCAAGCAGATAACGTACAGAAAACATCCAAAAGGTAAAGCTAATCCTGCTATCCGATGAAATAGAAAGCGGAGACTAGAAAGAAGAAGAAAAAAAAATATACTTTGGGGTTTAAATTAAGCAAGTTTCAAGAAGATTAAAGGTGATGGTTGCTGATATTTTGCCATCTACTGGACATCAAATATATTAATATACAAAGTTAGTTCCTTTCGAAATGCATAATATTAAGCTTGCATTACATTATATAATTAAAGTTGTTAAGAATTATTTTTTTGTCCAGGAAAGAAGCATGTATGAAAATGCTGAGTATGATTTTTTACTTATATTCTTTCATAACATTACTATAGAGTAATTTAGGAAAGTTGCCAGCATTTTATTGTCCTGGTAGGGAACGGGGATTATTTCTGCACTTAATATAAATATTTACTATTATTTAAAGAAAAAAAATAAATTTTACTGCTTTTCTTTATTCCATGTATATCTTATTAATCTTATTGCAGTGAGTTTTACTGAAACTTGAAAATATCATACCTGAAATAAAGCTTCAAATTGGTAATATTAATTTTAGCAATTAATTTTATTTTATCAAATAAAACCTTTCAGTTCTGATGTATTTTCAACAAAAACATTGTCTTATTATGTGTACAAAATATTACAAAATTATAAACTTCTCAAAATAGTAATTTGTTTCTGACATATTTCTAATTAGATGTATTACATCTCAACTTCAAAACTGATTACTTTTTAATAAAGTTTTGGAGTGTAAATGTAAAAGTGTGTCTCCGTAATGTGAACATATGTATCTTCTTGAGGTCGTGTTACATGTCATCCATATTATATGTATTCAGGAGCGCTGTTCAAAAAAGGGAGTGAATTTCTGATATTAATAGTATATTAATCAAGCATTTGGTTTTATTTTATAATGAGGTGAACTAAGAAGCTTCCGCTAGTTTTATTTTAAAATGTTGTAGCCTCAAAGTCAAAAATCAACTGTAATCAATACAACTACAAAATGTGGGATGATACTTTGCCCTTTGGTTTTGGAAAGTAAAATCCAGAAGTCATGATTATTCAGCATTTCTATTTTAGATTATATAGTTATTGTAACTGCATAGAATTTTCCAACTGGTTCGGGAGAAAAAAAAAAACATTTTGCTGTATTTACTGAATTCTTAATGTCTTCTCTAACTGAAAATATCTAAAGTCTATGTTGTGATTTGAGCTCAGAACAATACTTGTCAAATTGACACATTTTGCTGAAGTATTACAAAAGAATGCCTTTCCAAAGGAAATTGACTTCTAGATACGTTCTTGTAGTTATTGAATAAATAAACATACCCTCATGTAGAAGCTCTCTAAAATTGCGTAAGAAACCAATAGTGTTTGATCGGTACATTTTTCTCCCACACCTATGGAACAGAAATTTGGAACGCAGATTGCTTCTTGCTTTTCCAAAGCGAACTCCATCTGTACCACTGAAGAGAGTTTTAAAATCTACATGCTGCTCATATAGGAGAGCAACGAATACATATCAGTTTAAGAGAATTTTTTTTTTTTTTGAGTCTGCAGAGTGTGCTGTATGATTTTGTGTCACTGTTTATCAGGGATGCAACCTCATGGTGCTGTGTGCTGCACGGGCGTGCACAGGCGTATGTGAGAGCAGGGTCTTCGCAATTAACAACCTAAATTTAACTTTCTGATGTCCTGGTGGGTGACTACTGTGTACTTGAGGGTACACGGTGACAGACTTCAAAGTGGCTTTAGGCTCCAAAAAGCCTTCGCCTCTTGGTTTTATTAGGGAGAGCTTTTCTTTCGAGAGGACACCATAGAAATGCGTTGAACCACGTTGCCTTTCCGTTGCCCCACAGTAAGCGCCATTAGATTTTCATATCAAATTAAAGAAGTTTCTGTCCCCAAAGGTTATGATTATCATGGAATGGTTTAGAGATTGCCTCGCTGTTGGATTATCACCTCTTTCTTGATATTGCAGTTATTGGGTGAATTGTTGATACTATTTTTTTCGGGGAATTTATGCT
Organism: Himantopus leucocephalus; assembly: GCA_003993805.1. Classification (NCBI taxonomy): domain Eukaryota; kingdom Metazoa; phylum Chordata; class Aves; order Charadriiformes; family Recurvirostridae; genus Himantopus; species Himantopus leucocephalus. Next base: position 2,128,483 of record RSEF01000005.1, read on the forward strand.
TTTTTAAAATGATAACATTTCTTATATTTTTAATATTAAGAAAACATGTCCTAATTAGGACACCTGGAAGAGCTCTTCAGGCGGTCTTCTCATTGCGGAAGCGATCCCAACCATTCCTCCTAAAACCACTTGTGTGAATTTCTCATGAGTCTCTGCTGATTGTGAATCCTGTTGCGTAATGGCTGTGACTGCTTGAAAGGTGTTTCTTCATTGTTAAAATAATATAGTCCTTAGTGGTACGGGTTATGATTTTGTAAGTCTGGGATTAAGTGGAAGATAATATCTGGAGAGTCTGATGGTGACAGTCTTGTTCGTAGAGTTGTATCACCTCTTCCTTCCAGTTCCACTTGAAGATGGGAGCACGTAGGGCAGATGTATCTCAGAGTATCTTCTATGTCCATCTGCATTTCTGCTCCTTGCCTGAGACTGAGCAAAGTCAAGACTGAAGCCGCATTTTGTCCTGGGATAGAGCTATCTCCCTTCACGTATAGTGCCGTACCTGAACCTATTGCCATTTCAAGCTTTCTTGAAAAGACCCTCCTTTAGTGAGAGCTGCTGGCTAGCAGAGGCGATGGCAGGGTGAAACGTCAGCCCCGAAGGAAAGGATAATGAAACGTACTTTCATCAGGAAAGTGAATTTGTCTGGAAGAGAGGAGAAGGGGGAGAAAAAGCTGGTGGGGAGTGCTGACTGTTCTGTCGTGAACTGCTTGTTGTGAATTGCGGCTACAGCTGGGCAGCCCAAACAGCTTCCTCCGCTCTCCATTTCGGCAGAGCATTTGAAAGCTTTATGTCTCGCCTGGTCTAAAGGAAGTGCAGAAGCCTTGACTGAGAGCGAAACGTAAATGGACTGAGAGGTGCTCTCCTCACTCCCAGGTAGAACATTTGTCAGAGTTCGTTGGCTGGATTTGAGAGGGGACAACTTCAATTTCTGTCTTTTTTTGTATTGTTTCTTAATGTGTGGAGCAGTTTGTTCCAAAGAGCGATAATGTAATACTAGTTTTGGTGCTTGCCTTTCAGAGACTGACCTATAAAGCTCTAAAATTGCTAACAGGCTACAAAGATACCGCTCTAATTTAATATAAACTCTACCTGTGATACATTTCAAGAGCAGAAAAAATCAATTGTGAAAGGTTAGTGACAGGTGAAGTTTATATATAATTTCCAGTTGCTGAAAGGAACAAACCACTGCATTAATCACAATAAAAAAAAATTAGATACTTGAATGTAAGTAATAGATACATTGACAACTGCATTTGTGAGGCTGAAAAGAGAGATGTTGGTGAGTCAGTGCTGCTGCTTGTATCTGGTCCAGAGTCTAAAAACATTATGGAACTCTGTCGCACTGAAACCTGTAACTGGACATCTGTCAGGTTTCACTGTTTACACAAAGTAGTCTTATTTGCCATTATTTAAAGTAAATTTCTTTGGGGAACAAGATTCAGGGAAGCAGAACTAACCAGATGCGTCAAATGTTTAATTTCTGAATTGACTTCCGAAAGCCAACTTAAAACCTGCCCATATCCAGATATCGGAAAAGCAGAGGATGAGAATAACGCGGTGCCAGGAGAAAGAAATACCTTTCTGAAGGTGCCTCACCAGTTATGAGGGTTTTTCATTCCTCGTCCAGTGCCCTGCGCTGGACTAGCAATCACGGGGTGCCCCCATCTCCTGCCTGCTCGCCCCCACTCCCCCCGGCACAGCTACTTCATTCATTCAAGTTTCTCCTTCGCTGAGCTGTCCCTTAGTTACCATCCATAGCAACGAGCCAAGTGCCAATTAACCTCCTTCCCTTCTTCACGGAACTGGTGGCGGCGCATCTGGCACTGCCTGGCGTGGCGAGTCGTAGCGCGCTGTAACCAGCTGCGTCGTTTGGAGGAAACATCTGTCCGTGAGACAGTGAGTGAGACAACGGGGTGAGTGTACCCAGCTCTCCTCCTGCCATGGCACAGCAAATCTCCGGATAAACACACGGCTTCTGGTCACACTGTGCGTTACGTACCCGGCAGTGACAACCAGGTCGCGTCTCGGCTCCGCTGCCTTGCCCAGCGCCGCCGACCCCGTGGCTTGGCGCTTGGCAGCCCTCCGAGTGTGTCTCAGCTCTCACCCGTTTCAGTGACTCCATTAACTTTTTGTTGCGCTGACATTAGGAAGACAGAGTGGCGTGGAAATGGGAGGTGATACCGCCGGTCTGGCGGCGTGGTTTGCCCGACTTTCTTTTTATTTTGTGTGAATTACCTCCTACTGAGATACGTCCTCCTGCTTAGCGTGACTTTCTGCTCACTTCCCTGTTGTAAGCCTTTGTATTTATTCAGGCCCGTCATGTATGTTATCAAACCTAATTTGACAATAATTAGATGCCCGTGTTAACGCCCTTAGTGGGGTCAGTTAAACTTGGAGGCGAGGGAGCTGATAAATGATTCACTTTGGTTACTATCATTCATGTAAAATTGCCTCTAATGACGATTTGAACAAACCAAGAGAGTTTGTGTTCTCTGTGTTGAACGGGGATCCCAGGGGAATGTCGGGGCGGCAGATAACGATCCTGGTTTGGGTCTGGAAGCGCTGGACTTGAACCACTTAGTCGTGCTTTTCAGCTGGACTTGGATCGACAGCGTGCTGTGACGCCGCAGGTGCAGTCTGTCTGACTCTGGAGCTGATGCAAAATGAATACTCCCTTTAAAAACAGGGCAAAAAATGCAGGATTTAGTGGAAATTGNTTTTTTTTTTTTTTTTTTATACGATGCATAAACAGGTTTTTTTTTCAGGTTTAGAGAGTAATGTGACTAGGGACATCCAGATTTTTGATGTAAAATAAGTGTCTTGTCTGTGGCAAAAGGACGAAATGAAAGGACATTTGGTGCAGGAATGAAAGAACCTGAATTATATAGTAAGACTGCTGTATTTGCAGTTTTTAAAAAAACTACAATTTTTGGAGCTTCAGCATAACAGAGTCTGTAGGCAGCCTCTGGCTGTAAAGCGCTACCTCCAGCCTTTCATGGTAATATTCCATGTCTGTAAACATGCATGTGGTGCATTTTCATGACTGGGATCCAGTTCCTACTGGAATTGGAAAGAGCCCTTTCCCTGTGGTTTTGCTGGCTGTGCTACTTTTTCCCTGCCAAGAAGGAAAAAGATCCCTGTCTTGTGATCCACAAAACCTCCCCGACAAAACCTTCTTTCCTGCCGTAACCTCTCCGTTCGGAATCTAGCACTTGCCTACAGAACGTCCTGAAAAGCCAAATACGGCTATTTAAAAACGTGTAAATTATGAAGCGTATTTTCTGCAAAGATACTACATTAGGGTGGTTTTTTTCCTAAAGTATAAGGCAATTTAGTACAATTATAGAACTTCATAAGGTTCTGATTTAGTTTTCATCTTAATCGAGGAGAGCCTGTACACCATCTCAATTTGGTGCAAGCCCTGGATCTTGGGAAGACCATTCACGCTTACAGTTTTATTTGAACACGCTATAACTTCGGCTCAAGATAAATTTTGAGGGAAAAGAGGCTGTGGTTGCTGTGCTTTGTAGTTTGCAACTGTAAAAATTGAATGAGTGTAATTTTGTATCTTTCAGATTTTTCTCTGACTTCACTTTCTCCCACACTCTTTACCCATCAAATTCAAGTGAAGTACATTGATGTTATGCCAAGAAATATTTGTACTTTTTAACTTTTTCTTGCTTTCTTTAGATCTTAGCATCCTTCATTTTTGCTGGTAGAATTTTACATGCTGTTTTTAGCGAATTGAAGCAAATTCCATCGAGAGGAATGCTACCTTGAGCTTGCTGAATCTAGTGCTGATTCGGAAGCGAGTACACGAACAATTCTCTGTCAAGCTGTCTCTTAGCTATCTGGCAATATCCTTTTTCAAGTAATAAAATGTGTTTATCACTTGAACAGCATGTTTATACTTGAGTTTTAAAATCGACTCTGTATCAAAAATTGTTTCTTTTGAGTAACATGGCTGCTGTCTAGCAAGCTGCCTGTCACTGGTGAATTCCCTGTCGGAATTTTACATGCTAATTAGGGGTAATGTTGAAGAGAGGTATTGTTGCTTGCTTATAACGTAGAGAAAGCCCCTGATCTACACACAAATGTTGCTTTTATGAACCTGAACCAAGGCAGGCTGCAGAACGTGAGGTTAAAGGGGCACCATTTGTACAGCTGCTGGGACTTTTGTAGGGCTCTTCACCAGGGAGAACCATGAGTTGCGCTTTAGAAGGTGTACGGAGGAGGCTGGGGGCCAGATTCTGATGCGTTATCCATGCTGAGAAGCAGTTTATTTCAGGAGTAGTTCCCGGAGTAAAGGTCTCCTTACTTATGGCTAAAATAGTTATTTTCAGATGATAATTGCCTCTGTTGGCGATGAGGTGGTGGCAGTGCACCAATCTACCTCTGTCTCTGACCTCCCTGATCGTTGCAGGTATGGCATGCACAAGTTTTATGACATATCTGAGAAGAAACACTCTTTATTTTTTCAGCTGCGCTCTAAGAGCAGAAGTGGGATTGAGATGACCCACTATTATTGCTCCATAGTAATGCATTTTGCTCCCAAGAATCCATCAACGTCTGACGTAACGCAACTGAGGAGTGCCCAAAGCAAAGCATTTCCTCACTGTTAATATTGTAATGAGAAAATAATTACATGATTATCAGTAGTAAGTGTGGTGATAGTATATGTGAGTTAATTATTTAAAGGCCAAAAATGATTATACTGCACATGCCGTGCTCATAGCTGCCTGCTGAGGGTTATTTTAAAACACAAGTGTACGCGTGTTGAGTATAACTGCTAGGTGCTATACAAACGTGGAATAGAATTTCTGCCGTGAAATAGATACACTTAAAAAGAAAATGTAATTACTGTGTTTAGCCTTTATGTTGGGTAGAAATTTTTCATGAAACAAGAAGCGAGTTGCCAAGAAAAAAAGACAGAACCTGAAAAGCATGAAAAAAAAAGAAAATTGGGGGGAAACCTGGATTCAGGGCACTAACATGATAAATGGTACGTTCAGTTGTTTGTTTTAAACTTTGCTTGGCAATCTGCAAAAGTTATTCTGATATGGTATTATACTTAAAATACAGTGATTTCTTTAAAGTCTTGCTTGTACTTTGCTAACCAGTAGACTTTGCAGCTAAGCTCAATCGGTCAGTCTCTCTTTAGACCAACTATTGCTTGCTTGGGACGAAAAGATAAACCAGAGATTACTTTGCCGTGCTAGAAACCATTTGTTTAAATCTGGGTCCTTCCGCAAGGGTTTGCAGGGCTGCATACGGAAAAGACTAATGAGTAATGGCTTAAAGCATGAGGACTAATATGTCCGGACTCTCGGGTCTAAAGGCCTTAAAATGAAGTCACCAGGAGGGGAGAAGAGAGCGTGATAATCTGACTTTCAACAATCCCGTCTAGTTTTATTCAGGAGAGTTGCAGTGGGTTCTTGTGGTGGGATATATGGTGTGTCCGCTTCGTGCCCTACATGAGGTGTGCTAATGGAAGAAGGAGGCATCGTGTAAATAATCGATGCTGAATGAAAAGTGCAGAAAATATGTGTAATTATTTTATTTTTAGGTGAAATGGATGTAATGGTCATGACTCGTGATTTAAGCTTGCTCTGAGTCTACCATTTAAAGCAGTTTTGGAAACTTAAATACATATTAGTCAAGATTTTCTGTCTGTAGTTTGTTGCTTGGGTGTAAAGTCTTCATTTTTGAGGATTTACATATTAATTTGTTTGGCTTGGTAGTAAAAAAAATTGTCCGTTGAATTTCCTGTGACGAGTGTGGAAGTAAGGTCTTATGCTTGTTACATGAAGAGATATTACTCACATTAACTGTGCTTCATACACCTCCCTGAGACCATTTCAGCACTTTCATCTTCCTTCGCGTTATTCTTCATCCCTGAGGTTTGTGGAGTGATACAAACCAGAACATAATCTTTCTTGGTCATCAGCTCAGAAATTTCCTTGAGTTTTCAATCATTTCTCGTGACTGCCAGTAGCCCTGTATCCAGGGCAGTCCTTAAATAAGATTTTTTTTTTTTTTAATTTTTTTTTTTTTTTTTGGCCTGCACTCTATATATGCAGAAGCTTCTATGAGAAAGGTGAGCGCAGCTTATCCCTTTTACCTACACCCGGAAAGCCATAGTGCCATTGGGGGAACAGGATCTGTCATAATATAAAGCTGCAAAATGGAGCCAAAAAAGGCAACTGCTGAGTATTCCGGGCAAAAATAGAAGAAGAAGAAAAAGGGAGGAGACAGCAATGGCATAACCAAATCACTTTCCTCACATCCAGTGGAGATGTCTCTCTTTTTAAGTGCATTTAGATGAGAATTTGGAATAGATAGTTACACGTCTGTGTTTGACAATGGGGAAATAAATGAAAAAGAAAATTATTATTTTAGAACTATTTTTATTAAAACACTTTAAATTCTCTACATATGCATTAGCTTTTCCAGTTCCTCTTTTTTTAGTCTTCTTTGGTGTCTTTGTGGTACCTGAATACTTGTAGTTCTTGGTACTTCTTCCCCGGTTATCCCACCTAGGTGGCATCGTAGCCCCTCTTTTCATTGTTCGGGTAAGTAGCAACAATGAAAGGGCAATAATGTCTTCAATGTGTCTCTCCCAGCCCGCTCCTGTGGCGTTCCCCACGCGTCAGTATAGCTCCCAGAGCTTTGGGGATGGTGTGTTTAATGTTCACTGCTGGGTTAGGCTGCCACAAGAGGAAAAGCCGCAGCCCTTCTAGCAGGCTCCCGAGACATCCACGGTCCCAGCGTTCTTGGTAAACGGGGAGCTGGGGGGCGGCAGTGCTGCTCACAAATAGATTGAGACACCATTTCTCAACATCGTTTCAGAAACGTATTGCGGGTAGTAGTTGCAGAATAGAAGTAATGAACAGTTACTCCGCTTTGTGAAATGAAAATATATGTGTATGATGTTTGTCAGTAATGTAACATGCATATTTTCCCACTTAATAAGTGACGGCAATATATTAACTGTAACTCTCTTACAATCCTTTAGGTGGCTATAATAGCGGGAAATTTTGAGCTCGCTGAATATATCAAGAATCACAGGGAAGCTGATATTGGTAAGCAAAATATTTACAGACGCTGAAAATAAGCTATACTTGTTTAAACCGGGATTTTGCAAAGGTGTTAAATCTGATTCTGTGTGAGATACGACTACGGGGCTGATGACAGTATCGGTTGAGGGAGATTTTAAAAGTATCTTTTCTATAAAAAATGAAGATGGGGGAAAAAGCTGAAATGTTTTCAAAATAAGCTCTGAAAGAGAAAATTGGAGAAGTACTGCAAAGGAGTGGTGGATGCTTTAGAAGTATAAATTAGACAGTTCGTAACAGATTAAATACACATCCACATACCTGGAAGAGCCAAATTGACTCTCGCAGGCTGTTTAAAGCAGCTCTCAAGTAGGAATAATTGGTCAGAAGAAGAAGATAAAGAAAGACGCGTCTCTGCAATTAAATGAATATATGGCAGAAACTGTCTATCCATATCCATAAAACCATTTCCTCTCGCTGAGTTTGGTGTGCGGCACTAGCGACAGGCGTTAAGGGCCCTTGACATAAAACCTTAAGGCTTTTTAAAAATCTTTTTACACAGAGAGTTTTGCCATTAAAATAAAAACCAGTTTGATAAAAGTGATTTCTGACACAGTTTAATTAAAATGAATTTAAATGCTTTAATTCAAGTTAATTAAAGTTCCACAGGAACATTCCGAAGTTGAACGAAAAAAAGACGTTCCTTGTGAAGCAGGAGGCTCTGTGCAGTCGGATTTAACTCAGTGATGATAAGCTATGACTTGACAGTATTGAATTCACGTGGAAAACTAGGCCAGCTCACGTGAAACTTAGGACTGTGAAAGAATTGCTCTGGATCAAGGCCTCCTTTCCCTTTCCCTTCCTGATTGCTTATGATCTGCAGGGATATAGTTAAAAATTCTGCGCGGTAATGCGAATTCTCGTAGCACTGTGATACTTTCAACTCTTTGCGGCGTGCATGGAGAAAACTGAGGACACATTGCATAAAAGTTTTGCATAAAACTCGTAACTTCTGCATGAAAGTTCGTAGTGAGTTTGGAAGGTTTGTGCCTGAGATAGTGGGATAGTTCCTTCCCATGTAAGAAGTCGTCATCTTGTTGTATTTATAAACAATATGATGTAAAAAATGCGCTAAAAATGAACCAGTTATTCCTAATAGGGCAAGCACCTTAATGTTGTTTAAATTTACATATGGCTAATGGTTTTATAGCTTCGTGAAGATGTTGAAATGAAAGGAAACGGTTGTTTAGGTTCAAATGTTCCCTTTGTTTCTGCCATGTTAGTTCTTGGTATTTTGGCTTGCATGTAGAGTCAGTGCAGAGCAAGTACCACACATAGACAATACACAGTATTATGTTTTGTGTTTCTCTAAACGGATTTTTTTCTCTTAAAAATAGTTGAGTGCGACAAAAGAAAAGAAAACACCTCGTAAAGGAATGACTTGCTAGTATTAATTATGCATAGACTTACAGTATGAGTGACTGTAAAGTAAAAGTAACAGCTACAGCACACTTACAAACAGTAGCCTCTAAACGGGTTTGCATGAAAGCACCTTGATGTTAATGTCATCGTTGTTTGGACTGACCAGTCCTGCACTACTTTTCCTTTCCCCCGACCAGTGGAGGTTCCGAGTTGGCTCAATGTGTGGGAGAAATTGGAATGTAGTTATGAAGTAGATGGATGAGGCTCAGGCCAGGAAACAAGCCGTGGCCGTGTGGCTGAGGCTTTAGGCAAAACTTATTATTGCTGTGTAAAAACTTTCTGTTGAATTCGGTGATTTCTAGAAAAATGCTTAGCGAATATCTTCTATGGGAAGGTTCTCAAGATTTTCCTGATGCCTTCCCTTTTACGCTGAAAAAATAGAAATATTGGTGCTTCCATGGTTCACTTGCATTTTTTGCAAGATGGCGGTGGATTGTGCGTAACTATTTAAATCAGTAGATTTGTGTTCAAGAATAAGCATTAAGTTATGTTGTTTCCTCCCAGCTAATTTAATTTAGCTGGACATTTGTCCTTTAAGATTTATTACTTTTAAAAAAAAAAAAAAGTGAAGTCATCGAAATTCCTATTTTTGGAATGTCTCTCAACTTAAAAAAAATAAATAAATCAAAGAACAATATCCTGAGCAGAAAACCTGAGAGCCAGTATGATGATGAATGTGCAGAATAATGTCAGCATTTAAACTTCAACAAGTTGGCTTTTATTTATCTTACTTGTCTGGTTATCCGCTATATTCATGTAGTTTTGGATGCATTCCAACGTATATCATTTGAGTAATGTACCTTCTTAAAGCCCAGAGGCAACGGAGTGGGAAGGAATAGCAAAGAGCTTGAGAAGTATCCTCACGAAGATAAGAAGGACAGATCATACTATGAAGTCTCTTGAGAAACGTTTCTTCTTTCATCCCGCAGAAAGTGTGATTTTGGTCAGATATAGAATTTTGATATTGATCCAGTTCATTAAACCTTGTTGTTATTATTTTAGGCTCATTTAATAGTTGTAATTTATATTTTGTAATTATTTTAGACTAATTTAATAATTAATAAGTTACAACTGTGCGAAATTCTTTGGAATATGTGAGGCTTCGAGTGGGTCTCTTTTTTTCTAAGCCGGTAGATGATGAGCTGTTCAATCATTTAACAGGAAGCTTGTCAATGATATTCATGGTTATTCGCAATAGCATGTGTTCATTGGAAGGAGAGGTTGGTGATGCACTGGGAAAAACTCCACATTGCTCTTGATTCAGTGGAGAAAACTCCACATGGCTCTTGGAAGATTTCTCACCTAATCTTTTCACTTTTAGTGATATTCATACACAGTATCTTTAGCTATAGATACTTTTAAATGCAAGCCTAATATACCCCTAAGTAATGTAAGTGGCAATACTATTTTTTTCCCAAAAGAATCTACCTACTTTCCTGGGTGTGTCGTCTTAAGGATGGCAAAATGTTAATTGGTGGTAGTGATTGGAGGCTGGACCTAACTTAGTAGTTTCAAGAGTGTTTTTTTAATCTGGTTACAGAAACAAGTTTTTACATTTTTCAAACTGAAGTATCTGAAATATGGAAAATAATATTTGCTTGAAATCTCTAATCTTACATAGTGAGGAACTACACTCTCCGTGTCCATCTGTTTTGACATGTGCTAATTAACATTATTCTTAGATAATTTTGTTGTCCCAAACTATTGCAGTAGGAAGTCGCTTGTACTTTCAATGCAGAAGGTATTATGTGGGTGTCTTCCAGTTTGTCAGTAGTCACAAAGCTGTTTCAAGTAGTGTTGCCAAAACTGCAATTATGAGGATCTAAGAGCAGTAATGTAATGCCTATGATTCATGGGCCTGTGCCATGCATTGCGGTGAATGAGCTGCTTTGTTCCGCGGCGGAGGTCCCAGCTCAGCCTCTCCGCAGGAGGAGGGTGTCACTGCCTGTGGAGTAAAGGGCCGCGTCTGCAGCGGGCCGGCAGCAAAACCACTCCATCTCAATGCGCCGGTCCGCAAGAGCTCCACGTAAATAAATATATATGCTTAAATGCTGGGAATATCACTTGTTACCTATTCCACCTTTGCCTGCCAATTATATTTCATTGGTATTTAGAGTAGAATACCATTTTAAGCTGTACGCGAAGTCTAGGATTGTTCAGTTTAGAAGAGGCTGAATTGCATGCCTTAAAGGGAGTCTTTTTTTTTTTTTCTTTCCTTATTCTTTTTCCTTGGCCTGGATCTGTGCCAGCTAGTAATGCTGAGGCTATCCCTGTTGTTGAAGATGATGGAGAAGCAGCTCAGGTGGAAAATGACCAGGGTATCCTCTATCAGTAGAACAGAACTCCTAAATCTTTGTTCTACAGATCAAATCCCACAGAGATTGTTCTTCCTTTTTCTTTTTCTTTAATTATAAAGCACTTGTATTAGACAAATGTGTTGAAATACTGAAAAACTAGACATATATAAAATAAGCTGCTTTGCAATAACCGTAAGACTTCACGCTGTTCTGTAGAAAGAAGAAAACATAAAAATACCTATTTTAGAGCCAAAAAAGGCAAAAATAATGACCCATGTTACTGGAGTAATGTGACATCTGACTGTAAGAGAGGGATGTTTGTCTGAGGTGTATAGTTTCTGGTTACCTCACTCAGGTCTTGCCAGATACAAGCGTCTGCTTAGGGCCAATGTGAGCGTACACGTTTAGTCAGAGAGATGAAGTCTGTCTGCTTCCCTTTTATAGAAGCCAAGTGACTTCAAGTTTGTATCCATAACACAAGGTGTAGGTGCCATTGGCAACGTGATTAATCTGAGGCGTCCCTACCTAGTCATCTGAAAAAAAAGAAAGAGGAGATTTTGCCGGTAAGGTTTCTCAGCTATGTAAAGTTGTGTGTGTCTCAAGATGGATAAGGTCATTTAGGGTTTTAAAACTACCAGGAGGGCTCAGAGCTGGTAGATGTACTCTGAGACAGCTCGGAGCAGCAGCGCTTCGGTTGAAGAGCGTGTACCACAACAGTCCTACCTATCTACCTTCACGTTGTTTCTTCAGTCTGGAGAAAGCCTGATTTCTCTCGTGTCCTCATTCTGGATGACTGCAGTTCTCTGTCTCATGGGTAATTTCACCGAGGAAGCTCATGATGAAACGAGGGGTGATCCGTGGAAGGGGGAGACCTGGAATCCAAACCTGCTGACTCTTACCACGACGCTGATCTACAGCGCGTGAACGTTCAGGCAAGGTTGCACTTTAAGCAGTTATATTCCTTTTTGGCTGTAAGCCCTCGTGTCTCCCAGCAAACTGGAGTTTCGGAAAACCTGCTTCCGCTTAGCCACAAAACCAGCATAAAAATCTGTTAGTTATTCCGTCCTATTAAAAAATTTGACCTTTTTCCTCCGAATGTTCAAAACTGTGTGGGTTCTCTCACACGTGCTCTCCCTTCTTCTGTCAGCAAGTCACTCCTTCCTTACCTTGCTGCCTTTCCCACCATCAACTGCCAGTTAATCTTTCCATCTCAGGCAGCACATTAGGTGTCTGGGTGACCAGTCTGTTGAAACCGGGGCATGAAAAGTGTTTAGCACAGATAACTATTTTTTTTTTTTTTTAACTTGGTGCTGCTGTTTTCAGAAACAAACTGAGAAAAAAAGCCTTGCAAGTGATCCCTGTGGCTTAGTACAATAAAAGACACCTTGCTGTCACTAACAGCGAAACTTCACATTAGTCTTATTTCAGTCAGGGATGATGCAGTTTTGTAAGACCAAATCAAACGGAAGAGAGAAAGGATTCAGAGGAGGGGAAAAAAGGATATCAGTAAAGGATTAAAAACAAGATCCAGATTTCATTGTATTTATTTCTTTTATGAGGTTCTAAACATCAGGGAATCCCTTTTGTTTCCTTGACAGATGTTTGAAAGGTGAATGAATATTGCCGTATCATTTAAAAAGTAATCCTATTTGAAACAAATTAAAATAATATTTTTATAAAGTAAGAAAACCTATTACCATAAGGTACTTAGAAACTTGTTTTACAAGCAGTAGGAAATACTTAGTGTAGCTTCTCAGATTATTTCAATTCATCATCCTCCCAAATTAGTTTTTTGAGGAATAATAACAACATCAAAGCAGCTTATTTTAATTATCACTTATTTTGAAAGTCTTTGGAAGCCAGAAGTAACTTGCAGCTCAGTGACTATTGTTCCATATTCTTTTCTGCTTTGAGGAAGGCATTACATATAGTCCCGATGTACAGCACTTATACATCATTATAAAAAGAAAAAAATAATGTCCCTAGTTAAACTTCTTTTTTCTTAACTAGCTATAGCACGTCTATAATTTATTTAACTTTATGCATTTATTTATCGCAAACTAAGAGAAAGTAATGGATTAAAAGATGTGATGAATAGAAAAGTTAATCCCTGATTGTTTTCATCCAGCCTGCAGCTGTCTGTGAGTAAATGAGCACAGCAGATTTAGGAAGCATTTGCTATACAGAATTTACTATGGCTTCTATAGGATGGAGGTACAAAACCCAATCATATACGTAAGAATATTGAAGCTTTCAGTAGATATAGATATGCAGATATTAAGTATGTTGCAAGCTGATAATCCTTTGACTTGGATAACCTATTTTTAAATCTCTTTTTTGCCTTGGTTCTTTGTGATGAGATGAATTTTCAGATGGATTAAATGACATGGGTTGTTCTTCTTCAAGTGAACAAGGTTTGTTTTATATTGTACATCTTGTCCTTCAGCAGCTGTGAAGCTAGAAGCGATAGGATTCTTTTGTTTTATTTTTGTTTGCTTTTGAAAAATGAAACACATTGAGCTGGTGTGCGAGTTTTTGGTAGTTGATTAGCAGACTAACTAATACTTGGATACTGTTGCTAGGCTTCAAGTCAGAGTTCCTGTATTCCTCTATAATTATGCAGAGATATGTGTATGTGATGGTTTGTCTGTGCTTTCACACGGATTTTTTTTTTTTTTTAAATATTGAAAGTCTGCTAATATGGTAGGATTATCCTTTAAAATATACATACTCCACACTGGGCAAGTGCTTTTAAATAAAACATTTTTCAAGTATGAGTAAAAGTATTTATTTCTATTGAAATTGTGACTGTAAACATCTTAAGAAAGATGCATTTTAGTGTAGAATAAGCAGAACAGGTCTTTCAAAAGACAAAGATATTAGTTGGTTTGTGGTAAAATTGCTTTTCTAACCCATTTTCTTTAATTAGATCAGAGTGATTGAGGTCAGCGTTCTTGGTTTTTCAGCTGCAAGTGTTTTTATTAAATGCTACCCAGCCCAATGAATATTCTGTTTGTTTACTTATTTATTTTGGTTTGGGGAAGCATTTAGTAATTTTGGTTTTCATAAATCAAATGCCTGCAGAATACTCCTTAAGTTAGGAGAAAGCATATTTAGAAAGATAAAAGCAGAAACAAGAAAAGGCAGTAAATCCAAAGACTTAAAAATCTACAAAACTGTCAGCAGCATGCAAGGACTTGTTCTATTTTTATCGCGTGTTACTTAATAGAAGCAAAAGGGACACAAGCATGTATTATAGCTCTGTATATTTGTCATTTGAATGTGAATAACGTTAACCTGTTTCATATGCTAGCGGGCATTTTGACATGGAAAAGGATGATGTTAGTGTAACCAGGATGGCAAAGACCTTGAGATCTTCATTGCACGCATTTTAAAGGCATATTGTTTGATAGATTGTCATAATGCTATGTTCCCTTTTGTGGTTTCTTTCAAATACCTCTGCTAAATTAATAATTATTTCTCATGTCCATAGCAACCCCCCCCTTTACATTAATGACTTTTAAGCTGGGTTTACAACCAAACGGATATTGTTTTGGTATAAAATAAATTTGTTGCTATTATTTATCTGTTTTTCTCCAAAGGGTTGTGAGGAACAGAATGTCATATGCTCAGTCTTGCTATGTGGTAGCAAACAAATTGGAAAACTGGGACTTGTGATCTGTTAATGTAATTACGTACCGAAATGTAGGACAGCGCTTGAAAAACTTACAGTACTTTTTCTTTTTCCCTTTGATGACAAGTAATTTTTTTCTGTGTGTGTATTAGTACGGAATTGTGCACTAACTGGTTTTGTTTCAAAGTTTAAACTTTATTTTCAGAAGTTGATTATTCTTGTTGGCCTTTGAGCTTTGGTGTATTCTGTGCCTATAACGTGAAACTGCATGCAGAGTAGCATGTAGTCCACGGTGATTTCCTGTGATTTCTTAGGCTTGCTCTAAAGTTTGAGCAGGAAAGTAAGGAGAGAACCGATGACATACGTAACTGCTGGTATAAGTACAGTAGGTTTCTGAATGATTTGGCCTGGCTTTGTAAACCAGTCTGTAGTGTGTCCTTGCCACCTGCCAGGTAGGCAATGATTGCCACAGCTGCTCCTGTTGGAGTTTATTTTATAGACTGAAGGAGGAGAACCTTGTAATTGAGTCAAAAATAAACTACCGGAGGAATCCTATGCCATCTTCAGTGCCCTTGAGCTAGTTTTGGTCTTGGGCAAGGACTCCGTGGTCTGAGCAGTGGGTGCAGGTCACGCAGGGCTCGCTGGCTTATCCCTGAGAGATGTTTGAGGTGGTTGGGAGGGCAGCAGAGGAAGGCTGGAAAGGAAAGGGGAGAACTGATAGGTGTTTGGGTCTTGTCCCAGTCTTCACGCTGAGACCCAAATGGTTGGAAGTGTTTCCAGAGTTCCCACTTCCCCCAAATCTGGCTTCTAGCTAGCTCCTAGTCTGCTAGCTCCTCATCAGGAGAAAAGCTTCTCACCTTCTCTGTTCCATCTAGGCCGGGACCATTATATCCAGCGGTTAGGAACTGTGATTTTTTTTTGGTAACGTTCCTATCATCAGTGTGCTGTTTCACCAAGGAATAGGGTCCAGTTACCTTTCCCAAGTCCTTAAAGGATATGCATGCCATAAGGCAGGGTCCTTTCACCGATACTGGCTTTTTTTGCCTTTTTTTTTTTAATAGCTTTCACTGGCTTGACACCACTGAGGTAGTGTACAGGGGAGTAAAATCAGAGGCCACCTACAGAACTAGTGCAAGTCACTGAATTAAAAAAAGAAATAAAGCCGTAAAGCATAATCAGTAGGAAAAATTATTTGAGTATACAGGGATGCTTGATGTGACTGGGGACAAAAATGGAATGTATTTTTGTACATCAAACAGGTTATCAAATGAATAAGATTAATTTCTTGCTTTACAAAAAAATAAAGTAATTGAGTGGATTGTACTATCCTCAAAAATTCTGGTGCAGTACGTAAAAGGATAATGCCATTGAGCTAAATAGGCAGATCAAGGGTCACGTTTTGAGCAGAGAGCAATGCAAGTACCCCAGAACTCTCAAATGCTGAAATGTTGAACTGGTGTTTCAGCCAAACTGGAGTTTACAGTAGTGATTTTTGGCTACTCCCTTTGTGTGAAATTTGCAGTGTTGTTCAGCCTGGTGGCCGGATCCCTCTGACCCCCGTAGCTCCCCTCGGAGTCGCTGGAAATGGTCAGCAGATGATCCATCCCTCAGGAATACTTTCAATTCAGTCTTCCAGACGAGGTGCCCGATCCTGCACCAGGGTGTGTTTGGGGGCAAGGGAAGGTACTGGAACAAGGTAAGGGGTTCAATTAGGCTGAGGGGATGTGAAAGGAAAGTAGTACTTTTGAGTTTATATGGGACCTGAAGTTTGTTCAGTGATCTCCGATTCCGTTTTATAGGTCATAAATCATAAAACTGGAAGAGGTTTATGTGATCATGCTGTCTGACCTTCTGCATAGTCCAGATTACAGAATTTATATTAACTAATTCCGGCTTGAACCGGATTATAACTAGAAAAAACACTTTGTCTTGTTAAAGACCTGCAATAATGTAAATGGGATTTGGAAAATTGTATCCTGTTCTTGCGATCTGATGTTTTTGGATCCATTTGTCACCTGTTCTGGAGTTGATTACCCCTTTGTCAAACAGATGTATCTGGTTTCTAATATCAGCTTGTCTGGCTGTGGCAACTGGACCTTGAGTGTAGCTGAGATTTGTCAACTGTTCTGCCTCTGTGCCCACATTTCTCTTCCAAAGCCGCTCCTTCCTTAGTGACAAGGAGCTGATCTCAACTATTAGGGAAATCTCTGAGGAGGACATGTAAAACTTGAAGGGAGTTCTAAATGAAATATAAGAAACTACCACGGACTTTGTGGATTTTATTTCTATTGCCATTTGATCGGTATTATCTTAAGCACCTTTTTGCTAACTTTTCTCAGGGTCCACTAAAATCTGTAGCCCTAAACTTTCTATAATTGTGCTTTTTTTTAAGAGGGTATATACCCTTTGGAAGTATGTGATCAGTGCATTTCAATCGTGATATATATAGGTCTCTGTGTAACAAACCAGGAGGGTTTGGATGGCAATATTAGGCTATTAGAAGGCCCACAGCTAGTATGATACGGCAGGAGCCTGCACTGCAGGAGTGAGAGATGAGCCAGCCCAACAAGGGATAGTAGAGAAGAGAAATTGTTTGAAGTGTCTCACAGAGAATTCTAGTATTCCTGGAAAATTAATGTATTTTCTTTAAATCGTTTTTCAACTTGAGCCTCAAGAGCTCTCTAAGATTGTGTGAAACGCGGTGCGGGATTTCAAACAGTGAAGCAGTGAAGCCAGGTCAAAAATAGAGGTAGGACAAATGGAGAAATAGATGTGTGCAGAATCCCATGGCTTTCTATTTCTCCCATTTACAATGGTGAGAACACAGGAAAAA
>RSEF01000005.1:2146078-2211906 GCA_003993805.1 Himantopus leucocephalus
TTCCTAATATCTAATCTAAATCTACGCTCTTCCAGTTTGAAGCTGTTCCCCCTCATCCTGTCGCCCTCCTTGTTTCTCACCTCTACGGCCCCTCTGCTCCCGCCTGCTGCTGTGTGGGTGCTGCTGGCTGGGGTGACCGTGGGAGGTGGCCTGAGCCGGGGGAAGGCCACAGCCATCTGCCAGGGGCTGGTTGGCAGGGACGGCTTCGTCCTCCCGCGGAGAAGAGCGGGTGGGCTGGCCGCGGCCACCTGCCTTGTCGGCTCCGGTCACCTTGCTCGGCCTTGAGCCTTCTCTGCGTGGGTCCTTTTCATCCCTGTGGCTCTCTTCTCTTTTGGTTTTCCTTTAACAAATTCTTGGGTTCAAATAATAACAAATAATTAGGTTCAATACAACTCCCATTTGGGGAAAGGAACATCTTCCATGGACTAATGGGATTCGGATGAGGATAGCCTTTCAAATAGAGAAGCAACTTGGTTACATTGCCAGTCATATAAAATGAGTATTTGTATGAATAAAAAACTTCCTATGAATATAAACCTAAGTATTTATATGAGCTTAGTGATTACAAGGATAATATTTTTCTTTTAGATCGGGTCAAATAACCTTTTTAAGTTGGGCTTCTCAGTAATAGCTAGTATCTTCCATCTTGAACAGATTTATTGCATTTCAGTGACTCCCTTACTTGGAACTCCTCTTTCTATTATGCTAAATTTATATTTATATCATTTTTAACAGCTAAACATACTGTTTTTCTCCCAAACTAGGTTATTTATCAAAATTAAGTTGATGTTATGTTTTCCATTCAATATACAATGGTTTGGCAATTTATTTTAAGAACCGAGACTTCACTGGAGAAATATGTTTTGAATATCTTATGAATAATCTGATTTTCATAACAAGGTATTAATGTCAAATTTTTAGTGAAAATTGATCTTGTAATATGCAGTCTCTTTCAAAGGAAATAGTATCCTCGTAGAAGATCGTTTGTTGTCAAATTATAGATGGGGCTTGATAAAGGGATAGGCTTTGAAGCATACTGCTTTGTAATGAGTGTAATATTTCACACTGTATTTCACACTGTTCACAATATTTCACGCTGTTGCTGTTACTCCATTTATATCTCCATCTCCTGGGCTATGTCTGAGTTGACAGTCTGTCCCTTGGAGTTCGGGATAAGCTGTATCTTTTTGCAGTCAAGGTTTTGTCACACTGTGGAAGATATTTTCAGAGTAAACACTTTCCGAGTATTTAAATTGGATCGCCTTAGGATCTCGGACAGAGTTCCCAGGAAGTCCAAGGCCACTGAAACTACTTGAGCCTTTTCTGTCGTTCCCTCTTTATTTTAAAGATTTTTTTTTTTTTAAAGGAGATTTTTATTTTTATTTTTTGCCTCTTTTGTTTCATTGCCAGATGTCCACTTCATATTGAGAAAAATTGGTTTTAGACGATTTTCCTGTATTTTGCAGTTCTAAGGGCAGCTGAATCAGAAGGATGTCTTGTTTACTGGTTTCCATGGTTCTCTCCAGTTGCAAGTGGCGGTCCTAAAGGATGTATATGTTGTTTGTTACAGTAACTGTTTTTTAAGGCTAGCAGAGAAATAATTACTATGGAGTTGTCTGGCTTTGTGTGTTTTCAGGAATAGTTGAAAATGTGAATTATTTCTAAACAGTAATATAAGATAATTTATGGATGGCACATGTTTTTAAGGGGTGACAGTTTTAATCTCTTCAATTTCCAAGTTAACCAATTAGACAAAGTTTTATTTACTAGCCTATCTAAACTTATTTTTGTAGTTGGGTGTAACTATAGCTATAAATACAAATAAATAAGCCCGTTATGGATTGAGCTTGCTGTTTTGCACCTCTTTCTCTGGAACATCTCTCTCTGCTCAGTCCTGGACACAGGTACCAGCCTGGGCCGTGCACTCCAGTCTGCTCCAGTCTGCCCAGGGCAGTGTAGTTTACATGGCCTGCCTAGCCTGGGAATCTTACTGATGTGCAGCAAGGACGTTTTCTCAGTGAATCTCTATTCTGTTTTGATTTTTTTTCTTTATCCTTTCTATGTGTGTCTTGATAATTTCATACGTGGGTTTTGAAGTCAAAAGACTTATTTCCTGCTCCATTTTCTATGTAATGTTGCTGAAACAATTGTTCAGGATTTTTCATAAAAGACAGAATTATGATACCATCTTGATTCAGAAGAGGTTGCAGAGTAAATATTATCCAGCAGAGTGGCTATAATTGGGTGAAATCCATGCTGAATGAAAACAACAAAAGATTTATTGAATTGAAGAGACAGGAAGATTTACACCATTAAGATTATATTATTTGTAAGTTTGGGGGAGTATCTTTGGTTTTCTGTTAATTACATGTTTCTGTTAACTCCAGTAGACTAGGACTTCAGTACCCTAGTGAAGGTACCATCTTAACACTATCATCCTAGCCGTTTAGCTTTCAGAAATAAGGAAACTATGAAAATAAAATGCCCGGATTCTATTCCTCCTCCTAAATTACTCTTTCCTGAAAAAAAAAAAAAATTACTTGATAAATTTCTGTTCTCTCTCTATATATCTTTTGTATGATAGCATTTCCTACTTAGGAAAATGCCTCTTACATCTCTGGAATATCCGAGATAGCAAAATTTAACATAAATTCTGTGGTGTGTTTTCAGTTTTAAATGTGCCTTATCGAATCTATAATTTAACACAAATAATTTATTTATCCTGAAGAAATTATTTGTTGCTCCTGAAAAAAGCCTTCCAGGTGCAGACTGCCAGCTTGCTGGTTTGTCCTTTTTCCTTTTTTGGCGGGATCTAACACCCAGCCACTAGTACTTCTAGCATTCCCGGGATTGCAGGCACCAAGGTACATGTGTATCTTGACCTCAGGGATTTTTAGCAGACTAAAATTAATGTTTTCCTGTGCGTTCCTTGTCCTCCTCCTGCATGTCCCACCTATGTACGTGGTCCTGCAGAGATGAGAGTCTCCGTAGCCCCTGTCCCGCAGAGATATGCTGTATCTCGTGCTGTACAGCCTGATCCTGCCTTTGCCTTCAAAAGGAAACGCAATCCCTCCTGCCTGTCCACGTAGCACTTGTCCAGATGTCTGGGGTCACACCTTGCAAGAAATCAAAAGAGGCCATGAGTCCACGGGAATTTTTGTGTTAGTTCAAATTTATCTTTACCCTTCTTTTGAGGGCTAAGCTTTTTATTTTGGGTCAAAGCATGGCTTATCTTGCCGGCTTCATTAACACTCTTGAGAATGCCAGGTGCTAAAGAGCTCTATTTTTGCTGCACAGATCAAGTGTGTCTGGTTTCTTGTGGCCTATTTTTACATATTTCTTCATTCTATGACTAGGAAAAGCTGTGAAGGGAACGGAACAAAGAGATTGCAAATAGCCAGAGAAAACTGCTATGATATTATTACAGGAAAATAAATGGGAGGATATATCCGTGAGATTCCATTTCTGAGAGGGCATGGAATTAAAATTAAAGGCAGGAAATGATGCATATAAAAACAAATAAAATAAAAAGTGGAATAGTCCATTTTGTCAGCTATATTTCATCAGTCAATTGACTATTTCCACATAATTCGATGAAAAATGCTTTTAGGTTTTTGAATCAAGGATTCTCAAGTACCACAGGTTCAGAAATTTCCTCCCTTATCCACGGGTATTCCAGGGCATTCTTATTTGGCATTCAGTATTCAGCAGTTATCTGCAGAAAGTGCGGAGATGCTGAGGAACCTGATGGCTCTCTCTCCCCAGAGCAAGAGGCATACGATCTACTGGGGTGTGTGCTTAAACCCAGTGGTCCCCTGTCTTAAAAACAGATAACTGACTGGGCTGTAGGGAGCTTGGAGGGAGGAAAGGAGATACTCTGTGTCTGTGTGCAGAAGCCACCAGCCAGCACAGGGACTTCGGAGCTGACCTGGCCCCAAGGGGCAAGGACTGGGATCTTCTATGTGGTAGTTGATGTATGGTTGATATTCATGGGATGGAAACCCAGAAAAATAGCAGAGAACCACTTACGGCAATTTGCGACGTAGCAGTAAGGCAAGAAAAAGTTCCTCAGACTAAGCTGATCAAACTGGTTCAGTCCTCCCCGTAGATCCTTTGGACTTTTGGACACTCTTCTTGTCCCCTAAAATCTCTCTGGTTGATCTGTCTGCAGTACTGTGGTTGAGTACCAGGAACTGAGGGCTTAAGACAGTGCTCTCTACGCGTCTTAGGGTTGTGTTTGCTTTTTTCCTACAGCACCATGACTCCAGGTGTATCTTTGTCTTTTGAAGGCAATCCCAGAAGTTTTCTGCACGTGCTCAGAGGCAGCAACAGGAGACCACAAACTGAAAGGCATAGAGCTAACCTTTGTGTTGAACCACGTTTAAGCCTCCAAGCAAGGAGGGTGTTAGTGTAGCTTCCTGCTCTACAGCATCGGTCTGGCCTGAGGAATGGCTGGAATGAGCTCATTTGTCTGCCCCGGCACTACGCAATCAGTTTGTGATCCGCTGTAGCATCCAGAGCCTTTTCTGCCGCACCGCTGCCAAGCACTCATATCCCGTATTGGATTTGTCTAACTGCTAATTCCACCCCAAATAAGGGTTTCATAATTTTTTCGGCTGATTGCATCTTGCCTATTCCAGATCACTTTTCCATTTAACTGTGATTACTTTCCTGTTTCTTTCCGTTGTTGTCACCTTTCCTCATTTTTCTTTCACTTTTGTCCGTGCCAGCTTTTCTGATCAGTATTGTACCTCTGGGCTCTCCCACTTCTTTGCCTTGGTTATTTCAACTTCTATTCCCTTGTAAGATACAACCCGTTCCTGTGTCTGAGGAAGCTAAGGTTTCTGCATGTCGACTTGTCCTTTCCCTCAGCAATTTTGGAAGCAACTGTAAGATTATTGGGATAAGGAAAATACTTCCCTTGCCCCTTGTCCTAAACGAGAGCAAGGCTGAATTTCAGCCCCGTGCAGGGTAATCTTCGGTACCTTTTCAGAGGCTGCCTGATACAAAGCTGAAACTCTTTATCATGCCATTGTATGTTTAGCAGTGGCATTGAATGGCAGTAAATTCTGAAAGTGATGTATGAGATACTTGAGCTTCAAATAGTGAGTACTGTGGTATTTACATACTGCTGTGTCGCAGCTACTGGCAGATCTGGCCTCGGTTTGTGATAGTGTTGGGCTGCTGGCAATGGATTAGTAGATTAACCCGCCTCCATGAAAAGTTTGCATTAGGACAAATAAATTACAAGCACTTGTAAAATATGTTGTTGGTCGGAGACTGGATCCATGAACTTGCACATTTTACAAGTTCTGTGACATTTGGTTTGGAGTTTAGGAATTAAAACCAGCTAAAAGCGATCCCAAGAGTCTGCTGCCATTCTTACTTTCTAATCTGTACTTAGCACAGAGTATTTTTTTTCTTTTGACCCATTCGGATAACAATGTTTATTCAGACATCTTTGGAAGCAACAGATGCACGTTCTTAGATGTGAAGTTAACCAAGAGAAACAATAAATGTAAGAACTAATCTGACATTGTTTATTTCAACTAAATGAGAGCAAACTTAGCTAGATTCCTAATACAGAAAATGCTCCGGCTTTTTAATACAGGACAGTATTTTCCTTCTTGCAGTAAATAATGCAGTAATCGTTTTGGGTTGTCTTTTTATTTTTTCATTGCTAGCTTGGTTGTGCATGGTGGGAGAAAATACATTTTCTTATGATGGTTGGACGGAGAAGGATTTCCCTTTCATCATCTTTATTGACAAAAGCTGAAACTTGGAGCCAGTCTACCTCCAAAGCTGGTGGAGGTTTCTCTCCACATGCCTGTGTTGAAGGATTTTTTTGTTGTGTTGTTGTTGTTGTTGTTGTTGGTTTTGTTTTTTAAGAAAAGAAGATCGAATAGAGTCAGAATCCCTGTGGGTTAACAGTGCTTCTCATCCTTCTGTGGAGTACAGGTTATTATCTTAGAAAGTACGTTTCAAAAGTTATTTACTGTCAGAAATTTTATGCAATTAAGCATCATTTTTGGCCTGTCCAGAGATTTGGAGTGAGTAGTCTAACTAAAAACTTTTTGATTGTATGTTGGCATTAATTATATGAAGTTCCCATACAGGATTTGGGATTTGTTCATTAATTTTCTTTCATTTTCTTATTTCTAAAAAAAAAAAAATAAATTACGGAGTTGTCCAAAAGATACTTTAAAGGTCCTGCTTTTTGAAGGCTCTGCCTCTTTTTTGCTGCAAATAATTGGAAGTTAAAAGAATGGAGCGCCTGTTGTTAATTCTGGGGTGTTGATAGTGGTTCTGTGAGCAGGGTCCCTGTGCGGGGTGATGCTCTGGTCGCTATGGTGACAGTGCTTTGTTTTGAACACTGTGGCACAGCATCCTGCGGGCTGGAAATGACCACCGCGCCTGCTGTAGGTACCCAGGAATTACTGTGCCTGCGTGCTTTCCTCTTTACTTAGCGCTTTTGTTTTCCACCCATGGCTGGGTCTAAATAATCAGTTGCAGTTCATTCTGTGCCGGCTGATGAGGGAAATAGTTCAATTGATGGGGGAAGTTTTTCTGGTGTCTAAACTCTGTTATGCAAGTGACAAATCGTATTCTGCATTAAAGAAGTGTAAATCTGGGTAAAATCCGCATAAATTATTACGGATTTAGGCTAGTGCCTTATCTTCGGGTGTGTTCAAGTTCCCTCTTGGAGAAGAAAAAAGACAAAATCTATTAAGTCTGTGTCTGGCAGCTGGTGGACTGTGTCCTATGCAATCTAAAAAATATCTGTACAGATGAAAAAATTCTGCTTCTCTTCTGATTTACATCTTCTAAGTGGAAAAAATGGAACAAGTTGGGAGTAAAGAGTTGTTTAAAAGCAAAGATTTCCGATTTAGTTATATTTAGTATTTGGTAATGGCATGTTCTTGACATATGAAGATAAAACTGTAATGTGCTTCTGATATCCAAATGTTTGTACTGATCCAGTGCTATATGCAAATTAGAATCTAAAATTATTTGATTAATGTTGGGTTCATGTACACTAGCAGTTATGCTGGCTTCTGAAACAGTAAGTTACAATGACATAAGCTTTGTGTCTAGCTTTTATAGATTACACCAGCATATGGCTTAGACGCTTTGTTACCATCCCTAACACAACAGGCTCTAATTTTAGAATGTCCTTTACTGGTTACAGCTAAATTGTTTTTGTCATATACTTCTTTTTTTTCTTTTTTTTTTTTGAGAAAAGTAAAGGGTTTTTTTGTTTGCAGTGTTTTAATAATCATGCTCAAGTCCATTAAGCTTTGTGGAAACTAGAAAGAAATAGGAAAACAATGAGTCACTAAAATACATGTTGTGGAGGATTACATTCTCTATTCCGGTTGAATTGCTTCCAGGCAATAAGGAAAAGTCAGCCAAGTATCATATCATGTTAAAGAAGTCTCAGAATTTTGGCAAGTTTTTTCTGGTTGGTTTGGTGTTTTGTTTTTCTTTTTCTTGGTAAATACTCCTAAAATTTGACTTTGACTTTGACCAAAGTCATCTCTGCTACACGAGCGGTGCCTGTAAGGGATCGGGTAAGCAGGGCCTGGTGATATTGGGTGGCACTGGTGTAGCATTGAGTCATTTGACCGTCAGTGAACATCAGTGGTAAAATAAGGTATGTTTCTTAACTTGTATGTGAGTCCTTGTCTCCCAAGATCAGCATTTTACTAAGTTGTTACAGTGAGCAGAGCTATTTAAAGAGGCAATGTGTTCAAGTCCAGAATTTGTTTCATGGGTTGTCAGGCTAATACACAGACTCATTAGAGATCATTATCAAATAAATAGCAGTCGATGACTTAACTTCCTCATACAGATCTGTAGACATAGAATTACAAGAAATGGGTTTTAGTTGTGACAATTCACATATATGCACTGACCATTTTTGTTTCATGGTAGAACCATTACATTTATAGTAACCTCATGAAAGCTACAGGGTGTCCTTTTCAAATAGCTTTCATATTTCGGAGTTAAATAACATTTTATAGGCTGCTTATTTCTGATGTGGCAAGATGTGAGTAGATGTGTTTAAAACGTTAGAATCCAGATCAGTAGTTAAACTTCTTTTGTCATTAGATAAAGAATATTTTTGCAAAGCTGAATTTTAATTGTAGAAAACTGAACACATACACACACACAAAGTCAAGACTTACACACGTATAAAATAAAGCCATTAGGGCCCATCTTTTTTTTTTCCCTGCAGACGTAGAAAAATCAGTGCAATTAGCACTGACCCGAAAGAAGCTTGAAATCAAAATCACATCTCATACTTAAGATTCTTATCTTTTAACACATATGCATTTGGGATAAGGTCAGTATAGTTTATGCATAGGAGATCTCAGTTATTCAACCTAAATGAATACTCTGTTTAATTAAGGATCTTGAGTATGTGTGTATGATGTGCTAGTGATATAAAATAACGTATTGTAAAGGATTTTTGGTAATTTCAGTTGATCTTAAATTTATGGGTTATTTTAGGCAAAGAAATGCCTCCAAACAGTCTGTGGAAAAGTTAATATATCTTTATAGTAAAAGCATTGTCTTTGAAGTACCTAGGATCCTGACAATTGGAGGTTAACGTTATTTGGGGATGTTTTCATTCTTAGTCTTCCTAGGGAAAAGTATAGCACGCTCTGTGGAAATCTTCAGGAAGACACCAGGAAAGTAGAGTTTTGGTCTGGATTTATATGAACATTAAAAATGTCTTGGTAGTTTCCATAAAGTGAGAGCCTAACCCTGTTCTCTCTGACTCCGGGACCTGTTTCCCTTGACGAAGTGTTGTGTTGTCAATCCGCAATCACTACAATACAGTGTAGTTGTCTCACTCCAGATGTTACTCCAGCAGATCTAAAAGAGCAAATTTAACTGAAAATCTGTGAAGGGAAATATAATATAACTCAAGAAAAATGAACTACTTGTGTAGTGTTTTATGTCAGTAGTGTCTCCAGCCATTTATAATGTGTGTGAATATCCAAAGATACTAGCCAAATTCTTACTGAAACAATATTTCATCTTGAATTCTAGGTGGAGGTGGTTATTGGTCACATTTTTTCTTCGTCATCAACAGCATATTTTTCTCATTGTACCTAGAATATCTGACATTCAGGATTTTTTTTTAATTTGTCTTAGGCTTTCTGACAGTCAAATATATATCTGAAAGGGCTGCAAAAATATATGACCTTAATGGATTTTTTTTTTTTGCCACCTAGAATGAGGCATATTTGATCTTTTTATTCATTATTTTACACTTTCTAATTTTACAGTTATGACAAGAATGTTTTCTGTTGTAATTTGTCATTCTGTAATTTCACGAGATCAGGTCTAGGGTTGCCAACAGAATTTTTGGGTTCAACCAATTGTTGAAATAAATAACTGGTTGATTAAATCTAACTTCTTTTTCCTTGAAAATGTCTTGTCTGAAAAAAACACATCAATTTCTATTGAATTGAAAATTATTTTGCTGTGTACAGTCTGTGGAGAAAAACTGTGCTGCCTAAACACAAACAGTATAATGATTGTCCTTAAAACCAGAAGGGTTAAAGCTATTAAATTCTGATAAAGAACATTAATGCATGGAGTTTACACCTGCCTGAGTAGGCATCAATGATAATAAATTCAGACACATGGAAATGCTTCATAAGATAAGATTTATGTAGATTTCATGGAAAATTTGTCTGGGGTAATTTGTATAAACTCGCAAAAATTATGCATTTCTCCACTGTTCATATTAGCTTTTAAGTAATGGTGTATAACTTCTTAACGGCTAACTGGGCTTTTATTTTCTCACTGTGATTTAAAAATTAATTTATTGTTTCTGATCTTAATTTACTGTTGTATACTCCTAAAGATAATAAAATAATTGTTATAAATCCTGGTGTAAGGTAATTCCTATTGAATCTTACTATTGAAAGTGAAGACGGTGACAGCAATAACTTCTTCCCTCATTGGAAAAATTTTTTAAATAACTTCAAATTTCTTTTTATGCTTGATTATTGTGTGCCTGAGGTTTCATAGTCAGATAAAGAATGAATATAACTGCAGTCAGTGCTACAGTAAACACAGACTTTTAATAATTGATAAGAAAGTCAGGTTTTCTCAGGTACGTGCCAAAGAACCCACCTTTATTGACAGGGAGCAAGAATCTGCATGAAAACAAATAAAGCAATTTCCCTTTCAAAGCGTGGGCGCAGGTCAGCGCTTTTGCCATCGCTACAGAAACGGGTGGACTTGCAGGCTAAGTTGCACCAAACGCCCGCAGCAGCCGGGATCGGGGTTGGAATGATTTGGGAGGCTCCAGCAGGAGCCTCCAGCCTTGTGGTGTGGAAGAGTGTCAGGAGTTCAGAGCAGGTTGTGAATGATCCTCGTTCTTAACTGCTCCCTTGATTTGCATTTGATTCTGAGCTGCTTAACCACTGGTAGATTATTTCAATTTTCCTGGTGAATAATGCATGAGGGTATATAAGTGGATGTTCCTTGGCTGAGTGGGCTGCAGATGAGAAGTGTCAGCTCCTTTGCAGCATTAATGTGCATTTTTTTTCTCAGGTTAAAGCTGTAAAGAACCTAGATATGCTTTTTTTGGATAACTCCTACAAATGCCAAAATATTGGCAATGTTTGCTTTTTCTCTTCTCTTCCGTTTGAATACCTGTTATAACAATGAAGAAGTCAGTTGCCAGTTTTTCATTATGAGCTTATTTTCCTTGGGACTCCCCTTCAAGATTTCAATGTTACATTGTTGTACCTGCTGCTTAAGCTTCCTGAAAACTATTGGGAACGGGGTTTTTTTGTTGTTTTCCTGCCACTAAGGTTAATTTGTTTTACCAGCTTGGAACACTGATTCCTTCTTGCATCTCCTTCTTATTCTTTAGTATGTGCCCAAGGGGTAATTGGGGTATCCTTTCCTGCCCGAGCAGCCTCGAGGCACCGATACATGCAATTCTTGTGTATAATAATGTGTGATGTTTCATATAGGTGGTTCTAAACGCATTGAATGCTGTAATAATTGAAGCAACACTTAAACCCACCCGTGATCCACTTAGTAGGAAAACCTCTTCAAATTTTTCTCTTATTAATTTACTAAGGGACATTTGAGTATCTCAATGTACGCTTGTCTCAGTCCCTGATCTTTTCTCTGTTTTCAGCTTGTTAGAAAATATCCTATATTTATATAGGATAATAAATATAAATATTCCAGAATGCTAGAAAATTAAAGCACAACCATTGTTCTTGTTTGCTTGTGGTTAGGCTTATAATTATGGGGCATCTCGTCAAGATCATAATGTGATCCCTAAAATACCAAAACTCTGAAACTTATGTTATGGGCCATTCTAAACAAATATTTAATCGGAATGGTCAAATGTGAAATGTGAAAATTTCCAGGGATGTATCTGATGTATCAAATACTTCTGAAAATTATGTTTGATATGAGAATCCTGTGGGAGTGTGGTTAGAAAGAACTTCCTAAAATACGGAATCATGCTACTGAACAAAACAGTCTTACAAAATACAACTCTTCCAGATTCCCCAAATGTAACAATATCCCTTGGATTTACAGACATCCAGACACGAACTGTAGATAAGTATATTGTCAAATAATGCTTTTAAACTAAACTTAGTCTGACATTTCATAAGATAAAAAGATTGAAAGCATGTGAAATTGGAGAGGTATCATAAACAAGGCACGGAGTTGTGCAAATCTTTAAAAAGCAGATATAGATTAATAGCTGTGATAGCAGAATTCCATAAATATTCAAAAACAAGCCTATGAGTATTTTGAGGACTTTTTGTAGTATTTGATGTAGATATGCTGAAAATTGCAGAGAAAATATTTGGCAGAAATGCACATTCTTAGAAGGGTTAGTTTTTTACTAGTATCAGGTCGTACAGTATGAATTCTCAAAATATAACCAAAGAATAACAGGAGGAAAAAGAGAAAAAGTATTTTAAGAAGATGTGATTTCAGTTTGAAATGATTACAAAACATGCTACTAAAGCTATTTTCCAGAAAGATAAGGGATCTTTTTGTGCCGGTGATTCTGCAATTCCAATGCTACCGGGGCAGGGAGGGGGGTGTTGGTGTGTTGTCCACCACTACAGCGAGTGGTCCCTGACTTTCACATGTGTCATTCCAAACACTGCAGTTAAAGCAGAGTCTTTCTCATTCTTCCAGGTGTATTGCTAAGATATTACAGTCTTCCAAACCCTGTGTCACCTTCCTCTGCCATCCTTAATTGGGTTGAACGTTCTCCATTGCCTTCCATTACCTTCCATTACCTCGTTTTCATTTCCTCATTTCATGTGCAAAGTGGCAGGGACAGCAGAGTAGGAGAAACTAAGAGAAACTTGAGTTTGCTTCCTCATCTCCTCTAAATGTTTATTTTGCTCGCTTTTGCATTTTTAAATCATGCCATCAGAAGAGCTTTGCTTGCGTAAACTTCTGCTTTCAAATTTTCCCCTTAAAATCAAATTCTGACACCTAACTTCTTTTTGATGTTGCCTTCGTTCCTTGCCCTTCTTAAAGGATCCTGCTTCCCATATCCAAGTAGAAGTCCCTGGAATCTGTTGCTGGCAGGTAAGGGTTAATCCGTGGTAATTTTTCTATTTGGGGGCAATAGTAGAAAGGCCTGATTTTGGTGCTCTTATTCCTGGTGAAGGAAAATCAGCAAAACACAGAGGTATTTTAGGAGTGTAGCCTTCCCATAAGGAAAGGCTTCACAGACCCATGTTTTGATGTCTTGGGCTCGTTTCAGTTGGTGATAAAGAGGGTCTCTATTAAAGGTTTTGGGCTCCACATGACTCTGAACTCTGCACATGAGCCTCAGAACATTGAAAAGATGGATGGAAGAGAGATGGTTTTAGTGTGAGATGCTATGCATTGTGACTAATAGAATAATCTCTTCTTAATATGTTTTTTACTATGTCCCTATATATGAAATCACACATCTGAAGTAGTGATGAAATGCTGTATTATCCCAGTCAGTATGTCAAACAGAATGCTAGGGGGCTGTATTTTCTCGGGACCTTTGAGAGTAACACTCTCTTATTTTAAGAGTGGTGTTACTGTAAGGAGTACTGGGTATTTATATTGTCAAGGAAAAATAATGCAGTTCTGCACTTCATCTCACAGTCTTCGTGCGGATGACATTTCAGCAAGGATTCTGTATAGAGGTAGCCTACTCTACGAGGTCCAACCTACTTTTCCTGGGAAAACCAGTAAATATGCAGCAGAGAAAGGACAGCTTTGATTAGAAAACTTCTGCATAAAAAAGAAATGTTTTATGGTATGGACCAAATTAGCAATTCAAAAATGTAAGCTGTCCGAGCAATCGATTGAAAGAGAGAGACTAATATGCATTAAGATTTTATTTTTTTAACTATAGAACTACAGATTAAGGTGTTCATTGCAATAAATGGGGTAGTCCCCCATGAATAGTTCTCCGTGTACCTGTCTTCCATCCACTAGAGTATCATCCATTTAATTTTGATGCACTGTGTTTGTTGCGAAAACCTTAAAACGCATTGATTTTAATACTTTCATATGTAATAAATAGGATACTAATTATGTATAAATATTTCTATGAATACAGATAGTTTGTTTTTTACGGGTTGTTTTAAGAGAATGGTTATTGCTTAATGTGTATTGATATCTTACTTTATGTTATTATATTTTAATGTGGTTTATAATTCAGTTGTTAACAGGAAGACTCCAAATTTCCTTGAACTACGTAGGCTGGAATTTTTTTAAATGTTAAGAAAATGGCTACTTAATTTTTATCTGAAGCAACAGAATTTGGACATAGAGGTCCTTTTGAACATCCTGACTTTGGCATTTAATTGAGACAATGGCCTCGATGCTGCCCTGCGATTTGCAAGGTGTCTGCACGAGCCGTGCAGGTTTCCAGGGACTCTGCAAAGTAGAATGGTTGTACGAACTCAGATTTGCCATATTCATTCATGTAAAATGTTTCTCAAGAACCAGTTTAGACAAGGAAAGCTTACCTAAAGAGTGCTTGTGATATGCCTACAGCAAGCCCACTTGTCTGTGGACACGTGTACATACGTCTGGGTCTACGCATAGCCATTTTTTATGGTGCAGTGAGAGAAGCCATTTTGGAGTAATTAAGTTCTCAAAACTTGAAATAAAATGCTTCAAATACTTCAACAAAAGAACAACAAATCTTATATTTTTCAGTGTCCTTTATTGTTATTTTAGGTGTCTTTGCTTGTACTCTTCTGTCACTTTAACTGCTCTTTATCTCTTTGTGGATCTGAGTTTCAGAAACGAGTGTGACTAATAGTTTGATGCTGGATCAAAGGAAGTATTTTCAGAACTTAAATACATGTTGGAGCAACAAAAGACACATTCACAGTTTGCTAAAAACCAAATAAACTTCTTTTAAAAGCAGCAGGGATGAATTAACCAATACTTTTTCCATCGCGAGTGTAAGATGTAATTCAGATCACTTGTTTTCTTAAGGAATAAATCATAGGGGATAGCCTTTGGATTATAGTAGAATTTGCCTCTCTCTTTTGGAGAAAGTTTGAAGACGTCAGTTAAAGTCCTGGTGAGAGACATTCTGTTAGAATAAATTTAATTACTATCGGTTGCCATTGTTATGTCTCAAAGGCAAAAAAAAAGTACTCACTGTGTAGTTACACAATACTATAAGAAATTGTTGGGATGTAGATTCTGTTAGATTGGCATTTATGAAGACCGACAGTGCCTGCTAACTGCAATATTAACAGGGCTGGCAGCTTTTAAGTTTGCCTACGCAGCATTAACCCACTTAGAGCTCTTTAGAAATTTCCAATAACACTGTTTTGGTTTTGGAGGAGAGTTTGGTATCAGTGATGTCAAGATTTTTATGAAAATGTTTCAGTTTAGTCAACCTCTGAAATATTCTGCGGTGGCTACTCTACCCTTTGTCCAATGTAGGATGTTGATGTCTCTGCCTGGAGACTCGACAGCGACTCTCCAATCTCCTGCCATCGTTGGCTCATAGTTCCCTGTAGTACTCTCTTCTCCAGCCAGGTATCTTTTCAAGTGCATTTTATGTTAGTTCAGCCAAAGTGGTGGTGTGCTGTGCTGTAATAGGAATGTTTTAAGCCTTTCCCCCGAGCCCTAGCTAAAATATGGGAAGTTTTCAATGCAGTTTCATTAGGTTTTGTTTTTCTTGGTTTAAAGGTATAATGTAGTGGCTTTGGAGATTTTTTAAAAATTTTTATTCAAACTGTGGTATAACTACGATTACAGGTTGTCAGAATCAAATTGTGCTGCGTTTTCTACCATGGTTACAGCCTTTGTAATGAAATGTATAGATGTACCATGTTCTGTTTTTATTAGAAGTTGGAAATTATCTTGAGGACTGCTTAGTTTTATGACATTTTCTGTTCTTGTCAGAATCTGCCACGACAATTGCTTAACAAGGAATTAAAATCTCATGGGTTCCTAATTCTGCTCCATCTTTATCTGATAAAATGTTCATAAACACACGGCATGGGGCATCATCTTGTATCTATAATAAACGCTCTGAGAGCTGATCTAATTCTTTAAACTATGAAGATGCACCTGAAGATGAATTTATACAAAGTATTTTTAGAATTTATACAAAGTATTGCAAACTAAAGTGCCCAAATGGGTTGCAAAACCGATAAGCAAAGCTACTAGTCCTGCTTCCGCTAATTTTTATCTCTTTAGCAGCTTTGAGCAGATCCAGACTCAACTTAACTGATGGTTTAGCAGTTCCTAAGCCCAGCAAGCTCTTACATCAGTCCTCCCTGTTTCAGGAGGCAGAGCGAGAGTGAAAGCATGACTGAACTGTCCCCATCGTCCAGGCGTCCCTGACTGATGGAACGAGAAGCCCCGTTGGGGAGCTCTGGTTTAATTAGCGCAGCTTTGAGTCAGCCCCAAAATGAAGGAGCACAAAACTTGCCTTAAGTCGATTTTGTACCATTCTTCTCAGTGCTCATATGACAAAAATCTTAATAAGTGAAGGAAGAAGGATGAGCCTTTCAGAAGCTAATGAAGGCATAGTTTCATAACTAAGCGTTTGAGCAACTTGAACCGCTAAGGCTAGATAGTCACAAATCCTGGTCAGTTATTGAAAGCAAGTGACAACTTTCCAGTAACAGCTTCCAAGCCGTTTGCTGCCTTCTGTATTTTCAGAGGCTTCTCACTATGTGTAAGGAAGGTTACGCCAGGACACATCTTTTGATATCATATGACATTATGCAGTGCACCCATCGCATTGCATCATCATTGAAATAAACATTGTTCAGATCATGTCTTTTCCTTACATTAAAGCTTAATGACAAAAAATTGAAATTATACAAGGAGAACAAATGGATTCCTACTAGTCCTTTTTCTGTATTTGGTTTCAAAGGCTCGGGTAAATAGAGATGGAAACATTTCATCTTTGCTGAAATCAGCAGTCCTAATGAACAGTTATAAGAATTCAAAGCGTCACCCTTTGTAACCTTGTTGATGTTTTATTTTTCAAAATTTAGCTTGAGAAATTGGATTTGCTAAAGATCTGGTGTAGTGCAAAAGCTAGTTGAATCTTATTTTTCCAGTTTACTATCTTTCTGCAGCATTTTGTGTGGGTGTTTGCATCCTGTTTAGCCTTCCATCTCTCAAGCATTTCCAGTTTCCCCTGGGATAGTTTTGCACGTTCCAGTGCCTCTCATTGTCAAAATTTAAATCAGTAACATTTTGGTGTTATGAAAAGAGATGATAGAATTGTCAAACTAAAATAAATAAATAAATTTGAATTCTTCTTTCATGATAGTCCTTTTATGCTTGAATGGAGACAACATTCAGGTCAGCGCCCAGGCTCTCACATGATTACAGTAAGTCATAGCGTAGTACGAAGTCTGCTTCTATGACTTTTTTTTTTTTCCATTATTTTGGTGGCATACTACTTACTACGCTGGGTACTTCTCTCTTCACATTTGCTTCTGTGTAATGCCTGTAGGGAACTTCAGCAGTGACTTGCACAGTAAAATAGCATCAGTAAATTATTTAAAATGGGTATAGTCACTTTAGTGTGATTTAATAATTAAAAACCCCTTTTAAGAAAAAGCCAGCTCCACAGAGACCTTTGGTAAAGTACTGAGAACCCTCGTTTGAGTACTGCTGGCTCTGTCCAGCAGCCCTGAAGTTTTTGGATTACTGTGAAGTTGTCAGCTGTGACAGTTACAGGAAGATCCTCTCAAGATGCTTATAGTCCCTGGTGTCTTATTTACTTTCTTATCACTTAGCAAAGTCAGACCTAAATTATCATTGCACATTCAGATCATTAAAACATTACCTCTTTCTTCTTTCCATTGCTCTCTGTGAGGTAATTGTTTAATAATGTAAAAGCATCTAATAACTTGAATCTGTTACTTTAACTAAGCACTATTTTATTAACAAATCCAGGCTTTTTATAAAAAATGTGAAATACTCTCTGTATACATGCATATGCACACATATATACAGTTAGAAAAGCCTATGGCTAGCATTTTATTTTCCACATAAATAGCTATAAATCTCTGTGAAGCCCAGTGTAAATTGTGATGTTAGCTTTAGATTGCAAACAGCTTCATTTAGGAAACCACGCAGAGAAAGGTATTGCCTAAGGATGTAAAAATATTTTATTTCCCTGAGAAAACAAAGTGGTTGCTATGGGACAGAAAATGATCTAATGATGGCTTTTCACAGATACATGCTACTGGACAGAATTAGAATAGTCAAACCACAGTGGGCAAAAATGTTGATTTTTCTAGGATATATTTTTGAAAGATTTTTCTTAGTGTAGATCTAGATACTTTCAGGAAAAATAAAGAAGCCGGTCTTTTTCCGTAGGGTACAATTTAATTGTTTTTTTCTTTCCAGTCCTCCTAGAATACTGTGCAAATGAAACATATTTGTCTAGTCAAACTAGCTTTTAAATACCTATAAAGAAAAGTGTGGTCCTTTTGAATGTTGAATGATGATTTCTTAAGGTATCGCTGAGTACAAATAATATGTTGTGGGTTTTTTGTGTAGCAATAAAATTAAAAATCGAAGCAATAAGTGAAAGTTATTCCATAAATGTAATAATAACCCTCTTAAATGGTATTTTTAAATGAGGGAAACATTTAAATACCGATGTTTGAAATGCTGCCGCGCCAGTTCTAAAAGTGCCCTCAGCATCATCCTTTAACTAACCAAACAAAATCATTGACTCAAATGCAGTTGGGCTGTCTGGGGGTTGTTTGGCTGTGTGAAAGGCATTTAGATCCAGCGCAAACCTTCTAATTAACTATCTTACCCCATTCTGCATGTGTAAAAGCTATGGCTCTGTCTCTTTCTCTTTCCCCGTGAGATTTCCTCTGAGACAACAGTTTTTAACAGCTCCTGATCTTTCCCATATAGAGGGGCTACAGTGCCACTC
Organism: Himantopus leucocephalus; assembly: GCA_003993805.1. Lineage (NCBI taxonomy): Eukaryota > Metazoa > Chordata > Aves > Charadriiformes > Recurvirostridae > Himantopus > Himantopus leucocephalus. The sequence goes on from RSEF01000005.1 coordinate 2,164,530, forward strand.
CAAGTGTACCTACATGGAGACTGGTAAAACTAATTAGTTTAACTACAATTAAACACTGTGTGACTAGGGGCATAAAACTGCTCGATCTTTACAGGTAGTTGATGCCTAATGGTGTAGAAAGGTACGTTTTAGGATGTTCTTTTGAACTGGTTGTATGCTTGTGCCCCGTTGAAGTATATCTTTCAGAATTCAATTAAATGGACCTAGAAAAGATGCTTAGCGGTCAATCCCCCATGCCTTAACGGCACGTGCCGTCACCTTTCCCTGTCCGGAGCAATGACAACCTGGCATACCCTGAAACTGTGTAGAGACTTCTCAGGTGAATCTGCATGAAGTACTCTGAGTAAAGGATGGCTTGTTAGCTCTAGCATAATGCTCGCCTTGCCAGACCCTCCTGACCTTTCAAAAAATCACGCGTGAACCGTGTTCCCTTTTGCTCTTTGATCTGGGCATACGCTGCAGAAATGCCCAAGTCCAACAGAGCTTGCTGGATTTTGCTCTGCGCTTGCTGCACTCAAGTGCTTCTGTTACTTACATGAATTACTTAGCACTTGTGCTCTTTTTAAAATATGATTTTAATGTCCTTCCTAGCTTATTATGAACACTAATTTTTAATGCCCGTAGATTAGTAATGAGTAAGCTCTTTCCTAATGCTTGAGAAAAATTGGTCTGTTCTTGAATGAAACAAAAATTAAAGTTGTTTCATAATATTTGTTTTCATTCCTTTCATAACTTTGTTCCCCTAACAAGCTTGAGGACCTTAGAGGTCTTGGTTCTCCAGAGAAGCTTCTGCTGTGATCATGCTTGAAATTCCCACTAGCTGTGTGGGGCTTGCATGGATGCGTGCAAAAATCGCTGCTTTAGATCATCCTCCTTTGGCATGAATAGCTCAGAAGATGATCTTGCAATGTGATTGGCATTCTTGTGTCCTCCCAAATTCCCTGAGTGTTTCTAGCATGTAGTATCAAGCTACGTAAGTCTTACTTGTGCTCTTTAAAAAAATTTTCTGAATGTGTCGTATTTTAAGAAGTTATTAAAATCAACAGACCATTGAGAGGGACTGTTTGCCATTGAGAGCGGTTGTGATTTCTGTCCTTAGTGTGTGTTATACCTCTGTTTGCTCAGAAATATGTCTGTGATTATTGCCATTAATATTAAATTTCTGATTTGTTATTATTTCCTATCTCCTTCTCCATATTTTTCCATACTCTTTAAAACTATTCCCTGAATTTTGTCTCATGGTTATTCTTAGATTCCTCTTTAATAATGTCGGCCATCTTTCACGATCTCCTTACTCCGGTTCATTCATTGCAGGCATTTCTGAGGCTGCGATGGTGTTTTCTGCCAGCCAGTTTCCTGAACTGCCTGTTCTTACCCTACCTTTATGTGCTGTTATGTGCTTATGGGGTCTGTCCGTCACTCCTAATCCAGTCTCTAGACCTTGGGGTTTTTTCTCTGCTCTTTTTTCTTTATGTGTTTGCGTGTCTTTTCTTTACAGCGCTCCCTGTTAGTGAAGACACATTTCTTACCTGGCATTAACAGTTGTGTATTTGGGGGGTTTCTGTCACTGACTCTAGGCACCACCTGCACTAGGTAGGTATTGAAAATGCAGAATATTGAGAAATGTAAAGTAGTAATGTTGTAAAAGCCAAGAAAATTATCATCAGCCACAGGGCTTTAGATAGGAGATAGCTGCTTCCCCTCCCCTCCCTCCTTTTTCCTGTAAAGGAGAGTGACAGAATAGATAAGAAAGATCAATTGAATTTACGGACAAAGGTTTTCCCAGCCATAATGATGCATAGCAACAATAGCCCTGACAGTTCAGCCCTTTAAGGAACACAGATGAAGGTTAAAATCAGTCGGTAAGGCTTAATTGTGAGATTTTAAAATAAAATCCGCATTGAGCCAGAGTAAGGTGATGATAAGGAGAGAGAATCTGTATTTCGTTTATGATATTATTTACCACTAGCAATACATATTTTCAGGAAAGGCTATCCATTCCTTTCAGTTAATCATCAGGAATTCACATATAGTCTCTTCAAAAAAAACCTAACAAACTTTAAATGCTAAGCGTCTTGGTCATGTAAGCTGAAAAAAGTACTAACTGAAAGACGAAAACCCTGCCCATTCTTTTAGATAATGAACCAGTGGAGCACCATTTAGAAATGAGTTTCCTAGTTAATATTTTGAACCTCCTCTACTGAACTATGGACAAAGGTTGAATAATGAAATGGAAGGCTTACTGGGTTGTTCTTCTGTTGGAGTTGTTCTCTGGACAGTAAGATTCACAGTGATGTCTGCCTACAGTTGTGAAATTTTTCACTTTTGCTCTGCAGATTATTTTGCTCCCTTGATGGCTCAAAGCAACGAATTGGTTTTGTCCATTTATTTTGCTCAGCCTAGTTTGCACTAGAATAAAGGGGCGCAGGGGAGGCAGGATAAGCTGCACGGCTCCATACAGCTTTCAGATTGAAACGTGACTTGTGCTCACGACGAGCTGCGGAGAGCTACCTGCCTTCCAGCTTACCTGACTGTTGGGAGCTGTTGCTGCGCCCTGTTTGCTCTCCCCAGTTATGTGCTTAGAAAAATCCATGAACTATGATTCTTCAAAGGAACGGTGGGGGGAGAGGAGAAATACTTTCAAATACCTTCTATGCTTTTATACTGTTCTATTCTTCTAGTTATCCTACATAGGTCAATTTCTATTGCTCTGTTGTAGTCCACTGTCTTGCATCATTCAAATGTTCCTTTATTTCTTGACTGAAATTCTGGTCCCATTAAAGTCCCTAGCAAAAGATATACCACCTTTACTGGGACTAGGATTTAAACAGCCATGTCTTTCCATTTATTCGTTACTTAACAACGTGTAGAATAAGAGCTGTGTCTCTTCCAAGTTAAGCCGATGTCAAAACTCTGTGAATGGTATAGGAGCTTGCTCAGAGCGCTTAGTTTTGTAGTCTTTCCTGCATAAATTTAAATCACTAATTAGTCACTCCTGCATCTTAATGATTTACTGTATTGCTTTTGGTTGCTATATGGTTTGATAAATCTTTATGTTAAACTGGTGTCTGGTTTTCAGAATCTGAATAAGATTTAAGAAGAGGCTGTAGGAATTGCACCTTACTCCTTCGTGCAATGTGCAGCCTCCAAACGTACGCCGCTTTCCTGTTTAAATGCTACATGACATACACTGTCCTGAGTCATTGGGTACTGTGTTTCCTAAGCATCTTAAAGCAGTAATCCATTTTCATTTTCTCCATTGAAAATCTCTCTCAGATTATATCTCCCAGGTTCACTGAGAATCACTGGAATTTCACTGTATTTTCTTCCTATCTTCCAGTCCTTCCGCTTCCGTTTATACTTTATTTCTTGACCTCAGATGTGTCTTGTGAGTCCCATTTATTTCTCCTCCTCCTTTTCTGCTGCTAATTCCTTTGATGTTCCTTGCAGCTTCCAAACGTAAAGGAAAGCATGGTCCTAGCCAGGGGAACTTAGGGTGAGTCATTTCTAAATTTCTTACCAAATTCTAGACCAGGAAAAAGATATTAAGGCTTTACAGAAAATTTATTTTTGCAGTGATTCTAGAAAAGTTTTCCCCAACGTCATGAATTTCCATTTATTCTCATTCTGTTTCACCACCCTTCTACCAGTCATGGGCCAGCTGAGGGAGTCCCCACCTCCACTGGGAACACGGCATGGGGGGTGCGAATAATCTTTGACTGTGTTCCTGTCCCCCGTTGCAACAGAGGCATCCTGGGGACTGTGGTCACCTGTATGTTGTCTAGAAGCAGTGGTTCCTCAGAAGCCAAAGCTGCTGGGGGCTGCTTGCATGATTGCTGCACTGCAAGTTCCTGGTGAAACTGGGTCTGGTGTCCACCAGTAGAGCTGAGGGCTGGATCTTTCCTTCATTTGAGGTCTCTATTCCAAGTGTTAGTAAACAAAAAAATATTGCAGGTAATTTGAATTAGCTTCTCAGCTGAAGCTTCCTAGTCTAGTATCTGAAATACGTATTTTATGTTACCCTGTTTTAACTCTTCTTACTTTTTCCTTTCGATACATAGTGTAGTCTTCATGCACTTTTTTTGTTTATAAAGACATACTGTTTATTACTTGAAATTCTCATACCTGAAATTGTGCCCTTGAATATGTGAGTACAGTCTTCATAACTTGGTTTAGATGTGCTTCTGTAGATGACGACAGGCTGGATCCTAGGTGGTTAGTGCCAAAGATCCTTCCTCTAATGAAAGTGCTGGTGGACACATGTAGTAGTTACACACGTGTACGGATGGTACCAACGTGAGAAAGATTTCTTTCCTAAACACAAAGTCTGCAATTATTCTGAAACGTCAAGAATCTGCACCTGAAATACCATAGCTTAGTAGAGATCAATTTGCTTATTTATACAATTACTCTCCTTTCTCTGATCCTATTCTTTTTTTAGGAATGTGCGTTGCCATTTTCTACTAGCTTTATTTGCATCACTTCTTGTCCGGAAGAAAACAGAGTTATTTTGAAACTTGAACACGGAAGTCAAATTTTATTGTAGTACTCATGATGTCTGGGGGTGTGACTGCCAAATAGTATCCAGAACACTTCTATTTTCATAGTAATATCTTGGGTGTCAGCCATGCATTTTCCGCTGAATTAATGAATATCATGTAGCCGTGTCTAACACTGCTACCAGAAACATAAGAATAAATGGTAATATTTCTGAAATAGTGTATACATAAGATTACTTTTTGATAACGGGTTTTAAGCTTGCACCTTCATTATTCTTTCAATTGATCTTATTTACCTGCTCTGTCTTACTAACCTATATAAATAAGAGCCCTTTTTCATATTCTTGTTACAGAAAATCTAAACTCAGCTGTCAGTGCGCCATCTCAAAACTTAATCTGCAGGCAACATCAAAAAACAAGCTATGCTTGGTGGAAAAAAAAGTCTTCCCTCAACGTTTTCAAACATTTTACAATACAAGTGATAATGTCTTGACCCAGAAGTAGGCATAGCATTGCTAATATTACTTTAACAATCCACCTCAAAACCTCTTCAGTGAGCAAGTCTTCCTTTCTCAATGGGATTAACCACTGAGAACATTACAAATGCTGCAAACACCTACATATTTGTACAAAGATAACCCCCTGTTAAAGCGGATACATTCTTTTTTTATCCTTTCTTATTTATACCAGCATGATTCATTAACAGTTATTTTTGAGATGAAGAGATGTAGGCTACTAATATAATTTAAAATGCTGTTATTTTAATGAATAAGTCAGCAATGTTTTAGTTTCTTTTTAACACCAAATGTCTAAATGGAACTAAGGATAGCGAGACAATTATCAGCTTAAATTATTGGGTTTTATCTTTTAAAGATCCTGCTTGATAACATGGATTTAGATAGAGCTTGCTCTCCTCTATTTAGAAGAGAAGCTATTTAGATAGAGCTTGCTCTCCTCTATTTAGAAGAGAAGATATTTTGAGGGTTGAATGGTTGGATTGCGTATCTACTATCTGCAGCATAAAAGATGGTTGGTAATTTGTAGTGAGAGACTCTCTACTCAGGTAACCCGAATGTGCATCGTCTCGAAAGTGTAAGTATAACTAACTTGGTGCTCACAGTGCTAGGTCCACTTTGGAACTAGGATGATGAGAATTAAGAGCAAATGAGGAATTCTTGAAGATCGCTTGTATTAGATAAAAGGAAAAAAAGAATTGTTCAGAGGATAACATGGGGTGCGATAACGATGGTTCTCACTAACTCCCCATTTGAGGAACTACATCTACAATTCAGGAAATGCTTTTTGCTTTCCAGATTGTTATGCAAGTCTGTGGGATATGGAGGTCTTACTGGCTTCTTCTACGTTCGCGATCCCCAACAGTATTCTCTCCTTAAATTCTCCTCTGACTAATTGCATATTCCTGGGCTTCAGGGGGGCTGCAGACTCGACAATTTTGTTCTCTTGGCCCTTAGTTTATGATTTTGTTGATAATACCTCTGCCAGAATAAAAATGGACTCCTTTTGCTGCACTCCTGTAAAATAAGAATGAAAGTGGTAATGCACGTTTTTGTCATTAAATACATCATAAAATAGCGCACACCTGTGGGAAGCCAACCAGTCGGGTGAAAAGCTTGTGCAGTTCTGTAGTTCCTTTGCTGACAGCTGAAGCCCAGCTATGTCTCCTCAGTAAAATAAGGTATTATTTTCTCAATGAAAATATTACCCTCGAAGTGCAATAAGGTATTAAAAAGATATGGTAATGTCATATTAACTGCTTCATTGTTCTCTCCTCTCTTCACGATTAAACTTCGGTGTATGAAGATCGGGTGATTTTTTTTTCCCCCACTCTTTTTAGACATTTATGTGATGTGACCTCCTATAGATTTTCCTCTTCTAGATGAGCTACCTCATATACTATTTTCTTGCCCCCCCCAACCCATTCTGTCCCTATCCATTTGTCTTTGTTGCAAATTTTATGTAACTTTGCCATGATGTGGTATCGTCTAGAAATTCTCTCTCCCTTACGTGTCATTTATTTCCTGTTGGCTCTGTGTGGCAGGCAGATAGATTATTCTTAGGGAACTGGTGATGGAAGCTGTGAAAGGCAACTGTAGCCATGAGAAGGAGGGAAAATGAAGTTGAAAAATGGCAGTAAAGGACACCAGGATTTAAGTGTTGGAGAAGAGTGAGGAGCTGGAGCTAAAAGAATATTTTGTGGATTTGTTTCTTTGCTGTTTTCTTATAATTCCTGCCTTGGGCTAACTCACGCTTATGCATGAACTTTAATGTCATGGCTTGGTTTCTTCTGGCCTTTGCCCTGCAGTAAATGAGGAGTAACTGTATGTTCGAGAAACACTTGGGCTATAAAGCTGGCATTCATAGGAGCTGTACTCCATCCTCACACACCTTGTGTTATCATTTAGACTTCTGCACAGGTACTGTAAAATGTTGTCAGAGCAGAGTGGATGCATTTCATAGCTGGTGTGCTGGTGGAATGGTGCTGAAAGATGAGAAGCCTGGAGAATTGGGTCCAACTGACTGACACCTAAAATAGTACAAATAAATTTACCCAACATCCCCCACCCTCCCCGTAATCACAGCTCTCTATGTAAATTGTACTAGCATAATGCAGGTGACTGTGGCCCGCCATTTGACCACTTTGGCTAGTTATATATTTTGTAACTTATATGAGAGACCAGTCTTCTTTTTTTTTCCCCCATTGAGAGCAATATACACTTTTCAGTTATGAAAATGGTGTTATTCTAAATAAAACTGACATGATCCACCAACACTTTTGGAAGCACAGATGCTTTGTCCCACTATTTACTAAAGAGGTTCACACTTAGATTAAAGCAGTGAAATCAAATCACTGAATAAAGCCTGGAACAACATAATGGTTTAAGGAATTCGTTGAGAGCTTTTGGTAGGAGGAAAGTTACACAAAGGCAAAATTAGATTGTTTTCTGTACAACACCAGAACACAGAAACAGCATGCAATCCAATATTGGTACATTTGTTTTTCTAAGCATCTTGTGTAGTTTCATTTGTCTTTGTTCTCCGCTGCAACATCAGACTGCAACCCACAAATTTGTATACTGCATCCAAGGCTCATCAGCGTCAGACATTAAAAGAAGAATCAGGCATCTTGGTTTGCAGGAGCTACCAACCATGAAATTCTCCTCTCTCTGAATGACACTGCTTTTTTATTATTTTTTTTCATCATAAACTATGTGGGTTGGGATACGTACAGCCCCCTGATGTTAAATGATATTTTTCCCAACTCAATTTATACATAATGCAAAGAACGAAATTAATTTGTTGTGTAATTCAATGCTTCTGAGTGGTGCTGCATGAGGACTAGATTTCCCAATGTATTATTAGTGGAGAAAATTGCACCATCCTTTCACCAGCTTGTTTAAAGAGCATAAGAATTTGTAGTGGGATATAATTATATTTGATTTGTATTTTCTGTCTTATTGTTGGAGGTAAAAGAATGCAGCTTCAGGGTTTCACACGTGAGTGCTTTCAGTTCAAGCTGATAGTCTGAGCTAAATAGATCTTTCTGTCCAGATACCGTACAAGTTGTTAATCTCTTGCTTCAACGACACTTCTAAATAGCTCGTTACTGATAGTCTGCTGCTGTATGAAGATGAGTAATTCTGGGTGAGTTCTACTTGTTGATGAAAACCAACCTTAAAATCCGCCCATATTTAAAGAAATGCTATCAAAAAGTAATCAAATAAATTAAAACAAGTAGTTTCATGTTTTATCTACTGCAAATCACCCATTGCCTTTTTTGGCAGGATTCAAAATAACTATTTACTTTTTAAAAGATTTTGTTTTTCTTTGGTCATATACAGTGGCAGGGACTTCACAAAGAGCAGAGAAAACAATTTGTTATCTGGGTGCATAAATGCATAGAAGAGAGATACAAATATTTATTGTAGTTACTTGTATTATTCAAGGTAAGCTTGGATGTTACTTTCAACCCAAACATGTCTATGTGAAATGAGGGGCTGTGAGTGCTCCGGGAGTATAAAACCTTGAGGAACCCTTGTCAGAGCTGGCCTTCCCCTTCCCCAGCTCTGGCTGAGGGAGAATACTCTGTAGAAACAGAACTACATAAAATACAGGTTTTTGTTTGGATAAGTTGCTTTTTCTTTAGAGCAGTGTACCTGTTAGAATGAAAGTGAGCTGTACATATTTTATTCAAATAGGCTGCTTTCTTCGACATTGCTGATAGATTTCAATCATGTTTTAAAATTCTCCTTCGGCTATTGTAGCTTTCTCTCATTGCATTTGCTTTTCCCTCTCTTCAAGCTGCTGCTCGCCAGACATCTCCCTCATTATTGGCCATTGTTTCCTCCCCACTTCCAGCCTTTCTCACGAAATCGGAGGGTTTCATTTTCCCACCTTTTAACCTTCCATTGTTCCGCTTCTATCCGCGCCCCGACCCAGATTCCTCACACAATTGCAGGCTACAAAGCAGCCTCCCATCCTTGGGGACGGAGGTTTTATTTCGGTTCTCAGGTAAATTCTGGTCTGTGTATCTGTATCACTGCAGTCGGAGCTTCAGATATTTGTGGCTATTGCCACATTGAGCCTGGTAATTTGCTTTTATTTTAAAAAGGGAAGGCCCATAATATTCAAGCTCTTTTGAATCATAATTCCTAAACCTGTTATCTTCTAACCTATCAAAGAGAGTTCAGGCATTTGTTCTGACGTGTAACAAGTTTTAAGCAATACTTCGCAATTTCAAAATGTAATCTAAATGGAAGATTCTCTGTATCTTCTTGATGTTGTGTAAGCATCTGAAAGTAAAGCCTTAAGGTGAACGTGTCTCCCTGCTGCAGAAGCGTGCGGCTCTTTGAATGTTCTTGCATTACTGCTGTAATATTAGCGAAGGCTTATTTAGAATCATGTGAGTGTGGTAAGAAAGAGGGATTGATTTTTATTTCCCATGATTTTAAGCTCATTTTTGTGCAGCAGCTGTATATTCATCACCTTTTATATTCCTTTGAAATGTACCCACAAAGACATACTCCTCACATGCTTAGTTATTAGAATACTTCTAATAACAGGAATTGAGTAAAGTGTTTTCTGCCGAATTGGAGAGCCCAGCAGTGGCCAGTTCACTCCATGACACAAAGAATTGCATCTAATTAAGCCTTCCAACTCCTTGTTGTTGTTTTTTAAGCAACTTCTGCGAATGTGCTAGGTTCCTCGTGAGAGCCGAGTGAGACTGGCCCTTGTCAATGCGGGCAAAGTTTGGGGACGGCAACGTAGTAGAAATGCCAGGTGACGGAAGGGGTGTCTGGCACACGGCTATGCAACTTGCACGGCTATTTTTTTGTTTTTTCCTTTCTCCTTCCAATTGATAACTCTTGCCATCTGTTCCTGAGCCATCCCTCTGCTGTCCTTTCCTACACACAGTCTCCTGCCCCCAATCTACCCTTCAAACTTGGGCTGCCTGCCTGCCTCAGGGCTACTACCAGGCGGTGGCTGATGCCAGCAGCAGCTGGGTGGGGAGAAGATCCTAACAGTGATGTGGCAAGAGGGATGCTAGTGCTAGGTCAGCTAAGGCTGGGCTCTTCAAGCATCGTTTAAGTGGGCTCAAATGCTTCTCTCTCACTGCTGGTTTATCTGCAGTTTCCTGAGCAAACTCCCCAGATTTTTTTCAGAAAAAATAAACTCACGCACCCCTTTGCTTTATAAAATAGGTTTAGTTGTTCCCCTGAGGTGGATTCCTTCTGAATCTGTCACCACTGCCTGTGTTCCTGAGCACATTGTGCCTTTGTGGAATAAGTAATCTGGAAGCACTGTACCAACCTAGGGTTGGTTTTTTTCTTTTCCTTTCAGGAGCCTTTTTCTACTTCACAGTCTATATTTGAATCTGTCTTTTCTTGTCTAACTCTCCAGTTGGTGGCTTAGCATACAGGAAGCCTATTTTATAGCGGAGAGAAATGCATTTATACATTTATATATATACACACATTATACAAGAACTGTATTTTTAACAAAGATGTTAAACCTAGATGTGTATACAAGCTAAAGGGATTTTTCTGGCAAGAACTCCAAAATGGACAAAATCAGAAAAGAATAAAGCACGGCAATGATAACTGTGTTCTACCATTATGTGAGAAGCCCTTGCTCTCAGAGATGTGTTGGTGTGAAGATTAATCAAAACTGTAGATTTGGTCAAACAGATAATTTTTTGCTTCTCTAAAGGCATTTACGTGCCTAAAACCAGATCCTCGAGAGTATGTAACTCACTGATTTCCATAGATTTCTAATGGGATCTATGGACTGAAATACCTGTAAAATTTGGAAACCTGATGTTAGAAATGTACAAAAAAATGCTAATCAAAATCAACTTAAAAGCCTGTGTTTTGATTTCTGTTTAAGGTGGCCTTTTCTTCCCATAGACATCTTCATGCAGAGCTCACAGACATTTTCCTGAGCACCTACAGAAGAAGTAGGGAAATTAGGGCTTACCCATATTTGGAAGGTTTTTCATGATTTTTAGATTAGGGATGCTAATGGCTTGTGGGTTATATTATTGTTGTGTGCTGGCATAAACAAATTCTTAGGTTTTTTGTCCTGACCTAATAACGCCAAGACTACCATTGTGAGGCAGAAAATCTTTCAGGAAAAGGTGGAAGCTGCTGGGGTATCTTCTTTTTTAACTTCCCAACAGCGTAGATTTTAGGACTTCAGTTAAAATAAACAAGTTCTAATAAGCGATTAGTGAAAATTAGAAAAAAATTGAAAACTGCAGCTGCAAAGAGTTCACTGACTTCCTCGATTGTCATATTTTCCAAATGTACAATAGTGTTTATTGCAGTAGGCTCTGCCACGGAGGAAGAAATTATATTTCCTGTGTTGGGGAAAAGACACAGTTAAATGGAATAAAATGATCACTCATCAGGTGATATATCTGATGGTGTAGATCAGAGAGAGTTCCCACAATTTCCATGAAACTCAATAATTTCAAGTGACTTTAATATTTTTTATGTTTTTATAACACTGATTAGAAACCTCTAGATGATGAAATGCTCCAGCTCCAGCAAGAATCTAATAAAAATACCCCCTGGGATTGATTTTGATTGACTACAGTTGCCTGTCTGTTTTTATTTTACTGTATATGAACAGACATGAATGAGCGCAATGGTGTTAACCTTTTCCTCGCCTCCGTGCTGTCATTAGGTACTGAGGCTCTCCTTACTTTGAAACACTGACACCCGCATAAAGGAAAAGGCAGGATTCGACTCCCAGCTTTCTACACCAGTGTCACCACCTCAGTAGGACACCCGGGACATTCTGCTTAGAGAAACACAAGCGACGCTGAGATCCCATCCCTTTGGAGATAGCTAATGCTTTTAACTGGGATGTAATTTTCTGTGACTGGTGTTCTGGTTATTAAAGCACAGAACTGAGCATAGGGAGGCAGTGATTCTCTTCTCTTCCTGTGGGCGCGACAGGTAATTCTTCTCTGGAAGTATACGGGGATCAATCTATGCACGGTATCGTCAATAAAGTATATTGCCCTACACTGTAAAATGAAGGTGCAGTTCCGAGGGAACCACGGGCATGGCGGCAATGCCTGGAGCTGAGGAGATGCTGCGCAGCAGCACAGCCCTTGTGTCATCAAGCGGTTGCTAAAAGTAGTAAAGGATCACCAGCAAGAGCTTGCCTGACTTTTACAAAGGACTATCTCAGCTCTGTCAGTGAGAAAAAATTAAGATTTTAGTCTCTTTCCTGAGTCTTTCGGGAACTACCACCATAAAACTCACGTCCGTCGGGCTCCATTTGGCTATCGAAACAGGAGCACCACCAGATACTGAGGTTTTCATGCAGAGTTCACAAGCCCTCGCATACTATTGGCGAAGTTTAGTTAGAAAGCACTATGGAAATGTAAAATATTATTAATAGTTATAGCTCCTTTGTCATTTGTAGCTCCAAATATAATCAGGGGGATTGAATGAAGATATTAGAAAAAGTAAGGCACAGAAGCTTATAATTCAAATTAGCGACGCGGTTGTTCTGGCGTAGCAGTTCTTGTTCTGGAAACGATATTGATTCTTCTGGGGAACTAATTAATGCACATATTTATAAGTTAGCAAATAACAGTTCAGAGTTATTCTTTAGAAAGCTTTGCATTTTTTCAAAGTTAAGAAGAAAATTCTTCCTGTCGAATGAAGATGTTTAATGGTGTACGTATGCTGTGTCCAACTTTTGCTCTGGAAAGATTTCCACCTGCTAGGAATAGTTGCTTTTAAAAATAAATTGAACCAAAGCATAAAATTATATTAATTTAGAGAAATATTCCTTTCTTTCTAACTTAGTAACTGTGTAAACTCTGGAATGTTAAATTAAGTTTAAACTATTAAATTTATTTATGCTTACTAATTCTTTTCAGTGTTATGTTAAATATGAGTTCATTATGTATAACAGAGGTTAAATCCATTTAAGTCATTTATTTTCTGTCTGTCTTGAGGTAGTTTTCTCAGTAAGAAAAAGACCTAATTTTCAAAATAGATACATTAGCGATCAGCAGCGATATCTGAAATGGGATAAGTATTTATTAACTGTTACATAGTTTATACTATTTGAAGGCAATTTTTTGATGTAGGTTACTCTTTTTTTTTTTTTAAGGACTGAATTTCCTATTATTTGGAATCTTTCTATCTTACATTTAACTAGTTATGCTTAAATTTTTTGTGATTTTTAGCACCTCCCCCCTGTTTCCTATCTGCCCGTTTCAGTTATTTGCTCTTCCTCTGGGAGCGTGTTTGCACTGGCTGGTACAGCTATCTATAGAATTATTTTTTTTCTGAATTAGTACTTTAAAAATGGCAATGGCTACAGCTTTTGTTTTCTGGCATCTGCACTGAATTTAGCAAAACGGCTTGGTCAAGTGGTCGTATTTTTACCCTGTGCAAAAAGAAATTCTGTTTCATTCCAGTGCAGTGGGAGTGGAAAATAATTGTGCTTGTATCTCATCTGTTTCAGACTGGAATATAGGCCACGTTAAGATATTCTGTTTAGTGGCACTTTTGTCTCTGTTCTTAAGGTAGTCATTGTGTGAGGCTTGGTGTGATTTGTACTTTTTCTCAAATTGGCTCTTTGGAGCACTGTAGTAAGCAAGCAAACAAAGAGCAAAAAGCAGATAAAGAGCAAAAAGCAGATAAAGAACTAAAAGCAAATACATAGCAAAAAGCAAATAAATAGCAAAAAGCCTCTGTGCACTGAGAGTCAGCTGTGCAAGTTTAAAAGCTGAATGCAGTTCCACAGCAGCTCTCATCTCTGTCGAGGTTCTCCTGTCCCCAGCTGCAGCCTGCGGAGCGCCGCTGCGAAGCCCCTTTTCGCGCCTCGCCGTCCCCTGCCCTTCGCAAATATGAATTTTTGGGTCCCCGTCAGAGCTCTGGCCGCCTGCACCTCCCTCAGCCCGCCGCTCGCTCCCGCACAAACGCAGCGCTGGCGGAGGCAAGAGTATCGTCTGCAAGGCTGTGGCGGTGGTGTTCACATGACTAATGCTGTGAAAGATAGCAAGATTTTTTTTTTTTTAATTTTTTTTTTTTTTTCTAAGCAGCTCCAGTCTATGCACAGTTGGCTCCCAGCTGACAGACAGAATGTGGGGTGGGCTTTGTCACCAGAACGCTGGGTACTGCATGCCCAGCTATGCTCGCAATTACACAGTGCCCAGAAACCTGCTGCTTATGTCAGGGTGCAGGCAGCCTGAACACATAGAAATTGGGTAGCTTTATTTTTATTTTTTTTTTATTAGTATTCTATTTTTTTTTTTACCTCTTTCTTCCCAGCAAAGGTTATATAATGAGGGGATTGCTGCTAAAGTAAAAAGGGAAAATGAAGTCTTTGTTAAATGCCTTCACAAAGAAAGAAGGTAAGCAATGAAAGCAGAACACTTTGATGTTTCAGACCGGTGTTTTCTTGTGTACATTTAATATGATCGGCTTAGTGACTCTATAATTAATCAATTCCTGCAATTTCTTTTTCAAAATTATCTTGTGTTATACAGTCCATTTAGGCAACTGATTATTAAGGCTGGATGTGACTTTATTCATTTTAGGTTTTTCTCTGAAGAGTCAAGTAGTTATAAAAATGTTTTTGTTCCCTAAGAAATGCATTTGAAGCCACGTAAGGAATTTCCTAGGTGAATTTTGTCAGTGAACGACGCTGAATTGCCCCTTCAGATGTATGAAATGCCAGGAATAGAATTCTGAGAACTGGAGGAAGGATTAAATGGTACTTCTAGGTATGCTTTTAGGGGTGATTATTTTAAACTTCAGGGGCATGAAATTAGTTCAGACGTTTTCATGTCATTTTATATCAATTGTTTTTCCCAAACAAGTTTTGCAACAGTTATACTTGCAGTTCCGAACATGCTGAAATATTAGGGAAAAAACAGTGTCCAACAGGGGTTAAAGCGTGGACATTTGCATTTCATCATTTGGTGTTGTAGTTATTTTTTTATTGTGAAAATAATATAAATAATGCCTATAAGAAGCAGCTAAAAAAATATCCACCCACTTACAGTTTGCAGATTGCTGGGGAAAAGAAACAGTTGGGTGGAATATTAATCACTTTAGGCACGGAAAGGCTTATTTTTAACTCTTTCTATAAAAGATTTGTGTTAGACACATGTCAATTGGTGTAATTAGTTGTCCCCTGTCCTGTTTATTTTCTGTAGTAAAGGCTAATTTTGCTTGTAGTTCTCTCCTAAGACTAGAACGTTAATAGCAAAGCAAAAGCTAACTCCTAAATGGTCATGTAAGATCCTTCTAAGGTATGCAAGGGGAAAAAGACTTAATTTAGTCCGGTACCTGGAGAGTGTGTATATATCCAAAACATAGCCTGTTTTTCAGCAGGGATGAATGCGCCACTTTTGTGCTTTCTAAAATCTGTCAGTATAAACATGCTCAGCAATTCTCTGTCCGTCCTGCCACCGTGCCTGAGCGCCGTGCCCCTCGTGCTCCCTCCCACTCCCACCAGAAGGTATCCCACCAACCTCCCAAAAGTTACAGTAAACATCCCCAAAATGTTGGCAATATTTAGTTTTGTCCATCTGTGGCTGGAAGGCTCGGCAGTCTGCTTGGAGTGTTACCTGTTTAAGTTCATGAAAAATTAAAATTTAAGGGCCATACCTAATTTTTACTGAAGTCTATGACAAACTGTGGTGACCCTAAGGGAACAGCAGTAGACCTTCAGCTAGCAAACCTCTACGTGCCGAATGGTCCCGATACTCGGTTTAGTGTGCTTTCGTCTTTACTGCAATAATTACAGTAGCTATTCTGTTTTATTGTACCTGGGAAAGCTCCTTATCGTCACTGAAATAATTTCTAGTGCTGTATTCCAAATGTCAAAAGTACAGGAATGCACAAATGGCACGTTTGTGTCCCATACGTCAGTCTAGAGGATCTGTATATGTCCATTTTGGAAAAAAGTGCTGTGAGTTTTCTTTAAGTTAGTACTAACCGGAGCTTTCACCGTGACATTCGACGCACCAAGACACCTTCGGTGGCATACTCTGCTGCTTTGGAACCTTAGAAAGATATGAAATATGAAAAACTTGAAATATTCTGAAAATTAGAGTTTCCGCCAGTTTCTAGCATAAATATTGGACTTCTGTGCTTTGTCCCCTTTAACAACTTTAAAGACTACTTCCCTTATTTCAGCCTTGTTTCAAATGAAATATTATGGAAATGAATTTAAAGCCCTTTCTCTCTCTGCACACTGTTCTCTCGTTCGGTTGTTCTGATGTTGTCGACCTATTTACCAGAGAAAGTTTCAGCTCATTAGAAATACAAAGGATGTTATTTTAAAATATTCAGAATCACAGTTAATCATAAACCGATTCTGGTGAAATTTATATAAACCATTCTTTTACTTGCAGTTCCATCTTTATTTTATGTTATAAATATGCTTTCGGTTTTGCTCTGAAACCTTAAATTTTGCTGTAGTCTCTCAATTAAAGGCTGTATTTCAAGGCAGGACAGATTGATTCCTATGTATATTCATATTTATGTGAATTTATTTATTTGCACGGTATGACAGACATTCTTATTCTGGTTTTTGTGTGTTTTTGAAGGGTATTGAATGCGTAGACATTTTTGGCACTTTATAAATGGCACTTACTGGCACTTTAGACATGTAGGATGATATTTTGTGGGGCTTCTTTCCCAATTGAAATATGATTTTTTGAAAATTACAACAGCTCAATGAAGTCTTCAGAATAATGCCTGGCTGCCTTTTGTTGGTTATACTACTGCGACTTTTCAGATGTAAATATGTGCACTTTGGGTCAAATCCTGCGACCCCTTGAGTTCTACGGAAATACGTTAATGAGAGTAGGTGCGTGAATGGGGACCGAGGCAAGCAGGAGTTTTCAGGGTCAGATCCTTTATTACCTTATAATATGGGTAGGAAATGCCACCACATCTAGTGATAGCTGGGTGCCTTTTATTAGGAAATTTGCCTTTTAAGTTGCACTTGGAACTGACTGACCCACTACAGTGAAAAAAGGGGATCTGGAAACTGTAGCGTCTGCTTGTACAAATTCTCGTATGGCTGCAGCGTTCCACCAATAACACTGATGAAAGGATGGGCCCTCTGGTTTGTATTAGATTTTTATTGCCCTTGCTTTTGTTTTCTGTTATGACTATTTCATTAACTAGTATATTGCAGCCCTTGGATACAGTCATGTTCTCTTTGGGACACAGCACGTGACGGAGTGAGTGTATTACCCTCGGGTAATATGTTCTATATACAATAGTAATAGATGCGGTAGAAATGCCTAGATTAGAAGGAGGGGAATACCTAGGGATTACAGCAATGTAATAGAGTTCTGCCAGGAGAAAAATCTATGGCCTCAATTTTTAACCTGGAAGATGGGGATAAGGTGACTGTTAACACTACAGATTTCAGGTTGGGCCTGAACTCGTGATGGAACAAAATTCTCCCAGTTTGGGTGCCAATGGGAGAAGGAAGTTAGAAGTTCACGCATCAAAAATTCTGCTGATCAGCACTGTTCCGTGGCTTTCTGATTGAATACGACAACATAGCACGAATATGAACTTTTTGGGACTCAAACTTGGCAATAATGAAGTGTTTCCCATTTCCTAGACCATCGTTCAGACTGTTCAGCAGACTCATGCCGCTGGTGTTGCCTGACTATTTATTAAAGCCAGTAAACAGGTTAACGTTGCCCAGTTGTTTTCAGTTTTACCGATGTTTTAAAGACAATGAATCTGATTAGCTATACAGGCAAGGTAGAGTTTCTGTCTCGGCAGAAGAAACAATGCCATATGTTGCTAAATCTTTTTATGAGGTTGTAAACACATATAAATGGTGAAACCATCTGAGATTACCCTGGGTGTCTTTCTTTACACAGTGCCCTTTAGAGAGGCTCCCACCTATTCGAACAGAAGGCGGAGACCTCCAAGCACCTTAGCAGCGCCTCGGATCTTGCTTCGTTCCAACAGCGACAACAATCTGAACATCAACAACCTCCCTGAGTGGTCAGCCTCCTCCTCTGCTTCTTCACACCGCAGCCTTTCACCTCATCTACTTCAACAGATGCAGAATAATCCTAATGGAACTGTAAAAACTGTGGGGAGTTACACTCCGTCCTCCCGGAGCCGGTCGCCGTCCCTGAACAGGCTGGGAGAGGATGCCAAACGGCAGCAGCACAGGCACATCAGGTGACTTTTTGACTATTTGCACAGCATGAGATATCCCTAACGTCATCATGCCGGACTGCCATGTTCTTTTGTGTTATTTATGTGCCCATTTTGCACTCTATATAATATATAGGTAATAAAATCGCAGCACAGCGGAACATGTCCAAGTGTGAATATTTTAATTGGAAGCTCCAGTCAAAGCCAGCTGTTTCGTCACGGAGCTCCAGCAGCCAGGCAGACTTTAAAGTTCAGCAAAGCTCAGCAGTGACTTATCACTGAGTTCGCACCTCCAAATCAAGGCGCTAGCCCTCAAGATCTTTTAATAACTGAAATAACAATTGTATTTAACAGCAAAGTAAAATGTTTCAGAGATACTTGGTCCCTTCATGAAACTCTTGGTCATGCCTGAAACCTAGGTTGGAGCTGGTCATGGGTGATGAAGCAGAAACTGTTTAAGTTCTCCCTTCTGTAGATGTGTGCTGACCCAAAGAGTAAAACAGAGGGAATAACTGGGGGGAATAAGGGGGGCTGTGCGGGAGGCTGGCCGAGAGTGAAGGGGGCTTCTTGAGATGGTGGTGATAGAAGTCATGGGCTTTTTTCATGGTTATCCTTGCTGCAGGGTTTTGCATTGCCTATGACTTTGCTGCTCTTTCTTTCCTCTTGAATTACAAATGTGATTTAGCAGGCGCACTCTGCAAATATCCTGCAGCTATGTCCCGCTGGAGAGCAAATCCTGACTAATTAGAGTGATGTAGGTATTGTGAGTAATATAATAATACAGAGGATTGCGTCTAAGTTTTAGTCACAAATGGGGGCTTCAGCTTTGTGAAGCCACTGCGCTGTGAACAAGCAGTTGCAGCTTCACTTTGAGGAGGACCCGGGAACTGCATCTGCCAAATGTGCAAGCGATGGAGCTGCACCAGGACGAGGGGTTGACGCACAGGGCTGCAAAAATGCAGGGAGGCAGAGCCTAAGTACTGATGGAGAGGATTAGAGCTTAAATGTTTTGACCAAACACATTTAATTCAATGGTCATTTAAAATATCGGGCTTTGTCATGTTTCCTAGGATCAAAAGACACCCACTGTTCAGAGTAAGGAAAGGGCACGAATATTGTTAAAAAAGGCAGCTGTTGGTTTCTCCTTGTCATTTGTGGGTGTAATGGATCTTTACGTGAGTTTTCAAGTCAGTAAAACGAAACGTCATGTAGTGGAAGCTGTCACCTGCTACCTTGCATGTTCTTCGTCTCTCCTTGGCTGTGGGCACCCAGACTGACAAGCACTGTTTGTGATAGTAACAATACTGCTGGAGAGGGGAAATATGGTGCGTTGTTAAAAAACAAAACAAAAAAGCCTGAAATGTAAGAATCACTGGAAGAAACAGAACATTAATTTCTTATGTGGGTGGTTTCATGCAGTAGAGCAAACTCTTCTGACCTGGTTGTATGTTACAATAATGACAAAAACTCATTTGGTTATAATTTGGGTGACACTTCCTCCCAGAGACCCATATCAGCTTAAAAAGAGGTTGTCTGTAATGAGGCTTCACTTAGGTGAGGAGGTGGCCTTGAGGTGCTTTTCAGGGAAGGAGTGCCCTCGTATGCCACTGCATATTGCTGATGCCACCGGAGTCGGAGGCTTTACCTTAGAGTCAATGAGCATTGCAGCTGGAAGGGATAAAATGTGCCTTTTCATCAGTATTCCTGGGATAACGCACTTCCAAATTCTTGAAGTATAAAAATCCCTTGAGGTGGAGGGAAGAATTAAATTTTTTTTTTTGAACAAGCAAATGTTTATTTGCTTTGGCTTTGTTCAGCCACTTCCCTCTTCCCTTTCTGAGAGCACATGAGTTTGAAAATAGCACAAATGATAATGAAAACCATTTTAATGCCTGAAATTTTGCAGAAGTAAAATTTTGGTCTTTCTCTTAGTGCATCAGTATCGTAGCTACTTAAACTGCTACCCAGCTGCTGAGTTTCATATGTACCATCAAGATTTGTTTCAGAGATGCCCAGTGTAGACACAAGTACTCAGAAGAGAGCTGGAGGCTTTCTAAATTTAAAGGCAACTGAAAGGATTTTAAATTTCGTGCAGACAATGCCTTTTCTTGCCCCAGGCCCCTTTTGCAGTCATGAATGGCACCTTACATGACACTCTCCTCACAGATTTTGTTTAACTGTATGACCACCTACTTACTGTCAGCTAAATGTGGGAATTGTTGCTGTCTTTGCTTATTATTTGCAAATAATACATTCACCACGAAGCTGTTGCTCCCCTTAGCTGAAAAAGCCCGTGTTGCCGCAGGATTAGATTGGGTTGTGGAACAGAAGCAGCCAGAAGGGGTAGGTTAATGGAGAAAGGTTGGAGTACGACAAAGGGTTAATGAGGTTTGTGGGTTTGCATTGTGGAAAGCAGGTGGAAAGCGATGCTGGAAGGGGTTCTTGTGATCTTTACTGCCTCTGTGGCTCAGGTGTTTATATTCTCGTGAGGCTGCTGCTTTTCATACCAAACTGGTTTTGGGAGGTGCTGGGGGAGGCAGGGGAACTGGCACCCTTCCTGTGGGATTTGTCCCCCAGTGATTCGCGAAAGGAGGTGCCAGCACATCCTCAGTCAGGGCTGAGCCGTCAATGATGGCCACCTTCTTCTGGGTGCGAGGGAAACATCTCCACACATCTTCTGAAACCTCCACATCCTCCTCCTGCACCTTCATGGCATGGGACTTGCTGGGCTGGGAGCCCAAGCTGGGGACAAGGGAGGAGAGGAAAGATCTTTTTTAAAGAAGTCACCTGTCCCATGTTGCAGCCCTGGTTTCCATTAGTAAGCCTGTCTTGTGAGAAATGACGCGTTCAGTGCGAAGCTTCAATGTGCTGTTTCCCCCTCCTCTTTCAGTAAGAGAGAAAATGAATGAATCTTCTGTGATAGGAGTTAAAGAAGATGGGCCGTAACATGGTGAATAGCTGCTGCCAGACTAGGCTGAAAATACAGCTTGATACAAGTGGCAATCGGATGTGTAGCAACAGTTTCTAGATCTGGATTTTTTTATGGTGATGACTGTTTCTTCACTTATAAGGAAAAACGAATGGAGCAAAAGAACTGAAACCCGAACGTCATCTTTTCCTGTCTTCCTATAAACAACTGTGAGAGCTGGCTGAGGTTTCTGATGCAAACTCCATCACAGACATGCAACCAGAGCTCACTTTTAAGTATGGCTTATCTTTATTAGTACCTGTTGTCAAGTAATAGAAGACAGAACAACGAGGTGAATGGGGGATGCTGTCCCAAACGGTGAAGAAGTTACTGCAGGAAAATGGAAGTGTTCCTGATACGAAAGATCCACTGTTTGTTTTTTTACCAGACAACTTCTGCTTTACCTACGTTGAGAGCCTTATTGACTCCCATTCTGGTAGGAGACTGGTTGAAAAAAGGGTGAAGAAACAGGAAACTCGAGCCCTTGTATTTAATTTTGCTTAGAGCAGTTTGAGATCTTTTATTTCTCCCTAAAAGAAAGTAAACAGAGTGTTGCAATGCTAGACCACCTTTAGATCATTCGTCTTCCTTTGGTACTCTTTTTCCTATAGATCTTTCTGAATATTCTTCTTTCACATAAATATTTTCTGTTTCCAGACTTTCTGTGTAAGAATTCAAGTTTTTATGGGTGTTTTTTCAAAAGTTAAATGGTAGTGTATTGCAAGTTTCTTACGATTTCTCCTATAGATTTTCCACCGTCTCTAATATTTGCCTCTTTCTCACCTTATATTTTTGACAGTTCACTCATTATTCCAGAGGTTTAGTAATGATCTTATGCATCATTCACTGGCTTTCAATAATTTCTTCTTTATAGACCATAACTAGATTGTGTGTTCTTTGATGAGCTGTGACTTATCTGGGCATACCACTCTGGAGTCATTGGGAGAGCAACTGATTGCCCTCAATAAGAAATGATCTTTTGGAGAATACGTTAGCCATAAGAACCATGCTCTGTGCAGATCTAAAATTTAGCTCCAGGCCTTGGAATGATGAAGTAACTTGATTATTGAGTCCATTAATTCAGTTGTCTTGATTGTTCAGTAAACGTTACAAAGATATCCATTCCTAGCGATAACGGTAAATACTGATGTTTTCAAGTCTTTCTGACAAATTGTGGTGCTCGTAATGTATGATTTGCATCTAAATTTTAAACTCTATCAGGGACTGTGAATGTGCAAGTTTAATTTGCAGAAAAACTAAAAACTTCAGTGTTAGGTGTTTTCTAGGTCATCATGGTCAGATGAATATTGATCATGCTTCATATAGAAAGATTTGAACCATTAAAAGCATGTGTTTAGGGTGAAAAATGTGTATTTTTTCTGCAGGGTTAGATGTCTTACTGGAAGACAGTTATGTTATTCTCTGTTTAATTAAATGCGATGGTAAATGATTAACTTTGCCATTTTAAAATAACCAGTTAATGTTTTTTAATTTCAATTTCCAGTGCCGTTTACAATCCTAGTGCCAACAAGGATACTCTGTCTGCCTTGGATTATCAGGGTCCAAAACGCAAGCTTTACAGTGCTGTACCTGGAAGACTTTTTATTGTCGTAAAGCCATATCAACCTCAAGGAGAAGGGGAAATACATCTGCACAAAGGAGACAGAGTCAAAGGTGAGTATGCAATTAATTTTGAATAAACTTTTTCTTCTGCTAGACAGAAACTTTATTTTAAAATTCTCTTCTATTTTAGGGGAAAAAAAAATATCTGTTCGGTAGAAGTGCTTTTATGCATTTGTTTCTTTACCGGGTATTTTTCTCCTGGTTCTGTTTTGTAACCAATGCATATTCAGCTACCATTTTAACTGTACGTGTCTTCAAAGTACTACTACAATTCAGAAATATGTGCAGTAATAGCAGCATTGTCTTTTACGCAGAGCACATAATTTGCTTCTGTAGTCATTATAGAAAGACAGCTCCAGGGCTTTAAAAGGTTGTAAACATGTCAGCTATCTAAGCAGCTCAGGAAGGAAACAGGCATAAGGTCAAGTCTGTTTCAAGCCGTTTCCTCAAGGAGCAATTTATTGGTTAAGTAGAAAAAGTCTCCTCGTGAGACCTAGGAGAAGTAGGTAGGTAGAACGTACTGTAAATGTGTTGGGGAGGAAGTGTGGTGGCGCATGTATAATTTCCATCCACTGATGCACTTCCCAACTAAGAATATGTTAAACTCAAGGCCAAACTTTGTGTTACTATTTTGAAGACAGTAAGTACATCCAGGTACAGCTGAGAGAGTGGGCAATGGGGTTTACAGGATAGACCTTCCTAAGGGGGCATGGTTACACAGTCTCTGCTGTGGTTTTGCATATCCAGGTAAAACTGGTCATGGAATAAAAAGACTTTCTGTTCAATCCATACAAACCAAATACCAGTTACAGAAATCAAATAAAAGGGAGTAAATTCAGTGTTCTAAATAAAAGTGCTAAGCAGCTGAAAATGTCCTTGCAACTGAAACTACTTATCTTACAAAGGAAAACTTCAACTATCTCTCCCCTTGAGCCTGCAAACAGTAATTGGAAAAACTGGGGAGCCATTAGAAGGTATTTTTGGTTTTGGATGTGGCTGATTCTGAAGCGTTTGTGGGTTTAATAATTTTGTTAAGACTTCAGGAGGTATAGGGCAGACATCTGAAGAATGAGGCACTTAAAGATAAAACACATGCAAGATTCATTCTCAGCACAAGGTGAAGGAGGAAGGTTAAACTTAGGAGAGCTGATGATGTCTGTAGGGCTGAAAAGATAATTTTGCAGTCTGGGACATTGTGCCCTGGTCAGGTGGGAAGCAATGATTATGATCTAAAGAAAATAGTGCACATGAACTTTTGGAAGAGCCCTTATGAACACTTCATAAAACATTATAAAAATTTGCAGTTAATGGAAGTTATCTAGGCTAGAGAAAATTAATAGAAGGCTAGCAAAGCTCTGAGGTTGTAGAATTTCTTTGGAATGCCAAATACCAAATAAAATTCAAGTCATGAAAAGCAGAAGTCATCTTCAAATTCCAACAAAATTGACGGAGCTTTGCATGGTTTGGGAACCTGCTTTGCAAGCACTCAGGTTATGAGAGTAAATGCAAGAGAAGGAATGCATAATACCACTTCATAAAAGCCTTCAAGAGTCAAAAGAATGGGTACAATCTAGAGAGGGGTAAAGCTGCAGTATGAGTACCTATCATGCAAAAATGTAAAGCAAATTAAAAGCAAGTATGATCTTTTCATACCTTTATGAAAGAATACTGTTTCTTGGGTTAAAATGTGAAAGCCTGGGGTCTTCTGTATAGATTATAGAGTTCTCACTGGAAGGGTGGAGAAACAAACAGTTGAGAAAGGTGCTTGTTGGTCAATTACAAGAAAATGAAAAAAATGTTGCTTATAGCGGGGAAAAAAAAGATTAAAAAAAAGCAAGACTTAAGCACACCCCGGAACTCTTTGCTTATTAATCTCAGAAAATTTAACAGGGCCAGGAAGAATTACCGTACCTACAAAGGATGAAATTTTGGGGGTCATGGGTGGGTACTAAGTAGCTTTCTACCCTGAGTGTGTTTACAGAGATGTAGGAGGTGCCAACAGATACAGAATGAGTGTCGTTGATTACCATCATCTGTTCTTTCGGGAGGTCATATCCCTACACAATTGTGTTCAATTGACTTGTGGGATTTAAAGATGTAGCGATATTTTTGTTAATGTAGAGGATGTAAGATCGACATAGATTCTTGTCACCAGAATAAACCAGTAGAGGCTCCGGGCAGTTCTGGAGAAAGATCAGACAGCAAATGTGTTCCCTGGCAAAAGAAGAAACAGTGCAACAGGTTGCTTGGGATGCTGAATTTGGTAGGGGCGTTCGTTATGCTTGTTTACATTAGAGTTTGAGGCTACTATATGCAAAAATATCCCAAGAAGAAGAGATTTAAATTACAATGAAGAGTTTAATATTAAAAAAAAAAAGTAGTTCAGGAGCCCTTGGTTCTAAGTTATTGTGACAGTAACTGGAAAACAATGCAAGAAGAAATTTGTCCACTTTTCAAATCTTCTTACAGTAGTATGATCTAAACTTGACATCAGGGATTTTTGTGGGGGACACTAACCAACGAGTGTCAAAATGCTGAAATAGAAAATGAGATTGTGTCTAGTCCGTGAGTTTTGCATCTTTATTTATGAGGGAAATCCATGTTTATTGGAACTGACTATAAATTAATTATTACCGTTAGAAAAAGGGGGACATACCCATCCAACATCAAATCATCCCTGCAGGGATTATTTTTTCAGCTTCAAGTACCTGATTTGCACATCGAATTAAAATCTGGCAGAGGCCTGGCATTTGCAGGCACACTTGTTTTAGAGCATTTTATAGAACTTTGATGCGGTAAACTCTAGTGAGACTTTTATACATGTCAGTCTGTTTTTAGAAAAAGTTTGAAACAAGAAGAAGTGTACATAGGGATTGTCAGTGTTACTACTTCGGATGAAATCTTGTGGAGCGTAATTTAAGGCTGTTTGCATGGCAAGGCTGGAACACCGTGTGACAGACTCCCATTGCTAATCAGAGGAAAAACTTCCAGAACGAGATAGAATCCTATTTCATGTTACCATGTCAATGGTTCCTCAGTTGTCACAAAAAATATGTCAGAATGAACAAAACAAGGTCATGCAGAGAACGAAGAGTCCAGGTAAAGAGACAGTGATGCTTTAAAAAGGTCTCAGTTGTGTAACAGTGTTGAGGAAGGCATTCAAACTTAGCGTATGTGACAAAACCCAGGTTCAGTTAAATCGGGATCCACGTCCCTGTTCCAGTCAAAATGTAATTATTTATAAAGAATAAATAAAATTACTCCAATGTGAGAGATTGATAGGCTCCCTCTCCATCTTCCAAAAGCACAGGCAGTAGAGCTCTTACAGTCCTCAGTACTTCTTGTGTGCTGTGCAGGTGCCAGAACCACTGGCTATAAGGAGATCCTGATTTTTTTTCTCTTTCTGAACAGAAATTCCACTTGGCACTGGATGTATTTTCTGTCTTTTATGGGCTTGCTTAGCAAGACCGTGATCCAGTCAGCACTGAGGTTTTGATTTTCTGGGAGTACTCATGCCTGTTCGGGATTTAGTGACTCACTGTGTGCAGTGCTTGGAGGAAATGAAACAACATTAATTCCCCATGGAATTCAGTTTTTCCTCACATTGGAAACACCTTAGCCACACATTTAAAAAATAAGAAAGCTTTGTCTTAGCCCCTCTCCTCTGCCAGCTTGGGAGCTGCACTGTTCTGTATAAAACAGGGATGCTGAAGTACTGGCTTCTTGGATCATTTTGTGGGATTCAAACGTGGGTTGGCATTTGCTGTGGGATTCTGACCCGTGTTCAGTCTGACCCTGGGGAGATGCTCATCACATGTACATCCCATGAGACTAATCACAGTAAAGATGTAGCAAGGCATTTATTACAGGGATAAAAACCCAGAGCAACATATTAGAGAAAGGGATTAGTCGGGAAATGTTTTTATGGATTTTCTTTTTTAACGTGGTAGAATTAGAAGGGTCACGGAGAGGGGTGAAGTCCTAAATTCTTGATGAAAAGTCCTTTCATCAGATGAAGATGAGGTAGATTTTTTTTTTCTTTCTAAACCCACTAGAAGTGCATGAGTGACAATAGTTCACAGTATATGATACGAGGAAACTGCTTAGAGAAAGCTGTGAATGGGCAAGGTCCAAAGAAAATGTAAACTAAACAAAATGGTCTTGTATTAATAGGATATTACATAGCCTGTACAAAAATACCTGCTTTATTTTTAGTTGTTAGTCATTCATACTGACATCATTTGTGTGTCTGCCACTCATGAGAGAAGGGCCATGGCTGTTGTAAAAATAAATCTGATATCTTTATTTGTACAAGAACAACCCTTATCTTACTGAAAACATAAATGAAAAAGAGCTAGCTTCGTTCCTTGTTGAAACATTTTTGACATACTCTGTTTCTTTCTTCATTTTATATCTCAAAGTCCATAGCAGTAAATCTGCCACAATCCAAACACACACACATATATATAATGTAAAGTATCTGTAAAATGTCTTTTAATCAGCTTTTGCATTGCTAAATTTAATTCTTAAACTGGAAATCAAATGGCCTCTTCTATAACCAAACTCAGGGGTATGAAGAGAATGTGATGCTCCAAAGTTCTTTGCGAGCAAAGAATTAGTGGTTTTCTTTGTCATGAAGCTCAAGAAATACAGAAGTATCTCTGCATCCCCGAGAGGGTTACCTGGGATTCAAATCTGTACCAGCATACCTTGTTGGACAGGTAACAGATACGAGTTC
This sequence comes from Himantopus leucocephalus, assembly GCA_003993805.1. Classification (NCBI taxonomy): domain Eukaryota; kingdom Metazoa; phylum Chordata; class Aves; order Charadriiformes; family Recurvirostridae; genus Himantopus; species Himantopus leucocephalus. The sequence continues at coordinate 2,192,055 of RSEF01000005.1, forward strand.
TGGGTACCAATCAACATGGTGCAGACAATCTCTGGTCACTTAGAAACGAAACAACCAAAATTGTTTTCAGAATCGATGTTATGTTAAAACATACCTGAAATGTGTATGAATTATCCCTCACTGACCTAGAAAGAAAAAAACCACATGGTTGCCTGATTCACATACTTCGAGAACTTTTGAAGTCTCACCCTGGCTCAAACTTTTGTTTTTCTTGTCTTTCTATGTGTTTTTATTACAGTATTTCCTTTTGCCATGTGATCTCTAGTTATTCCTTGCAATTTACAGGTACCAGATCACAGTATAGTTTGTCCATGGGTGGCTTCCAACTGTAAATTTTTACTTTCCTCTCTTATTTTTGTTGCCTGCCGTGATGTTACTGTCTACTCTCTTTCACCTGGAAGGCAAACAGAATACAAGGCTAGTTCTGGAAAATGCTCAGTTTCATAGAATCATAGAATGGTTAGAGCTGGAAGGGACCTTAAAGATCATCTAGTTCCAACCCCCCTGCCCTGGGCAGGGACACCTCCCACCAGCCCAGGTTGCTCCAAGCCCCGTCCAGCCTGGCCTTGAACACCTCCAGGGACGGGGCAGCCACAGCTTCTCGGGGCAACCTGCGCCAGGGGCTCACCACCCTCAGGGTGAAGAATTTTCTTCCCAAGATCTAGTGTAAATCTCCCCTCTCTCAGTTTAAAACCGTTCCTCCTTGTCCTGTCACTCTACTCCTGATAAAGAGCCCCTCCCCAGCTTTCCTGTAGCCCCCCTTCAGATACTGGAAGTGGCTCTAAGGTCTCCCCGGAGCCTTCTCTTCTCCACGCTGAACAGCCCCAACTCTCCCAGCCTGTCCTCCCAGCAGAGGGGCTCCAGCCCTCTGATCATCTTCGTGGCCTCCTCTGGCTCCGCTCCAACAGGTCCATGTCCTTCTGCTGTTGGGACCCCCCGAGCTGGAGGCAGCCCTGCAGGGGGGTCTCCCCAGAGCGCAGCAGAGGGGCAGAACCCCCTCCCTCGCCCTGCTGGCCACGCTGCTGGGGATGCAGCCCGGGACGGGGGTGGCTTTCTGGGCTGCCAGCGCACATTGCACTCTTACTGTGATTAAACAAATTTTCTAATGCCTAGTCTCTAGAAAAGTGGTGAATTATTTCAGTATCTCAAATATGCTCCAACAGACTTTTTCATGAACCTTCTTAGATGCCTCCTGTGCAGGCACAGTCTGCACGTCTGAGAAGAGTTTACCACAACCAAGGTCTGTTCTCAGCTACATTCTCTGGGGTCAGAGAAACGGTAGTAATTCAGTAGTAGTGAGTCAAGCATCTGTTCTAGGCAGAAAGTCAGTAGTTCTCAGGATTAGAAATATTGACCCTTGCAACACTACTTTTATTTCAGTGCGATCTCAGCCAGTAGGGCAATCCAAATATATTGCTAACATTTTCATTTCTTGTGAAAATCTACTTGTAAGTCATTTTGAAAAAGAAAGATTATTAAACCCCTGCTGTGCTTGAAGATATTGCCAACAGTCAGTGCTTGTGGGCAGAAGGAAAGTTGGTCTCCCGGGCTTTTGCACTTGTTAGATTAGTAAATAAAATACTGGAAAGGGAAGAGCCTCAGAAATGCTGTTTTGTTTCTTCAAGAGCATTTTGTACCTTGTGTGAATAAGTATGGCAGCAAAATTTAACCTAAGAGGTTTGCGTAAGCATTGTTTTGCTATTCTTTTATATGAAGGATGAAATTAATGTGAAATGGAATATTAATCTTACCCAGATTCATTGGTCTGTTTTGCTTCCTTACTGTCTCCTGACTTGTTCGGTTTGATTTAAATTCCTAACATAAATAATTATGACTTATCACAGATAATAGCCTAACTAATTGCTTCAGGTTGCTTGTATCTGAAGAGCAGAAGAGAGTTGTGCTTCCAACTGATAAAGTGTTGTAACGAAGACATGGTCTTGCTTTTGCTCACTTTGCTGTCAAGGCTGCGAGAAAGTGATTAGGACGTAAGACCATCCACGAATCCCCACCGTCTTAGCTCTTGACTTCTTAAAGCCAGCCTTCCTTCGGTAGTCAGTAACTGGTCTGGAATATTCAGGATACAGGGAGCACCAGAAGACCGAGAGGAGCTATGAAAGGCATATGAGCGCACTAGCATAGTCCGACACAGCAGTACAGGCTCCAGATCTGAGCTGCTTTGGGACCTCTTCTCAGATTAATGCTCTCTACTCCGCATTCCCCTGACCTCTAGTTTGGGCATTGCTGTGGAGAAGAGCAGACTTGACTCCCTCCACACCCTCCTCAACAGAGGTGGTGATCAATGTTACAAACGGATAGGTTTTTCCTACTCTAGACGTGGATTTCTGTCCAAAATTCAAATCAGGGCAGAAGATTTGTTTCTTATGCTGTTTCTCTCTCTCCTTCACTTTCCCAAAACTAAGAGACACCAAAATAAAGGGAAAAAGATGATTGTCATAGAAAGTTGTTGGCAAACGCTAAAAAAGGATGCAAAAAAATAAGAGGGGCCAAATCTTGAACAACGCAGCTCATTCAGTTCTATTTCAGTTGAGCCCTATTTCCTTAGATTTAGAGGATTATGTGCAGATTATTGTATTTGTAGATTTTGACATAGTGAGTGGTTGCTCTGTTAATAGTCACCGTCATCTTCTTATCCCAAGGTCCTTTTCTGGAACATTGCTTGTTTGCACTGTTTGTTTCCTTTGTTCCTGTTATGTTTCCCATAAAAAGCTGCTTTTTCTCAGGATCTAGCCTGACGTTGCTTGTGTTCACAGTGGTTGAGTGGTCCGGGTGCTGTGACGTGCATCCAAAACTTGAAGCTGAGGCTCCTTAGTCTTACCATCTGCTCATGGATGTTGTGATGGGACACAACCAGGAGATGTGCAGTATGCTCAGGGTACAGCAGTTAGACTGCTAGGAGAAGTCAGACGATGAAATACTGAATTACGGGTAGGTAAGGCAGCTTTTCAGCTAAACCAGCAGAGTCATTCGGACTACAGAAAGGTAAACTCCTTGAAGCCACAGTTGGATCACACTTTTGTTGTGGAGGCAAAACTGGAAGTTAAATGCAAGTTTAAGAAATGAGGAATATTTTCTGTCCATGTTACTTCCCTAATTTGGTTTCTCTGTGAGGTCCTGCAGCCCAAGATGGGAAAGAACTGCTGAATTTGCTTCTCCACTAAAGAAATGTCTGTGGAGCTGCAGTTGAATCTGACTGCTCAGGTCAATTATACAAAATTGTTAACTGCAGATACAGAAGACTTTCCTTCCAGATTGTACGTGGACTGCACAAGAACATTTTCTACGTGGCAGCTGGGGCACAGTCACTTGTTTGCATGCTGGAGGCCTTAATGTGGTTGTCATCAGGGTGATAGACGATGACTTCCTTTCCAGTCCTGTTGCACTGATCTCAAGTTCCGTCAGTCTTTCTTGATTAAGTATTTGAAAGCCAAAAACAGTCTGCCCATAAGGCGCAGCAGATCCTGTTCATCGTTAACCACATTAATCGCAGGAGGGATATCTATCAGGAGCAAGGAGGGGTAGATGAAGAAATAGAATAAAATTTAAACTAAAAAAACCAGTTTTTAAGAAAAAATACCTCTCTTTAAGAGAGAGCAAGATTAAGTTGTGACTTGTGCTGACCTTCATTTATGCTGTGTGTAAAGTCTGAGTCAAGTTGTGCTTCACATGCAGCGAACTGTCACTGTGCACAGGACTTGGCTCTTAATATTGTTTTTGATTTACCTGGTTGTATGCAAAACCAGATCAAGCATTGAATTTTTGTTTACATTGATATATATACTTAGGAAGTAACTTGCCCTTACAACTCAAGATTAGGAACATACATTTTTAAGTTGTAACCATTTTAGGGTCTGTTTTAAGCAAAATTGGTTTTATCATTGAAACAGGTATACTTGCATAGAACATCTGTCATTTGGAAGCTCTCCCTCCTAAAGGCAAATAATTCTGAAAATTTACATCAGACAACATGTATTTCTAGAAAAGAAAAGCCTAAATTATAATATTAAGTATTTCTGAGAGAAAGAAGTCAGGTATCTACCCACTGGAAATTAAAAATCTACTTTATATTAGAAAAGCAAATCCAGAAGATTGTTACATCAAGACCCAAACCCAGAGTTCAGATTTTGCACTTAGCTAAAATTCAGGTGAAACACCTTTGTATTTAATTAGGTAAATGGCATTTGTTATCAATAAGAGAACAATGGAATCAAGGTAAATAACATATTCGTGCTGCAGTTTGAATGGAAGGGACACTTTCACCAGCCCTTTCAGGTTAAGAATGAAATGCTGAAATTTTCTGCTTTCTACTGTGTGGTCTAGAGAGCTTTCAGCTTATGTAATTCCACATCGCACTCACAGTATCGAGATCTTCAGGCACTCTTGATTAGCAGATACAACTTTTACTTTTAGCTTCTTACATCAGCATAGTCTAGTTCAGCTGCTAGATTTTCCAAAATTTTCAACTGTACTTTGTACTTTGTTGCCATTCTGTTAGTTTTCCTTTTTTCTCCTGGTTGTAGAAATGTTCTTCTTTTTCCAGAAGATGATCTGTCATTCCCAATCCCTATAATTATTTCTTTCCCCAGGAAAGAAAGATGCAGTTTATACAAGGACCAAAAATTGATTGTGGATATTACAAAGACGTTTCAGATATATCCTGTAGCAGCCGACAAGGGCCTGAATTTGGCTGTAAATTGCATTGACATTTTTGCAAATAAGGACACCTTGGATAATTCGCTCATTGAAATGTCAATATCACACGGAATTTAGAAATAGTATGCACCATCATTTGATGGAAAACTATACTCTATTTCTTGACTGTGGCATAATGAAGGGAGCTGTGATGTGGAAGAATATAACTTTGTTGTTTTGATTAAAGTGATTTTTTAGTAGTATATTGAGTAATTAAGCTGTTTGAGATGAGTATGTTACATTAGTATTAGTTACAATATAGACATTTTCAATAAACTTGCAGAAGTTGCAAGAGACAAAACATCCTATGCTCGATTGGCACTGTAGGGAATTTTCTTGTGTTTTTCTCTGGACTTCAGCAGAGCAGAATCTGGCTAATATTAAGCATAAAACTTTAAAGACGTTAAAATACAAGATCTAGATTGGCACCTGCCTATACATGTTTTCCTGTTACTCAGTTGTTTGGTATTTGTCCAATTTTAATTTGCAGTTTTGTTCATATAATTGGACATAATTCTTGTTATAAACTATACTTTTGTTGTGCAAAAGACATACCAGGATTCATGATGTTACCAGAACCTTAATTTTACTCTTATAACATCAGATTCTTTTTGTAATTCATGTTGTGTGTAAAGAGACTCTGGCCTGCTCTTGCCATAGCAACCACATCTTTTGTTTTTACTAAAAGCAAAAGGAAAAAATACTTGAAATGATAAAGCTTAATTATTAATTTTGGGAAAGTTATCCTTTGATTTACCATTGTTATGTCCTTCAGAAGGGAAAATGTTGATTAGAAAATCTCTTGCTGGTACCAAATTATCTATTACGACGTGTCTCTTAAGCACTGTTGTGAGAGGGAAAAGACAGAAATTAAGGCCTCATTCTGAAAAAGCATTCATGGGTACAAAAGATAAATTGCATTTTTTGATTTATCCTTTAAGTTCCCAGTTACCCACATAAATACATGAAGTGTTGCCAGTTTTTATAGATATGTAGATTATTATGGCTTTGGCTCCTGCTGCAGAATTTCTTCTTAATGGCACCACCTGAGATATATGTAAAAGATTATTTCAAGTTTTTTGGTAGTGCAGAACCATCTAGATCTCAACTTCTACATTTTGAGTATTAGGCCGTATGTGCTTATCCTCCATCTCACCAACAATTTGGCTCTGTCTTTGCACGTCAGCTGTATTGCTGACTGCCCCCCCTTTGCCTCTTGTCTCATCAGAGGGGAGATTTAGAATAGATATCAGGAAGAAATTCTTGACTGTGAGGGTGGTGAGCCCCTGGCGCAGGTTGCCCCGAGAAGCTGTGGCTGCCCCATCCCTGGAGGTGTTCAAGGCCAGGTTGGACGGGGCTTGGAGCAACCTGGGCTGGTGGGAGGTGTCCCTGCCCAGGGCAGGGGGGTGGAACGAGATGAGCTTTAAGGTGCCTTCCAACCCAAACCATTCTGTGATTCTATCTCTGTGCCTCTTGCAGTTCCATCAGGCTTTTCCTTCCTTTCTTGGCACCCATAATGATGTTTATCCTCGATATTAAGTCCACAGGTACTGTTGTTTTATTTGTAGATGTAACCTCTAGACAGGCTTGGACCAGAATGGTGAGGGCTGGCTGCATTCTGGCACCGCCTCATTTCCCCTTCTGTCTCTTTTCCATAGACGTTATATCTTCAGGCAGGACTGCGCGTATTTTTGCTTTGCTCTTGCTATTAGTAATTGCTAATATTTAATAATTCATCTAATAATGATCTAAAGTGGGACTGGTTTTGCTCTGTAGTAATCACTTTTCTCCTTGCCCTCACAGATAGACTTACAAGGTGGATTTCTTTTCCCATCTTCATTTGGATGTCTTATCAGCTGCTACTACCATAAACACATGAAATTATGGGTGTGAAATACTCAACTTCCTTCTTATGGTGCAAATGGTTTTTGGAGGTGGAAATATCCGTGTAATTTGGAGTGTCAAAATGGCAGATCTGACAGATTAATAAAATACCGAATTAGGGAAGTCTTTCTCAATCTCTAAGTAGTTGTTGTTCTCCCTGTCTTCCCAGTTTGTGGAGTGAAATCAGGACTGAGACTCAGTGCTGAAAACTCTTCTCAGAAAAACATAATTACTTGCAAGAGGAATCTTTCACTGTCTCACATTTTGCAATTTCTTTCGGCTGGAGTCCGACACTCACTTTTGTGATATGAAGTTAAATCAATGTACAGTAGGATCCTACAATAATTATAATATCTGTATATGTTATTAATTAAGTTTTCCTACTTCCTTATCTCCTATATAAGAAATGCACTCCATTCTTATGTGAACAGAGGTTACATTGTTAACAATATATTGGTAGCTGATGAATACCCAATATATACCGGTTGAAAGAATAGGCTTCTGTTTTAGGTACCATTGAATTTTCAGGTTGACTTTGTGTTAATGTGCACAGGTTTTAAACATTTTCAAGAACAACTGGAATTTATCAACATATTTTTTCATTAATTATGCCCCAAATTTATATTTATAATATTTTTATTTATGTATTATTTATTTTATTAATACAATTAAAGCACAAATCTGGTTTCTTCTTGCGTTTAAATGTAGACATGAAATATTTTCTGCTTATGTTAACGATATCAGTAGGTGTCAGGTAACTAAAAGAAAAGGCACGCTAAAAAGTTTTTATTCACCTTAAGTGTCACTGTAGAGTTGTTGGTGTCTTCCAAGGCCAGTGCCCTCCCCTATTATCCCATAACCACCTGGGTAGGTATAAGTTTCCTCATATATGTTAGAAAGGTGGCTGATAAATTGGGCATTTGGGACCCATCCAGGTGTAGGATTTTGCCTTAGTGGAGCTATTTCCTGGGGCTTAATATGTATTTCTTACTGGCAGTGATGTGTAAATATGCAGTTCATGAAAAGGGTATCCCTGAATTTACTACATTAAAAGACTTAACACATTTAAAAATGTTTTTTTGTAAAATCTCTATGTTAATTGGTATCCAAACTCCATAAGTAATACCACAAATAGCTTAGGATTGCATTAATGAAAAATTAGGTAAACATTTAATTTCAAATGCAGTTTTACAGATCCTTGTGTTTTACAGACTTCCTACCACCTCTTTAAAATTACCAAGTTGGGGTTTTTTTTTTGGTTGGGTTTTTTTTTTTTTTGCCTATCATTGATTTGACTTTCATCTTACTCAGAGCAAATCAAGTCCAAATTCAATGCCATTGAGTCACGGCAGTTCCACTGATACAGAATTCAGTTGCAGTCAGGCTCAGGGACTACGATTTTAAAGCCTGATAAGGGATGGTTTAACAGCGCAAAGAGTGCTTGTGTTGGAGATCATCAGAGTAGCTCTGAGCAAGTTAATATCCCTGCCACACTGAAATACCCTGCAGAGATATTATCCTAGGTCTTGAAAACCATATGCATACGTTAGCAAGGAGATGTGCTTTGGGCTAATTAGCCTTGATTTTCAGCAGGGCCAGTTAGCTTGGCTGGCTTAGCTAGTGCACAGCTAATGGAGCTGCGCTGCTTCGACTTCCACAGGCTTATTTTTGGTAGCTCGGGGCCCTCTCCAGCCACCACTGTGTTTTGTACGGAGGGACTCTGAGGACCTGTGTTGTAGGACAGAGCTACATTCCCAACCAACCGATTTAGAGGAGCTAACCGTGTTTTTGTTAATCTGTAATACCGCCTTTGTTCCAATATTAGTGTACAATATCTTTTTAATAGTACATTCATGGTCTTTTAATATATATTAAGCATACAGTGATTTGTATGAACTTCTATAAAATTAATTTAAACATAATACTTAGCAAGTATTTAGGATCCTTTCATTATTGCAATTCATCTCCACTTGTTTACTAGCAAAAACATTGTTCTGCAGTCTTTTGTCAAAGTCCTTGTTGAGTCCTAAGATTAATATCAAGATAATTAGAACTACAGGATAGAGCTTTTTCTGCTGTTGGTAAATCATTCTCCTCCCTATTGTCATTATCTTCTACTGAGAAAAATCATTGAAATGTTTCAGAAGGCGTCTACGTTGTGTATCGCACCTATGGGATATTCAAGTGTTTGCTGTGTACTCAAACCATTAAATCATATTACTCGACCTACATTACAATTCTCAGGAGCTACCCACTAAACAAAATAGCATGTTTCCTTAGGAAGTAGAAAACATGTGAGATATCAAAATATGTATTATTAAAACCCAATTTCAGTGTGGGTTCAGTTTTACAGTGGGTTCAGCACTTCAGCTTAATTTGAACAGGCTTTTTAGTCTTAGTACGACCATACATTTATGCTTGATAAAAGCAGCAATGAGAAAACCGAAAATGGAAAGAATTATGTGAGGGCCAAAGAAACTTGTGGCAGAAATAAATTTGGGAAGAGGTTCCAAAGACTGAGCAGGGAGGGTTGCATTTAAAGATTACTCTGTTCCCATTTTTGGGGTACCAGCATTAGAGTTATTGTACAATGTTTGCTTTTACCAACATGATATTCAATTATTACTGAACGTGTTATGTAACTAATCGTGGTATTTACATGAGAAGAGAAAGTCTAACGCTTCCTGTGTCTCTCTGTATTTAGTTTTAAGCATTGGTGAAGGTGGATTCTGGGAAGGCAGCACCCGGGGACATATTGGATGGTTTCCTGCAGAATGCGTTGAAGAAGTTCAGTGTAAACCAAATGAAAGCAAACCAGGTAATCAGATCAAGTTCCTGTTGAATCCTAACAATGACAAATGCCGTGTGTCTGTCCGAGCAGGGAGGCAGCCTAGACGGTAATGTGTTATACAGCAGGGCGTTTGTGCGATAGTAGAAACAGGAGAATTAAATGAAGCTGAGCTGCGGAATAAAAAAATAAAGATGGGTTTATTGATCAGATTTTACTGGACGCTGTCCAAGCAAACGGTCTTTCTCATGAGGGACTATGCTGTGAAGTACTGCGAAGGCTTTCATACAGAACTGTATGCAGACATTTTGTAAAGCGTTATGCTGTGGTTTAGTTTCTTACAGTAGGGGAAAATGGCTAATTAGACAATTAAATAATGGAAGAAAACTGGTCAATCATCTCCCAATCTGAGGTAGTCATGCAATGTATTTAGCTCTTGTTCATAGCAATAGTCTCTGTTGACCTTTTACTAAGTTTTAGAGGAGGCATCCATTTGTGGGATGTCCCATATACATCCTTACTGATGACAAAGGAAATAGAATCCTCCTTCCTCATACACTAGCGCTGCCATAAGTAAGTAAAACACAAGTGACTTTAAGCAAGGAGTCCTTACACTTCTGGTATAATAAAAGAAAAGGAAATGTACGTTGAAGCATGTTATTTTAAGAATTACCTACCATCTCATAATTTCTCTGCTTTTAAGACTTAAGATATGAGGACATCCTCTCTAATTAAAACCCCATTATAAATGAGCTCTGAGAATATAATTAATGTTCTCCAGGAGTGTATGCAGTTTTAAAGTAGCTATTGATGTGTTTTGGATTTCTGACGTAGTGATTAAGAACTTTTGTCATTGCACAGACAATACACTAATTTATGCATCGTATCATTGATTCACAAACATTATTCTTTTATGTATGTCATTATAAACTGCACAGGTATACTTGTCTTTTTTTATATATACCCACTGTATAAACATGATAGAATGGAATAGAAGGCACTGGACAAGATGATAGTGCCAGAGTAGTCAGGATTTAGAAATATTTATAATATTTGATAAGTATTTTAAGTTTGTTGGTTATAATGGAAGCTGTAGTAAGATGAAATGGAGTTTAAGGGACGAGCAGAAGAGGAAACAAAAAGTTAGCTTTTGTAATATAAAAACTTTAAACGAATGAGGGAATGTGTCATGAGGGACACTGCTCTAGATAACTAAACACTGTGAAAAGGTTATACTTCCTTTTCTATTTCCCTTTTGAGAGAGAAAAAGAGGAGGAGGCAAAACCAGATCTAATATTTGGAGAGAATGGATTTAGGCTCTGAGAACAGAGAGGGCATAGTTGTGTAGCTCTTCAAAAGGCTTAAGAACAAATCAGAATTTAGAGAAGGAGGAGTATTAAACCCGAGGAAGATTGAGATTGGAATTGGCAAATCTAGGAGCAGTGCAGTTCTCAAATACTAGATGTGCAAAGAGGATAACAAGTTGCGATTCTAGTGTGATTTCATTTGTTGGGAAACACTATGGAAGACAAATAAATTCAGTCAGTGTGCAACATGAGCTGGTGAAGAGCCATGTGTGAACTGTTTTGGAGATCCTTCAGTAAAACCTTGTGGGCACTTGACTGAAAGACTTTGTAGTCTGTGTAAGTCAGTCATCACAAACACCTTTCTTGAGTCTATCATGGCGACTCTGCATTAAATTTGAGTTGTGCATTTGTCTCCACATCTGAAGAAAATTCTGGGGAGGGGCATTAAGCGAAGTTCTAAAATACGAAAGGAGTTTTGCATCTTCTTTAGTGGTTTTGAAGAGAAGGTAACTAAACCTGTTTGTCGCACATCTTTAAAGATCTTTTCAAGAAATACTGTAGGAAGTAAATTGCTTTAATATATGACAAGATTGTTTTTGAGCAAAAATTTCTTTGATCATTCAAAGGAAAATGAAAATTAAGAAAAAAATTGTTACAAGAATAGCAAAAGGATTACCAAAGCTGGAAATGTTAAAAGAATATAAACAGAAACATCTTACAATTTGTCTGACATGAAATTATGAAATCTTTTGTTACGTGTCTGGCAAAACACCAGAGTATTTACTGTAATCTTACCTATTATATACTGTTGTCTTTCTGATTGTTTTCCTATTTGCTTATAGTATAGTGTGAATAATAATGTTAACTTAAAAACTCTAAATATACCATGCTTCTACTCTAAAAAAGATGAAAATGTCATTAAATAAGCACAAAATGGGCACATTTTCTATACCTTTGAACTTGTGCACTCGCATATTTTGCTGGCCTGTCTTGAAAAGTGCCCTGCACCCAGAAGGCACAAACAAGTACAGTGCTTCTCTGTGTAATGCGATAGAGGTTGGAGCTGTGAGTATGAAATACATGAAATCCACAGTATGTGCCATATTATTATAGAAAAATGGTACGGACTGAAAGCAGCTGATCACTGAATTGCTCTGTGCAGTTAGCTTCATTCCCTCTGCACAGGAAACAATGGAAATGAAAGAGGAGAGCTTTATAAGCAAAAATCAGCCAGTACTCCCTCTGAGTACAAATGCAAAAGTAATTTAGAAAAATGTGTTAAGCATGGTGAAATGATTAGAAATTAAATTAGGTCTGCTGGGATCGCTGAAAGAACATCAGCTGAGAAACATCGCAAACTTGTGCGAGTTGCAAGAATTTGCATCACGGACTTTGCAAAGCAGCAGAACTTCTGATGATAATGATTTAGAAAGTAGATCATCTTAATGTGTAGGAAATGAATCTCAAACTCAGCCTTTTTCAGACCAGCACCACAGTAACGGTTCTTTCCTATAAATGAGATTTAGGAACATTTCTTCAAACAGCTTCCCTTTGCTATTAAGTTTGAATAATTGTGTTTAATAGTAGCTTGTCATTTGCGCGCCATGAATGAAAGAAAGAGGAATAGTTCTTGGAAAAAACAAGCCACAATTAAACACTACATGCCCAGTAAAACTGGCGGGCAGGTGTTTCATGTCATGCTGATGTATAATCTCACTTCTAAGACAAGTTCAATTTTCAGGTAACTTCATTGCCATCCCGACTGTTCTCTGGAATAGGCAGTTCGGAACAGCACCTGGTCCCTGTGATCTCTTCAAAGATATCATGCTAGCTTGGCAACTTCTGTTTTCCAAAAAAAAATCACGTTGACGGGCATTAATTCTATATCCCTTCTTTAATCCTTCATTAATTGAGACTTGTAGGAATTATTCCATTATTTTGCTAGGATTGATGCCAGGCTTATAGGCTTTTAATTATCCAGGTTGTCTCATTTGCCCTTTAATAGCGCTGGCACAGGACCCGCTGCCTTTTCAGTCTTAAGAAGTTTCCTTGACATTTTGAGATCTAATGAAAAAAGAACAACGACAAAGAAAATCATTATCAGTGGTCTGCTAAGTTCTTCTGCCTGCTTTTAAAGAATTCTTAGCCACAGAACCATTGTACCATCTCTTTTAAAAAGTGTCGCTGTAGTAGCCAATTTTTAACATCTCCAGAATGATTCTTAGAGTGAAAGTATTCTTTCAAGTGAGATTGATACAACATCTTGGGTTTTCCCTTTACAAACACAGACTACAAATGTTACGTATTTCTTCTTTCTGCATTGACAGTTTTCCTATGTTATTCAATAATGAACTAATTCTGTTCTTAAATGTATTCCTAAATATGTGAAAATATACTGCGGGGTTTTTTGCTAACATGTTCTGGGTAGGTTGAAGAAAGTGCTGTGCAGGAGAAGCTTGACTTGTATAAAATCCAAGTGAACTGAAATCTATGCAAATGTGAGGCACTACCTTGGGTTAATAGACATCAACAGGATTTATTAGCAAAGTGCCGTTGGTGCTGCAGAGAATCACCGGTCATCTTGGATCTCTGGCAGCAGCAGTTTGCAGCCACTGAGAAAAGACTCTGTGACAAAGCTTTATTGCATTTTTCTACCTATAAAAAAAAAAGCGAGGCTTTTCCTTTTACCAGTTTATTCTCCTCTTAAAATTCATTACCTTTCTTAAAATAGTAAGAATTGCTACCTAATACCTTCCAATGGGAAATGAAGTACAGAAGAATCTGTTGTCCATAAAATCAGCTGCCCCACCAATGGAAGACAGAGTTCTCTTTCTCCTGCTTAAGTTTAGATATTTCCATTTGCTTTTCTTCCATCATAGGGTATTACTCTGACTTGAGAGATTTACTACAAAAATGCTTTCTGTTAGACTTGTGATTTTATACTCCGTGTCCTTCAGAATTCAGAGATACAAATTATCTGATTGTTCATAACTGAGGAGAAGTATTCATTTCATTTTCAAACTAGAAGTTATCTTTAACTACATTGTCTTTACCGGTTATTATTCCTTCCTCCTTAACGTGCCTGAAGAACTCTTAGATTTGACAAATGATACTGAAATGAAGGCAGACTCAGCTTGTCTTTTAGTAATTCTCGCTGTCTTTCAACTCTTGGCCTCCTCGGTGCACCTTTCCTTGAGTTCCGTGCTCATCTTTAATGTCATCTTTGGGGTGATTTTTCATTCAGTAGCATCCTCCGTGCATTTTCCTATCCTGTGGCCTTGGGGTGCGCCTTAGCAGTAGTTGTAGTCGCCATGTGGTTCCTGGGAGCTTATTTCAGACTAGATCTAATCCGGGCGTGTGGCTTGAACAACCATTGTTGTTGTTCAAGAGCTCATTTTTCCATGAAAGAATTCCAGTTTGCAAACTCAGAGGTGTGCTCAGTCCTGTGGGCTGCAGCAGAGCGGGCAGCGCTTGCAAAGCCCGTTCCCGGCCCAGACTACAATGCTGATGTCGATGCGCCCATGCTGACCTCTAGTGTCACTGGTGCTCGGAGCAGACGCCACCTCGCACTGAAACTGGGATTTCTCTTCCAACATATTTGGACTTAAACGTTATTGCTTACTCTGGAGTTTCCAGGAACTCGAAAATACAAAGACAGATTATCCAGTATGGTATAGGTCCCTTGCTCCTTTCTTTTTACCTATGTCATCGTACACAGATGTGTAAGCGGAAATTGCAGCATTTCTTATCCAACATTCCCTCTAGATTTCTAAAGTTACCAAACAAGTCAAAGTTGTGTTAATCAAATAAATACTTTGCTACACAAACTGCTATTTCTGAATTATAGAATTTTGTTTATTCTGCATTCTTAGTTTTTAACACCTTGTGCATTCAATAAAAACAGAGTTGTTCCTGATTTTCACCATCCCTTTTTATAATTAGCACACCACTTTCCCAATCTAGTCAGCCAGAAACTTGATTTGCCTTCTTGCAAAAAAGAAAATTGCCTTACTGTGAATTGAGGAGCTCCATCTGTACAAGTGGCCGGTAGCTGTTCTGTCCTCTGCGGGCAAGTGGCTTGGCACATCTGGAAGTTTTCTTCCCCTTGCCTGCCACATCAAGGTTGCTGTCTCCATGCTGCCTTTCAGAACAGTCACCAAGGCTTTTTGTCCACTGAAATATATCTGGGTACTGTTCAGAAGAATAATAGTTGGCATAAGCGGAATTTTTGCCAGGGACCCACTAGCAGTGGAACAGGATGGATGGTTACATGCCAGAGCACAAGTTGCAGCCTTGGCTGTGTCCTGTATGGACATATGTCGGCTGCCTGAAGTTCTAAAAAACTGAATTTCCCCAACTCATGCTTTTACGTAGCTTATAGTTAATTTCAAACATGTCCTGTTTAACCTTTTGTGAGAAGGATGCCTGCTAGAAAAATTAAATTTTAGTGTTCTTTTGCATGGAACAGAAATGTAATGTGTTAAGTCTGGCAGTCCCCATCCCCAAATCATCAACCCCAAAGATGACGGAGCAACGTGTTCACATGTATGGATTTCTTTCCTGAATAGAAAAGGGACAAATGTGCACCCATCTCAACCTGACATCCAGGCAGAGCGCAGCTTACCTGTGCATCCAAGGACTCCGATGGGGGACTTGCTGTGGAATAGACCTGTGCCTCAGCTCGCTCCACTGGGCTTGGAGCACTTGGATACAGCCATCACCCTTCTTCCTGTAAGTTCAGGGTCACCCAATTTTGGCAATCAGGGGCTACATTTACATAGATGGACAGTTTAAGACATGTTTAAAGTCTCTGATGAGGCTTTGCTCAGTTTGCATCCAGGTATTAGCTCCTGAGCTCATGTAAAACTGGAATTCGTGAGTTGTAGGTCTGGTCCTTCTAGAAGAAGGACAGGAGTTTTGTTTTACCAAATTTGCTGTTTGGGCATAATAGATAGAATATAATCAGCTGTAAAAGCACTCCCTAATCACATATAATTATGCATGTAAAGGTCAGCACTGGAACAAAAAAAAAACCAGAAAACAAAAAATCTTTTCATCCAGCGTCTTTCCTTAATTACCCACCTTTTACAAATGATCCAAATTAACAAACTCATTTTTAAACAACTTTTTCCTGTTTTGTTAGGATCAGTTCTTGGTAGTTATTTAGCTAGAAAGGGAACTGTAAGAATAGATGGAAACATTTTAGAGATTATTAGAACTCTGAAAAATTCAGTAAACTAAATAACTTTGAAAACCACTGGAAGGAAGAGGGTTTCAACGAGACAGAAGAGCCAGCAAATAAGAGATGCTATCTGACCATATGAGCATCTCGAGGTTTTTGATAATAAATTTTGATAAATGCTCCTTCCACATGATTTCACCTTGAATAGAAGGTACCGGTGTATCTGTGACAAACTTACTGTGCAACTTAAACTGCTGGCGTGAACAGCAGCAGTTAAGGACAAAACATTACTGCAGCTGGAAGAAATAAATGGAGGCAGTATAAAAATAATTTTTATATATAAGAGGGGAAAGGCATTTTTATTAGGAAAGTTAATCACAAACATTCTTGTGTCAGTTGTGTAAAGAGCTAAGAAGTCTGATAGCTTGGGAACGTGTTCTGACTCAACAGTGCAGGCAATGGCCGGACTTAATATGGGACAGAGAATATAAACCAAATTAAAAAAAAATAAATTGAAAGTGCAGGATTGCCTCACATGTAAGTAGGCTTCTCATTGTAAAAAGTGGCACGATGCGGATACAAATGCAGCCATTGAAAATGGATAGAAAGCTCAAGAGATTAATGTTATATCTTTGTAATCCCAAACAGGGTCCTAAATGTGGGACATGCAGTCAAACAGCTGTGCTCATTGACGTTTGTCCATGCCTGTTTGAGGAACATTGTCCAGATGTCAAACCCTGGTACCCAGAGCTCAAACTGACAGGTCAAACGCTATTCAGTAAGTCCCCCTGCCTTGAAGGATACTGTCTGAAGCTCTGACCTCTGAAATACTTTTTTCTGCCTTGATTCTGTGTTTTGTACAACAAACCACATGGCTCACATGATTCTGAAAAGTTTCGTCTTTTGATAAGTGATTTTCTGCCACAAAATATGTTTCCCATGTACAAATTTGTACTTAAAAAAAATGTGAATAGATGACAAAACTCAGCACAGTGATCACCTGCAAAGATACTGTGTTCTGTTTCATGCCTTAGAAAGGTCAGGAATAGGCTACATAACATATTTTTGCATAAACTGCGTTCTCTTCCATCCAACAGTGGGAAAAATACTTTATACTGGAACAAAAAAGTCAATGCAAAGAATTAGATCTGAGGTGCTGGCAAGCCAGTCCACAAAACCCAGCTGACATAGGAGCTCAGGGCAGTAATATTCAACTAATTCTGACAACTCTCTGTAGCTGAGGATGTAAATCAACTCCACTTTTTGTCTCAAGTCATGGGAATTTAAAGAACGAACCTCAGCAAATTTCTACACTTTAGCTTTGCTGAGCAAAGCATTTGTGTTCTCAGCAATGATAAACAGCAGTTTGGGAAAAGGCTTCTGAATGAATCATCACTCCATAGTAATGCTAATTTGGAAGCAGAGGTAACTTGAGAGCTGATTTTGTCTGCAAGCTGGCTATAGGATGGAGTCCTGTGCTTCCCACACAGCCTGGTAATGTGGGTTCTCTCTGAGCAAGGGTGTCTTGGAAGACCTTGCGTTCTTTCAGTCTTGGTCTTCTGACCAAGATTCAATAGAAGTTTCTTACTATAATAGTAATAGTCATAAGAAATGCTTTGGAAGACTGAGTCTACCAACTAATGTTTGCTGGTCAGCTTCTCTGTCTCAAATTACAGTGGTTTTCCTTTGCTAATGATATCAATTTGGTTTCAAGAAAAAGTAAAATAAAGTATTCCACGATAATAATTTCATAATTTTTCCAGCTTTTGAAAACAGCAGAAAGCAAACCCATGAAAATATAATTCAGAAGAAAGAAATTGCAAGCCTAGGTCTAGAGCTCTTAAAGGATATAAGCCTGTCTGCATCTTTATCTCCGAATAAGTAATTTTTAATTCATAATATTTTACTGTCTCGGCTCCTCGGCTGACATGCGCTTCATCCTTTTCACTCTGATTTTCATGCTTGCTAAGAGCCACTTAGGAATAACTCTAATCAGATGAAAAGGAGCAACACAATTCTCTGAAGCATTGAAATAGACTAAAAATAAATTGCGCAGCAATAGAAAATTAAACTTACATGTTAGGAAACTCAACATTTCAAATGCATCTGGGATTGCTGATGTGTGAAATCGGACATGCAAGTGTAGATTTTTTTTTTCCTTTTCTGATTCTTTCTGCATTTTTTCCTCAAAAAAATGTCTATCAAACCATACAGGATAAAAAGTGCAAACTCTGAGGACTGTCTCAAAAAGCGTGGAGTTACCATTATAGCATCTTCCTTTTACCTCCAGTGATGCGTTCACGTTTTCTGTTCAAAATCACAGTCCATCTAACATTAAGAAGCAACTTTTAAAGCCAAAGAGCATACATAGATACCAAAAATGTCTATTGTTACAAATTACTTCAAAAGTGTGAAAAAGATAAAGGTATAAAGTGAATGATTTATAAAGTGATAAAGTGATCCTCTTTCTGAGGAGCTGAAGCCCAATTATTGGTTTAAGACAGGATACTTCAGCCTGTAGCAGAATTTGAGCAGCCTTGTTATGCAATGTGCTAACAATCTAGAAATAATACTTCGTTTTCTGATTCCTATTTGTTCTTGTGGAAACTACACATATAACATGTGTTTTCACCCCATCAAATTTTGGATTCAAGTTATTTGAGTTTTAACCAATTTGGCATATCTCAATGATTGCTAGTAGGCAAAAATCCTTTACTTTCACCTTCTGGAATTTTGGAGCATTGCAAATTTCATAAAGAATATATATTTTGGTCGTAACATCTCTTCCCTGTACTAATAGCCCTTTTTTTTCTTGATTAGAGGTACTTCTTACTATCTTACGATCCTATGATCAAAAATACTTGACCTTTGATCTTTGTATAAATATCTTATCTTGAATTATACTAGCAATAGGTTTTAGCTTTTATTTTTATTTTACTTTTTTTTTCTGAAATTCTGTTTAATCAGGATTCTCTGATGCACCTGTGCAAATACTATTTATATCAGAATACAACTGCTGTTAAAATCACTCTGGATATATATCAGAATTAAATAAAGTGCCGTATTTCATTTAACTCATTTCATTTAGCATAACCTAACACTTTTTAAAACCATTTACTTAAAATGGCTGACATAAAGCAAAGGAAGTCTTAGATCTATGCATATCCTGAAAGTGTTGATAAGTCATCATTTTCTTCTGTATTCTCCTGTACTAAATGACACATTTGGGTTTTTTCCCCTCTTATTTTTAATGGTTCAGATAAAAGGCTTGACAACAGAGTCTGAAAACTCTTTGAAACACTCCCCATTTATTTGAGATCAAATTCATATTAATTTAAGGAAGATGATAGAGCTTCTACTTATGGTAATGGCAGTGCTGGAGGTGATCAGGAAAATGATACCTAAATAGCAGCAGCTGTTAGATAATCCATATTCTGTTCTTAAATTATGTCACTGCTTTTTGCTTCCATACCTGCCTGCAACAAAAGAGAATGGAAGGGGGCTTTTTCCAGCTTGCTAAAAGATCCGCCAGTGCCTGATGGTGAGAAAATGACTTGATAATACGCTGCTTGATGACAGTAACTGATCATAGTAGAAGCAGCATGAAAACAAGCATGTTATTTTGATTCATTAAAAAACCCAATCAGTTATTACATTGCATACCACTTGCAGATTTTATTCTGCAGTGCAAACCATGTCAGTGGAATGCCTTCCTTGCCAGAAAGCTCTGCTAATTTTATTATTGGATTGGTATCAAAGGGAAACTCTGGGGTCTGACCTGTCCTTGTGAACTGTTAACCCAGACTAGTGAGGTAAGTGTTTTAAAGTGTAATTTTTTCAAATGAAGATCTTCTTCTGTTTGTCATTTCATCTTGGGCTCAGTCAGCCCTAGGTAGGAAGCCCCAGACGTGACCAGTATCTCAGGTGGCCTTCAAAATCATAGAACGGTTTGGGTTGGAAGGGACCTTAAAGGTCATC
>RSEF01000005.1:2212006-2256136 GCA_003993805.1 Himantopus leucocephalus
TCCCTCGCCCTGCTGGCCACGCTGCTGGGGATGCAGCCCGAGACGCGGGTGGCTTTCTGGGGTGCAAGCGCACATTGCCGGCTCATGTTGAGCTTGTCGTCAACCAACACCCCAAGTCCTTCTCCTCAGGGCTGCTCTCCATCCATTCTCCGCCCAGCCTGGATTTGTGCTATGGTCACAGAGCTTGTAGAGAGAAATTTTTCTTTTAGGGGGTTCACACACTCTCCTTCCCCCCCATTTCTGTTCCTTTCTGTCTCCAGATGTCTTGTTCTTGGAGATCTGCCACTGTCTGTGTTGTGCCTGCAGGGCAGAGTCGGAAGGGACCGGTCAGCATGGTTGCAGCAGATTTTCTGGGGCGGTGGATTTGAAGGTTATGTCTCTGGTGCTGGGCTTTGAAAGTCGCTGTGCCAGGGCCGTGTTTACTCAGACTGTCAATATGCCAGAGTGCGCCTGTTTAGCTCAGTGAAAGAACAACACATCCATATCGATAGTCTTATTTTTCAGGTCGGGAGTAGGTTGTTTGTCTTCAGGTAGAATAGGCAAACCTGAGTAAATGGTTCTGATTCTGAACTCACAAAATGTATTGAATTTTAAATGGTGATGGACCTTGGCTACGTTATTTCTAAAAGCATGGATTGAAGTTCAGAAATTTGGTTCTGCTTTCTGATTTGAAGTGAAAGACGCCCGGCGACTTTCTTAGCCCTCGATTCAGGCTGCAATTCACCAATGTCAAAAATGGCTGCAAAAGTCAAGGTAATTTTGTGGATGATTTACAAGCAAAAAGGGCTTCAGTGTATTGTTTGGGGGCTTTTTTGAAGCCAAAAGTCCCAATATAATTATACAAAAATCACAGGAAGCTATAGAGTTTTTGCTTCATGCTTATAGATAAGTTATACACGTATCAAGCACTAGTTTAATGTTATCCAGAGAAAGGTTTAAAATAGTTACGTATTTTGGCTGCTCTCCTGGAAATAATAAAAGCAATTATATTTAATTCCCTGTACAACATATTAGTAATTTAAGGAAATTAAATATAATGTATCCTTGTCTCATTTATCTGAAAATTCCTTATGTTTAAAAAAATACAGTTTGTGGAGTAAAGGTTAACAAGAAACCTCTAGAAGCTGTAACGTTACCTTTTGGCTGAATAGTTAAAATGTTGGATCATATGAGTTACGAAAAGTACTTGTGCTCAGTTGGATGCATTTCTGTGCAATAATACACCGCAGGAGACGGAAAACCAAAGTTAGGTAAGAAGAGTAGAAGTCTTTGCAACCACGTTGTAATGAAAGATTGAGGGTATTGGTGTTTCAGTGTGTGCTAGAAGTGTTCATACGTGCTGTGAAAGCTACGCAAGGTCAAAACAAAGATGACTTGGCAAAAACAATCCAGTGGGATACCAGCAACATCGATAACAGACAGGGCTTGAAAAAGTCTTGGCAGTGGAAAGGAGGAAGATGTGTTGAAAAATGATGCATGCCATGAGTCTGGCGTTGCCAAAGTATGTCTGCAGGAGGGAAGGGAAGGAAAAGGAAGGGGGTTCGGACTTTTAGCACATCTGCGCTTTGGAAGTTGTCAGTTGGAAAGTACCTAAGCACAAGAATAACCCAGCATGTCTGTAAAGTTTTAAATAAATTTAAAGTTAGTGCTTACGGATGCTTTTACATGGCTATGTAAAAGACAGAGATATCACTTTATCAGTTGCTAAGTGGACTAGAAAGTTAATTGTAGTATCTCAGTCTTGTACAATGTTGTCTGTGTAATCACATCCTTTTTGGGTGCAAATTTTGTGTAACAGTGTTTTCTTTGTCAATACAAATTTTTTTTAACAATTATTTTTCCTCTCCCTATTTCTGCTCCGCGGTTGTATTGGCACAAAGCTTTGTGTGGCTGCACTTTGGCTTGAAAGGGAAAAAAACATAGTGCTTTTAAAAAAAAGTTGTTGTTAGTTTTTAAGGCCATTCTGTAAGTGGTCTCACTTGGAAAAATGATCAGTGATTAATGGAAAGGACAGGAGTCTCATCAGTTGATACTACATACAACTACAGCCTGAGTCAGCTGTCCGGTAGCACAGCAATTATCGAAGAGCAGGAGCTAGCAAGAACCCTCTACTTTGCAGTAATGGTGGCAATTGCTGGTGGCAATTATAAGGCACTTAAAAACAACTAATTCTTTCCATGATGCTTTTGTAGCATGAGCACAGTTTACCTGATTGAACGTAGACAGCAAAGCTGCAGTGGGGAAAGGCTCATATCACCTAACTAGATAAATGTCTTTGGTATTAACATTTCCCCTTGAACTAGTCACCTTCGGATACTTTTCTGCCTTTTTTGTGTGTCTGAGTGCTTTGAACATTTAGCTGACCCCATAAATGTAGGGATGCAAGCCAATCCTTTGCTATTCAAATTTAACAAATTGAAATGAGCAAGCAGGAGGAAGGATGGGAATCTTCAGGGTGTTCTTTATTTGCCGTCAGAATTAAAGTCCATGATAAAAGATTTCTAAAGAAAAATATTGAGAAAAAAACCTTTTTGAATTGCAGCTACTTTTTCCATTCTAAACGTTTAGTTCCTCAGAGAAGTTAGAAAACTGTCTTTTATGTTATGTTAGCATTTGTTGGTTAACACTTAAAAAAGACAACAAACAGTTCTATTCCTCACTGTAAATCCCTATAGATTATACTTTTCCTTTCATTTGCCAGGATAAAACCTTTGCTTTGGTCTCATATAAGACTTTGAAGCCTTAGTAGGCCACTGGTTGAGAGGAAATGCATATATATATATATATATATACACACACACATGCACACACATATATGTATGAATGTCCAAGGTACTTTCACAAAAATCACAAATCTATCTTGTTAAGATGTTATCATCCAAAGACAGGGTACAGTTACATGCAGTGAACAAAAGACTACGAGAAGAAACAATGCCAGGATTTGTTTATTTTCAAGAACCGGAGGATGTTTAAAATGTAATAGAAAGAATGGTGATTGTTGCTACGTGCTTGCCCCAGAAAACAGAAGGGCAAACTGGAGATAAGTGCACTGACTAGTGCTGCGGAAAGAAAAGCTTAGATGAAATCGGAGGAGAGGTACAAAGCAAGATTGGAAGACAAATGTAATCCTTCGAATTTTTCTGTTTACTGGTAAGTACTGTTACGATCCTAGACGTAGGCTGTTAGCTGCTGATAAAATGCTGCTCGCAGACAGAAGGAAAATCTGGCTAAAAACTGAAACAGCGAGTCTCGAGATTGGAACTCCTTTGGCTGGAAAAGGGGCTTGCAGCGTTGCTGTATTTCTTTGGCGATAACATCTCAATGTCTAGTCTAATTTTAAACACTTAAAACTCTGTGTCTTCAGACATTTCTGTTCAACAGTATAGGGCTGTGAAGTAAATTTTTTTTCTTTTTTTTTAAATGAGCAAGGCTTCTAGCCTGGGGCAGTTGTGGGCCTTCCTTCCTCCGTTCCTGCGATCTCCACCCAGCTCAGCTTTCTCCAGTGTCTCCTCCTGAGCTTTGCTCTTTTCTTGTGAAAACAGCAGAGAACTGAGACCCTTTCTTTGCTTCCACCCTCTGAACCAGCTCAGGAGTGACACTTAACCTCTGACATGACACACCTGAGCTTTACAATTATTCACACATTTTGATCTAGTTACCAAACATCCAGGCATCATCATTACAGGAAAGAGGACACAAAATCACATATTCTTTCCTTTTTTTTTTTCTGTTTTTACTTGCTTACTCAGATAAGAAAATAAAGCGTAAAATCTTCTAGAAATGTAGCAGTCCCCACAGCTAAGTTACTGGGAGAGTTTTGACAGGGCGTACTGTATTTGAAGTTTGCATAGCAAGGCAATTTCAATGAAACAGAAATTCCTTGTTGCTAATAAGTTAGGAGAACAGGTAAATCTGGTGAGCTGTTGTTTGTTCTCTCATTCTTGCTTCATTTTTAGAAAACAAGTTTTAAGGGTATAGTTTGTTTTCTTACGAACGTTTAAAATCTTTCTATTATACTTACTTATTAGGTTTAATTCTTTCATCATAAGTGAATGTAATTCTCATGGTGCGTGCTGCTGCCGTGGTGAGGTATTACCTGTTTTCTGGGCAGCAGATGAACTGATGGAAGAGGAAAATTTTTAATTTCTTGCAAATGTCTTGTTTAATGGGGGCAATGGAAGAGTCCATAGGAAAACGGGAAGGTGGAAATGATTGCCAGAAGGATCATGCATTCTTGCTCTGCAATTAAAAATAGGCAATCCCCGGGTTTTGTGTTTTCTAATTTATGCCTGTGAGGTAGTCTAACAGAGCGGGGAAATGCTATTCCTGCTGAGCAGCCTAGGGCTCATTTTCTCTCTGCAGCATCTCTCCTCTCCT
This sequence comes from Himantopus leucocephalus, assembly GCA_003993805.1. Taxonomy (NCBI): domain Eukaryota; kingdom Metazoa; phylum Chordata; class Aves; order Charadriiformes; family Recurvirostridae; genus Himantopus; species Himantopus leucocephalus. The sequence goes on from RSEF01000005.1 coordinate 2,216,384, forward strand.
GAGGATGCCTTCTCTGCTGCAGTATAGAAGATGCTATTCTTAGGAATGGATGTCCTCAGGTCCCCACTCCCCCAAAACATATTGCAATATTGCAAAAAAGTACAGACGCTTCGTAGTACATGTAGACACAGTCCCAGACCTTGACACAAGGGCTTAATGACTCTAAGTAGCTTGGGGTGGGAAGTGTTTATAAGACTGATAAGTAGGGAAAAACATACACCTGGGAAGCAAAACAGCTGACATGGTTGTGATTGCTGTTAGTTCTATATATTTCGGTGCACCACTACCTCCAGCTACCCTTCTGGTTTATGTCTCTATTTAACCGTATGTTGAGTAGTGGCGCTAACCCGTGAAATAGTTATATATTGGTTTTATGTCAGGTTGTGTGTAAAACTCTGTGTAAATTATTCCTAAGATAATGACCCGTGCATCTAAAGTTTAAGTAATCTTGAAACTGAGTTTGTGCTTAGTCATGCTTATACTTGGATGGAAAGAGAACTATATGATGTTACTGAATTTCTTTTCCTCGTTAAACAGGAGTTGAGTTTATTAGCATATGTTTTATTAGGTATCTAATAAATAATGCTAATTATTTAATTAGAAGCTTCATCTGTAACAAGATATTTTTAAGTATTACTTTTGATAGATGTTTTAGAGTTCAGTTCTGACAATAGAAAATACTTAAACCTAAAGGTGAATTATAATCATTTATGCGAGCTACACCATAGTTGCTGGATTTTGGGATTCAGTGAGATTTCACCATGTAGATAGAGTTGGAAGATTGAAATGTATTATAAATACTCTTCTTCAAAAGTAAGTCTTTAGAATTCCTTGAAGTCCTGAACTTACTTTGTAGGATGTTGCAACTTACACGTCACATTTGAAAGTTAATTGGAAGTGCTTAAGTTAATGGGTTTTAAAGTGTCAGCCAATCATTTATATAAGAAAGTTCTTGCAAAACTGTTTTGATTGATGAGGTACGAAATTTATCATATATGGGGTTTTTCTAAACCGCACTGAGCTTGACTGCTGTCTGTAAAATGGAGGCCTAGCGTAGGTATGTCTCATGCGTCTTTCTAACGTGTCAGAAACTGCTGCTTTGCAGCATGAAGTTAATTTAGTTTCTGGTCCCAGTTGATTGGGAAATGGATGTTGGCAGTAGTCCTGAAGTCTTGCATAGCTACCTTCTTATGTCATAACAGTACACAGGTTTATGGCTGCCATACCTGTTTTATCACATCTAAGTAGCTACTTTTTGGGTATTGCTTGAAAATTATTAGACTTACGAAAAATAATCTAAAAAATATTTTTTTAAAAAAATCACTTATTAAGTAGTGACTCCAGTGTGAGAATCTTCCTGCCGGTTTGGTCTGATTTATTACTGAATCTTTTTAAAGTAAAGTATCAGTAAATGGTTGATTATCCTTCTTCTAGGTTGATCAGAATAACAAATAAGGCAGGGTGTAAAAGTTACCATCAGATCCACGTAGAATCAAAAGATATTAAGAATTTTCCTTTATAAACAGCATCTGGTTGCTGAGGTTGTACTATATGAGAACAATATTGAAGAACTAGTTAGAGTGTCATTAAGCACAAATACTTTGGAATCTCCCAGTGTTTTTCAGTATATCTGTAAACACGGGTACATTTCAAGTTGTAATGTTATTTGTGAGAGACAAACTTGAAAAAGCGTCTGAATTGTAAAGGTACATGTAGACATATGTCCTTACATTTTTACTCTTCGACTCGTGGTACCTTTTTATTCTAAAAAGTGATGTTTGTGTTCTGGCTTTTCTAGTTGTTTTGTTGAAGCTTTGTGAGCACACAAAAGGTGAATATGGAAAACTGTAGTTTCTCTTCATCTGCTGCCACTTTTAACCTTTTTTTATTTTTTTTGTATAGGAAATATTCACTTCTACGGAATGTGTGATGTGGGGATTTATTTTTACTTTTATTTTTCTAACTATAATCTGTTAATTACCTTTGGGCCGAAAACTGATGTTTCAGAAAGAAAAAAAGTTCCGATCACACTCGAGATCAGAGGCCTTCACGCTTTTATCTACCTGTGGGTTATACCAGTGTGAGAAAGCACGGGTGTTTTTCCTGAGGAAGCATTGTACCGTATTTTCTCATTTGGGAGTGGGCTCTAGTACTTGATAAATAAACTGGAAAGCTGAAGGGTGATAAAAGGGTTGACGGATCCCTTGGCATGGCGTGAGGGCCTGTGCGGGTGGTGCCCTGGGGAGCCGGTGACGGCATGTGAGGGAGGAGGCTGGCCACCTGGCGGGAAACCGGGCTGCTGTTCCGGCCTCCCTCTTCCCAGGCACGGTGTCTGGAAGGATAGTTGGACAAAAATGGCTTGAGGGACATGTGGGCCGAGGATTGCTTCTGCTTCAGGAAGAGGGAAGTGAGGATGATGTGGAAGTGGAGGTGCAGCCGGAGGCCGGAGCGGCGGTGCAGTGGCGGTGAGATGTGTGAGGGGTTGGTGATCATGGGCCTCGTCTGGTGGCGGGGCACCTCTCCAAAGCCCACATCTGAAAGAAGGGAAGCTTTCAAAGACTACGTGGTGAGGAACCAGGGAAGTAAGGAAAGAAATGTGCCCTCGTGTTGGTTTTGGCAGCAGCTGAGGCTGTTTGTACAGAGCTGAAAGCATGAGTGAAGCTTGGACGGGGCAGTGAGGAGGAAGGGACTCCAGTCCCTGACACTTGCCATAACTCGGCACTTTGTTAATTCTGTGGAGAAGGACGTTTACCAACAGGCCAAATGCTGCATCCACACTGAGATGTTGCATCCAAAATGCTGCATCCAAAGGTAATGACTGTAGAAGTTGTTAGAAGGAAGATTGTAGACTGACAAGAAGTCAGAAGGCAGACTGTAGAAGTTGTTAGAAGGTTGTTAGAACTACTGAAGCAGTAAGGTGGATGAGCAAACGAAGAATAGTCTCCTAAACTACACAAGGAAGCAGGATATTTTAAAGAAGTCATTAAAATAGAACATGCAAAGAGGCAAGCAATGTCAGCTTGAGAGCGTGCATGCTGTAAGCTCACATGAATGATGAGCTAACACAAGTATTGAGTGATGGTCCTGATGGGTGTTCCTCCAGCCAACATAAATGCAGTTGAGAACAGGTTGTCACCTTGTGGAGGCACCATGCTAGTTTGAAAAAAGGATGTGAGGAAATAAAGAGTTTTTGCTCTAGAAGTACCTCTCTGGAAGGCATTTTCCTGATTCAGTGGTCAGGTCAATTTGCGTTACTATTGAATCTGCTGCCACTGTTTTCCAACGCACACAGTAAATGGCCGGGACTAACACCTTTCTAGGCTAAGCTAGACTGAGTGCTCTCCTCTCCTGCCAGTGGCTCTGTGTCCAGGTCTCCTTCTTTCTGTGCCACCGTCATGTGGCTCTGGAGCGGGCAATGGAGGAAACTTGTATTCACTGGAATTCCAGTCAGTTCTGGGTATTCGCGGTAAGAATATACAAGGGGAACGGGGGAGCTGCACACAAAAAGCTGCTTCTGGTAGAGTAATCAGAGTCTTTCCTGATGCGTTACACGGTTCTGGGGCACTGCTCTGAGGGCCTCTGCCAGCAGTTTGGTTCACACATTTACTCCAGCCTTGCATAATTCACAAGATACATTAAAAGTGGTGCAAGATTAAACACCAGCTCAGCAAACTGTTTTTTTCATACAGTCAGAGCAACTAGGCTAACAAGTAATTTTTGTGGAAAGCCACATACAGATTTGTATTTTTTTTTACCTTTTTGTGCTACCACTACTTGCTTTGAGTTAATTCAGTGAAATGTATTTCCCTTACGTAAGGCAGACTATTTGAACTCCAGTTTAAACCTCACTAATGAGTTAGTGTCTCAGACTCCTGTGTGCAATAGGCTGCTACCATCCATTCTTTGGCCAAGATGATGGTCGATTAGAAAGAAAATAGTTGCTAGCAGTGTCACAGGTAGTCTCGTGTACACAGGGAAGAGGATCTGGGCTTTCTAATAAGATTCACCCCTGACAAGGATTTTCCCTTAATCCTCGTGTTTCAGTTAGCTCAAACAGATTACTTGGATACTGAAATGGGTAGGCTTAAAATGTCATTTATCTCTGATTGCTGGAATCTTGTTCTGGGAAGCATTTGGGAGGACAGCGGTTGTTTTGTTTTTTAAACCAGAACTTTCAGATTAACCCTGCAAAAACCTTTGACGGTGCAGGCTCTGGATGATGCAACTTGTCGCTAAGTGGCAGATTTATGGTTTGACTTTCAGCAACCGTTTCAAAGTCTGTATATGACCTAGTGCTCATTAATGTATCTCCTTCATGGGTGTTTCAACATCTCAGAAACAAGAACGTATTTTGAATTGTTATATGCATTTGATGAGCATGTAAGTCAAGGCTTCTTGAAGTTCAAATCTTGTATTACACAAATCAGCTAACTTCATTAGTATATTAAAATCTCAAGCATCTGTTTAGGAACTTACTTCTCAATAAATCCAACTGTTCTGGTATCTTTATCTGGAATATCAATATTCAAAAGCCTTCCGACATTCTTAACTTGCTGATTGCATCTTTTCCTTACAGAAAATCAATTACTCTTACCTACAGTAGCAGAATTTTAAAAAGATACAATCAAAGCTTGAATTTCATTCTCCAGTTTAACTTCTGGATGCCGTGCGTGTACATCTCTTCTGTGCCCCTTGTTTCAATTCCCTTTGGGCTTCAGATAAGGTCACCAGTGTGCTGCCTTATTCCAAAAAGGTAGACACAAGGAGATGCTTCTTTCTCTGAGACCTCTTGTATCGACCCTTACAACTGTTATCCAGAGAGTACTGCAGCTGTTGTTTGTGTTTGATTTGCTCTATTGATTAGCGTACAAAGCAGTAAAACCACAGTATTGTGAATTTCTATGAATGGAGAGATAGTAGCAAAATGAATGAATGCAGAAGCGTTTGGTACGTTTTATTTTTTTTTCTGGTGGTTTATAATGTATCTAGGCAGAGGAAGGTAAATCCCTCTGTAGATAGTTGTATTTTGTATGAGGGGTTTATTTTAATCCACTACCTGGTAATGAAAAAGGATGGTAACAACACTATTCCTTAAACCTATCTGGTATTATGGTTCTGTCTGTACATGTTCTGGTGGATCTATCTAACTTCAATGCAGAGCTTATAATGGTAATTATTAATTATAAATTGGCATAGCTTGCAGTTCTCCACCTGATACTGTGCAAAAGCCTTTTCTTGCATTTCCTGATAGGCAATTTAATCAGGAGTGTGAGGGCTCTTAAAGAGTTTGTCTTTGATATCAAACTCTATATAGAACATGATCTTAGTCAAGTTTTCTAATGAGACATCCCTAGTGAGGTTAGGTTTTCGTGTGATCAACTGAATGACTCAATTCTACATTTGTCGCTTACAATGTTTGTGATTAGCATCATACTGGCCCAGCCTGTGTTCTGAGTGCTGCTGAAAGCAATGGCAACCATTGCTCATCTCTGCTCCTGGTACCTGCCATCCAAAGATTACTTTTTTGCAGTAAAGGCAAAATTTACCTGAAAAAGAGTATTGTAAGAATTAGCCTGTTAATCAAAAGCCAGATCTGTTAGAAAAGCAATGGCAAAAAAGAGGAATATTTTTTGAAATAAGAAACATCTCGTAATATTATTCAGATTAATCTGTTCTGTTCTTCTGAACTTCTTATTTTATTTATCAGCATGCAGCATAATTTTGTGTATTATACTTTATGATATTATTCTGAGCATTAGCCACACAGCAGGACATACTCCCACTCTTCTAAAGGAGGGAAGTAAAGATTAGCAAGGGAAGTGTCAAACTGCTGAAATATTACAGTCTTCAGTATCATGTCACAAAATATGCCCTTATCAGACGATAAGTGACTGGGGTGCTAATGTGTTTCTTTCAGCTTAGTATGTGAGACTAAGTCTTGTTCTGGGGGAGCAAAACATTTTATAATATGTATTACATGGTGTGAGGGCTTGTTGGAAAGTCTTGCCTTTAGGATCTTTGTAAAATACGGTTTGTGTTCAACTGCGTTGCAAGTTTCAGTGCAGGCAAGACGTCATCTCATTGCTCTTTTATAATAAAATGTGCTGTGTAAGAGATACTTCCGCAACACAAAATAGCTTAGATAAAGTGCTGTATTTATTTATTTTTTTTAAACTGATACAGAAGTTATCCCGATATTTCTTCTTAAGGAAAAAAAAAGAGAAGCCAAGTAGCAAGAGAGAATGGGACCTTTCCTGTCTAGAAAGTGCTGGGAAACCATAAATGCCTGTTTAGCTGTTTGTAGACGCATACAGAGACAATTATCCTAAAATGTTCTGTAAGGCAGAAGCCACCTTCTGGATGGAGTAGTTGAAGCACAGAGGAAGTGACAAATTTGCTGAGGGCTCTTGGATGTCCTTGAATAAAAATACTCTGGTTAAGAACTTATCTTTTCTGTTTCTCGTACACATGCACACACACATGAAGTGTAAGCAAATGAACAGGCGCATCATAGTTAATGTGTAATATGTTATCTTAACAGTTGAATTGAGATGTGTTGTTACCAATTCTTGTGTTCAGTAGATGGTCACTAGATGGCATTCTTTGGGTACAGAATTTAAGGGGAAAATTATCTGTAATGTTTAATTTGTATGCAGCCGCATTTCAGTCCACTATTATTTCTGCCTGAATATAAAAACTTAAGAAAGGACGTGTTAGGGCAGTAGGAGAGAGGGGAGAAGGAAGTGTTTTACTGTATTTTGTTATTTCAGAGATTGCACTTTTGAAGCAGTGTAGTTGATCTTGAACTCTAATAATCTTGTGTAAATATTTTTGAATACTTTTCTAGTTAGTATACATGGAAATATGTTTTTAGATTATAGATTAATCCAGATCTATGAATCTGTTAAGTGTTTTGCTCACACTCCTTAGAGATGATAATCAGTCACTATGAAATATTCCAGATAAGATCACATCTTCAAAGCACTTAAAATTGAAAGCAAATAATCACCAGCGCGAGCTGTGTTTGTGGAGCAGGACTGCAGGCAAGCTCTGGCAATCCCAGGATGAGCGCAGGTACTTCCTCACAGTGTCTCTTTTAGGGCTGGGACAAGGGGTGTGTGTGTGATACTATCGTAACCTGCCTCTCAGAAGCCGATCAGAAATTCCCTTTAGACCTGAGGACCATTTCTTGATAAAACCTGTGGTAAAACTATCACAGTACTGCAAAACGTATGGAATAATTAAAAGTATATTGCTCTAGTAGAAGCTGTAATTACTAACTGGCTACATGGCAGTTGCCTTACCTCAGCCAGTGCCATATTTTAGGATGAATAAAAGCATCATCATTGATTTCTTAGCTGTGTTTCAGATCTGACTCATCTATTTTGTTCTAATTCAAAATAAGAGCTGAAGTATCTCAAGTGGCTATAAACACTGTGCTGCGAGTGCCGTTGAGTAACAGCCGTTTATTGCAGACAGTGCTCTCTGGACTTGTTTGCCGGTTGTTTTTTATTGCCTCAGCGGCCCTGAGGAAAGGGCTCGCTCAGGTAGAGCACTGGTTTTTATGCTGTTGGCGCTACCTGAATTTTTCGGTATAACTGGTGAGATTTTGGTTATCCGGCTTGTTTCAGATACAAGGTTATTAATTGGTTGGCTTTCTCTGTGCCAATCTCTAGCATGCCCGCATCCCAACCTAGGAACCTCATAGCTATGAACCAGTTACTAGCAAGAATTTCCAGTTGAATACCAAACCAACTTCTGCAGCAAATAAAAATTATATTTAACACTCTAAACTTTACAAATTTAGGCACCTATCTGTGTCTTTATGTATAAATAAGAAAAAGTAAAAGCTGTTTTCAAAATTCTCAGTATTTGAAGGTAATGTTAATCTCTTTCCTAATAACGTATGAAGGTGAGGGTAATTCAGTAGGTGGCAGTCCTCTTAAGCCAAAGAAGGAACAGTGTGATCATAAGGGATTGGGATTTGAGTGAAGTAAAACGTTTATTAAATATTTCCATGTCATCAAAAGTCAGTAGAGCTTGCATCTTTTATTTAGAATCCTCCTAGCTATTAAGGGTTTCATTTTTCTATCTTGAGCTGTTCTGTAAAATCGTGGTGATAACTCTCTAAATGTATTTGAGGAGCTATGCTGTACAAAATGAAAAAAAAATTAGGTGAGTTTCCATATTTTTCTTCCTAATTGATCAATATTTCAGCTTAATTCTTGAGTACTATTATATATCCTTCTCTGAAGACAAATTATTCCTAGACATAATTGTAACAGTTCTTTGCTTGGCGTTCTTCTGACTGAGCAGTATGTTTCCTGTAGCTCTTCCCGTATCTGTGGTTTATCGCTTCATCTGGCCCAAAGGCACTTATGCCTTACTGGTTTCCAGTAGCAGCTGCCTTTCCGGGGCCCTACTGTCTGTCTCTTGCTCTCACTTACTCTCCTCTCCCATCTACTCTCCAGATCTTTATGCTCTTCTCGCAGACTTGTTCTCAAAAAAAACTTGTCTGTGTAGCTAGAACTTGGGGGGTTTTTCTTGCTTCACACACAGAAAGGAAGCTCTGCCATTCACACGTTACCCAGTATTTTCATCCAAATTTTTGTAGGATAATCCTTAGCCCAGAAATCAGCGTTCTTCTCTCCCAAGTAAATGGCCTGTGCTGCTGAACAACGTCTCCTCTTGCACGCTTCTCGGTGGCCACATCCTTTGTATGTGGTCTCAGCTCAGTAGCAGAAATGAGTGCTTCTATCTGTTTTGCTTTCAGCCTGTGGCAAAGGTGGTCTGTCATGGGTTCGTATTGATGATGCTGTAGCATCTATCAAACAAATTGTTTCCTTCAGCCTAGTTCTCGTCATCAGCAGTGTGAGGGACCTCTCTGATTCGGTCCTCTTGGTTGCTAAGGGCGAGAATAGATACTTTTTTTTAAAATCTTACCTACGTGATAGATTTGTGTCCCCAGCAGTACGCAAACTGTTTGAAAACTAATAACACAAAAATGCACTCATTTAAAAAATAAAATAAGCCAAAGCTTTACTGGTATAAAACAGCGTGTGTTCTAAATGTGTTAAATATAATTCATATTGCCTTCATCCCACTGTGTGCTTGCTTCACTCCCAGTCCCTTTCAAGTAGGCTACAATCACTCCTCCTCTGCATGAAAGGAGTGCACTCATAAAATAGATATCTTAAAATAAAGCCAAAGGAGTTGCTTATTTTCATGTAACGCAGAAGATGTGGGCGTTCAAGGCAAAAAGCTCTGGTAACTTGCTTAAGCTGCTTAAACAGTGTTGGTGGAGACATGGGAAGATCAGGTATGAGCAGGTTGAAGGGAGGTTTTGATAATGTTCGGGAAAGGTCGGCAGTCAACCTGTCTGGTCCTTCTCCTACGTGTTTGGCCATATGTAGGGTGTGGGGAGAAAAATGTACCAAAAATACAAATATTGCCTGGAGGTCACTGAAAAAGATACCAAAGGATGACTGACTGGATGATGTCTGAGGGAGATGTTAAAGGGAGACAATGCGGCTGGTATAAAAGTGAAAATTCACATCAACTTAGGGTTCTTAAGCCACTGTCTGCCTGCGTGTTGCTGCAGTTTTCAATAGTTTATGTGTGGAGGATTGTTTGTTTGTTTTCACCCAGGTATAGATGGTACCTGGGTGATAAATCATGGAAGAGTGTTGTTGTGTCCTGTAAAACACTCAGTAGGAGTAAATGAACAGTGAGTTATTAAGTAGAATCCTTCCTAATCCTCCATAGATTACTATACTGTTTATTTGTGGGGTTTATAAAATATGAACAATATGGCATAATTGAACTATAAACCAGAAATGTTTCCTTGCCAAGATTTCGACAGATTTGGAGTGACTGTTGCCTGATTATCAGGCTACAGCTCTTGTACTGCTGGTTCTGCATCAGCAGGGTCTGAATTCCTGCAGGCATCATCTTCTGGAATAAAAAAATCTTTTTTTTTTTTCCTTCTTCAATAATTTAAGTTCTGATTTTTCTAACTCTGTGAGTAGAATCTGCAGTTTCCTATTTTCTTCAGCTACAAGCAGGGACCTAGGAAAAGAATACATGGTTTCTCATTTGAAAAATACTGTGACTGTTGTGATATTACAGATTAAAAATGATTAAAAATGTACAGGAAATAGTTAGGGAAGGGAAAATGAATATATTAGGGGAATATTTAGTTGAGTTCCTTAAACTTGTGGTAGATATCTGTGTCATGCCATAGGAAAAGCTCTCTTCAAGGTGGGTCTCATGTGCCTTTTAATCCATCATATAGGATCAGAGGTTGGTTGTGTGTGGCAAAGGTACTGTCTGTATTGTAGTTGTCTAACATAAACAGTTACATGTTATTTTTTATAGTTTTGTCCACCAGTAATAAATATGTTTTTTTTAAACATAATAACATTTAATCACTTCGCATAATTTCCTGGAAATATAGTTAGTAAATTAGAAATAATCAAATTAGAAGAGAGCGGTTGATGGTTCTTTAATCTTTTTATATGCAACATAAATGCCAAAGTAAAATATGCAATACTAATAGGTACTTAATGATCACGCAAGATATTATGCAGTGGGAAAATAACTTTGCAAATGAATAACTGGTACAGAAAACTTTAGAAAAACATATAAGAAAGTGACATAAGTTTTTACTGTGTTGAAACTATAAAATAGATTGGAGTGTGATATAGTCTTATCACTACTGTGCTCAACTGAGCTGAAATAACACAGAGTCGCCTACTATTATCTTGATGAATGTCTTTGAAATCTTTGGTGATCAAAGGCGTAATTTTGGGCTTCCCAGTGTCCATAGCCTTGCTTTTGATAAGGGAAGAAATCAGATTCTGGGGTTCTTTGTGCCTAGCTGCAGTTACAAATTGCATAGCTGAATAAATCTTTGGACAAATTCTGTTTCCAAATAGTTGCATGCATACGACGGTAAATGAAGATTCGAACATGTATTCACACCATGCAAGAAAACTGTGCCTCTTATCTTAATAATAGTCACACCTCAAAGGTATGAAGAGTATGAATAGGAAAATTCTGCTCTTTTATACAAGATCCTCAGAGGGAAATGAAGACAATTTTTTCCATCTATGACATTGAAGTTTAGTTATTAGCAATGTAAGGAGGAATTTGAATCACCTCCTGGATTCCTGGTCAGAAATTATTCGTGTTTTTGAGTTGATTTACTGTTACATATCTACAGCAAAACAACAAAATAAACCCCAAACCCTGAATACTACTATACACAGTAAAATGAAAAAATCTTATCTCATTGTCCTTGTTCCTGCTATGCAATACTTGCAGCACTAAGACGTATATGAAGCCCTTTTGGGAGGGAGAGGAAATACTGTAAGATAGTTCTTAGTAGCCTCAACAAGCCTTGAAAACAACAGGAGACACTTGGGCTGGGAAAATCTTGAATCCTGGACTTCCTAATTGTCAGTTGAAAAAGCAGCCCACATGTAAAAACGATCCTTTTCTCACACCATTTAAACTATGGCTGTGGGAAGGGGAAGACTTCTTCTCCCACCAGAAATTCAGATCCAATAATACACATTCATGAATTTTTGCAAGTAATTAGAATCTGTCCTGATATCAACGTCGCTAATGTGCAAATTGACTTAAGAAAATCTCCCCCTTCATTTTTCTTAAGATTATTTATCTTTTTAACATAAATTCCTATTCAACTGGTAAATGAAGTACAACCTAGTTTTGCCGTGATACCAGAACTGCCCACAGTACTCGAGATGTGGGTGTGTTTTTTGTGGGGATGAAATTAGATCCTTTGTCTTGTTTCTGTAGAGTGTAGTTGAGCTGGCCGGTTTGTGGAGATGGTTTTATAAAGCTTAAAGTCAAATGGGCTTTGGCTGATGCCTCTGAAACAGCATATGCATAGTTCTGCCTGCTTGGTTTATTGTTTTTTTTTTCATTTTGGGGAGTTCTTCAGGGTTTGAGAAGGTTTATTTCTTTTGGGTTTTTTTTTTTTTTTTNTCACTAAGACAGTGATAATATTTTGTTTCTCATGTCATACTTGGGTTTGTTCCTATGAAGACGTCCAAAAAATTCACTTAAGCAACATTGTGTGAATATTTGAAGTATATCTTCATAAAGTAAGAGTCTTGAATGGAATGGAAATGCTTTTCTTAAAATCAAGCCCCCTACTATGTAGACCCCAACGTGGCAATCCATGTCACGCTGGCGGATTTTGTTCAGAGTTGAAAAGCAAAGGCAGGTCGTGTGCTTCGTGCGGCGCTAGGCTCATCCTGAGAAGTAGGGCCACCGTGCGCAAGAGTTATTGTCACTTGTCAAAGGGATGTATTGGATACCAGTCCTGGAATAAAGTAGTGGAGGGGAAGTTGTGTAGCTGCACCTGAGTAATGCTGGCTATGAGCGCAACGTCAGCTCTGCAGTGTGTAGATATTTGTAAGAACAACGTTGTCCGTGTTAATACGGACTGCATCGAATACCTACGGATAGACTGCTTTGTGGCTATAGTGCGATATTCTGCATCTGTGAAGTCAGTTCCTCAAATTGTCAGTTGTGTAAGTAAAACAGGAAAACCTTTGTCCTACTACGTCACCTCCAGATTCCAGGATATTCCAAATATCCATAGTAAATACACTTTTAGATTGCACCTGATTTATAAAATCTAGGGGATCTTTTTCTTCTCTGTAATTTGTACTTTCGTCAAAGCTGATGAGACCTTTTCTTCCCTCCCTCTAATTTCTACTCTTCTGACTTTTGGGGTAAAGAAGTCCGTTTCATGAGATCTCTAATTACATATTCAGGAAACTACTCGTTCCTTTTTTGGCTAAGTAATGACCATTCTGCTTCACTTTATCTCAGAGCAAAATGTATGATGGCTTCTATTACTTCAGGAATAAAACGAATGGCCTTCAACACAACATCTGGGGGGAAAAAAATCAGATCTCTGAAGCTTATTTAGTAAAGTAAACACTACTAATATGAAATGATAGATTACTGAATTTATTAAGAATATCCCTGGGTTGAAGGCAGGTTGTTTTACTCGCTACCTGTTTTGAGTGTTTTGTATCCACTTGAGTGTATTTCTAATCCAGGATTAGAAATAGTCATGTGTAAGTAGCGTTTCAGTTTATGACATTTTGTTGATAAAAAGCTTTGAAAAATGAGTGTTATTACTACTTTAGTTCTGGGAGGAACACCCTGCTGATCAGTCTTGAAAACACCTCAGCGAAGCTGGGCGAGTGCTGTCAACATCTACCATCTCTCGATTGATTTCTGTGATTGCGAGTCAAGATGAATAAGGAATTCAGGTTTAAAAAAAAAATAAAAAATCACTATGAATCTGTGGTAGCTGCCACAAGAATCCTACAGAGGTCTGAGCGCTTGTGGGAGTATATGGGGTCTTATTAATAATCTGAGTTATTAATCACATCATTTTCTGATAACAAAGTGCACTTAAAGCTGACGGAACTCCATTTAACTATAAATACTGTACTGGGAATAGCACGTCTACCTTTAGCCACCTTATTGCTGTTCCCCATTTCTAGATGAGACTTTTTCTTTCAAACAATATTATCTTACAATTTTGACATCATAATGTTATTGAGGTGACAAGTTGTCAACTTCAGGTTATGTGATGGGGAAGAAGATTATTTAAAAGCAGTTATATGTCCTTTCTTTCCTAAAATGATTGTGATGCTATATGTATGCCAATAACTTGTAGTGCCCTAGCAGTCCTGTAAAGAGTAATTAGACAGTGATGTATTAAAGCGTAATTGTTTAACTAGTTAGATAATTTTGAGTGTCAAAAGAACTCTTCAAGCTGTGCAAATCATTATCACTGTTAGGTGATTATTTCTTGTACTGTCTGTGTGCAGGATTATGGTAAATAGAATGAAACGGGATTTTTTTAGGATATATTTGAAGGATTAGAATTGCGTGTTCTCTTTGAGGATTAAGTTTGAGTATGCTGAGATGCAATTTATATGTGAGAAAGAGATAAGGAAAGAGGGCGCACGGTGAGAAGGAGGGAGTGTGATTATCAGGTACAGAGGGATGGCTAAGCCAGGTTGGCTTAATATACTCAATTACGTTTTTAGAAAGGAATAAACCTACTAAGTAGATACATCAATTAAGTGCATCCCGTGTTACAAACCAAAAATTCACCAGTTCAAAATCTCTTCCACTTCTCTCCCCCCGCCCCCAGTCAAATTTTAGATGTCACAAAGTCATAGAATCGTAGAACGGTGTGGGTTGGAAGGGACTTTTAAGGCCGTCTAGTCCCACCCCCTGCAATGAGCAGGGACATCTTCAACTAGATCAGGTCCACAATATAAAAGTTTCTATTAGGTCAAGGCTACGTTGTCAGTAAGCGTTGCAAGTTTTAAAGTGGTTTTGGAAGGTTCACTAGGTCAGTTGGGAGGTTCACTGCGTCAAGGCTTTTACATTATTTTCCTTTAAGATGGGGGAAGAAAAATGCATTCTGATTCTAGAGGAGCCCATCAATCCTGATAGGTTAATAGGCTGCAGAATTACCTCTCCACTGCTTTCCTCCTCATTTTGTTAGCGAGAAACTCTTCTAGTCTCAAATGCTTTGCAGAACCGAGTAGTAAATCTCCTGGCAGCTCCAGCTGCCAGCTCAGTACACTCATTTGTCCCTGTGGTTTTGGGCTCTGGTAGAGGAGAGCTGAGGGACCGGCAATTCTTTCCCTGGGATCCAGGGCCAATTCTAGTTACATCTTTTCCCTTTCAGGGGTGAAGGTGACTAGCGTTTCTCGTTCACTGGGACTCAGGACCAGACCACCAAACTATAACGCTTTTGAGCAGACGGCATTCTGAAACCTACAGTTGGTCAGACTTTTTTTTTTTTTTTTCTTTTCCTTTATATTGGCAGTGATAAGGGCGGATGTGTGAAAGCTGAAGCTTCACCGAGATTATTAGTCCTCTGCTATTTACTGTTAATCAGGGATTAGTTTAGCAGGGATTATTGCTACCAATTTTATAAAGCAAGGATTGTGCCTGGAGATGCACCATTGCTGGACGAAGTTAATGGTGCTTTTTACTTAAGTATGATTGATACATAAAAGAGTCGTTACTAACTGTTGGCTACGTGGAATGCCTCTGAATGCCACTGTCTTCTGTCCCTGCCCCTTCTTGTCAGTCAGCCTCCTGGACTTTTGTTTTCAGATGAGTAATATACCCCGAGTATTTGATTTCGGCAGTTAGAACATTTTACAAATCTCATAACTAAAAATCTCATAAGTACCGAGATGCAACATAATTAGTTTTTTCTTATTAGTTTATCGACATTAAGCATGATACATAATGGAGTTTCAGGAATATATCAGTCTTAAGAGAATTCATTTCCATATCGCTACTTGCTTCCAAGAAGTAGTCATTTAGGCTTACAGAAAACATCTGGAAATGCTAAAATTTTTTTTTTTTGCAATTCCTGCTTTTTTAGCCTTTGGATGTCGCAGAAAATATGTTTTGATGTTTCTGTAACAATTAACAAATGTGTATTTTTATCGTTAGACTTATACACTTAAAGGTCAAATGCGCTTTCAGGTGAACTGCTTTGGAACAGGTTTATTGCCTTCCCTTTGTCTTTCGCTGGAGTCTTTGGCGTGCTCATTCCACTCCCTGGGCCTCGGTTACCTAAATTGCAATGGTATTCTGAGGAGAAATACCCTGAAGATTTAGATAGTCATAATGACTTTATGAATGTCGATTTACTGTAATAAGCTTGTCTTTTACTGTTCACAGCGATCGTTTCGGTGATGATTTTCACTTAAATTTAGACAATTTCACCTAAACAGCATTATTTGTGTATCATCATACGCTCTTTGCTTTAGTCTTCACTGAAGTGAGATTGGATTTTGATCAATAACTGGACAAGTCACTAGTCAGTTTAATCAGTGTACAATTTAAAGCCATGTAATTTTCTAGTGATCCGTTCATTGTATTTCCTAAAGGTTTCAAAGTGTGTTATAAATAAAACTTTATAAGTTTCTATCATAGCAGAGGTCTACAGTCTTAACTTTAAAAAGCATTTTACTGTCACTTTTAAAACAAATTCTTCATCTAGGTTGGACTAAATGTTAGAAATGAAAATTGAAAAGTGTTTGGCTTGAGGTGTAGATAAAAGATTGTCAGATTTGAGAAGGAAGACCTACTTTCTGCTGCTTTTTTGAAGACTTCTGCAGATGAAGAAAAGGCATTGAAGTGCAAGTGTTAGATCTAACAAACTGAAAGCTAATATAAAGGATAATATATATTCAAGCTGACTTGTAGTATGGTCTTTTAGTGTTCTTAATGTATACACGTGTCCCGCCTTTTTTTCCCCTTTTTTTCCAAGTAGGTGGGTGAATTGTGTTCTGTTCTCCTTGGACTAGAAATGCCATATACAGATATTTTGCTCACGTAATTTTAAATGGGTTTGCATATAAAGGAATCTGAAGGTTGGCATTTCGATTCAGAAAACAAAGGTCAACTTTTCTGCAGAAAACTTTGTATTTTGAATATAATACAATATATGGGATTAATAGTGAAATTTTCGTAAGATTTACTTTTTTGGAGTCAAAATTAAATTATTTGTTTCCATTTTTGCAGGAAAAATATAGGTCTGGTACTTTCGGACATTTTATATGATGCATCTTTCTATACTATGCTGGGATTCCCCTAGCTCCTTCTCCCTGGTTGCGTAGAGACCACCCTGTTAGGTTTTACATGTTAATTTTTATTGCAAAATGAAATTTCCTAATCCTGCCAGTCATGTTAAAGAAAAAAATAAATTGTAAATTGTGAGTGTTTGTCTTAATGATATAAAAGCAAACAATTATTTCTTCTTGCATGACGTTTTCCATCATATTCATTTCACAATACTTTTGTGGGTCCTGTAGCATTCTGAGTGGTTCAGCTTGTGAGGGTTATCAAAGAATTACTGCAGGAGAAAACACAAACTTTTGGAAGTCTCCTCTATGCAATGAAAGACGACACTAGCTTTTTTTTTATTTCATAATAAGAATCTATTTCCTGCTAATTCAGTCAGCAATTTAGAAGTAAATACTGTGTGATCGTACTTCTTATTGATGGATTAAGAAGAGACAAGAATTTTAGGCAATGTATTCATTAATAACCATGTTTAGTAATCATGCTTTCAAGTGGCACATCTTTTGAATACACAGCTAGAACTGTTCCTGTCTATACTTTCAGGTTTGCATATGTACCTCTTGCATAGCACTAGTGTTTGTATCACATGGGTAACAAAATGGCAGGGACATGCAGGATACATACTTAAAATGACAGTAACTCGTTGCTTAGAGTCATTAGACTTGACTATTTTGCAGTCATAAATCTTGCCATTGATGCAAAATCTATGAGTCTAATGTTTTTGGATTTCCAGACTTCCCATAACTGCTGAAATGAGATAGTGAAGCTGTGGGGCAAAAAAACAGGAACAGTAGTTAAAATCTAAATGCTCAAGGTATAGCCCGTAGGAGAGCCAGAGACAGCATCTGAACTGCGGACTGAGTTTCATGCCGAAGATGTTTTGTTTCTGTGGTTTGAGTAGCAGCAGATCAGGAACAGTATGGTCTCATCCTCTGTATGAATAAGCTGTACAAGAGAATGCTTGTAAGGTTTGGAACAAACAACCTCGGTTTATGTGCCTGACCCTGGGTAGGATCCACTCCACTAGATGGACTCTTTCATGTCTTGTTTGCTTCACTGCCCTTTGCTCCTTTCTTTAGTCCTGTTCTTCTCCTGCACAGTTTCTGCTGCTGCTCTGGTCGTGTTTCACACTGCTTTCTCTGCTAGCCCTAGTCTAAGCTATCTTTCCTTTCCCTCAGCTTTTACATCCTATGAATTTGAATATAACTAATTAGACTTTATTCCCAGGGGTGCCTCGATGTCAGCAAGGAGAACCCTAAGCGTGTAAGAAAAACCAGTTGTCTGTCTGCCTCCCGATTGCTTGCTTCGCTGGATGTACCCGGTGCTTTAGATGGAGAGTGCTTACCTGCGGTCTGGAAACAGCACTCACGCAGAATAGAGACTTGACTGCAATTAAAAATTTAAAAGGTCTTTTCCTCCAGAAGTGTCTCTCCACCTTCTCAGATCCTACTGCTTGTGGTCTAATTGCAGTGTTTATTGGCTGAAATCGCAGTAATTTCAAGTAGACTTGTCAAGGGGACTACAGCTAGCACGTTCCTGGCATACCTATGTGTAGCATAGATGCTAGATCTCAAATCTGTGCTCCAGACTTTGGAACAGCGCTATTTATTCAGTACCCTCACTTTTCTATGGAACCACAACCACTTGGGAGACGTTTTCTGTAAAACCTGATATAGACAATCACAACTTGACAAAATTGTCATTAGGATCCTAAAACTGGATCTTTTCAAGGCTGCCCGGTGTTTTATCAGTTGCACTACAGTAGTTCATTCTTCAAGAGTGAGGGAAGGGGAAAAATAACTGGGTAGTAATAATAAGTTCAAATAATCTGAAATAACTCTCTGCCTTTATGGCAAAACATTTTTTCATAGGCAACAGCACGGTCCCTGTTCCACATCATCCGAAATTTTCCTGCGTGGCAAAAGGTAGGAACAGGCAAAGCGTCAGGAGGACAAGAAAGTTAGGTGACATATATCCTAAACTGCTCGTGTGCCTGCTGCGTGAACCCGATGAGAAGTATACGCTGTGTGACAGAGAGGAAACTTCGGCAGGGGGTCACTGGAGAGCTGTATGTGCCATGTAATACAGCTATAAGCACTTGCGCACAGGATGGGTGCCCATACTGCTATATACACTATACATATGCTATAGGCACAAAGTTAGCATGGCTGCTAAATTGCAGTTAGCTTTGTAAGTACAGACCCACCTGTGCCTGACCTGTATGCTCTGGTTACGAATAGATGTTCAGTAACACATTAATCAGATGTTATATTTCCATCATATTCTTTTAAGGATCATTAGCCCTTTAATGCAGATCAAAGTGTTCATTTCTCTATTGCTCATCGAAATGACTAAAGTGAAGTATCTCTGACCAGTAATGGAAAGACAAGTTTTTCATGTACAATGGATTTTCATGGCAAAACAAATGCATGTTGTTAACTACATTTGTGTTTTGCAACTGGTATGGTCTGACTTCATTGTGTGCTTGTTACGTGAGAGGTATTTTTAATGTGTTTTCTTTTTTTTTTTCCCCTCTTATAGCCAGTGAAAGAGTGGGTTTAAAAAAACCAGAGAGGCAGTTTTGTTTTTAGAACACTACAACAATATATAGAAGTGATAGCTGTGCCACATTTCTAATAGCTGGGTTGAATCATATTCTTTTCCTCTAATGGCATGCGTAATTGCTCTAGGTTTTCAGGCGTCCTTCACTCGCACTTATTTAGATTAGTGACTGATGCATTTCCATGGAAACCTGCAGCAGGGGGAAAAAAAATCTCTTGGTACAGTGTGGAACTGAAAGGATGTGGGCTTTGAGTCTCAGCCTGTAACTTGTGTAAAATAAGACTTCTTGTTTGTGGTCAGCTTGGTTTGGGATTTTTCTTGTTGCTCTTCTCTAAAAAGTAAGGATTGTTTCCAGCAGCATTTTGTATAAAAATTTAGAAGGCTTGTCAAATCCTATGTTTCTTGAGAAGCTTCAACTTTTTCTTTATGTAGTTAAAATAGCACATTTTGAAATTAAATGTCTGGGATGTTTTTCTTCGTGAGGATGCAGAAGCACACAAAACTCAAGTAAGCTGGTTAGAAACTATGGCTGAAAAGTCAAGATCCAAGAAGAGAGTTCAGTTTGGAGGTATTGTGTATAGCTTTAATGAAGAATGACTGTTTTTTGAAGTGGTGGGGGGGGAAACAGAAGGGTTTTATATAAAGAGAGTAGTGACTTCAGCCAGTAAAATACGGGTACTTTTAAAAACTTTGCACAGTACTGTATTGCTTTTCCAATATCTGGCACATTCGTAATATATACTGCCTAACGTAATGTCTTTCTAATAATCTTATTTTTGGTGTTTCTTAGGAAAACTTCATTCTAGGCATTCCCAGCAATTTATTCCGATTTCCAGGAGTGTTTGAGGTTGTAAGACATCATTGATTTTCAAATGTGTGCTTTTAAAGTAATTGCCCTTACCTGTTTTCACAATACTGAAAGGACAAGTACCTTCTATACTTTTTAAAAAGTGGACATATTTTCAGATTTTGCTGCTTTCAAACTGAAGTCATCCTGACTATTTTGAATACCGGCGCAGGTTCTCTAGCCGTGGCCTTGCATACCAATGGCCAAATTACAATTTGAGAAGTGATAGTTGTTCACTTTTTGAAAATTAACTAGCCTGTGGCCTAACTCTGAAATTTGTGTTACGTAACAGCTATTAATGCAAATTATCTCTAACCACATCTATATATGATTTTTATATTTTATATAAAGTAGATATTAGAATAATACAAATAATACACATATAGCTGATATCTAGATATTCTGATAAAGCGTCACAAGTTCAGTCCATCAAGTTTTGTACTCCAGTTTCCTTAGAAGTGATGTGGTGGTCCGAAGTCGTTTTGCTGTTGTGATAGCTTTGTATTTTAGACGCGCTCAGTTGTGTGGCAAGGAAGGAGCTCTTCCCGTTGAGCAGGGAACCGTACGCATCTGCATCTCCTTCTTCCACCCTGATCTTCCCCTCCCTGGTCCTGTCTAAACTCCGGTACAACATTGCTTAGCAACATTCTGCTCTGCTAATCTGAGCTATTTGTTCGCTCTGACTGTAATAATAAGTAATAATATTAAATTAGAAGTTATTCTGAAGCCCTTACAGTAGAAGTCACAGCGTATTCTTCTGTATCTCTGTTGGGTTTTGGTAATGGTATTATTTTATCCACAGTGAAATTCAGACTGTAAAGCCCATATCCACCATCAAAGCAGAGGAAGAAAAAGATACTGAATGAGGGAATTAAACTTTTGGCTTTTGCTTGATTTGTATTTGGTGTTATCTTGTTCTTAGAAATCATCTCAATTTTATAATCTTTTAGATACCTGTCATGCTATCCTTACTTGATGTTAGGGGGACTAACTTTGGCAAGTTTGGGAAGAGGGTTAAGAAGAAGTGCAATCTATATACATGGGGCAGAGTGAGAAAGTTATTTTTTGAGTCGTTTTTACTAATGTCTGAAATATTCCAAGAGAACTGAGCACTCCAGTTCATTGACTTCAGTGCCCCTTGGTAAAGGAGAGGAAATCAGTATGTTCTGCACAGGGCAAATGAGTTCTCCATATGGCTGATCTAGCAGAAAGTATTAAAAATGCTCTCCCGGCATCCCCGCTGGCCTCTCAGGGCAGTTGGAGGCCTGTTTGATGGCAGGAAGAGGAGAACTACGCGTAGTTTGACTTGATAGCTAACTGCGAACCTGGCAAAAGGACGTTTGAAACCACTGTGCATGTCAGGGAGTGTTACGGTGAAAAAGAGGGGGAGGTTCCTTGCACTTCTTGCGTATCTCCCGTGCACAGCAGATGACGGCTTCTTATGTATTCAAAATTTTATGTATTATTGAAGTGAGAGAATTTGACAGATCGTTGCTCCTGAATATAGCTGGCAAAGATTTAGAGTTGAATTGAGGCTTCCGTAAGGGAGGAAATTGAGGGGAAACATTTGTATCACCACTGATGATAAAAGTCCATAATAACTCTTGCTGTACATGAAAATGAATGATTTTTGAAATTGAATAGAAGAATGGCTTTTGGGGGCCTGTTTTTCCTAACCCAGCTCAAAATAGTTCTCCATCTGTTCTTTCCACCTTAGGGTGCAGAATGACCTTCTTCAAAGCAGTTGGTTATCTTTGTGTGGTTGTAAATATGTCTCAGGTAGGAATAATCTGTGTTACGCAGACTAGACCACAGCTCCTGCCACACAAGCAAGTGCAGAGTTCCTCCACAAACTTCTAATGGAGTTTCCCTAAATTGAAGGCTAAGTGACTGAAAATTGTCATCTGCTACTCTGTCATAGTATTGAAATGAATATTTCTATTAGATTGCTATTCAGGTTCTTGTGGCTGATTTATAACCACGTGAAAATGATTGATTAAAATGGTTTCTGTTTTGTCATTTCTCATCAGAAAAGAAATACCAAAGCTGGCACTCTAATAACTAGAACTGACCGAAATTAAAAGGCTATTCTGATGTTTTGTTGTTTTACTTGTTGCTCTGTGACATCTGAGGATACCTGCAACAGGGAAAGTGGCACTTACTGTCACTTCTCTAACGTTTGCAGGAAACTTTCCATGGAGATGTGCCTGGCACCTTCCCAATGGCGGACTGTGCTGATCCACTGTCATGTGGCTCTGTGCTGGTGTAAAGCTGCAGAACTTCATCTCTTTAGCAGAAGTAAACAAATGGTGCTAGCAGTTTAGAGAGTAGTGGTAACTATAAGAAAAAATAGTATTTAATTAATGAACGAAATAGATTTTTCTTTTAGAGCTGTAAGTAAAAATACAGATAAACCGAGCATTGGGTTGGCATACCAACAATGAATCCTGCAACGTCTCAACTTTGCTCCCACCAGTGAGCATGTTGCCATGTTGTCTCTGCAGTGTGGTGGTTTGGGATTTTAAGTTGTCCTTGCTGCTCACAGACATGTATTCTTGGCTTAAAATGAATGACATCTACCGAAATATTGGAAGTTAGTGTTTGTATCGAGTTCAGCACGTGCAGAAGCATTGCAAGTTGGGGGCTGCAAAATTAACGTCTACAGAGTGTGAAAAATAAAATCCCGCTATGAAGCAAACTGTTAAGCCAAGTTTCTCCTGACTCCTGCCCTTTGCTACAGGCCGTCATTTTGCATTATGCTGCTGTTATCGGTGAGGACACTGCAGTCATTCACTAGAATACTTGCAGGAAAGGAAGAAAAAAATGAAATAAGGTGTGATGATTACAAACATTTGTACCACAAAGCAGTTCCAAAGAATCGGAACGTCACACCACCTGAGCTCTGTAGTTGAACAACCCATCCTGACCTTCAGCATAAGTAACATTTGCAACAGATGATGCTGCCAGCAGGCAGCAAATCAAGATTTCTTTGTTCTGCCTAAATTGGAAAAAACAAGATGCCTTTATTTACGTGTTCAGGAGCGATTTGGAATTGACAATGGGAACTGTTTTTTATAAAGTATACACTACATGTGGCCAGTCCGCAATAAAGGGTTAAGCAAAGTGCATTGAAGTTGCTTTATATTGGACCTGATATTGTAAAAACGGTGTGTCTCAGCAATGATGGAAACGTGCGGATGGACCAACGCCATGTTTGGTTGCTGGAATCTCTGAGATCTGTTACCAGCCCAGGTCAACATCCATCTCTACAAGCAACAAAGTCTGCGAAGCCTAATAAATCTTGGGGCAAAGAGGGAAAGAGATACTTCCTCTCCCAACCGGTTTCTTTTGATGACACCACCCAGACCAGCATCTGCCGTTGGCTGATCAACTGTTCTGCTGCAGATGGGTCAGAAATGAGGGGCAGAGGGAAGGACGGCCTGCCGAAGCCCAGCAGGAGAGCTTCACAGGGAAAGATCAAGGGATCGCTGCCGCCTTTTGGAAGTATTCTGCGAATGAGGGAAGAGCCATGCAAGAATAAACTCTGCCTGCTGTGCCTGCTCTGCGAACGGATTAGCAACAGTTTGCCTAACACAGGGGAGTGCTGAATTAAAATCTACCTCAGAGGTTTGCCTCGATTTTAGTGCACATGCAGCTTTGCTTCTTCATAAGACGCAAATGCAAGCAGCTGAAGTTATGTTTCCAGTCAGGTTTAAACTTTAGCAACAGAATTGTATACATAGCTGGTAAAGTTGTAAAAAGAATACTGATTTCCCCCTCTTTGGCTCTGTAAGCCGTATTCAGTGTTAGAGAATAAGAAGCAAATGTTTCGACAACTGCTTGCTGCTTTTTTCAGGTATAAGTGAGCTTTTTATTTATAAAGTGAGATAAATTAAAGGGAAAACTAATGACATGGGAAACCAATGTTCTTCCATAACTGCCTCTCCAGTAGGTCTTACTTGCATATTTCAGTTATTAAGGTTTCTCTTGCAAACAAACTTGCTGATTCGCTGCATTGATCAGCCATTTCAGCATCCTTTGTGAGTTAGCTAATTCAGTGTATTCCAGCTAATCTTTCTCTAAGGATGCAGGAGGGAATCAACATCAGTCTTCCTTTCTTTTTTTAAAAATAGGAGTTAGCAAGCAAAAAAAAAGAAAGGCAGGGGGACATCCAAGGATTTGCTATTCCAGTCAAGGAGTCATCCTTGAGACATTTTTATGCCTATTCTGAAATCTGAAAAACTTCAAAAGCCACATAAGATTTGGTATTTCTCAGCTTCAACTGTAAGAAAAATTGACTGAGAGCACCACATCAACCAAACACTGGGATTTTAGAAATCATCTGCAAGCTGAAAAAGAAGAAAAGTGAATTATGAATTAACGGTTTTCATTAGTTTACTATTCATAATGCCTTCGTTATATATTTCTTTTTTCTGGATCCTCATGGTTTATCCTGTCTAACGAAGTGACATTGTTACCACTTCAGTTTTGCACAGATATGAAAAAAAAAATAATTGTAGTTTCTTCTGAATTCTTGGGTGGTACATACCTGCAGATTTCAGTTCCGTGAGTTGTAATACCCCTTTAACAGAAGCAGGCTGTACTTGCGTGTATTGCTGACAAATCTTATCAATTCCATATTCATTCCAGTTTCAAAATTATCCATACTGATGTTCAAGAGGGAGGGAAATCCTGGTCCAGATTTTAAAGACAGCACATAGGAGGAGCAAATGCTCTGATCCTTTCAATACTGAAGGCAACTGACCTAGCAATGAGTTAAATCAGTAAAAATATGAAAGTTCTGCTTACAACACAAAGAAAGGAAGGAATAAGGTGATTCTTCAGTGAAGAAATGCTTCTGGGTTGCTAAATGTGACATTTATTTCCTTAATACCTTGTTTCATGCATACTGTATATTGTGTTATCGTCTAAGTCAAAGCTTTACAAAGCTTTAGTTATGTTGTGATGTGATACTAACACTCTGGGGTCAATTTGTAGTCTCTGGCCTTCGTGTGAAGCAAGCGGGTACTGAAGTTGTGTCTGTCTTTCATTAATCTGGTCACATAAAATAGCACTTTTTTGGCAGGCATGTAATATAGAATTGGTTATGCCACACCAGCATGGACTTGGGATGCCATGGGGCGCTTATTTTATTTAATAGATGGGAAAAACAGGTGCTAAATAAGTTTTAGGATAAGAACATCTACTTTAAGTTATTTTTTTGAGACACGGCTTTGCTAACAAACCTGCTACCTCATTTTGTTTGTGGCTTCCTCTACAATAGACATAATTTGGCATCATTTAGTATGGCAAATATTTTGCATATGCATGTACTTGGGATAGAAAAAGAAATGCTCTTATTAGTGATGTTTTCAATCCCATATGCTTTTTTTTGACACTTTTTTTTTTTTTGGTAGAGTCAAATTTCTTGTGATACTGTTGGATCAGTTTTCGGAAGGGCTCATAAGATAAGTGCGCTGTCTTGTTGCAAAATAAGTATGTGGATAATGGCTAGCACAGGCGCACTTGAATTGTGAACTTCTATTAACTTTGTTATGCAACAAAGAATTTTAGGCTGCTTTCCTCAGCTTTGAGTAACTTTTGGTCTAATCCTCAACGCAAGTAGTTGTGAAAGCATTTTTTTTTCTGCGGGAAGGAGATGACGGTGCACAGTGAAGGCCTTTAGCCTCCTCCCCCTGTCGGGGACTGCTTGCCATCAGAGTGCTGTACCTGAACCTCCTTTAGCAACGAATGTCTGTAACTATCCGTTGCGTTGGTGAAACTTCTCTCAGAGATGTCAGTGGGGAAGAGGGAAGAAAGAAAAGCTTCATGTTTTGGCATGGTGCTAAATTGTTGAATTTACTGTGCCCAGCAAAGGGAAGGACTCAGGCTATGACTTCTGAATTTTTTAATTCTTTTTTGTTATGTTTGGGTTGAAAAAGCGTATTTTAGCGTGCAGACTTATTTCTTCGTGCTGGAAATTGGCTTAGAACAGACTGAAACCATTTCTTAAATTCTGGTAGCATAACAAGTGCAGTAAGTAGGTTGGAGTAGCAGTATAACCTGACTGACAGTCAGTGATGTTGGGAGGGTACCTGCTGCTCTGTGTTGTCTCTCCCGTATCGCACGTGAATTAGGCTGTTAACACTTTTCTTTCCTTTGTTCATCCTATGGACGTGTCGATCACTCTAAACCCTTCCCAGAGTGCTGGCAAGCAGTCTGACAACATACCCACTGGCTGAGCAACCCCTCGCAGTTTCCTAGGAAACACGGCCGCCGAAATACCCTGCGAAGAGCAGGAGGAAGAACAAAAGGAATGAAGACAGTTGCTTTGGGATTTTTTCCCCCCTTAGTTCTTTGCTCTTCCAAACAATATCAAATATGTAAGCTGTCTACTACAAATAATAGCGTCAGTGTGGTAATCGGGTTGCCTGTTGTAACATGCCTACGATAGTTATGTGCTAATCACTGAAGAAATAGAGCAAGAATGGAGGTCTCTGTGGATCAGAGTCCAAATTTTATTTCTTGCTTTTCATGTCAGTGATCTTTCAGCTTTTGATAATATCTGCGGGCGCTGTTGGAGTCCTGTGGTCAGTTATGAGGCTAACACAGGGAAGCTACAGGGAAGTCATATACATATTTCTCAGTTGAGGAGAGCCATCACTCCTCCTAAGGTGGAAGTAAAAGAGAAAATGTTTTTCACCTGCATCTTCTCAATGTTCACCTTTCTTCGAACCCTATAAAGTACATTCTGGAATGGCAGGGTTTGAGTCTGTTGCTTCCTGAAATGTCTGCAACAATAAATGATTTGATAAAGAAAGAGCTAGCACTATTTACTAATTACCACTATTGCAGAGTGAAAATAACTCATTTCTACTGCAACTCCATTGGCTTCAGTGGAGAACAGATGAGGAAAAAACGTGCCACATTATTTTGTTTCTTGCAGGCTCTTCTCTGGCTCTCATCATACTAGGACTCACATTGCTCCTAGGTGCCATATTAATTGATGTGAATAAAACCTCTTAGGTGGTTTGGGGGCTTTTTTGGTGTTTTCTTTTTTAGCAGAAAGTGAAGAGCTTCATGGTGATATTGTGTTGTTCTGGAAAATAGTTTCAGTACCTGTAGAGGGAATCTTCCTTTCCACAGAAATGGTTTTTACTCTGTGAGTGGCAGTGCAGCACTTTGAGAGCCAAATTCGTAGCTATGACCTTTATCCTGATGCTTCGTGCCCAGGTATGTCCTATTGCTCTAACCCAGAGATGGATGAAGGCCTGGAGAGAGAAAGTCTTCTAACCAACTATAGATATTAGGAAAAATACAATGGAGTAACCCTAGTAAAATATTTCTCAAGAAATCTCAAAATTTCAAATGATATATCAATGTTCCTTTTTTCTGTCAGTGTAAAGGAAATGATACCATTTTTGCAAACACCGATATTTTGTTCTGCCTTCTACAATAACTTTTGAACAGATCCAATTTGATGCAGTGACTTTTCCTCTGTGGTGACAGAAGTTCTCAGTAATAATGCAGTAATATATACACCACTAAATAATGTTTCTCTAGACCTTCCTGCCTGTATCTTCTTGCTAGTCTTTCCAATCTGTCTGCAACCAAGTTTAAAAAGAAATCCTCAAAGGATTCCGCAGGTAAAGATTCCATAAATGATGATAGGGTGGTTAGTCTTAGGCGGTCCTAACTTGCTCCAAAGCACTCTGGTTCAAAGTGCTGGTCTTCAGAAAACCTGGGGACACAAAAATGGGTAAAAATCCAGTGAAACCTGGAACTAACCCCTTGGTGCTAGTCATACCTATCGTAGTGCTATTATGCTATATATGGCTTGAATTCAGGAAAGCATTTGTTAAACAATTGCCTATAGGTTCTTTGTATTCTTTAGTCAAATCAAAGAAGGGAACCTTTAAGCTTTTTTTTTTTTTTCCTTCTTTCCATCCCCCTCGCCAGTATGCAGTCAATGTGGTGGCAGATTCCTGATCCTTCCCCCCCTTTTGGATGTCTGTACTTATGCTGTGTAATAGGACAGGCTGGAATCTGAGTCAGGGGTTAGGGGAAGAGGGTAATTAAAGAATTTACACAGCAACCTGGGAAACATACCACTTAGCCTTGAGTTCGGGGATTTGTAAGGCTGATGGTTTCCCAAATAATCGCTGTGAATACGATTGCACACAAAGAAGAGGGGGGAAGTAGAGGGGTGGGAGAGACAGGGAGCAGATACAAGCTGCAGCTGAAGAATGCTGGCTTTGCAATACTAAGTAGCTGAACAAAGCTATCTGTCTTACTGCGCCTTTCCGTTCCTCCCACCCACTTTGTATTCGTTAATAGCGCTGAAATATCATGCTGTAGAAAACAGTTTCTGCAGAAGAAACATCTGGCTCCTTAAGGCTCAAGCAGTGGCTTTAAGATTTCCAAAATATTCTTCGTCATACTTTGTTCTTTTAATTATTTTTAAGTGGTTTCCGAAAACAGTGGTAAACTCGAAGTAGAATCCAGGTTTATGTTTTTCTGTGTTTCTTCTGATTATGTCTCTTGATATTAATCTGATTTTTCGGATGGCGTGAAGAAGAATGTTTGCTCCATGGGGAGCAGACTGCAACTCATGCAGGTCACTCTATTCCACGTCGCAGCAGGGCATTGGATTTGGAAGCTAAACTTGTAAACTTAGTAACAAAGGCATGACCCGTAAAATTCACTGAACCCCTTGCAGCACATTAAGAGGTACAGTCATACAGTGAGCTACTTCAAAGCCAAATCTCCTTGAGCAGCTGTCGTGTAGCCTTGGGTACCGTTGCTGCCCACTACGCTTACAGCTCTTACTCCGTGAAATTCTGAAAAAAGAGCATGTTGTCCTCCAGCCCTGCAGCTAACGCGCTGGCTGGCTGAGCTTTGGTTGTGTCTGGCTGGGTGCTAGGTGAGTCCTGGAGCAAGCGATGTCCTTTTTTGGGTGTTCCGGAAAGGCAGGGGGGTAAGGGCAGTAGGAGCTGGGACCTGGGGTAAAGGTAAGGCCTCTGGCAGAAAATAGAGGTAATAAGTGAATGACAAAGGGACAAAATAAGCCAATACAAAAGTATCAAGTAGAATTCATATTGTAATAGAGATTTTCTCCCTCTTTGGCCATCCTGTAGGAAGGGGGCTGGCTAGTCTCCACGAAATTTATATAAATGTATATATTTCTGTTTTTCCTTAGTACTGCTTTTTTTGTATCCTGAAATCGGTGCACCGCTATGAAGAAATAACTTGCTTACTCTTTTAGCCAGCTGCAATCTGCGCGTATATTTTCAGTCACAATTCCTCTGTATTATGGATGTACTTGTATTTATGTCTCCAACTGGGGGCACGATCCAGTTATGGGTCAGCTGTACTGGTTAAAGCAAGGAAAGATGCGCTTTGTCAACCCTTCTTCCCAAAGTCTGCCTCCCAGTACGTTCCCCTGCAACGTGCTCCTTGGTCGCGTTTAAAGCTTGTCATCCTGCCCGCATGTATTTGTTCTCTCCGCAGACCTAGCGCTCGCTCATCTGACAGCACTACCACTCACAGTCATTTTTAACATCCTTAAAAGTTGTGACAGAGAGGTGGTGTACCTCGAGGGCTATGTCTAGCTCACAGAACTAATAAAATCTGTTTGGATGGAGACAGGCTGTCCTTCAATGAAAAATTCCTCAGCCACGCAGATGAGAATGTCATGGTCACAAGCTAAAGCAGAAATTTTTCAATTTGATTTTTGATGTCTGTTAGCCTAACTTTATGTGATTCCATTTGAGGACCAAGCTGTATTAAGGCAAGACTTTTTCCTGTCTCCAAAACTACAGTTTCTGCGTAAGTATCTTCCCTTGAGTGAAGAAGCCATATTAAAAGGGGCTGCACTAAGGATACTCATCTGAGGAAAAATGAGTACACTAAAATATTATCGTGGTAAAGGCTGAGTTAGACTCGGAAAATTGATACATTTGAACAACAATATTTGTAGTACATAAAGGTCCCAAAGAGGGTTCCTTACTCTCTTTTTTGTTAAAGTTTTACTTTATTTGAATGCCTTTTTGGAAGTAACTTGTGTGCGTTTTCCTGTCATTCTGAAGAAGAATGTGATAATGAATTACCTGCCTCTGCTACAATCTTTTTGTCCTTCCCCAGAAGTGTAATTTATATAGATGTTTTTATATATATACACACATATAGTGATAGCCTTTCAGTGAAAGCCTTTTAGATTATTCTCTTTGCTGTGCAAACCGAAGCGACCGAATACGGCAGTAGCTTCTGCATCTTTCCCACATGGTTGATTTATTGGTGCTCCTGTAGGTACCCGCTGAAAGCAATAAATGAGAGAGCATCTTTCCAATCCTAGAGGAAGAGAGTTGTTTAGCTCTGTTGTCTGTTGTTCTATAGATAGAGTTCTAAACTAAGTACTTTAGCTGCAATACCCATACGAAACCAGTGTTAATGTTGGTGAATTGTAGAAATACTTGTGAACATAAAGTTCCTAGTCCTGTTGGTTGATTTAATGCTGCAACCGCTAGATGTGGGAGTTGCTTCGGTGGGATGGATGGCTTTTTCTTAAGATAAGGCATAAATATAATTTTTTAATGTATTTGAGGTTTTAAATGCCTTTTTTAGTAGATGTGTTACTGCATCTTATTCCTTTGTTCTTCCTCTTTCCCAAATATGGGGTTTATTTCTTTTGTGTGTCCCCCCGTATCCCTCAGTTGTGTGGATTGTTTGCTTTTGCTGTATAATGGTGGTAGAGGTTTCATAGCACTATCTCCTGTGAGATTTGATTGGTGGTGATTAATGCGGGCAGCTACTTTTTCCCCTGCCCTAATCTCCATATGCCTAATGAAATTATAGAAATAGCTCTAGTTTTTTTTTTTGTGTGTGTGTGTTTAAACAAAAAATAGAAAAATAGTTTTGCATTCTTTTGGCAATTTTTCCAACCTTTCTGAAATGTGTTGCTGGTTTTTCTTCTTTCTTTCTTCCTTTATTTTGCCTCTTAGTCCAAGCTATAAAAGAACCAAAGATTGGACTTGAAAGGTTTTGCGGCTGAGAATGTGGGCGGAACTTAGAAACTTGTGAATGATATGATACATGATCTACAAGAAGTTCTCCTTATTCACGTGATGTGTATGATATGATAAAAGAATGTCTCAACTCCAAAGTCAATTTTTTTTTCTAAACGCCTTGAAACCATGTTCATTCACTGTAAGGGAACATAAGGAAACATTTTTTTCCTGTGAGGGTGACTAAGCACTGGAATATGTTGCCGAAGGAGGTTATGGAGTCTCCCTCCGTAGGGATATTTAAAAGCTGGCGGGACACAGTCCTGGGCAACTGGCTCTAGGTGGCCCTGCTTGAACAGAGAGGTTGGACAAGGTGACCTCCAGAGGTCCCTTCTGACCTCAACCATTCTGTGGTTCTATGAAGTACTCGGAGTTGTCTTTTATTGATATATAGCAGAAAATCCACTTTGAAACTGCAAATTACAACAGCCCTTGATTAAGAAATACAGGAGTATTATTAAAAGTTCTCTTTTCTTTGTGCAGAAACACGAACAGATAGAACAAAGAAACTCTTCAGACACTACACGGTTGGATCCTATGACAGCTTTGATGCTTCAAGGTAAGATTTTTTCCTTTTTGGTCACAATCTGTTTACAAAACCTTTCTGGGTTTTATTTAATTGTTACTTTTTGTTTAGACTTTTGAGGGAAAGAGGGAAGCAGATTACTAAACAGAGCTTCTCAAGAAATCATTCTACATCTAAACTTTTTTATCACAGCTTGCTGTTTTTCATATAGGATGGGTCTACACAAATAGTGAGTAATGAAGTAATGAGTATCACTCTTTTGTTTTCATGAGTGGTGAAAGAGATCAGCGTTTCACAGAAGCAGTATGTTCCAGCTGCTTCTACAGTCAAGGACCACTTAAGTTGTTGGATACTTCACAAGATGAGACCTATCTATATCTGTTTACAGAATCATAACTTGCTGACAAGAAAACCAAAATAAAATTTTGTGATTTGTTGTTCTGAACGGTATCTTAAATCCTAAGTTGAAATTAGGTGGTTAAAAATGAGGAATTTAGAAAGTAGAAATTATATTATTTATTTGCAGTTTCGGCTGAGTATTCATGATTTCTAAGGAGGCTTTTCTCCCACATACATGTACGTCGGACATGCAGCCAGCTTCCGGTAGAAAGAATGATTTTAAAGCACAGAACCTCACTTAGCTGTTGGTGTCTTCCGAGAAAATTGTGGTGGTGTACTGGAATCATTATGCTTTTCTCCTGACTCTTTATTTACAGCTTGGGTTTTTTTTTAATTTTGAAGAAAACCACCTTATTTGTCGGAGAATTGTAAAATGTGTAAAGTAACGATGGCAGTTTCACACAGCACTCTGTTTTTTTAAAAAAGGAAAGAAAAAGTGGTAACTGTTGTTTTTATTATGTGATCTTAATCCTTGTCCTGAGGGTCACGTGAAGTTTCTCTGCCAGTTAAAACAATTTGGGGAGGGAGGATGGAGTTGAAGTCAGCTGAAGTAGTTTGGATACCCAAGATGTCCTTGCGTGTTCCTGACGATCGGTGTGCGGAGCTCTGAATGGCAGGGAAACTGCTGGTTGTCTGCTCCATACAGCCTAGAAATATTAGACAAATATGTAAATTTGCAGTCCCTTGAGTTGTGATTTGAAAGAGTGTTGCAATGTTGGATGAAGAGGGAAGGTTTGGTGACATGGTTGGGGGAAGCACAGGCTTGTGGGTTGGCTGCAATCATCCCGTCTTGGAGGCTCTGGTCTTCCTCTTACTGTATACGGTGTGCTGTAGGGCATCAACTCTTCCTGCTGGGACTTAGGAATAGAGATGCCCCATTTCAACATCTTCTGTATTCCCCTGTCATGATCAGCCAAGTTATCAAAGCTTTGCACTCTTGGACAACGATGAGATTAACTGGGTAGTCTAATAATGGTAAAGTTGTCAAGAGAAGCTGTTAGTCCATACTATGAAACACGTAGCTGTTCTGCAGAGCCATCTAACTGGTTACTAGTTATGTTTCCAGTGAGCAGAGTCGGCTTTTCACAACATTCTTTGAGTGATCATTATTCTATAAAATTCATAGCCTTGTCTCTGTATTTCAGTGTTAATTGATAGGATCGTTTCTGTAAAACTAAAAGCTGTGGCCACAGCATGTTGCCTCAGAGATACCAAATAGTCCCACTTGGAAACCTACTCCTACTTTCTAACAAAAGATTTTTTTCATTTGAAAATGTTGCTACCATCAAATCCTTTTTTTTGTGTGTGTGTGTAGGTGGGGGACCTATTGATTCTAAAGCATTTGGATTTTTTGTTGTCCTTTTCCCAAGAAAATTCTGGTCCGTTATTGGGAGGGAGCAGTACCATCTGCCTTTCTGAAATTGGCAGTACCCTATTGCTTAGAGAGGTTATTTTGAAAGCAGGAGGCCCAAAGCCATCTTCAGACCAAGGGCTTGAACCTCATCTCAGTGGTGCTCGAGTATGGCTTTTAACCAGTGAGCTGTTGGGGTCGAATGGATTATACTCTCTGCTTTTTGGGAAGGCATGGAAAGTGTGTGAGATGTTTTTGGGGGAAAGGGGGAGGTGGTTGGTTTATTTTTGGATTGGTTTGGGTTTTTTTTCCTCTCAAAAAACTTACATTACTTGATTCAGGACTAAAGCTGAGTTTATCAGATAAAATGATAAAGTTTTTGTACAGCCTTATTATTGAGAAATCAGGTATGAAGTATGTCTGCAATTGTTCCTGGTTCTGGCATCGATATCTGTTAATTGTCTGAGCAGTAAGAAAGAAAGTAACAAAGTTCTCCTGGCAGCTTCTAAGTGAAGCAAAGTTTTGAAGAAAGCTCAGAGAATCTGAAATCCAGTGGACCCGTTTTGAAGAGTAATAGTGGAAATTGAGAGGGGAAGGTAGGAGAGGGTAGAATTAACGGGAAATTTCAAGAAATACAGTAGAAAGGTAGACTTCCTTATTACACTTTTAAGTAGAGAAAAGTACGGTAATTTTAGAAATTTTGTAAAATCACACTAAGAAAACTAAAAAAATCATTTTGGTGTCCAAGTTTCCAAACCTAGTTAGCTGCTGGAAAAGAAAAAACTTGTTTCTCTGGGGTGCATATAATAACTTACTGTAATGATGGGTTTACAGAGAACCTACGACGTCTTGAAAGGTAAACTTCCTTTTTCATCCTTTACAAACATGACAAATAGTAAAATGCTGTTTTGATACTTTTTTCCTAAACAAAATAGAGTTTGAGGACTTGCTGTCCTAAAACTGCAATAGCGCACAAAGTTGCGTTTCAAATACTTACTGAGGCTGCAAATCAGGGTTTTGTACACCCAAATGGTAATTTTACTGGTGCTTACGTATTGCTGCTAAAGAAAAAGAATTTGCATTTAAGAATCTGACTGGAGATTAGTATGTCTTGTTAGTATGTACAGGTTTAATTCCTAGCATGGGCTTCTTCAGGGAGGGGAATTGTTGAAAGCAACAAACACGATTTCAAACTAACAGCAATTCTCGATATTTCCAAATTTGTACTGCTCTGATTGCTTTCTCTGTTATCGTTTCCTATCAAAGTAAGGGAAGAATATAGTAAAACAGGTTTAACTGCTTGCAGCTAAGTTTTAACAGGCATTTGTTAGAAGGCGATCGTGCCTATGTATTAGAAGAGCTTTGAAACCAAAGTGTTCAGAAAGCCGATGCAGTTCCTTTCTGGAGCTGGTGTGGGGGAGTGAGGGGAAGTGTCTGCTCCCTTCTCTTTTTCCTTCCCCCTCCCAAAGGGCAAAAATTGCTGAGTAGAAACCCTCTGTTCAGAAATCTATATTAATAGGCTTATTCACATGCAGGAAAATACATTGTACATGGCATTTTTCATCTTTAGGAAAATGTGCAGCTTGAGTAATGGAGGTTCATTAAATCCTGTTTCAGCTTTGCATAAGAGATCAAGTTATCCATACATTAATACTTCAGAAAACTGGGTAGTATGCTTACTAGTATGTAGAAAGGCAGTGAGACTTGCTTGCCAGTACAAATAGTCGTTAAATATCATACAAATATAATATTTGAAACTACTAGGTCTAATGTATTATCTGCTTTAAATGCTGAGGGGATGTATTAATTCTGTTATGCAAAAATGATGTTGTCTCCTGCAGCTGTCATGCGCTGCTACGGCTGACATTCCTTTACGTGGATTCTTTTACTATTTTGTTAAAACCTTTTAAGAACTAATTACTTTCAATCATTTTCCTTTAATCCGATGCAGATAGACATATGTTGAAGGGAAGGATAGATTTTGTTGCAATGGCTTACAATGTGAGAAAGGGTGAAGTTTCTTACGCTAGCAGGAGCTCTTACTGGACAAACAGGAGTCCCTGGGGGTTTGTCCTGGGCTGCAGCTCTGGAGGTGAGGCGGCAAGTGGGACGGGCAAAGTTTCCTTCTGCCTCCCCAGATGGGGCGAGCCGGCAGCACCCATGGTGTCAGACCCCAGGACGTGCCGTGGCCCGAGGCTGTACTTGCTTGATGTGCCTTAGAGCCACAGAGAGAAGCAGAAAGCAGGCATGGAAAATCATAGAATCATAGATTAATTCAGATTGGAAGGGACCTTTAGAGGTCATCTAGTCCAACCCCCTGCAATGAGCAGGGACTTCTTCAACTAGATCAAGTTGTTCAGAGCCCTGGCCAGCTTGACCTTGGATGTTTGCAGGGATGGGGCATCTACAACCTCTGTGGGCAACCTGGGCCAGTGTCTCACCACCCTCAGCGTAAAGAATTTCTTCCTTATATTTATTCTGAATCTCCCCTCTTTCAGTTTAAAACCATCACCCCTTGTCCTAAAGATCAGATATACCAGCAAAGTTGCAAGGAGATAATGTAAGACTGTTTTGACATGTCTGTGGAGTTTTGTGTCCTCCCTGGATTTGTGGTCAGGACAAGCACGGGACATTGGTTTTGAGAGCTGAGAAGGGGGAGGATCCCATTCAGTTTGTTAGGAAAAATGTTTGGTTGGGTCTGTCTTGTTTAGGCTGTGATCAGCAAAGCAAAAGCTCCCAAAGTATTACAAATATTCTTCAGAAGTCTAGTTAAAG
Organism: Himantopus leucocephalus; assembly: GCA_003993805.1. NCBI lineage: Eukaryota > Metazoa > Chordata > Aves > Charadriiformes > Recurvirostridae > Himantopus > Himantopus leucocephalus. The sequence goes on from RSEF01000005.1 coordinate 2,252,584, forward strand.
CTCAGGACTACCTTTCATTCAAACAAAAATTATTTGTAGGTCTTAAATCAGTTATTTCATGGAGTCTGCTTTCATCAAGGTCAAATTCCGGTTTAATAACAGCAATTTTTGCTAAGGCATAGACTGGATGTTGAAATTTTAAAAAAATCTTTATTTTTTAAAAAATTAAAAATAAGGTAGACCTTTAGAAATGATATTTTTAATCTGCTTTTTAACTGAAGTGAGGGAATCGATTCATTCTCTCAAGGTAGGACAGTGAATTGTTCAGTCAGGAAAATCAGAAAATAAAATTAAGTTATCAAATTAAAACATGTGAAATTAATTGGTTGTTTAATTTCAAATGTGAAATCTTAGCACCTTTTCTAATGTGATATGACTGGTGATAAAGTGGTAACTTAGTTGTCATGCTCTGGAGACATAAATAAATGAGCAATTTTGGTACTGTGTAAAGATTATGAACTCGATTTGGTGGAAAACATGATCCAGTTGCCTTCATGGGTTTGGAAACTTCGGAACACCACAGTGGAAACTTTTACTGCTGCATTGATTGCATCATCTCCCTCCCACCCCCAACAGAATAGTGAAATAGCAAAAGTCAGTGGCATAATTGAATGCCAACTTCAATGCAGTTATGAACTATGGGATGTAAATGTAATGTTTCCTGCCTCTTCTGAGGCTTCCCTTTCTTCACAGTACAATCGACTTTGACATCTTTCGTTTTTTCCGTAACCACGTTAACTGGTCCTAATCACTGCATGGGAGAAGTTTTCTTGGTGCCTTTTCTTGACATCTTATGGCTACAGCAGTATTAAGAAGCTCACAGGAGAGGATGTAATAATAATAAATAACCTTTTTCAGTGGTGGCTTGTCACAATGTTAATGATGGGTCCAAATTGATTTGTCTTCAGCTTTTAGTTCTGTTTTTCTGGATGAAGAAAAAGAGAAAAATTGGATTGTGTAGTCTGGGAGGTATGTGTAAGAAAGCTTAATTAAAAGCTTAATTCATTAACCCTAATGTCCCTACTTGGAGTCAGGTGGCAGCATCCGTGTCTCACGGGCATAGAAGCTGACAGAAGCAACTCCTCAAAAGCCAATTTACATACAAACACGTGAAAAAAAAAAGGAGAGATTCTTCTCCGCTGTGTATCCCAGCCCTTCTCTGTTGATGTTGTCATCGGCACCGTGGGATAGAGCAGTGTAAGCTTTGATCCTGGACGGCTCAGAGAGACTCTTTGGCACAGCTGAAGCTGTCTGCCTCTGTAATTCGGCACACTTTGTAGTGCGTTTTATTTTTTAATTTTTTAACCTGTAGAATCTATCTGTTGAATACCTCAGTCTTTGTCCCAAAGTTGTGATGTGATTGGTGCTGTCTTAATAGTTTAAGCATTAGGTGTGTTACACGGTAATTACGCTTGTTTTAGTAGAAGCTCTCAATTTGATGCAGAAATACTTTCCTCTAGTTTGATACCTGGTTTCATGTGAGGATTTTGCGTAAATAGATTGCCTCCCTTCTGGAAAAATGCAATTATTCATCACTTTAAATATTTTAAATGGATGGACGCTGTTTGAAGAATTCTGGTCGTTGCAAGTCGTGAGCTATGGTAAGGCTGCACAGGGAGCAAAGGGACCTTTGCCCGGTTCTGGCTCCGCAGTGGTCCCGTTCCCGTGTTGCAGTGACTCGGGCATATGTTCTTACTGACCGCAGCTTGCTCCTGCACAGCCGTCCGCAGCAATCTGTTAGATCCTGGCAAGTGCTTCTTCACAAAAAATGAAGGAATGTATAAGAGCTGTCGTTATTTTTTATGTCCTGCTTGCCACGTTTTCATGTTGGTTCTCCCTATGGCTGCAGAACAGCGAGGGTGACACTGAGAGGAGTCTCGTTATGCAGGGAACAGGTCTTTCTGCATTGACATAACCAACTTGGGTTTGTTTTTCTGTTGGATGGCACCAGTTCCATGGCACACATGTTTTCTGTGAAGTTTGAATGGTTCAGTCGAACTCTTGCGGGAAGTGGAGTAAGGATATTAAAATGGATACTGTTCATTCTTAAAAACAAATTCATGAGTTCTGTAACTTTATTCTGGGATTGATGCATTGATAATAAGTTGAAAGTGATTTTACAGTTCTTCTTAGCTGCAGGCATAGCTTTTAAACAAAATTCTTCGTTTCCTTTTCTCTGGTGGAAAGAAGTAAAAACAGTAGTATTTTAACTTTTTTACATACATATGTAGCTCAATTTTTGTCCAGGAGATAGTAGCAAAAATACCTGCGTATGCTTATAGTTGTAATGTATATATAAGGTAATGTATAAAACAGATAGGTAGATATAACCACCTGATACAGTGATGTCATCACATCTGAACGCTCGTTGAGATTTTAATGATTTAAGATCTCTGCCCATGTGATACTCTGGGTTCTTCTAGGCATAGAGAAAAACCAACACCAACCAAATGATGGAAAACAAAGTATGTAAAATATTTTGTGTGCGTGTATTGTTACTTTATTTCTAAAGATATTTTGTTGGGCTTGCCTGATGCCTGTTCTGAATGAATTCATTTTCTGTGAGTGTAATAGTCTGATAGCACTGAACTGCTCTTAATGTGTGAGGCAGAAAGACAAGGGTAGCTCCTTCTATTACCCTTGTGCCTCATTAACTTGAAGAACATAATATAACACAATTTGGAAAAATATATATATGTTTAAGCAATAATTAAGGCATTGTCGATTTTGTGGAACAGGTGGAGATGTAAAATGTGAAGTTTTTCATTTACAGTTATTTAATTTCTAATGAAAATGATCTTACTTGCTAATAAACAACTTTGCACTTTGCCTCCCCTGCTGTTATGTGCTGCCATGACTGAGCTTTTTATGTTGGGGACTACAGCAAATATTTAAAGTAGTTGCTAAAGTAGGAGGTAGAAAAAAGGTGTGTGTTTATGTATCTGACCTGTAGTATCTCTTCGTTGAGATCTGTAGTATAATTGCATAAAGGTGCAATATTAAAGTCTAATACAATTACAGGAAGATGCAAAACTGTACGGTGAGTGGTAAGAGTCTCCACGAACTTGTAAGTGCATTTTTAAGTTGTTTGCTGCCTTAATAGTGAAGTTGGTTTAACGCACTTCAGTAAGATCCTGCTTTTAGCAACTAATGCTTTTGTAACTAATGATTAAAATTGGTCAGACATTTTCTGGGCTAGATGTTTGCCTAAATTTTTACAATAAAGTGTTAGCAAAGAAAGACCAACAGTTTCCAAGACCAAAGTTGAAAAAAATATATATAACCCTTCCCAAATTTAAAATTAAAATGCTCTTTCTGAGAAACTTTAAGGATCCACATCTAGTGCTAGTGAAAACCTAACTGTGTAAGTATGGGTACAGAAGGTCCTGATGGCAAGGGCCATAATACTCTCATGCTCAACAGTGTTTTCTCTGGAACTCCTCCGACCAGATGCTGGAGGATGGGATGGATTTACATGTCAGAACTGAAAGCAGCAGCCTGTGTCCTGTGCTTGGGGAGGAATAAAGTTTTCTAAATTAGATTAAACTAAAAA
>RSEF01000005.1:2256236-2317718 GCA_003993805.1 Himantopus leucocephalus
AAAAAAAAAAAAAAAAAAGGAAGAAAAGGAAAAAACAGTGGAAATGACAGAAGGTGAGGACAGCAAGAAAAGATTGTGAGGGTGTGATAGCAGGTTAGTTAGAAACAGAAGCCACATAATTAGATGCAAGGATAGAGCAGAGGAAAACAGGAGATTGAAATGTTTGTTTTTGCAGGGAAAGGAGAACGATTAAGTTTCTAACCACTAGTGGTTTACGTTCCTGTCTCCTAGCCTCCACTGCGATGACTTACCTTCCTCTATGTGACCTTTAATTCCCTGCCCCACTGCACCTTTGGCTGCCTTCCTCTCACCTGATCGCTAGATGAGCAAAAGCCGACATATGGTGCCTCTGATTGTAAGTGATGCATTTTTAAGTTTTGGCAGGCCAAAAGGAACAAATAACTGTTGAGCTCGCACTGTGGGCTTTCCTCCAGTGGGAACAATGATTTAAACCACTTTTTTTTTTTTTTGTCATTTTTCCAGCCAGATTTCACAAATACTTGTTGCATTTGCAACAACATTTGATCTACAAGGCATGTTCTAAGGGTGACTGGCAGGCAACATATGTCTTTTTTTCCCTCTTAAAAGAAGAAACTATCGAGAAGTCAGAAAGGGGTTGACTTTCATGCTCCAAGTAAAGCCGGTCACTTCCATTGTGCAAAACCTAAGGCTGATGGGAGGAGGATGTCTTGTTTTGTCTTGGCACAAATAGATGTGCTGGAGTTGTACTTCTTTATCAGTTGGGTGGGCTCAAACCGTACAAAGAGGGACCCGCTAAAGAACAAGCAGTAGCCGGTGTCAGGGTGTTCACCTGGAATACAGAAGACCTGGGCTTGAGTCCCGTGCGTGTTAGACTGCTTCGACTTAAACCCGTACCGTGTATTGCCGATGAATGCCAAGAACCTGGCGGATAGAGCGATTCTCTATCCAAGTCTTTTGAAACTATTATTCTTTCTCTGAGCCAAGAGGCAGATGCTAGCTGCGGCCTCAGAGGCTGTGGCGTGCGGGTGGGGATGCTAGGTTTGAATGATTGGCAGCTATGCCAATTGAATAGCTGGTGATACTGCTGGGGGTGCCCGCTCGCCCTGACATAAAATTTCATCCCGTATTCTGCAGAAAAGATGTCTAATGAAGGCTTGATTTAGACGGAAATATTTCAGATTTGCTTTTACGGATAAGTATTTCATTAGAACTGATTTCATGGCAAAATTCCGAACAGAAGAATAGTGAATGTTAAGTTAAATATGTGCACTAGGAAATGGTGGTAACTGCATAGATAGAAAAAAGACTGTTAGCCATGTGTCTTCTAATGTCTCCATTTTTTTAAATTAAAAAAAAAAAAAAAGCATGTTGTGCACAGGTGATGGGTGTCAGAATTAAAAGTTTAATGCTACAGTTGAAAACTAGGGCTGATAGTGAATAGATTGTGTGCTCCTTTAACCTAGCGTTGCCAAAGACTGATAGTGTAGCACTGTCAGATCGGTAGATCAGCTGTAGCAGAGGGGGTTTATACCTCTACACTTCATAAATCATAAATTCTGAAATATGCTTAAAATTAAACTCTATGCATCTTAAGTTACTCACTCCACTGAGTTGAAATGCTAAACCAAAATTTTTACCCTGTCTCCAGTGCTTACAAAAGAAATGCTTTGTATTTCCCGAAATTAGGCATCAACGCAACCAGCAAGCTCGAGCTGAACATCAAAGGAAAGGGGGCAAGAAGGAGAGATTCCAGTTCAACATTCACTTAACTAAGAAAAGTATTGGCCGGTTTAAATAAAGCAGAGTTCTCTCTCTTCATCAGCTGGTGTCTGTGAAGTCAGTGATTTTTCACTGGTACCAAAGTTCTGGGCTAAACTGACCGTGCTTTGACAAAATTGCGGAAAAGGATGGTACTGTTAGACAGGAAAGCTGTTACGATGGACATTCCCCAACCTGTTTTGCAGATAAGTAAACAAAATTTGGAGAAGGCTTAAAATAACTCAAGGGCTTATTGTAATGAAAGAAATGGAGAGAGGGGAGAATACAGTTCAGAAAAAAGGTAGAGACGCCATCTCCTTTTTGACAATGAGACTGTAAAACAATATGGTGATTAGTCAGGATTTTTAAATCCTGATAGATGTATTTATATCCTTTTATATCCTGCTATATTTTAATATGTGCAAATTAAACTCTAATTGAAGCTACCTCTTAATTTCTTTTCAGTAAAATCCTAGAAAATCTAAATTTCTCACTCTACTGTGCTTTTAAAGCTCTTGGAGAAGAAAAAAGTGGGAAAATGCTTTCCGAAAAACTTTCCTGTATGTCTTTGTTAATACCTCACTTGTTTTGAGACAGAACTTGAACCTTACTTGTCACGTGCCTTATACTAAAGCGTCATAAAATTTTGCATAAAATTTTAACACTGATGATTAAAGGACTATACACTTCTGTACAGTGTAGAATTTTAAGTGAAATGCATCTGTAAAACTGAAATGAACAGTCAGGGTTACTCAGACTTGTGGTTAGAGCTGTATTTAGTTTCCAAGGAATGCAGGACAGGAGGATGATAATTCCTCCTGCTCATCAGAGCAAACAGGGTCTGATGGAAACCCTGCGGGATCCCTTAAAACTAGTTTGAAACTCACGGTTATCACCAGTCGTGAAGTCACCAGTCTCTTTTCCTTATTTCGTAATTTATTTCTGTTCAGCCTTTAGTATGGTTAGACTCTGACTGACTGAGTGAGCAAATCAAGTTACCGTACTGAAATGTGTAGTGAGTTTAGTCATTGTGGTAAAGACCTCCAATGTCAGACTGCTACCTTAAAGGGCTTGTAACACATTTGAAAAGTGTTAATAAAACACTTTTTTTTTTTTTTCTGCAAGTGTGACTTAACTGTATTATAGAAACCCCAATCAAGAGATCCTGAGGAAGGCGGATTTAATCCCCTGTATCACCATGGGATGTGCACGTGCCAAAGCATGATGACAAAACTGCACACGAAGAAGGGAATACAGTGTCCCATGGGTTTTCTTCAGGAAGACATTTCTCTTTAAAAGACTATATATACTCATTGTATTGTATATATACATTCATATATGGATATCCATATATCCATACAAGTGGATACCTATGTATCCTATACAGTGTGTATATATATAGGATCATGACCTTACCGTTGACATTTTGTGGGTTTTTTCTTTCATAGCCTATCTTGTGATTTCTGTATAACATAAAACCTGGGGTTTACTGGAAGATTTATATTTCCAGGAAGTTGTTTGACTTCCTGTTTTGCTGTATGGATGTGTTACTTTAGTGGTTATAGTTTCAGCAACTTAAGGTAAAAACAGGGAAAAAACCAGAAGTGGGACCAGCCAAATCGATTGACTTGCGTATTACTTTAGATTACCTACTCCCTTCTCCTACACACCGAAGAATGTGGTATTAAGTGTAGTTAAAGGCTGGATGAAAGAATGTGGACTGATATACATACATAGCGAGAGGAAGTTTCTCCTTGGTTCTACGTAAAGAAATTGGGTAACTTCTTTGCACTTGTGTCACAAAATTTAATGTTTCCCTTTTAAAAACCTGTATTTGTTCATAATGTTTTATAGCATAAATGAAGTGAAGTATAGAGCACTGTTACTTTCTTGAATGTAGGTTGGTACTTTATAATCATGGTTAATCCTTTGGGCAACTCTGTCAATCACAGGGCTGGAAAAAGTAGTACAATCTTTCCGACTTCCTAATTCTCATCAAATCACTTCGTGATTGATTTATTATTTTTTTTTTTTTGTAACTTAGCGAAGAAATGTTCATTTTTTACCAAGGGTGTTAAGTATTCAAAATCCAATAGAGACGGCTTGATTACTTGTTTAAAAGTGTGAATGAAACACCTTTTTAAGTGGAAGAAGTTATATGCCGTGTCAGGTTTTACTGTAGCCTGCAGTTCCCTCACAATGCAATATAGACCTGTGCAATATAGGAATTGGGGAATATCTAAGTCTCTCTTATGGATGTTAGAGTTTGACGTATACCTCTTTCGTCAGCAAATGAATGTCGATGGAAAATACGCAGCCTTGCTTTTCTCATGATCATAGACCTCTGTGCGATGTTTGCTGAACTCTGTAGAAACAGCGCTGCTAGAGGAGATCTGAAGGACAAATATATGGATATAGGCAGTATATAGGTGTACTGCTGAAGCATCCTCTCTTCTTTCCCCTTTTCCTTTACTTGGCCTGAACGTAGCCAGCTGAGGAAGACATGGCTCTGCCGACTTGGCCATTCAGCCGTGGAGGAAATGTAAACTTGGCTGAGGAGAAATTAGAATATGTGCTTTCTAGTGCAGTTTGAAGTTATTTGCCAAATAATAAAGCCAGAGAGAATGATAGTGCAAGGGGGGTGGGGGTGGTCTTTTTTTCCTTCTCGTTTTCTTTTCTCTTGAGTGCCAGCTGTGCCAGTAAGGCACTGACACACAACCACCTGCTGGAAGCGCTGGTAAAGATACTGTCGTTGGGTGCTGCAGTTTCCTTCAGAGCAGCCGTGAAGCTGGAACCCACAGGTAGCACTAAGCATTTTATTCCATGCTGCGTGTCCATATAAGGCCCTGATTTTGTAATTGGTTTTTGGTGAAACAGCAAAATGACTTGGAGTTGCTGTCATTGTGAATGCCTGATGCAACAATGCTTATTCTCCAGTGTAAATATTTTGAAGACACTAAAGAGTATTTTGAGAACTGTATTAGCTTTTATGGCTAGGCAGCTTTATTACCTCCAAATATAACCTCTAATTCATCTAATTCAGTTTTAACAGTAAATGTCGTACTGAAGGATTCTGGATCATGATAATGAAAAGATCGTTTTGGGATACAGCTCGACTTCAGCCTAACTCCGCTTTATGTACAGTAGCTCCATGGAATAAAATGTAGGCCGGTGCCCCAGTACCTTATCAGAAGAAACGAGAAACAATGACATCTGGGAGTTCCTACAAACAATTCTGATGGGTTTTGGGGTAGAGAAGAAAGGGCAAAGTCAAACACTGCAAAGAAAGGAAACAATATTTTTACTTAGATACCTTACTGTGAGAATCTCTTGGCCTCAGATATTGAAGAGCAGGAAAGGTGACCCTGCATTTTGAGTTGTTCTATGGGATTCTGTTCATCCCTTCTCTGTCATATTTTAATTCCTGTACCATCATTATCCTCCTTGGACTTCTATTTCCAGCTACCTAATGAGGAGTTTGTCAACTTAAAGTTACCTGTTCTCCAGTACTTATCAACCATTTATTTAAACTTATTTTCTTACTGCCCTCCTCCCAAACACATCTTGCTATAAACTTCCAGATAAACATACGTTCTAAAGGAAATCATTGAGATTCGTCTTATATAACCAAAATTATATTGGCAGAATTGATCAGTTGTACAGAGTAAGCGCTGTACATGTGTTTTTGATGCAAGGCAGCACAAAAATATGTAATTGTGTTTTTACTAAATATCTGCTGTAAAAGTATATTGTGCTTACAGAAAGCATTGTTAGAAGGTGGGAATAAGTAGTTGAGAAAAGCAAAATACTGAAAATAAGCACATGTTCTGAAAAACGGTAAAACACATTTCACCAAATAGGTGGAAATTGTTATTGGTTATTTAAGATGTTGTCATAAGAAACTACGAAAAGGTTCTGTCAAAGGCAGTAGCACTGGGTTGTGAATCATTCATTAGCATAATAACCTGTTCTTGTTCAAAGCTGTATTATATATTTACCAAACAAGCACATTCTTAAGACAAATTGCGTTGTAGTGAAATGAAAGACATCATCATGTGAGGGAGTCTCTGCACGTGACGGCATCACGTTACCCAGAGGCTACTGTGAGTTTGAATATACGGTTGACTACATCTTGCTGTTTCTGTAGGGCTGTGGGTGGGTTAGGAAGGGACCGATCTGTGTACTTTCCTATTTGCTGTGCAGAGAACCACACTCACTGGTGTAGCTAACACCTCTTGAACAAGTGATTGCTGTTCCACACGTTACACAAGAGCTGTGAAAACTCCTCTGTAAAGACCCTACAGCTGGATGATCAATGCCTGGGGAACTTGAGCAATCACTTACATAGTCTTCATTAATCTTGAAGGCCTTAATTACAAGGATTAGCCAATTTTCCTGGACTCATTACAGTAGATGACTATAAATAGTTAGGTTGACCCCTTCCAGCAATGACAGCAAATTTTTTTCCACTGGAAGTCTGGTATGTCTTGCAGTAAGAGTTGCTGTAGACGTAATTTCCATTTTATATGGTATCAGGAGAGGTAACTTCCCAGTAGGGAAATATTCGGAGAGAACATTCTTTATGTGCTTTTAACAGGGATTGACTGTAGGAATGTGCAGTAAAGAGCTCCTCTTGAATAAATTTCCAGAATGCCTTTCTATGGGCTTCAACGTAACCACCATAAATGGACTCTCTTAGCCTGAAAGGAATTAGCGCGACTACTTTCAGACATTGTTTATAAATTTATGGAACGGTTTAGATATTGTTTTATTGCATCTGGCAAAGTACAAAAAAGGCATTTCCTTTATTGTTGGGCTGTGATTTGATCCTTCTAACATGTGGCTTGCTGTGAGTTCAGTAGATCTTTCAAAAAGATTGAAATTGCAAGAGTACTGAGGAGAGGACATAAAAAAGGTCTGATGGAGAGATTTGGACTTACTTGGCCAACTGAGAGCAGTGATCTTGGAGAGCATAACTTCTCACTCAAGGACAGAGCGAGCCATCTGACTGGAGGGTTTGTGGGCGGAGAAGGCTACTGATTTGGTTGTAACTCTGGTTGTTTGAATCTCATGTGTGATCTGTTAGATAACTCTTCTGCCTTGGGCGGCTGTGGTCCAGTTTGTTAAAGATGAAAAGGTTAGCCCTAGATTATGTTTCTAGGGGATGTGCAATTGGAGAGAATCAGGAAAATAATCCCTATTTAAATTCAATTTTTCTCTGCCTTAGGGAGAGATTGACAATATACCAAATAGCCATTTTTGTTTCCAGATAACGATGCTCATTTCCAGGGGTGTGTACTCTGTGTACTGTTTTTCAGCAAAATCGGCAATGATCCACGTGATACAAACTTGCCTAAACATATTCTATGGTCCTGACGGTTTCCATCTCTGTAATTCAGTATTTTAACTTTTGGAGTAAGTCATGCTTTAAGACAGGGTCTAGTTATTCTACTTGGGAAGCTAGGTTTCATGGGTTTGCATCAGGAACCTGTGCTTCAACCTTTATTTTCTTCATACACATCCTTATGAAGGACTTGACATTTCTACTTCCTTCCTCGAGTATGGTCTTAATGGGCTGTTAGCAAAGTAGAAATCCTTGCAGTCTTGAAAAGTCTACACAGATGATGGTTGTTATGTTGAATGTAACAGTGCTGAGTTCAAATCTCAGGTGTCTGACCGACCATGGGTAACTCTCTATTTCCCTTTCTCCATTGGTAAATCTGTAAAATTCAGGAAATTCTAACAGCTCTGAACAATTCTTAAAGTGTTAGGGAAGCCACATGAACCGATGAACAAGTCTGTTTTTTAATATTGAGCGTTTGGGTAAAGCAAAGGTGGTTTTAGATTGACTTTTGTTTGGCCTGAATTTTTTTATATTTAAGATAGTGCTTCATGCAGAAACATTCTGCACTTGATTGGGTGTATTTTGCATTTAACTTTGTATGCAATGAATCTTGGACTTAGAGAGACCAAAATCAAAGTAATGTGTGCCCTATTTAAGTAATGAGCTATTGATTTTAAAAGTACTCATTTTATTACCATGAAATGGAACTAGTAATATTCTGAAAACTCATCTCCAAAATGGACGCTGTTGAATTTCAGTTTGAGGTGGGACAGAAATGGAGTTTAAGGATTTTACCTATTGAAATTTGGCGTCTCACAGGTAGCAGGGACTCTGCAGCCTCATGGAGAGCCATACACTGTACTCAAAGCACCTGTGAGGAAATGCTTCTTCCTCTTGCCTTGAGCTCAGACCTCTGAAGAGGCTTGTAATGTCATGTCACCTTTATTTGTCACTGGTAGCTCTACCCTATGTGCATTCTGTTGCTAAGTATTTACAACACCTTCAGGGTCAAAGTAATGCTGCCAAGAAGGCTCACAGTGAGAAATTTTGACCTACTTTTACATTTGGCACCGCTTCGCCTGCCAAGACCAGGTAGACTGTGAACAGACCTTCAGCATGTCTTCAGTGAAGAGGTCCGCTCTGACATTGAGAACCCTCTCATGGCAAAGCAAACAAAAGGCAGTATTGCAAACAGGCAGACGTTAAACTTCTTTCCCCCCCTTCTGCCCCCGTCTCTCGGGGACGCCAAGTGAGTTTGCTGGAAGGAAGGGTGTGCAGGTTGCAAGTTCGGTTCATTTGTGTCTGCGTGTTTGTGTTCCATCTTTTTCCTGCCGCTAGTTCTTAGCTCTGCAGCGCTGGGGTGTGTGTAGACAATCAATTTGCTTTCTGTGATTGCTTTAAACAACTTTAAACTGCTCGTGCCATAAGATTATCGCCGGTCCCCTTCCTCTAGCACGTAGATGACAAGAAATGGCTACACATCTGATTTTTTTCAAACCTACATTTTTGCTTTACAAGCTGTGATGGACTTTTCCTTATGTAGTACGTGACTGCAACAGTGCAGTAGTTAAGCTGTATTTGTCAAGCAATAGAGAACAGTTTGTATATTGCGTTACCAAAATTCGTGTTGTGCTTCTCCTTCCCTTCCTTCTCCCCTCCCCCTTCCATGTAAAACACAAAACTTTGTAAAATTTTGGCAATTTAGTGTTCCCACTTTCAATGTCTAAATTGAAGTAACAACTGGGTAGTACACGCAATAAATGTGCTGCACATGAAAAGAAAACCATAGGTGGTTTTCGTCCTTTTAATCAGAACTGTCATAGGCCTCTACATTAGGATGGAGAGAGCAGAACTTGAAAACGCCTGCTCGTTTCATTAGCTGGCTGTCAAAGGACCCTGCGTGCCTGTTTTTAGGTGTAGATGCCTAAAGATGAGTTTTCCAAGCACTGCTCTTGGAACTTCAGCCTTCAGCTTTTTAAGGAATGACATTGTGAATTTGTCTGGTTTTTTCAAGAGAACTGAAAGAGCCAGAGCAAGGCTTGATGAGGTAACTAGCTAATAGGCTTCTGAATTCTTTATACAAATTAATTGAGATGAGAGTGGGATTTGGGTAGGGGAGAGGAGGGTTGGGCTTTGAACCAAACACTTCCTATGATTAGGTTCTCAAAAGTAGCCTTCTAACTTCTAGTAAGCTGTTGATTGTTTACCAGGAAACTTGAAGGAAATTAGTTTTATTAATTTGACCGTGTATTAAGAAAAAGACCGGAGATAGCTTTACTGTTGACTCTTCAGTGGATAAGTATGGAGCCCCACCTAGAAAATGCGAGTGGTGAAATGAAGAAAATAAGCCAGTACGCTTGTAGGTTCAGTCAGTTTCTGTAACACTGGGGCAGTGATGGAGGGGTTCAGCGCTGCAGCGTGGGCCCTGAGGGTTGTCTATGCCATCCCACCCTGATATCCCTGAACAGGAGCGTGTTTGGCTTTCTCCAGAAATAGACATTTTTTTTATTCTGTTCTTTCCATAGCAGGGGTATTAATTGTAAAAAAGGTAATGTCTGAATTATATGGTAAATAATAGTAAGTTGAGGGACTACTCAAAAGCTGCTGATGCTTACGGAGATCATCTGTTCCTCAGAAAGTCACCACTGTGGTAGCTTTAATTCATGTGCTATTCCATTCAGTGGTGGTTAAATACTTTGTAGTTTGGAAGACAGAATTACATCATCACTTTAGCAGTACCGTGAAGTTGAGTTGGAAAGTCACCAAAAGGGTGGTCTGTGATACAGGAAAGGTCTGGCGTTTGGAGGCTGTCCATCGGTGTCCTGATGTCATCATCCTTGTCTTTGTTCAGAGCTTTAAATAAAAAGGTTACGCCAATTTTTCTTTAATTAGTTTCCTGCTCCCCTTCTGGATTATTAATGGCACTGAAGCAGATCCGGTCTCTTATTGTATTGAAAGCCTCAGTGACTAGATTTGGTACAAGACCAGTGGTAACAATCGTTGGCTAGTAAAAAAATTAAGAAAAGAAAACTTGCTCATACTTCTTTCTGTCTTAAAGAGTTTGGTAGGTATTTGAAAGCCAAGCCAGCAGCGTGTGTTGCGGTGCTTACGATTCATGAATACTTAACCCCTGACACTGCCTTTATTCAGAAGAACGTCTTGCAACTTGTGCTGTGTAATGCTTTTATACCTAAAAGAGCAATCAAAATCTTTTTTTTTTTCTTTTTTTTGACATTGAGTTTATTTTTAGTAACCTAATGTTTAATGAAAGACACTAAACAACTTAAGGCTTTTAGGGATTGTTCCCTGGATGTGAAAGGTCCCATTTTAATGTGGATTTTATGCATTTTCTTCAGCCACCGTCTACTTTTTTCTTAGCCAATGACAGTAAGATTCCTAAGGCTCCTTTCTCTTTAAGGACACGCTGCTTACATAAATAGTCCCTTACACCATCTCCTTGTTTTATAATATTAATTGTTTATCGGAAGATGGCAAATATTCCTTAGAAATGTGTTTTCCTGCTTGTGCATGCCTTGTTACTATTTCAATTATGCAGATTCTTGATGCTGTGGAAATTTGTGCTTGATGACGCCAAGGCAGCTGCACGTTGTTAGCATTGTAGGCTGTCAGATGATCATGTGGGATTCTTGCAGCATGCAACATTCAATAGGATTGAAAAAGGGCTTTTGATGCAAGGCATAGCTTTCAGAATATATTTGTGCCTTTTAGTTAGCTAATATAAAATCATAATTTCTTATCTTTAAATTTAAAATGCTGCCTCATTTTTCTTCTGGTTGGTTTCATTTTGGCTTCACTAGAAGATGCATCTGGTACATCCACGATTGAGGAGTTTATTAATGATACTGTTGTTCAGTTCACTTACTTTTTTTCCTTTTAGAGTCCTAGCTAGCCCACAGATTACATGATCACATGTTCCTTCAGTCATTCATATAGAACACAAACCACCATGCATGATTTCTTCTTCTTTCTTTTTCCTCTCTGCCTTTTTTATTGCCTTTAAGTTGCTTTGTCATGTTCTCTTTTATCATTAAGCTTAGTCTTTGTCTTCCCCTCGCTACTCTTTGTTCTATATTTTCCCATGCTTGGTTACTGCAATATTATTTGATTAACGGGCTGTGATGATGATGAACCTGCACACTGGAGGAGCAGCTACTACAGTGGTGATGAAGGGATGTAATAATGGTCGCTATCCTCGGAATTCTCTCTACAGTGACTGCATAATAGAAGAAAAGGCAGTGGTCCTGCAGAAAAAAGACAATGAAGGATTTGGATTTGTGCTCAGAGGGGCAAAAGGTACGTGCTTCTGTGTGTGTGTGTGTGATGTGCGGTGGCATGAAGAAATTTATACATCTCGGAATATAAGCAGGAATTATTCTTGGTGCACTTGGTTGCTAGACAACAGGATTCTCTGTATGCTATACTACTCAGACGGATTTTAGTGGCTTCTGTCTGAAGCAGTTTGCATTTTTACATAGGAGAAGCACTGAATAATCGTTTTGGGGGGAGAAAGTTTTGTCTGTATTTTTATTGTGTTGGTATATGTAACGTTTTGTCATTAATCTGTTTTGTTATGCAGTTTACCTAACTATGGGAAACCTGCTTTCCTTATAAAACCTGCTTCTTTATTTCAAATGTCAGTCTGTTTAAATAGGTCTACGAATAGAAATAGACAAGAGAGTGATGTTTTGTTTAAAATAGGTGTGGATCTTCTGCAAGGTGACATTGGTGCAGTTTTAGTATGAAAATATGATCTTTTTTTATATCTTCAGAAGCTGCACGTATGTTGCATGGCCTGTAGTGTGCTCATTTTAAAAGCTGCTCATATGTTAAACTGCATGCTACTTTTCTGCAGGCTAAAATCTGTAATAATGGCATTCTTAAGAGTTAAAAAAAGCATTCTATTCAATGCTTTGCTTTTTAACTTTCAGTCCAGTTTGCTCCTTTGGTATTAAAAAAAAAATATATGATGGTATGTCCCATCTCTTGCTCCCCCTCATTTTACATGGGTTCTCCCTTGCCTTGCTTGAGCATGAAAATTATTCCATAGCTTCATTCTTGGGACATCATTTTGGCTCTCCCTATTCCCCGACCCCTAAACCGGTGCCACCATAGATTTTCAGTGTTGTAAAAGCTTTTCTAATTTTAGCTAAATAAAAATTTTTCAAGTTCAGTAGCGCTACCTTTTAGCTAACCCGTCGGCGTGAGTTGTCTGTGCATCGAGCAGAGGTTACTGCCTCTGTGAGCCCAACAATTGTCCCCAGATTTTCTCTGTAGCACTGAGGGCGCCTCAGGTGAAAGACCCAAGGACTTTTCTGCTTGTATGTGTACGTGACAGGGAGAGAGAGAGGGCTGTTGCAAGGCCTGCTGTGCCTCCTTCCCTAAAAAGTGATTTCTTCTGTTACCTTCTTTGTACTATACATGAAAATTGAGAAAAAAAAAAAATCAGTTTGATCTTTTTCATCCTTTCCCACCCTCCCCTTCCCCCCCAGTTCGGCCAGATGCTCTCTTCTGGCTGCAGTATATAATTCATTTTTAGTTGGATGTTGCCAGAGTTACAAGCATTTTGCTCGGCGTACAAAAGGGTTACTCGAACTAATACCGAATATCCTGCAATACTCAGAATCCAGCTAGTGCCTCGTACAGCTTGATTCGGTTTGGGTCAGTAAAGAAGCATGTATTTTTCTCTCTGAATTGAAGACCTGTGGATTGCTATAGCAGAGAGATTGCACTCTGGTCCCAGCATCTTGTTATCCTCTGAGACAGAGCCCTCTGACTTCTTAGCACCCACCATTTTTTAGCCATCAGTTTGAATGGCCAATAACAGGCCTTTAGTCAAGTGGTATTTGCAAGCACTCCATAACTTTCTTTTTTTTAATGTGGTATTTATTTTTAAAGCTGACACACCAATTGAAGAATTCACCCCAACTCCAGCCTTTCCTGCTTTGCAGTACTTGGAATCTGTGGACGAAGGGGGAGTAGCATGGCAAGCTGGCCTGAGAACTGGAGACTTTTTGATCGAGGTAGGAGATCCTGAAATTTGATTCTCAGCTGGGGAAAGAGCGATATTCCCTTTGTAGAATTTACTTTGGAAGAAGTACGTGATGCTTCTGACTATCAAGTTCAATGGCCTAACACCAATAACGTACTTCACTTTATCTGTTTTAAAATCTCATGCAGCGTTTAGGAAAGCCGTTAAAAAGAATGATGTTCAGGTTGGCTGGGAATTTTCTATTTGTTTTTTTTTTGTGTCATTTGGGAATACACTGTCAGAGAAATTGGGAGTTTTTATTCTTCTTTGCATTATTGAATTGAAATTTAGATTAATTTCAATATTTATTGTAGGCTATCAATTCTATGGTCTTCTAAATATTTTTACAGACTCACCAAAATTAATGACTTTTTATGCAACTATTTCTACAGTCATACATGTCTGTGTCTAGTGCTGTTTAGAAACCGTGGACAAAAAACCAAATTATTTGGCTTGAAATTAAATATTTCCAACAGTGCACTGTAAATACAATCATACAAAAAATAAGCAATGGATGTTATTGCAATATAAATCCCTTTATAAAAAGGTTATATGTAAATACTCGCTTCATTCGTACCAAAAATGTCTTCATGTTTTATATATTGGGGGATTTTTGGTTGGTATTTTAGGTTTTGTTGAAATAGCTGGTGGTTCTTTTTAGTGTTACTGGGCAGTTTGCAACCAAATCATGAATTGGGATTTTCTTCCTCTTCCCCCCCCATAGCCTTTTCATGACCAACAAAGCGATGCTGTGATTCTGGGAAACTAGGTAGTTGCAAATAGGTCTTTCAGGGTGGATCAATCAAGGCTTTTCTGCAAGATCTATTGATTTTATTTGACTTTATTTTTTCTTCTTCAGGCACATGTGTCTTTTGTTAAAGTATTTACTGGGGCTACAGCATTTCTTTCTGCAGAGCTGGCCTTTGCATTGGGGAGAGGATATAACATGCAGCTTTCGTTTGTTGTGTGCGTTGAACTCCCATGGTGATTGAATTTAAATAGTTGCAGCACTTCTTCACGTGATAACAATGAAAGAACAGGCTTTGCAGACTTCTAAAGTAAATAGATGTGCATTTTTATCTGTGCCTTCAAAGTACGTTTTTCTTACGGTTTGTTTACTGAAGAAAAAGCATTTAGCAAACTATTCAACAATAGCTTACGAATTGCACTGGTATGTGCTCTGTGCAGGGACACTTTGAAAACTGATTATTGGCATTAGGTGGGTGTTGTTTTTTTTTTTAAACAATGCTTTATTTTTAGAAGTTGTTTTCATGTTAGGCTTTTCACCTATAGGAAGTATGAATAGTCTGTACTGGCTGATTTCACAGATAGGTTTGATCATGAATAATGTGTAGTTTAATGGAGAGGATTAAAGAATGATAACCATGCATATGGATTTTTTTAAGATCTCTGAAGGGATGCAAGAAGTCTGGGATCACTGATTCTGCACAAATCTTTACTGGTTTTCTGGCAAATGAAAGAAGAATTATAACTGATTGTCCAGACAATTTACTCCTGACCTTAGCTTAGAAGAGCAGTTAAACATGCACATGCATTGCTGAATCAGGACGTTAATCCCTACTCTACCCAGGCCAGCCTATTTGTAATTAATTCTGAAAGAAGCAGTTGTTACATGCAAATCAAATCCATTTCTGTGTAATTTATGTTCATCGGGGTTATTCTGTTGTGAATTTTGCAACTTAATTAAGAGGATATGGTAATCCTGAGAAATCACAACTTTGCTGTTGCTGCAGATTTTTATGTTGGAGAAAGGCAGGGGTTTTTTTTTCTGTTTTATTAACTACATGTGTGGTGCATAATACTCTCTAGCTATAGAAAGCTCTCTTTAAAGATGTTTACACTGATGCAAAAGATACTACCGTTGAAATAGAAATGACTGGTCCACCTGCACTTCTAGGAGCGCCAAGCTATTTTATTTCTTGTGTTGAAGTGAGAAGAGTTAAACGAAGTATGCGTTGCAGCGAGGGGTTACCGTAACTGGTGTGGTTAGTCTGTCTTATCGTTAAATGATTTCTCCCGTGACTCTAAAGTTTGTGCTGCTGTGTGTAAGTGCCACCTCAACCATTTGTAAGTAATATAATGCATTTATCATAAATGTCACATGAATAATAAAAGAGTTAATGGGCAACTAGGATCCTAATTAGTCCCATTTATAACACTCGCAGCAAGTGTCAGGCTTTAGTGAAGTGAGAGTCCAGTTTGGCAGAGGGCAAAATGCAAGGCAGAGCAGCTGCTTCCCCCTTGCTCGAGGAGGTTTGGTGGCTTTGGGTCACGGAGATGAGGAGAACCTTTTCCCTTATTCCTCACTAGGGAAAGACAGGTTTGGCAGGAAGAGAGATCCTGTTTTTTGGAAGCGTGAGTGTAGGTGAAGAGAAGGCATCATTTCTTCATGTGTAATTGTGGTCTCTGGAGCTTCTGAAGGGGGTAAGACTACTGAGCACGCTAAGGGAGTTCAGCATTGAAGGTGATGGGTGTTGAGCAGAAGTAGTAAAAGATCTATACGTAAAAGGAAGAAAAGGTGTCTTACTTCAGCAGGTAAACAGGATAGGTATTAGTTGGAACAGGGCTGGCAACAGTTTCCTTTGACTGAGTTTCATCAAGTTTGCAGTTTTTCTGAAAATCCACGTGATGCTGATTTGTCCAACCTGTACAATTAATTTTAACATGAGACTTCAGAGATTAACGTTAAACTTGCCTGTGGGGATAACGCTCATAGACTCTTCATTGAAATTTCTGACAATATGTGTTTTTTCCTCCTTGCTTCAAACCCTTTTTTTTTGTGATAAAAATGGTGATGTGCACAGTGGCTTTTCTGGATAGAGCACAAATAAAATGTGTTGGAAAAGCGCATGAGTAGTTTTAGAGCTGAAGCAGTTAGCTGGAGACAGCTGTCATTATATGTGGATTTTCATAAGCAATTCCACAGTTGCTGATTCATTTGATTTTTTCTTAGCTTTGATAAACAGTCAGAAATGGAGTATGGTTGGGACTTGGCTGTTATAACTGAGCGATTGTATAGCTTGCCCTATTTGCTATTTTTTGCTTTTTTAGTTGATGTTTTCTTAAATCTTGGTATCTGCCCAATTAAAAAGACAGATAAAAGCAAAGCATCATGTTAGTGCAAGTGCTATCAAACCTAAAAGATTACGGTTTCCGTTAGAAGGGGATTTAAAAAACTACAACCGTCATTAATGTGTACACCAATTCTAAAGCCATCGTAGGTCATTGTAAATTCATGAGAGTGACTGGATTTCGATAATACACCTCTTCAAGTTTGTAAATGCTTGATCAGGGAAAATCGAACCATAAGCTGCTTTGATTTGTTACTTGAAATATTTGCAAGAAAGACATGTATTATCTCTGACTCGAAATCTCTTGACAATCTTTACGTGCCTGACCCTTCGTTACCTTCGTCTAGTGCAGTAGTCCAACTGAGCATAAACAGGGGAAGCATTGCATGCTACCATTGAGTGCTGCCTTAAAACATGACTTAAAGATGCTCTGATGACGTATACAAGTATAACCACCTTTGAATAAAGAGATCCGTTAAAGTGGAAGAGGTTTTTTGACTCAGAATAGTTTTTTGGGTTTTTTTAGTGCAGTAGGATATAGAGATAGTGGGATATAGACTATCTTACTAAATTAAAACCCAGTGGATTATTAAGTATTTGTTATTGTTGTATCCATGAGTGTGCAGCTGTTTTGCAGGTGTTGCGTGATGTGATGTGTGGGGATTTTTCACCTGCCACAGAGCGTATCTCATAGCAAACAACAATGTTGTAATATCAATACCTAGAAAGTGAAACTCATTCTGCAGCACTTTGCCAGAATAATGCGTTTGTTCTCTAAATGAGGCATTGCAGTTTGCATTATTGTGCCATAAAATCACTTATTTTTCCAGATAAATTGAAATGTTATTGTCTTCAGAATAGGATGGCTGCTTATTTACATTCCAGTTAAAATGTAAACTAGATAAAGCCAGAAAAAGAAAAAAAAAAAAAAAAAGGCAAAATTCAAGGTTTGATTTGAGGATCAAAACCAGAGATGGTAATAGAAGAAATCTCATCATTCTGCTGCAGAACTGTTCTGTTGGTACATGTACTAAAACATGCAAAATGCTCTGTGATGTAACTGCTGGTAGTTCTTTATCCTCAAGGGCTTATAGAATTTACTAGTACAAAATTTTCTTTAAGTAGTGATAGGTGGAAAATAGACATCACTTTATTACAGAGAGCATTATTTTATCATTGTATTAGATAAAGATATCTGACCTCTGGCTGTATGTAGGAAGTAGCAGTAAGCATTTATGGAGACATTTAGAGTATCTAGAATAATTTTTTTTAAAAATAACTTTGGATTCTTATTTAGCAATAGGTTAGTTTTTTGTTTTATTCCAGTAAACACTTTATACAAACTTCAAAACTTTTACCTTTATTGTTGTAACTTAGACTGTAGTCATGATGAATATTTTTGGCAAGCAGAGCAGTGCTATGTCTTACATTTGTATTCAATGGCGGGATGAATTGGTGGGTTTACAAAGCCATCTGTTAATGATTTAAATCCTTTCAGCAACAGAGAAACTTTCCCATCCTTAGGTAATCTTCATTAATTGCCCTGTGGCTGAGTTTTCTCTTATTCCTAGGATGAACCTTGCTAGCTTCTGCCACCGGATATAAATCTAAATTTTAATTCTTTTTTTTCTTCATGCTGCTACATGGCAACCATGATATCTTTTTCTCTCTTGGAAATAAACTGAGGCTTTGTTAGTGTCTTTGTAATAACATGGATTATGGCATTGCAAGTTTTTGTGGTTGTTTTCTGAAGGTTTGTTCATACCCTCCCAAAAGTGTGGCCGCCAGCTCAATGCAGGACTTAGTAAGAGCCTCCCTAATATTGTGTGTGGGCGGAACAAATTAAAAACAGTATTCGTACATTTTTGTATGCTGTCTTTACCTCTCACACTTAGTGCCTTTTGGTGGACCAGAAGAGTAAGGTCCACCCTAGGTCATCTGCCTTGCCTGAGGGTTTTTAGTTGCCAGTTTGGCTGCTCCTCCTGTCCGTGCAGCGAGCCTCCCCTTCCGCGCGCCAAGCAGGAGGACGGCCAGGCTCATTGCGGTGCCATCCGAGCTGCTCTGGTCCTAGGCAGCATCGAGCTCGGGTTTTGGTTCCACTGTACGAACAATAGTCTCCCATCTTTTTAACGATGAGAGATTTACCAAAACTGTGACAGTACTGCAACGTTTCAGCATGTATATATATATGTAATATAGACTGGAAGTTTGCGTGTGTGTATGTACGTGGTTATTGTAAGGGTAGCAGGGCTCTCACAAGCCTGCAAGTCTGAGGTACAGCAGTTGTTGGACATTTAGACTGGGCACCAGTATCTTTAAATCTGTCTATTTAATTGATGTGTAGTTTGTTTGAACCAACCGTTAGAGGAAAAGGTAATTTCTGTGTACCAGTTAGCCATGATCCCCTTGGTGACGTCTGAATATGATGTCTATTAAGCACAAGCGTTCCCCTGACACTTTGTAAAATGAAAGTTGTCAGAGCCCAACGAAAACTTCCTTCCTGTTTTGATTTTGAAATTCTTCTGCTTAAGCATAAGTACAGATGTGTTGGAGAAGTGGGACAATGCGGTCTTGGAAAAAGAGCAGCTCTGGAACACGTGTTGAGCAGTCTGGTCTATCTGTGCAGTCTCTGGCCAAGCAGATCAATTTTTCACTTGATGGAAACGTATGTTGCTTTCTTTCCACTTAAACTCAGTAAGTGAGAGTTTGAGTTTTGGTTGTTTTTTTTTTTTCTTAATTTATGTTTTTTAACAGTTCATGGCAGCTGAATGAAATTCTTGTGCCTTCACAGTGCTTTGGATCTGCACAAAAGTGCTGTAGAAAAATGACAACTATTTTGGATTGTTCTTTTCATCTGTTTAAATGCAGCCCTCTGACCTGGAGGCAGTGATGGTATTCCAAATGTGCTCAGGGTGATCATAAAAAAGATGGACCAGTCTTGTTTAGTTCTAAAAATATATATATATTAATAAGACTGTTACCTTTTTGGCATAGAAGGAAATGGGCAGACAAAAAAGAATTTGGCTCTTACAAGAGCTCAGTTATTCATGCCTAAGCAAATAATATGCTTTAAAATAAGGCTGAAGAGCAGACAAAACTGAAATCGCTTTGCTGTTGTCAGACGTAGCAAACCAGGCTGTGAGCAAAACTGGGAAGTTTGATTCTACATGAGGTGTATACTGGGCTTGTAATCCCAGGGTGCAAGAGAAAATGCTGGCATCTATCTCATTTCCCAGAAAGGTAACGAGTACCAATTTGATACCGAGAAGTGATTTTTATGCTTTTTTGAGAGGAGGATTTGGGAGGAATTTTGGCGATAATGGCAGCAACGGTCAGAACTAGCTCCGTGTCCATTCAGTTCTCCATTACCGGTTTTAAGGCATTTTGACCTAGATGCCACAGGATTTTTAAGAGAATTTTGCTAACATTTCTATTCTGTGCTAACATTTCTATTCTGAGGGATTCTGCCAAAGCTCGTGGGACTGTGTGTGGAGCGTGGATCTATCCATAGGGAGCTTTTTGACTTCTTGTGAATACGAAAACCAATATTTCCCTGCCTTCCTACTACAAAATCCTCTGAAAGTAGCAAATTTGTTTAAAGATAAGCTGCTTATTATAAATAGCCAGTTCTTGGCCACCTAGAAGCCACCCAGTGGCACCCAGCCATCTTGGCCATCCAGTGTTTCACATAGCGCGCAGCTGCGGCCAGTCTTCACTCTTGCAGATGTCTGTCTATCCTCCATTCAAATAATACCAGAATAATAGAACTCTTCCATTTCTAGCTCTTAGGTGTTGAGGTTAGGGATTAAGACTAATAACACTGTACAAATAAATGCCATTTTTAAGGTATAGTTTGGAGATTTCCAGAAGACATTATATTAAAATTAATTTCTCTGAAGCCTGTTGGCTTTTTTTAGTCTCTTGATACTATGGAAACCTGGTTGCCGGAACGGAGCTATATGAAAAACAGTACTTGTGCCTGGTATTTTAGGGCAGAAAATACAATTTCTTTTAATTGCGGGATGTTGCTACAAACCTGCAAGATTACAGGTGAAGGAAAACAAATGAGTTGTTTTAAATAGTGGAGAATTAACTGACAAATTCCTGTTGTTGGGTGCTGCAACAGAACTAATCTAATACGTAGAATTTTTCTTTTTCTTTCTTTTTTTCTTCCTTTTTCCTTTTTTTCAGGAAGTGTAAGCATCTTACAAGCAGGAGAAATACTACAATGTGGAGTTGCATGTGTGCGTACGTGGTTTTTTTATTTATTTGTTGCCAGTTTTCTTTTTTTTATTCTGAGATTAGCAATCGATTCATGTGATGCTGAAATGTGAAGCTCACTTGCTAGTTGTGTTTCATGAACCACAAGTCTGTCCAGAGGTTAAAAGGAAGTTACTTGACATCTGATAATAACAAGCTTCATGAGCAGAAACCTTACCCTCTCTTCCTACCCATTCCTCCTCCCCACCCAAAATTTCTTGTTTTCTGAAGAAATCGCTTCATTTGCAGTCACAAACTCTGCAGATCCGTCTATGCTGTCATCTCCGAATCTGAAAAAAGCAAATGAAGACTCTGGAACCTGACGTTTTCTATTCCTTTAGTTTTCTCGGTAGGTTTTCCTGAAAATCGTAATCTTTTAACCTATACTATGGAATGGGGTTCCTAAACTGTTTTAGATGTTTCAGAGGGGTTAGATAAATCACCTCATGTTGGTGTACAGAAGAGGCTCCCCACTGCTTTTGTGTGGGTGCTGGTAACTGCAGAAACACTCTTCATTTAGGGAAAATCTGAACTTTTGAATCTGATCTAGCAGAAGGTCTGCATTCATTTAATTATCATTTCTTTTGCATTCAATTTCTAGTACGTGTCCTCTGTGGAAGAGTGGCCATGGTAATTACTTAAAAAAGCAGGAGAAGGCTTCCTTCCCTGTTTCTTTTCTCATCCTGCTATGGTGTAGGTGTAGGTTAGAAGTTTGTGATCTCTCAGACTAATTTGGGTCCTTACACAGTACTAGGGTATGTACGAATACTATAGGGGTTTATCTTCTATAACAGAAAAGAGAAGTGATCAAAAACAGGACCCGCAAGGCAACATGGTTTGACAAATGATCTAGTGGAAAGCGTGCTGATTTTAATAATTAGGAGCGTGCGGTGTTGGACATAGGCTAAGCTTGATCACAGTGAGCAGTGGTCGTCCCTCTCGGAGAGCTGCTGGGCTCCTCTCAAGTTATTGTACTACTATGCAGGAGACCAGCGAGAGAGAAGGTGGGGACACAAGATGGCTTTCCGAGGAACCCCTGCCTCCTTGTGTTCCTCTACGTTCAAAGCATTTCCTACAGCTTGCCACCGTGGGACTCGGCAAATTTATCTAATAAGGACATTGAAATATACTATAAACCAATCAGATTAGAAATAACACTTTATATCCTGTTGTAACACTGATATGAACCTTTTCAGAGACTCTTGTATATATCAACAGAGAATAATAATCCTTTATATCTACTACTTCATTTTTCCTTCATATATTCTGGCGGTAATTTGGGGAGCTGGATTTCTAGTTCTCCTCACCTTGTGGTACAAAGTTTTCACTTGTTACAAAAACATTATTTCTCCCTGGTGAGAGTTTTACCTGTCAGTTTTCAAAACAGGAACTCCTGGGTAGTCTTCGTGGCAAGTGGCAACTTTTCTGTTATGGGGTGTTGGATGTGGTTGGACTTGAAGATCTCGGAAGGCTTTGCTGATCAGACCACGGAAAATTATCGTAGCAAATACATGAAAGGTTTAATGGAGTTTTTCAAGCATGGGTAAATAGGGAGATAGGATGAAAGTAGGTAGCTAAATGTATCTTTATTTGCTGATGAAGAGAAAATTTAAAAGCATGAAGAAATTGTGGAAGAGTTTATTTACAACCTGGAACAAAAAGGGTTGATTCCAGACAAAAATGTTGTTTAGATACTCACTGGAATAAAGAAGACAGTTAAGAGAGAATCGTGACAATCCTGGGCAGAGTAAGTCATTGCAGAGGTAAACTTCACCATGAAATACCCATGAATTACTAGTTTAAAAGTTGTTAAAGAATTGGCGTTAAAGATGGCAGAAAGGCCTTTTTGTAAAGGCTCAGCTTGGACTTGCCTTGATGTCGTATACCAAAATGTGGTAACCTTGCATCTATTTGATGCCAGCCTGCGTGCCGAATAGGTGAGGGTCTGCGTGAAAACCCTGCTTCGTACTCCCAAAAGCAGGTCTGCCAGGCACATACCAAAGTCCTGCGTTAACTATGTTGTATTTTCTTTTTAAAAGAAATGTAAACTGCAGAATCAAAGAATCCTTTTTTTTTTCCCTCTAAATCACAATATAAATCTCTCTAGTATTTTTATTACAACTCTTTCTTCTAGAATTGTTCCTGTAACAGGCTTCAAACAACTGTTATTACTTTAATGGAATCAACCTGTGGCTTGGCTTTTCAGCGCTAGATAGGTTTGTGAGAGGCAGTAGTCGTTGACAGACTTGGAGGTTGTTAATGTGCATTGGGTATATTTATTTATACTGAGGGTTATTATGATTCACTTTAACTGCTAAATTAAAGCAAGAACTGTTTTTAAATGACCAGCACAATATTTATTGTAAGCATTTTCTTAAAGTTTCTTGTTAGCTTTTTGTGTCTAAACATGCTTTCTTGACTGTGCCTATTATGGAGCTGGCTTTTACCAATAACGGACAGACTGGGAATTGAATTTAAGATGTGTTTTGTCTGCACGTAGTACATATTTGATTCCCATAATTCCCTCTGCTGTTTTTTTAGAATCTGTTTTGAGATATTTTAATAGAAATCAAGCGTACACCTAACAAATAGGTTGTTCTTCAGAGCGGGAAATAATGTAGGCACCTATTGTCCAAGAATCAAAGACTAGGATTGTTCATCCCCAAGTCTCATTTTTCTGCAACTTTTTTTCCATTTCTTCTCCCTATCCCATGCAAACCTCTTCAGAAGTGCTGTTCATTCTTTACTCCTTTTGCTACTTTCTTATGGTGTGGGCCCAGTTCTGGGTGCTTGAATTTGTCCCATTGGGTCTCCCGGCGGCGTGCTGCTGCGTTCCGTCGTGCTAACGTAGCACGTTGATAGAGGTAGTTTTCTCCAGATAAGCCACGAGCTGCATGAGTCTTCTCCCACCTGTAAAGGTATCAGAACCTCAGTATTGCGACAAGATGCTTCTCTTTGGCAGCTCTGACGTTAAGGAAACTGCTCATGTCTCACCCGGTAGCCAATAACGCAAAATGGGCTGCCGCTGCCATCTTAGGACCTGCAACATGATATCCTTACAAAATAGCTGGGATAACTCGCAGCGGTTTAGAGCTGTGCGAGGCAGAGTTCCAGCTTTCTGTGTTGATTGTAATTGCCTTATCCAGGTGTCCATGCTTCACCTGGTTTACTGGAAGTGGAAACGTGTGATTCAAAACTTTCCCATGGTGGGTAAATACTCTGATGGCTCCGTGCGGTGGCTGGATCCCCTATGAATTATTCAGATACACCTAATCTAGCTACGTTAAATCTTGTAATTTAGGCACTGACTGGGTTTTTTCTTCCTTCTTCAAGGGAGATTGACATGAAAGCCAAATTCATTTCGTATAGAGTCGGGTGTGTTAATGTTAATGTTGACTGTCACTGGAATAGAAAGACTGTTTAGATAGATTTTCTCCCATCTCTGAAGGGCTTATGTAGGTGATAAGTTCTTGTGTTTAGCAGTAGAAAACAGGAAAGGTTCGGAACATAAAGAATGTGAACTGGTACAATATGTTACACTGCTGTAAAACTCATCAAGAATATCTTTTGCAAACAGGAATATTGTCAGCTTTCTAACATTACAGAGGAATTTTTAATAAGTAATCCTCCTTCATTTGCATACTAAGCCATATCTCATTGCTAGATTACTATTTAAGCGTCATCTTGCCTCTCTGTTCATTATATATAAGTCATTATAAGTCATTTTATATACTCTGTTTTGCTACTTTTATTGTACAAATGAATGTCATTAATCCAATTTAGCTTTTTTAATATTTTTTTAAAAGACTTGGTGATGTAGTGAGGTGTAAAAGTTGTTTAATTTTTATTTTTTTTAGTGATGATCTTATATGCAAAAATGATTCTGCTAGGCAATTATCCACCCAGAGAGTTTTCAACACAGTTACTCATAATAAACAGCAGATCAGTGACATGACGACAGTTTTTGGTAGATGCATGATCCCGTTCTAAGTATTGACTTTCAAATTGGCATGATTGTGCAAATCCACATTTTAGAAAATTCTGTTTATTTGCAGGAGAGAAGTATCTAAAACTAGCTGAAGGAAGATACTAGGATTAAAGTGAACCTACTTGCAGGGTTATCACTTCGATTCTGCTCTGCTGACTGGGCCACAGGAGGGTGGCTTTTTTCTCCCTTGCTCACAGTAGAAGTTTATATACTTGCGTTTAAACTGTTGTAGAAGGCAGCTGATGTATAAGCAGGTGAAGGAAATTTGTGCTGTCATTCAGCCGGCGCGATGTGTATTCACACGTGGCTCTGGTTTGGTAAACAGTGATTGGAAAAGAGAGGCGGTAAGCTTTTATCCTTAGCAGTCACTTCCTAAGTTAAAACAGGAAAGGTGTGCAACTGCAGTTGAACTACCCAGGGCGACTGAGATTTAGGTTGTTTAAACAGTTGCTAATACAGGGTAGGGTTTGGGGGTTAATTTTTTTTCTAATTATTTTTTCACTAAAATCCAGAGCAGATGCATCTCAGTTAGTTTGTCCCATTGCTGTATTGCTTAGATTACTGCTAAATGTACATAGATGAAGTTAACGTGCAGGAGCAGCTTTGTTTAAAATGTCTGGCCTATAGATCAAGGGAAAAGAATACAGCCAGAATATTCTTTCCAAACTGAAGAACATAGTTTGGATCTTACACACTTCTCCAATACCCTAGGTGGGACTATTTTTCACACTTTTGGCAAGTACTGGGTTTTTAAGCAGGCACGTTCGGTTGCCGTGAGTCACCTTCTGGTCATTTCCAGTGCTACCAGCTTTTAGACTTCCAATTCTTGCATTTTTGTACTTCCAGTGTTCATGATTTTTTCATTCTTATTAAATCCCCAGATTTTTTTCTGTTATTATCTTATAAAAATAATACGCATTTAAAAATAAAACTTCTGATTTTTCATCTTTAAAGATTTTTGTTATAAATCTGTAAAGTAAGGAAAAAATACATAGATCTCTGGTTCTCAACATTTCATTGACATCTCAGGATTGTCTTCTGTTAAATCTTGTTTTTGTTGGGCTCTGGCAATAGGGAGCAATATATATAGTACTTAACCTATGCCAAACTGTGTTCGTGTTTTGAGTTGGCACTGAGAAATGGCTCAGTAGTATGCTTTATTTTTTTCAGACTTGTTGAGTCTGTTAGTATTATTGGCTAATTTCTCATATTGGCTGGTTTGGCAGTTGTCTGGCATTTCTGTCCTCAGAAGGTCTTCACAGAAAACTACCAATGGTGGGTTGGTGTTTTGCCTTGGGTTTGGTTTTTTTTTTTCCTTCTTATATTTAAATGTCATCATTTTCTATAGATCGGAAACAGTTTCTTGCCCCCTTCTGATTTTGATTTCCAGTCCATAGGGTTCTGAATAGAGAAACACTGCCTTCAATAAAATATGCCATGTTTGCACAGCAACTTCTTTTATTGTTCGGTAATAATCTCATTGGATGAAGTGTCTCTTTCGAATTATTATTTTAATTAAGTTTGGTTTACTTTGGTTATTGTTCTCTCCTGTGCAGAGAGAACTGTCTCATAACAAAGTTTACTCTCAAAACTGCCCCATTACAATTATAGACGTTAAAAAATTACGTATTGGGTCCTCCTGATGCTACTTGTTGCAAATAGGGTAAGATGTTTTGAAGGTTTATCTTGTCTCAGACACGCCGTTATGAAGCGTCACCCCACCGGGCTCTCCCACACTGCATGCTGCAGACTGGATCTTGGAGGAACTGACTTCAAAGCCCAACTTTCTCTGTAGTTATGGGAAGGTTCCTGCCTGTCTGGGCTTTCATATCCTAAGTATAAAATGGGTTATTTAGTCTGCACTACCTGCAGGGTTGAATGTTTGCTTTATGAGGAATTTGCATACATCAGCAGAGGTGACTAAGACTGCAGGTGGGCTCACTAACCCTATTACCAAAGGGTCCTCCTGGACTCTGCAAGCCACGTCTGTTTCTAGCACGAGAAGGCTTGGATTTTATTTGATGCTTTCAATATATGCAATCTGTATTTATGAGGTTTTGTAAGATTGGGCGATGTTTTACTGCGCTCTCTTCATCTTCGATAAGTTAAACTTTTGAGTGTTGTCCTCTGATTTTGAGCAAGATCACCAAGTAGTGGATGAACTGCTATCAGAAAGGCAGAGAGACCAAAAATAGCTAAAATGTAATCCCAGCATATTCCTTTTCTTTCTTCTTGCTAAAGAGAAAAAAAAATAAAACAGGAAAAAAACCCTTATAAGTGTAATCCCAAAAGTTGAAAGAACTGGAGAGAAAACAAGAAAATTGGGAAAAGGTGATTACAGAGTTTTTTTTCCATCACTGTACTGAGACGTTTTGATCTGGTAGTTTCACAGGCTGTGGTATAATAGGTGATGGAGAATAAAGCTCCAAGATATCAATCTGAGGATCAACTTTGTATATTCAGATTATCAGTTTGACTGAATGGCTCTGTTGGGTTTTCGGGATATTAGGACTGGGTGAAGAAAGAAGGGTATACGCAGATCTAGAATCGCAGAAACTAATTTAAAATGTAGCATTTACTTAACCTGCTATGTAATGTAGAAAATGCACACCAACTTCTTCCAAGAAAAAAGAAACACCAAAGAAAGGCTGCTGGGGACCTCACTTTAAGAAGTTTTCAGTAGGTGAAGTTTTTTGAATCAGCCTGCATGGCGAAGAGCTATCCAAGTCAAAATCAAACAGTAAATCTTTCTTCAAAGGATAAAACTATGGCTTTGTAGACAGTATTTCTTTCTTAAGGACTCCAAACCGCAGCTTGGCTTTAAGCAAGGACCTGATTGTCCCAGGTTAGGGGCAAAACTGCTCAGAAGACACTTCAGGCAAGCACGTAAGTTGGGCTGGATAAATCCAGTCCATGTGCTTCTGCATAAATACTAGTAGGACGCCAATGGCAGTACATGTTTTGAAAAATTAAACATTTAAAAATTGTCAGATTTATGGCTGTATATCAAGGCACTGAATCACTCAAGGATCTATCAACAGTAAAATATGTAAGTAAGGCTTGTAACATTTTTTTTATGTGGAAAACAGCATAAATCCCACACTTCCTAATATCTGGGAATTCTGACCAATCTTTAAAAAAAAAAAGAACTTATTATCTAAATGCCTCATTTTTGAAGGTTTTCTTAGAAAGGTAAAACCATTGGTTGTATTTGTAGAATCCACACTCTCCTTTTATCCTCCCATGTCTTGTCATCTTAATGTTAATGCCAACTGTACCATCTGATTCTTCAATCAGTTACTATAGATAACCCTATAGTTCAAGCAGAGATATCCAAATTGGTGCAACTTAGCTCATCGTCGAAATTAGGCTTCAGAACCCGATAGTATTCAGAGA
Source organism: Himantopus leucocephalus (assembly GCA_003993805.1). Taxonomy (NCBI): domain Eukaryota; kingdom Metazoa; phylum Chordata; class Aves; order Charadriiformes; family Recurvirostridae; genus Himantopus; species Himantopus leucocephalus. The sequence continues at coordinate 2,284,106 of RSEF01000005.1, forward strand.
GCTGGTGTTGAAAAACGAGAGTCCAACTGTGCAGTCCCGCTACCTGTGAGAAGTGCCGTCCCGTTTCCCAGGTGCCCGTGGTTCCCCGAGACATGCGGTCCAGATAGATCCCTTGTCTCCCAGTATTACTAATACCAGTGGTAGCATGAGCTGGATGTAGCTGCTTCAGCTACCATATGTATCCATCTCTTCAGGCTGTTCATGCTACATGGCAGTTTTGGCAGTCTGCCGGGATTTTTCTGAGTAATGCGAGTGGTGGGGAATAATAATATTAACCCCTTTGTATCTTATCAACCATGAGTAGGATTTTGTGGAGCAGAGAGCACTTTGCAACCCCCCCTGCTCACCCTTTCTCCTCCTCTGCGCCCCTCAAAATGTACAGATCACAGAATCCTAGGATATCTCGAGTTGGAAGGGACCCATAAGGACCATTGAGTCTGAATCCCTGCTCATCGCAGGACTACCTAAAACTAAACCCTATGACTAAGAGTGTCATCCAGACACTCCTTGAACTCTGACAGGCTTGGTGCCGTGGCCGCTTCCCCGGGGAGGCTGTTCCAGTGACTGACCACCCCCTCAGTGAAGAGGTAAGAGTTAGGTAGCCTATTGAGGCTATTTAGGCTACAGTGTAGTCAGGCTGTCCACCTATTTAGAGAGGTGGATGTGGATAAACTTTCTAAGGAGGTGATAGCGTAAAAAAAGGAAGAGGATATGATTCTCCTTTGACGTTTTTTCCAGCCATTTGAAAGGATAATATGTAATTCTTTGTTTTCCCCTGTTCTACTTCACTGCCAAGGTCACATATGAATGGCAACCACAGTGGTTAATGCTGACAGCCTTTCTCCATCCTTATCTCTCTTCCTAGGAGTGAAAGATTTGCAGTAGCAATATAATACAGCACTGCTGGCTTTTTCGTGGGTAAACCAAAAGCTAAAGCTTCCTAACTTCTCCATGCTGTGATTTCTACATCATCAGAGGACACTAATCCTATACTGAGAGCTGGTGGCTAGGGATGGTCAAGTTACGGTGACATTATTAAAATATTCACAGCACATCACTGCCTTAAGGATAAGACAACTGTATGTTGATAAAAGGAGGACAGAGAAAGCATGAATAAGCTGTTGTTTTCTAATACAGGGAAATGAACACAGAATAAAATCCTTATGGGCTTGAGCTTCCAGGAGAAAAAACAGAAGAACGCAAAGACATTTATTTTACTAACACTGCTGATATGCCAATCAGCTCCATCACATTCTGAAACTCTTCATCAAAGATTATTTGAGATCTCTACATAGGCCCAGACAACTTCGCCAAGTATCTTTTGCTGCTTTTCTCTGCTCAGCCCTGCTCTTCTTATGCCTTCTTTCCTCGCTCTTTTACTGGAAGTTGTAAATTTTCTGCTTAACTGCTGTTACCTGTACTGAGCGTGGGAAGGTGAGGCACGTGCTGTTGGCATGCTGCAGCTTCACGTAGCGTGTTGCGTATCAGCCCAGTAGACCTGCAGGTCCTCAGACTTGTTTGTGAGCTTCCCCGGGCTTCCTGCCTAGCAGCAAACAATGCCTTTTAACGAGCTCTCGAGTCGCCACTAATTGAAGCAGCATAATTATCAAATACTTGGAGTCATTCCACATCTGAAATAAAACAGCTGTGTTATAATGTTACGATCAAATTCTTCCACTGTTATATGACCTAATAAATTAACGGTTGGGAATCATGCATTTGTGACTCACAGTCTGTCACGAAAATATACTAATTTCATCAATGGTCTTTTGGATAAATTTCTCTGAATGGGTACTGGATTACTTAGCCTGAAAAGAAGCGTGGCTGTTCCATGCCATCAGTTCTAGGAGGACTGAGTTAGTGGTCTCCGGTCTGCAGAAGAGTAATGAAGAAACTAGAAAATAATGAAATATTTCTGTAAAAAATTGGGGGCCGACTGCCTCATCGATTTAGTGAGAGGCGTAGGGCAGCTCCTGAGAGGTCTCAAAATTGTCCTGAGTTGCTGCTCAAGGAGCTGTCTGGGTACACTTTTATGTAGATTGATTGCTCTGGAGAAAGGGTAATACAGCATATTGCAGACTAACCCTTCTACAACAAGCTTAAGGGTGAAGAATTAAACAATTCCATTCTTGCTTAGCAAAAGATTAATATCTTGTTTCCAAAATTATAATTAGTTTAAACTACAAGCAGTAAAATATTCTTCTGAATTCAACTAAACATGACTTCTCTTCAGCTCTTCAAATATTTTCATTTGCTTGGGAACTGGAAATTTAGCATCCTTTTATTCAGGTTGGCCTGCCTTAGACACCTCTCAGAACAAAAGGTATCTGCCCTCTTTTTCCTTTCTTTCTTGTATTTTATCTAGTAGGAACACAGCCGCCAAAGGAGGCAGCGTAGTTAAATGGCTTCTAAACAATGTCTTTTAGAATCAGGAAGTCTTATTGCAAAATTGGAAATGTGAACAAAGAAAAGAGAAAAGGATTTAAATCCTGCAGAGTTAAAACTGTAGTACGGCTCGCCAAAATAGAACTCGAGGAAGAAGTAGCTAAAGGCATAACATCTCATGATAGAGTTGGGTTTTTTTTCTTTCAAATCCACCAGAAAGAGGAAGGTCTGGCAGAGGTCAGCAGACCTGAAAGATGATGGACCTGTTAAAGGGAGCACTTTTGAAAGAGCATGCCATAGATGCTCAGTGAATTCTTAGCAGTAGTGTTAACTGTGGAGGAACTTGGGATATGGCTGCTGCCTCAGGACGCTGAAAATAAAGACCAGTGGTGCAATTTTGCATTTTGCTTAGGTCGCTTGTGGTCTGGCCTGCAGGTCCTTTACCGTACCTGTGTCCTGAGGTGCTGGTTCCCGCCTTCCCCCTCGGGTTCATGCCGCCGTCCACAAGCGATAATCTGCAGGTCTACCTGAAAAGTGAAAGAAATAAAAACTGTAGGGTCAGCTTAACCATCAAGAAGCACCTAGAAAGCCTCTTGACTGCAGGCGCTACCACAGGAATGGAAGTTTACTGTTAGATCGATTCAAGCATAAGTCTACCCTGAGGAGCAATGTCTGGTTTCATAGACACCACAGAAAGATTTCATAACTGCCTGACAAAATGAACAGTAACAAATCATCAGGACAGGGTGATATTCTGAGAGTAACTGGGATATGAAATTTCTGAACAGAAGTAGTATCTGTTGCTGTGCCTCGATAGCAGAGGAATGGGACGTAACAAATACATCATGGGTCTTAGAGATGTAGAAATAAGCCTGAGAACTGAACTAGGAAGCTTGTTCCCACTGCTGGGGAGCTGGTACTAATGTCACAAAGATTAGAATCACTGGAAATGCGGTTAAAAAAGAGATGAACCTCTAGGAGTCAAAATGGCATTTATAAATCATGTGTTTTGAAGGGGTCAGTGGTTATAGGGGTAACTACCTTGATTCTTTCAGCTTTGATCTGAATATTCAGAAAGACATGCTTAAAAACCAGGCTATTATGTAGTAAGAGAAAATGACCTCTAACATAAAGGATAAGAAATAAAGGGTAGAAATAAATGAACGGTTTTCAAAATAAAAAAAGGAGTGAAGTTTTAGAGGGCTCTGTGCTGTGACCTGCCCTGTTAAATCTGTATGCAAATTGTCAGATTTAATCTTAGGCATAATTCAGAGAAAGGAAAGCATTCAGAGCTTATCTAAGGATCTAACAGGATTTTCGAGCATTGTTAAAATACTTTAGAGAACATTACATCATAGAAAAATCTGCTTTTTGGACATCTTACCAAACATACAGTGCCTAGTCTAGCTCTTTGTGGAGGCCACCCGCAAATGAGTTTCAGGATGCGCAACAAATTGTGACCGCTTTGCCTGACCCACTGCTGCCCCGCACCTCCCTTTGCTCCTCGGGACCCGGCGGTTTGCACCCTGTCGCTGGCACGCCGTCCCACGCCAACCTCACGCATGCCAGAAACACAAAGGACAGGGTGGATTAGTCTATATTCAAAATACTAGTTTCCAAGAAGCCTGTCTTGCTCTCCTTCCCCTCTTCTTTTTTAGACCACATAATAAATCCAGATGAAGCAGTGATTTCATCTCCCCCTGCGGTTTTTACTGATCATCAGCAATAGCAGCATGATGGGCGGCTGTGGCTTCAGCCTTAGAGGGTAGAGAAATTCCTGGCCCCCGTTGCAAGTCTCCCGAACTTAGCTGGGATGATCACCTTTAACTGCAACTCCTACTGGAAGAGATTTATAAATTCTGTATGGTTTGGTCTCGTTGTGTGTCTGTATTCTTTCTCAAGCCTTTTTCTAAAATGAGGGAAGCGAAGCAACTCATTGTTAATTATCTCACCAAATGCATCTTGCCTTTGCAGAAAAAATATCAAAGGATGCCCTCTGAAAAAAACTTTCTGTGTTTCAACAAAATCTCCTAGGAAGTTGCACGGGTACCTTACAGCATTTGTCAGTAGGTCCGGTACAAATCCGTAAGCCCTCAGAAGGTACCAAAACCCGTGTCTGATCGCATGAAAATGTATGAGTTTTAGTCAGGAAAGACTACCTTCTCACTCGTGTCAGTGTTCGGTTGCATAGTTATACCTACAGTCTGCTTTCCTGCTTTGTGTCTTCCAAACAGGCAATGCAGAGTCCGGTCCTCACGGTAGGTGGAAGCTCCAGTATCACTTCATACGGGGTGTGAAGACAGTAATTTTAGTAGGACTGGTTTACAGATGGGCTTCAACAGGTACTATTCAGTTGTCTACATGCAGGTGTTTAGCACTGTTTTAGATGCCCTAGGGTATCCCGGTTAGCTTCTGTCTGTTACTCCAGAAGGCTTTAGGTATCCTGGAGGTCCTACATCTTATCTACCAGTCATGGTCTGATCTCTGTGATAACCATCGGTAACTAAAATAGCATTAGATATCTGTGTTGAGTGTGTTGAAGGGAGGTGTACCTGGGGAGGAATAACCCCAGGCACCAGTACGTGCTGGGGGGCTGACCAGCTGAAAAGCAATTTTGCAGAAAGGGACTTGGGGGTCCTGGTGGACACCAAGTTGAACATAAGCCAGCAGGGTGCCCTTGCAGCGAAGGCGGCAAATGGCTGCATTAGGCAGAGTGTTGCCAGCAGGTCAGGGGAGTCTCCATGCTTGGGGATATTCAAAAGGTGGCTTTAGGTGGCATTGCTTGAGCAGGGGGTGGACCGGATACCTCCAGAGGTCCCTTCCAGCCTCAGCCTTTCTGTGATTCTGAGCAACTGAACTGTGAACCGTGGGTGTGAAATTTGAATGACCAGCCACCTAAGATCCAGCTATTTTCAAACTTTTCATACAAAAATGAAGGCTGGTCACTTTTAATTTTATTTCTGTTTTCTGTTCTTTAAATGTTTTTGCAGCTATATTTCATGGTTGACTTAAAATACATGCATGTAAACTACTAAAAATCTTGGAAATATGACCAAGGATACCAGCTATTAGGGGACAGAAAGAGTGGCAGTAAATTGAATTCTTCACGTTTTTCATCAGGTAGCTCTGACACGTGCTATAGATTTGTATTAATAAGAGATGGAAAAAATTATTTTTGTATCCTAATATTGAGCAAGAACAAAATACAGCTACTAATTTGTAAAATATGTCTTTTATTTATTGAGCAAGGGTATTAAATATTTCTCTGGTCCTGTATAATGACAAGTTCCACTTTTTTTTTTTTTTTTTTCTATAACCCCTAGAAAAATACGGCGGACAAAATTCAACACTGAGAAATAATCAGTGCAGTTTTAAGAGGCGTGTGAAAACATTTTCCTTTCATATTAATCGTGGATCAAAAAATGTATCAGTCAGGACAGAAAACTTTCTAAATCGTTCTTTCCTAAATACCTAAATCTCTCAATCTGCAAGAGTGAGGGAAGCCAGCCCTGAGCAGTCAATAAGTACAAGATCTCATCTTGACAGAGTATAGCAAATCTGTGCCTGTAGTGCTATTTTACAGCGCTAGTTGAGTTGTAACGCAGCAACTGTCTCCAAGCAACTGTGCGACCGCCCGGGCGGTACGACGGGGCTGTACGAACCCCGGGCAGCCCTGCCGGCGTGCACCCCTGGCCACCCAGCCTTCGGGTCAGGCCTCCCGCTGGAAAACGACAGGCTCCAACTGCTTTCCAGATGGCCCTTTGCAGCGAGATGCAGCTATTCCTGCAGGTGGAAAATCGGATTGGGTCATCAGTTGCCCACGTCAGTCTTTTTGCCGAAATAACTCGAACGTATTAATCAATTCAGCTCTCTCGTCTGTACCAGTAGCGCTTGTCAAAACGTTATTTTTGCAGCTAACTGAATCTAAACAAGCTCTCAAAACCAAAACAGTGCCTTTGCAGGCCCAGCTTAAAATGGCTATCCCTGTAGATTTAATCTAATTAACTACAATCAATATACATCATAGAAAAAAAAATGTGTGTGTTTGGTATCATTTCTCCCCAGCTGCTTCATCTAAAAGCAAAACTAGCAATATATGTACGAAACTTCTTTTAAAAGGTAATAATGTCCGTTTGTTGTCCTTGTCCTTCTGATAAAACTCATCATTTTGTTATTCGTTGTATCATGTTTCATTCAGGACCCCCTCCAACCGTTGAATAAGGTGCAGGAATGCGGCAGTCCCTTTCTAACAGAGTTTAATTCCAGCATTTGAATCCTTTATGGAAGGGAACTGTAATCTATGAAATAATTTGCTACAAAAGCTAGCAACTAAAGATGATTTTTTTTCATTTTCTGGTATAATTTGTATAATCATTCATGTGATTGTTGATTTGGGGGCTCATAATTTTGCAAAAGTGTTTTGAGACAAAACAGTGGTGGCGGTTCCGCAGATTAAAAGCTTTATCCTTTACTTAGGGGGATGAAGAGATGGAAAGAGGGAAAAGGACATGAAAGAACTATTCCCAGAATGGGAGCAAAACCCAAGGTTGTTTCAACAGTACGATTTTATTATCAGCTGATAATAAAGTGTTAAGTGTTTTGCCAAAAACTGTTCCAGCGGTAGCACTTGCATATTCCTGCTTGTGTGGATCGGTCCTGAACCCCGAAATGGGATCGGAAACCTGTCTGCCTTCTGCTCCCTACCCGTATACCTGGGACTGAACTGCAGGAACCAACACTTCAGTTTCTTCTGGGTTCTCTTGTGCAGTCGGTTAAGCAAATGTCAGGCTGGATGTGCTTTTGGTTTGTTAGTTTGCTGGCTGTTTCCTTTCCCCTAGCCTAAACCGGCAGGCGTGTGGGGGATGCTGGGAAACGTACTGTAAGGTTTGCCTCGCTTTTCCCAGTTTATTCCCTATTCTCTCTTCTTCCGAAATTCTAAAAAGGCCACAGTGAATGGGTTCTGTTAATGACCATACATTAATAGCGGATAACTATACACCCATTTTATAGATCCATTCTGTATTGTTCTGACATTCATTAATGCTGTTCAATCCAGAGGTACTATTTTACTGATCTTAATAGCTGAATCCAAAAAATCCACTGAAACATTTTTATATCACAAATGAAATGCCTTCTCCGACTGTGATTATTTTAAAGAAAGTAAAAGCTTCTAGGTAAGAGAATGTGGCATATTATGCTGCAGAAACACATCAGTGTGCTGACAGTCCTTCACGAGTACTAGCTTCTGTGATTAGTCCCTTTTCAGCCCATAATTATTATTATTCTTCAGTAAAAATGAAGAGGTATCTGAATTTGAAGTTTAGCCAATGGATTTGAGCTTCTTAAACAGGAACGGACGTAGGGGTAGTGGCCTGACAGTGCAGTCCTCGGGAGCGTAAGGAGTTTGGGATTCGGTGTGGGTGCTGCAGGATAGGCTGGTGGGCAAGTAAATGAGCTGTGAAGGTGCACATTGTGTTCATGATGTTCTGCTTTCAGTTGGAGCAGAAACTTCAGTGCGGGGATAGGAAATGACTGCACACAGGATGGGATCATAGAGTCATAGAATGGTTTAGGTTGGAAGCAACCTTAAAGATGATATAGTTCCAACCCCCCTGCCACAGGCAGGGACACCTTCCACCAGCCCAGGTTGCTCCAAGCCCCGTCCAACCTGGCCTTGAACACCTCCAAGGATGGGGCAGCCACAGCTTCTCTGGGTGACCTCTGCCAGTGTCCCACCACCCACACAGTGAAAAATTTCTTCCTGATATCTAATCTAAATCTCCCCTCTTTCAGTTTTAAGCCATCACTCCTTGTCCTATCAATGCTGTGGATGCTGTGGGATCATCTGAAGCTGCTAGGACTAGGCTTGCTCCCAAACTCTTTCTGGTTTGCAATATTTATAGGTTTCATTGCTGAACGCTGTTAATGTTTTTCTTATTAATATTTGCATATGGTTAATTTTTATTGGTAACATAAATGGCGCACAGTCAGGATTTGGTGCACACTCAGTATCCATGTTCTCAAGATGGTACCATCAAAGTTCTTTTTTTCCCCTTTACAACAGTTGTGAAGTAGCCGAATAGAGGCAGTTCGGAGTCAGGAACTTTTTGTGCAGGCTGCGCTTTGGTTGCAGTCCTTGGAAAGGCTGGATCTGAGTCGGAAATGTTTACATGAACTGGATAGCATGGGTAACATGATGTTTCTGCCAATCGGACTTCAGGGTGTTGTTACCCTATGTTAACGTTTGAAGGACGGATTGATAGTTTGAGATATATATATATATATATATATATATATATATATAAATGCATATATATGTACCTATGTTGCTTTCTGCTTGACAAAGAGATTAGAGCTGCATCCCACCCATTCCATGATTAGATCTCCATCCTAAGAATATTTTTTATATATATATATATATTCTTTCTCTGTGAATATAGATTAAGCTGCTGGGTTTCTCCTTGTGTTCACCTAGAATATTATTCTGTGTTTGCAGGGCAAAAGAGGCAGTTCATTTTCATTAGATCAAGGTAGCAGCAGGAGAGAGAAAGCTGCCGACTCCCGAGAAACTCCGAGGCCCGAGGTGCCCCAGACCTTTCCCTGCGGTTGCTGAGGCATGGGGAGAGCTTGGTGGGGCACGCTGGGCTGGGGGCCCTTCTGCTTCCCTCCTTTCCATCTTCTCCGCCTCCCGCTCCACCCCCGCATTGGGACTTCTAATAAATCTCTCAAGAAATAAATGAATGTCCTAGGAATGAAAATGGCTTAGCATTTTGGACTAGACCTCTGGAACTGAAGGGGAGGGAGTGGAAACACCACCTCTGTGTCACTTGTGGACCTGAGGAGGATGAAAGAAGCGCTGAAGCTGACTGGGGGGGGTCATGTTCTCCTTTCTGGGAGATCCATAGGGAATAGCAAATAAAAACCCAGCTGCTATCCAACTCTTAAACCTTTCCGGTGATCCTGGGTTTGTCCTTCATTCTGCCTGTATGTGGTTTGAATAGTTTTAATCATCGCCTATATTGAAAGTATTATATTCCCTCAATTAATATGCAAGTGTAGGTTCTCAGCATTTGCTACCAATTCCATAGAAAACATTAATTTTTCCACACAGACCTCTTATTTTAGTGATATTTGATGTAGTCAAATTATGATTATTTTACTGTTCCATTACCTGATTTTCTCTTTAGTAACGTAAATTTCTCTGCTCTTTAGTGATAGGATTTTTGCTTTCAAGGTTTTTCTTGAATGTCACTTCCTTTTGTCATTTAGGAAACTAAATTTTACCCTTCAAAAAAGAAACCCCAAACTAGCTGCTTAAAAAGTAGCCTTATCTGATGGCACCAGACACCTATGATTATTTCCATGTATTTTTTCACGAAACAGATCTAGTTTAATGCCAAGTCCAGCTTCCTGCTATAATCTGCATTTTCCTGGTGTGTTTTATAAAGACCATAATAGATAGACACCTTTTATTGGAAGAGTACCAGTTTTGCAATTAGCTAAAAATGCTGAGAGAACTGTTATTACTGAGGTCATGTTAACTACGAAGATATTATTTCTCATTGGAGGCATTTAAATTAATGTTTTTGAGAAATACTGCTTTGTCTGGATAAAAAAGGTGCATATAAAAATGAGTATACTTAGTATATAAGCAATATTCTAACTCATTAATGGTAACTGCAAGACACCTCTTGACTTCTGTGGAAGTCAAGTTTATACTTCTTTATCAGAAGTATAAAAAACTGCTAAAATCACGTTTTATCCAGATTTTTAAAGCTCAGTAACGTATTTCTTTTCTTCCATTGATAAAAGCCCACCCAGTGGTAATTCTTTGAATGTTAAATTTCATGCCACTCCTTAGGAGTATATTGCATAGAAAAGCTTTGAGGGAAAGTAGCCTGGCTTTATACCCTAGTCCCAGGCGGAATGGGCTCTGACCCCAGTGAGGAAGGTAATTTTCAGGAGGGGCATCCCTACTTCTCCGTTTGCGGGGAAGAGATTGGGTCAAATTGGTGTAAATCATAAATCACTGTGGCTTTCCATCCTTAGTTTCAAGTCCACACTGAATGGCTAAAAGTGTAATTATTGCAGAAATAGATCAGAAAAATCATCCCACAGTTCTCTGCTCTGTGCGTGGGGTCAGTGTGGACCACAATAAAACTGGAATAGCTGGGTTTGTCACTGCCTTACAGTAAGTCAGGACAACCTACTGGATAGTCCTCAAAACGTGCGAATATTTACAAATGTTCCCAAGCCTAGAAACACAGGTTTGCCCTTACCCGTTCTTCCGTTTTGATTTAAGACTTTATTTGATCGGTTTGTCAAATGTCGTTTTTGTCAGAGATCATTGATCTACCAATGTGCGTAGCGTTTGTCTCAGTTTTGTTTCTGAGCATAGATATTAGCAACTAGAAATGATGTGGAAATGTTCACACTGTGGCATTTGGTTTGACTACTCTAATCACCATATTTTCCCAGTTTTCTACACTAAGCTTTTAAAATACAGGCTCTGTTTCAACATTAGAAATTCAAAAAACAAAGTTGTCCCATTAATTCAATTAAGCCTCCTCACGGTGCAAAATTTAATGATGTAACTAACTCATTTTGAAGTTTATTTGCTTCTGCATGCTTAGTCTGCTTATGGCTTTTCAGCAAAGAAAAAAAGGTTCAAATTAGATACATCTTGGACTTTTTATGAGGTTTTTTTGTATGTTTTTCCATGTCAGAGAAATTGGGGAAGGAAAAAACAAATGATGCCATTCACTGCATATTTAGCTTGGTAAAGTTGCCAATATTATTATTACAGAGTTCTGAGATTTGTTTGGTTTTTGGTTTTGCCCTGTGACAATACTGAGGTTTGGCATAAAATGATACATATCTCTATTTGCATATGTGGTCATCAAGGACTTGGGAGTTGAATAAGCATTTTTTAGATTACCCATACAAACAGTACTAACGACATGCATTGCAGTAATGACTTTCTGTATTTAGCCTGTGTTTTACTGCGTGTACAACTTCTCTTCCGGTGAGATAAAACAGAAGTTGCTTAATAGAAGCTACATTTTTGTATATGCACATCTGAGGACGCAAAGTTCACACAAGTTTAATATGGTTTATATACTTTGAAAGTTTTACTTTATCAAAATACATTTAGATATTTTTAATCTCTCAATGAACAGCAATTGAAGTGGAAACTGCTAAAAATAAGGTCACAGGAGGCCCATAGCCATCAAAGAATTTAGGAAAGGATTGCGGTGTATTGAGTGTGGCATCTTTGACCAAAATGTAGTGGTAGCCTGAAGTGAAAGACAAACTACTCTAAGGCATGTGAAAAATGGTGATAGCCAAACACAGCTAAAATCGGTTTGAAGTCCTTTATAAGCTCTTATATATGACTTAATAAGTCTCTTATAAGCTCTAAAATCATGGAATCATAGAATCGTCTAGGTTGGAAGGGACCTTTAAGATCATCAAGTCCAACTGTTAACCTAGCACTGCCAACATCACCACTAAACCATGGCCCTCAGCACCACCTCTACCCGTCTTTTAAATGATGACTCAACTACTTCCCTGGGCAGCCTATTCCAATGTTTGAGAACACTTTCAGGGACGAAATTTTTCCTAATGTCCGTCCTAAAGCTGCCTAAAGGCGCAACTTGAGGCCATTTCCTCTTGTCCTACCACCTGTTACCTGGGAGAACAGACTGACCCCCACCACTCTACACCCTCCTTTCAGGGAGCTGTAGAGAGCAATAAGATCTCCCCTCAGCCTCCTTTTCTCCAGGCTGAACACCCCCAGTTCCCTCAGCAGCTCCTCATAAGACTTGTCCTCCAGACCCCTCACCAGCTCTGTTGCCCTTCTCTGGACACGCTCCAGCTCCTCAATGTCTGTCTTGTAGTGAGGGACCCAAAACTGAACACAGTATTAGAGGTGGGGCCTCACCAGTGCCGAATACAGGAGGACAGTCGCTGCCCCAGTCCTGCTGGCCACACTATTCCTGATACAGGCCAGGATGCTGTTGGCCTTCATGGCCACCTGGGCACACTGCTGGCTCTTATTCAGCCAAAATAAGTTTGTACTTAATGAACAGCTGGGATTTATTCATAGTTTTATATGTGCAGTGTGTTGCTTAGTATCTCGTATCTTAGTTTTAAGAAAATGTACCTCCCACTCTTGTAGCATCTCCGTGAATGTTGCACCTTTCGCTCTGTGTTTCAGCTTGGCATTACAGAAATGTGGCAAGAACAATGTTGTTTGTCTTCTCCCTTCCACCTCCCCACCACCACCCCCCCAAAATACCATCAGCTGACTTGGTGAGGGTGCCCAAGACCTTGCCGTCTGTCTTTTCTAGAAGTCCCTCATAAACACGGGCTGTGGTCATATTGGCTGTTAAGAGACTGAAGATGCCATGTTTTCTAAGACGCTTATTCCCTAATTTGAACGTCTCATAGTGCAAAGCAGTTGTTGGGTATTATTGTGTATCAAATGCTAGGTAAGGTTTGGGTTTGCATTAGCTATGCCTGATATATGAGATTGGCTTTTCCCAGCTGATAAGTTTATTTTTATTTTCTTCCCTCAAACCGAATGCAGTCCAGGAGCTGACTGATACAGGCCTTATTCCTAAGCCCTGTCCGTACTCCTTTGCCTCTGCTTCCCTTGCTTACTCAGTCAACATCCATCATAGTTGTATGAAGTTAACTCAGATAAATATTATTTGGATGAGCTTTGACTTTCTTTTGGTTCTGCTAATCTGATCAAATGACTGTATTTTTAAATATCCAGAGGTTTAATTTCATTCTCCTGATTGGTAATGCTAATAATCATTTTACTTGTATCATATTACTGACTATTTTGGTCAAAAGGACTCCATGTGATTATCACATTATATATAGTTATTAGTGAGATGAAGAAAAATAGCTGAGTTAAAGAAAAGTCCGATTCGACTGGGTTTTTTCCTCATGGGTATCAAATGATTTCTGTTAGATTTCAAAATGCAGGACAAAAAAAACCTTTAAAGAGAGAGAGATTTGGGGAAAATCAGGTGAAGCAGCTAGAAGTCTCGAACAATGACCTTCTGCCTCTTAGCTAAAAGGTAATTGTTGGGAATAGTGCAAGATACTATTTTTGATGTGTGATCGATACATACAGCTGCCATGGACTGCAATGATTGCAAATTCTACATGACTTGGGGTTTTTTTTTTTCCCAACTAAATATATTGCGGAGATTTACACAACTGTAGTTTTCAGTTTCTGATTGTGCTGGGTTAAATTTCCCTGTTTAAAGACACAGTGCAAGTTGCAGCCTCCTTGTTACACTAACCAATTGTTTGAAATAGCGAAAAAAGATTTTGTACAGTTTACCTCTGTTTGATTTAGCCTGTGACTCCTGTCTTAAGCTTTTTTTATAGAGCAGATGTGCCCTTTTAAAAGGCACATCAAAACTCTTCTACCAATGCATCTCAGGTGTCGAATTAACTGTATCCCATCTTTCTTAATGCCAGCAAGGTGGACAAATAATCTACTGTCTGAGTTCCCGGTACCAAATAGAAACTGCTACATCCACGCGACACAAAGCATCGATCCAGCACACAGTTGATTCTGTGGCTCAAATTTTTTGGAACGTTTTTCGATGTCCTAGCTGGTACTGGCAGTGTGTGTGGCGGATCAGCTGGCACGAAGTTGAGAGAGAGGTGTAAAGCTGACAAAACCTCCAGTCGTGTGTGCTGGGTGAGTGGGCACGAGTGCAGCCATGTGTCCTCCGTGACCATGGTCCTGCTGCGTGATGGCCAGCGCGCGCACCAGTGGTAGGGACCTTTGAACCGCAGCCTTTGGTGTCAAGGGCTATGGGTGCATAAATCATACCCGATGCTCGCATTAGCTGGTTGCGTTCACTATCACATGCTTCGAACACCATTCAACTGCCACCTAATCTGTGGCTCTTCGGAGTTTCCCAAATATCACATTCCCCACCTCCGAACAGTCATATACCTCTGGGATCGTGTGTGATCACCAAGCCTTGCAGTCTGAGAATTCAGGGACATTGCTTTTCTTGAAGAATACTCTGTGGCTTGTTTCTATGCCAAGAGCTAACGCTCGCACATCCACAGTGCTCAAGCCCCAGAAGTGGAAGTACCCTGGCGAAGTGCGGGGCGTTAGACGCACTCTCCTCTGGAGCCTTTCCTGTTATCCACGGTAACTCCTCCTTCCCTGTGCTGGAGCATGGATGGCATTTTGAGGTGTCTAATTTTTCCTGGGTGTTCAAATACGTATGTGGTGGGTTTTCCTGGGAGTGTTAAGAGGAAAAACCTAAAACTGTTCAATGAGGCTGAACATTGCAGTGCGTAATCTGTTCTGTTTCTGGATATTGGCTAGGAACTGTGAAGCACGACGGGCCATTGTTTCTTGTTCATACCTGGAGCTGCTACTCTGCTCTGTTAAAGCGAGGGGGAAAAGAAGGGTAAGCAGTGCAGTGATGTGTCCGTCGGGTCCTTCTCAGACTAGAGGTCCAAGTCTCAGGAGAGATGTGGGGTCCCTGCTCTTGCCCTTGGAGGTGTATAGGGGGGGTTGGAGCGTTTCCCTCGTGCCTGTTCCCCAGCCCCCATGCCTGGGCTCAGTGATGTTTGCCAGTAGGTTGTCCGGTGTTTGCTGTCCTTCACAGATGTAATTAGTTTTTGGTGATTCTTGATTTTTTTGTTGTAATTTTTGCCTCACTGTAGTGACAATCCGGATGCTCTGGCTGTTTTCCAGCTTAGCTTACTGATAATACTTGAAACGCAATAACGCAAAAATCCTCTTTTTAGTTCTGTCTGTCATCTTTCAACAAGACAGTTCTTTTTGGTCATTAAATCTGCTGAACTGATGGTTATCTATTTGAATCTGTTGCCAAAGTAATTAACCCCAGAATGTAATTCCCCCCACCAAATCAAATCATTTTTTTCCTGGAATTATTTTTGAAATGCAGTAATTCCTGCCAGTATAGACCAGGGTCTTGAAGAGAATTCCAGAAGAAAATTTAGAGGTGTGCCAGTTTCCTTCTTTCAGGCTCAGTGGAAGAAGCAATTCAGTCTCTTTACTCAGTAGAGATGTCTCCAGGCAATCGTGGTAACAGACCGTGTAACAACAAAGGTGCCGTGTGGGACCATGGCTCTTGTTTGATGGGAAGTTGAGGTGGTCCCACCCCACAGCTCAGCAAGGCACTGATCCAGTATTGCTTAAAAGAAAAAATAAATATGGAGTAATAAATACAGATGAGTGTGGGTTTTTTTTTTTTCCCCCAGAAGGCTCATAGCTCGGCTCTGAAGTCAAAACAGCACAGGGTTGGCGCGCTGCAGCAGGGAACGAAGCAGGCAAGAGGGAGAGGCAGGAGGTCAGTGGGGCCGGAATATCTTCAGACAGCTATTGTTGGGTCCTGTTTCGGTTTTTCTCTGGTTATGCAGATTAAAAGATCATTTTGCAGAATTGTGGCACAGTTGGGGATTTCTGAGTAAGGAAATTACCTGCTGTTTGTTTCTACGGTGTTCCCAGGAAATACAGCTTAACTCGTTATTTTTGTAAATAAGCAAGATCATAGCAAATGATCACTCCAAATAGCATAGCTGAAGAATCACTGATATCTTAACATAAATATTCTTCCAAGGCCCGAAACACTGGCTAACCACTGGAGCTGAAGGACAGTGCTTAGGCAGTCCGAAGCTCTAATGGATGGATGTTGTGAGACTTCAAGACAGTGTTGATAGTCTCGGTAGGCACAAGTTTTTCTGTGGTCCTGAAGCGTAGGTAGTTCACACCTGGCCCAGGAATGTTATGAAAATTTTAACAGTAGGGCTATGATTTTTCATACTTAGAAACCCCCAAACCACAAACCTTTCTGTTTGCCTAGAATACAAATGCAGAGTGCTGCTGACTAATTGGAAGAATCCTCTCTAAATGCATTATTTTGTCTTTTTTTAATTAACACTTCTTAAATCATAGCAGTCGAATAATGCGTTACAATCCACAATAGCTTTCAGACCTTTCTATTTTTATGGAACTTAGAAAAAAAATTCTCTCATTTTCTTTTTTTTATCTTCTCAGAAGATAACACTTTTACACAGGAACAAGATGGCATTCCAAAGCGACTTTTATGCTTCTATTGGAACATGCAGCAAAACTGCTGAAGTTAGAATGTTTTTAATCATATGTGCCTTTGGAAGGACACCAACACTGTATCAGTGTCCTCCAAAAGAGAAAAAAAGGGAGAAATAGCATACAATTGCTCAGTTACCTTTTTGCTGCTCTTTTTGCTCTTGCTTGGCGAATGAATTTTTACTCTCTCTGACTGTATGTGGCTCGAGACCACTTAAAGAATAAGTAGCTGAAATGTCAGCTCATACTGACATTTGCGCTTACAGGAAGTCTCATGCATCCGTCCGACGTTGATCTTACTCATAGCAACTGAGGAAAGTAAAATCTTCAGGTTCAGCTCAGATTCTCGAACTAGTCCTGAATTCTCCTTCTGGTTTTAATCCTGCAAAGGGTTTGATCCTTGTTGAACTCGGATGTTCTCAAATGGCTTAAGTAGAAGATTTGGAATCAAGAGACCTCGTGTCTTTTTTCTGGACATTCTTTGTCCAAGGATGTGAAAAATAAAAGTCACAGGGGTCAGGACTACAGAAAAACTTGTGCCTACTGAGGCCGTCAACACTGTCTTGAACCTGAGAGGTAGCACAGGTTGGGACCTGTTAGCAGTAGCACAGGTTTAGGTGAACGGGTGGTAGGACAGCACGCAGGAGATGTACTGGCTCTGGAATCAGGAAACAACGTGGTTGTCAAGGGAAATACTCTGCAGGCTACAGTTTTGATGTTGGTGATGGTTTTTAAATCCACTTATCCACATGCTACAAGGCCTCAGGTCACTGTGGAGGGCGGAATTACAAACAGACATGGAGGAAGTGAAAGGGGACAGGTCCGCTGGAGAGTCTTAAAACCTCATTTAAATGCGACTTCTGGATCACTAAACCACTCCGGACTCAGAGCGCTGGGAGAGCGCACGAGGGGAAGACCCAAGTGTGCTGTTTCTTGGATTCTTTTACGTAAGATACCGTGTGGGTGAGTGGCTGGATACTATTCGAAAGAGAAGGCTGGGTGGGATGGACTGCTGGTTTGGCTCCTTGTGGCAAGTCCTACAAATCTTGCTAAGTCATTTCTAGCTCCAGTAGGTAGACCACAGTCTACAGAGAGACGTTGACTTAACTTCAGGTTTTTGAACGCTTTCATTTTTCTAACCCCAAATTTGAATACTTTTTATTTTTGCAGATGTTTTTGCTTATTCTATTAATTTATGTAATATGACAGCTGGTTAGATCTGTTATTCTTAAATTAAGCTTTTTAGGTCAATTTCAGAGGGATGGCGATGGCTTTCCAGAATACCGAGTCCATCAGTATGACATTGACTCAAACCTAAACAGCGGATTTCAGCATTTTATGTGGCCGCAATTGCTGTTCCATACAAAAATGTACAAAACTAACACTTTATTCTTTCCTACGCTTCTTGTTCTCCTAATTTATCAACCCTGACTGTAACATCTTTATGGTTATGAGTCTACAGTGCATAGGCATATAAAAATAAAGTTGGTAAAAGAATACAAAGGCGACCCTTTACTGCATACAAATATTAAGAACGTAATTAAGTAGGTGGTTGAGAAAATCTCATTTGTAACTTGTTTCTATAAATATGACTGTGAGCTGCCTTCTATGCCTTGAATGAGATTTGTTCTTAAAGATCTTGACTTCTATCAAATGACTTATACTGGCCTAAAAACACACTATTTAACTTTGGGATTTAATGTGACTTTCTCTATCCCCATCCAATAACTAACATAAAGAATAACTTCGCACATTTAGCGTGAATCCAGTTCTTTTACTGGGTATTGACATTGACCTTATGCTAACCTACTGAGAAACTGAAAGAAGGAGAAATGAAAGGTGTCACCCTTAGAAAATCACAAATGTAAAAGCAGTTTTAACTTGTGATTTTCATAGTTGTTAGCCCCTGAGTTTGACATTATTTCAGATTGTCTTTATTTAAGGAATAACAGCCCTTCAAAACGTGTCACATTTAAAACCCGAGTGACAAAAGAGTTTCTATTTCCAGAAAAAAATTGTATGTTTTTTAGGTTTCTCTGCACCAAAAAATAATCATATAATGTTAAATCTTGTATGTCACATGCTGTGATTTGGGGGTAGCTCATTTGTTTTCACTGGCTTGTTTGGCAGGAGAAGGGAAAGTCTTCTGAGTTCTATTTTTAACATTAGAATGGTATTGTAATTCTTGCATTTAATTCACTACCTGGTGGGAAGAACATTGCATTTTCCCCATCGTTGTAGTGTACCAAGCTTTTAAATGCATTTGTTCTGCTCTTTCCTGCCCAGAGATGTTCTGTAAAATGTGGACGGCTTTATAGATAGATAAATAGATAGACCGATTGTTTGATTTGGGTGTTTACATATATTTACGTAGCTATGTAGATACACTCATATGTACATATATGCATACATATATATCAGACAAAGCAACAAATGGTATAGACAATGGAAGTTGCAGGGGCTTATATTCTTCTCGCATTGTAGGAAGGCTTTTTTGCTTTTTGATTATGGTATGACAGCATCCCTATCTTCAGGATGTCAAGTTATCAAGAGAGAATGTACGTTTTTTGAGACAGCTGGTAGAATCTAATAATGTTCGAGGACTAAAAATCTGAGTCTATTTAACTATCTTCTCAGTTTATTTCCATTACCATTTACAGGATGTAAATGGCTTTTAAGCATTCTGATATTGATGATAATTTGTGCTCATGTTACTATTTTACGGTTAAAAAGGTGATTATTACGTTTTTCTGCTCTCTAGTTTTATCTGTGACTGGGACTATTCTAAACAGAAATGTCATTGAATGCTTTATTTTTTTCAGTGCTTTATGGAGATCATGGTGTTTAAAAGTACGGCCTCAGTTGCATTTCTAAACTAACCATATGTCCATTGAGGAGTTGCATATGTTTAGCAAGTGTAGTTGTCTTGATTCATAAGCAAGTCTTAACAGCGATTTATAGTAGAGTTTTAAATTTATTAAATGTGAGGAGATACAGATATCGACTAAAATCGTTGATAGTAACTAGCCAGGGATGAAAAGAACCAACCCTATGGACCTGCCTATTAAATTTTGCCAGAGATTCGAATGTGCAGCTTACCAAAGTGGGAAGACACTTAGAATATTACCAGTTTGGAGGAGTAGGAAGATACCTACTGGAGGTGGTTATAGACTGCACATATTTTAGCTATAGCAACAGAGATTTTTCTTCCTTTAACTCCTACTTCTAGTATTTTCTAAATACTTTCTAAATAAATGTCCATGCAGCAGCAGTGAACCTTTGTTAAATACCTGAACAGAAATGAAGAAAATGATAGTAACTTAGTATACAAATACCTAACCTAAAGCTGGAGTTAACAGTAAAGAAAGTGGTTTCTGTAAAGTCAGTAAAAATCATTATATTCTCATAAACATGACAGTGTGTTTGTGTATGAAAATCGTGTCCTATCTTATGTTACGAACTGGGGACACGGAAGAAATGGCTTCTCTAGCTGAGAAACGAAACCCTTGCCATCCTGTTTCAAAAGTGTAGTTTTCATTTTAAGTCTGGTGTGCATAGAGATAATGGATGTGGACATGTATGGGGGACAACTTCTCTTTGCCACATATCTTTATCAAACTTGCTGAAAGGGAAAGCTATCTTTAAAGCTAGTAGGCTTTATTACTGCTATGCCTGACCTGAAGCTTGCTGGAATTCCGTAGGATGGATGATGGGACTCATTTCCTAACAGTCCTGCTCTCTTGTGCTTGAAGAACAGACTGGCTGTTGATCTTTATTCTTTCTCATCCACTTCGTAAACCTGCAGGTAAATTTTCTGAAGTTCTCCTCCTCTTGGTGTGGTCACATTCCCAGTCCTAGCCAGTGCAGGCCAGCAGTAGAGGAATAGGACGTCTTTATTGGTGGTAGAAAGCTGAAATGGCCCACTACATTTTAACATTAATTTTATAAGTATTGTGCTTCCTACTAAGAGCTACTGGAGCAAAAACGCTTTTCTAAAAAGCTGAACCTTTCCATAGTTGTATATAATTGAATAACAGAATTCTGAAAAAGAGATTGCACTGTAATTTTATTTGCGATGTGTTATTTGCAGGGAAGGTTTTACGTTCCACTGATGCACAGAGTATTTTGGATGTGGAGGTACTAGAATGTCTATTTTTTCGTTCCTTATAAAAAACTTGTTTTCCAAATGGAATGTGGAAAGGCCTTAATTTAGACTAGTAAATACAAAAGCCTCTATCTTGAACATGAAAAAATAACTCAGGCAGCATCTCCTCTTACCTCACCTGCACTGCTAGGTGATCATCTTGATACCTGTTTTACATTCTGACTTAAAGGTATCTCAACAGTCTGTCTAGATTTATATTTCTCGTAATATATCCTATGCGGGTCTAGGATATACTGGCTATAAAATGATTTTGGTTTGGGGAAGTTTTATTTTACTCTTGGCTTAGAAACATCTCTTTTAATAGGTGGGGGGACCAGCCTTTACTTTTCAAGGAAACAAAAATTTAAGCAAGAGCGGTATTGATCAGGAAAGACTGCAAAATATGCATAGTATGTATGTCTCTGAGTGTCTAGGTATTATAAACATAATGTAATGCGTACAAAATATAATTTTGTATAATTTTTGGTATAAAGGTGCTACCCAATTGATATCTTTAGATTTCACGCATCACCTTACATTGCAGCAACAGGGAATGTCAGGATATTGGTCTCTAGTGGGTGTTTGGGGCATTGTGCGTTTAATTGCTATATTAAAGTTGTGGAGGTTTATTTCGTTACAGCTTTTGAGTCTCATATTTTTCTGCAGTGAAAGGAAAGAGAAGATTCTGTATTAGAATCTGAATTTGGCGGCCTTTACTTTCAGAAGCCAGAGGCAGGTTTGAATTTTCCTGTTGGATTTTTTTTTTGGTTGGTTTAAACGTTCCCTGAGGCAGGTGTGGTCTGCGTCCAGGGGTCTTGTCTTTTCTACCATTTTGCCAAGTACGTGGAGAAAACGACATGTGTTTGCGTCCTGGAGTGAGGGATTTGATTCTGCAAAAAGGGAAGGCATCTGTGACAAGTTTCTTCTACCACTATGTGAAAGAAACCAGGCTTTCTCTTTGTTTGGAGGCTAGCTAGAGGGCCGAAGGTGGGTTTTGTAGTGACTTTATTGGTAGAAAACAGATAGGCACGGAGCCAACGGAGGTACAAACCATTTCTAAAGCAGGTTCCTAATCTAGGGGAAAAAAAAAATCAGATGTTCCCTCGTGTGTCAAGTACTTCAGATTTCCCAAAGCTGAAGTTGACAATAAAACGCTTACTTCGAGTATGCATTTCTTGGAACCTGACCGTTAGCGTGTCAGTGGTTCTGCTCAGCTGCCTCATTTCATGTGACTTCTCTGTACTGTCACATCCTTGATTTCGAAGTTGAGTTCTGTTTCTCCTTTTACCAAGCAGGCTGACTTAAGTCATTTCATAGGAATAGAAAGGTTTTTCTCTGGAACTGAATCCATGAGTCCAAATACATTAGTACCCTGATAAAAAAATGGAAAAAAAAATTTTAACAGATATTTCCAGAATGATTTTTTTTGTAGGAAAATACTTTACAGGCATTTACTTAAATCCTGTGGATGACATTTAATGTCAGTCTACATTTTAACCTTATTCTTGAGCTTTTCATGAGGAATTTAATATTATTTTAGTTTTCTTGCAATTATATTGTGCTAGGTTTGCCATTTTGGGGGGAAATGGAGAGGTAGGAAAAATGGATGGAATGCGCTTCTATTAATGGATTATGCCGTTTGGATGGCAGTGGAAAAGTCTGTATTGGATTGCATGTTTTGCTTTAGGACAGTGACTACTGTAGTAGTTTAAAAAAAAAGAGAGTTAAGAACTTGGTTTTGGAAAAAAAAAGCATTCACAAGTGGTTGAGGTTTGGATTGGTCATATAGTCATGGCAGAACCCTAGATCCTGCTCCTGTGCATCCAAGACATTTGGAAAATCTTTGCTGTTTCATTAGCTTGAGGTCAAAGCCTCGTTTGTTCATGAGCGTAGAAATGCTAGCATGAAACGATGAGCGTGAAATTTGAACGGAAAACTCCTGATGCCAGTGGGGATGTTGTCCCCATTACGGTGTGAAAGGTGTTTGTCACAAAATAAGTTCAGTAATGTTCTCATCTGTACTACAGCATTCTCGTGATGCGGTGGCATTCTCGTGATGCGGTGGCATCCGCGTGATGTGAAAAATGCCGTCCCTTGGTTGACATCGATACGGTGGTAAAATCGGTGGCGTTGCTGCCACTTTGCTGACGTGGAAGAGCGTTTGTTTGCTTAGCTGGTTTCTGTTGTTTGCTCAACGCGATGGTGCTCTGATGCCAGCAGCAAAGCTCCTCGTGTCAGCGTTTACTATCTGTCTGCTAAGAGGACTCTGCTGACACAGCACTGGTGCTACAGACCCTGTAATACAATACACGCAAAATTAAACTGAAAATTAGAGAATAATGAAAGAAGTGTTAGGGAAAGTACCGCTCAACAGTAAGTAAGTTGTAGATTCAAGGCTGCTTCGTGCTGCTGTTCCGCGAGGTTTTACCAGAGGCTCGTGTTTGTACCTCTGCGAAAGAAGTAATAGAGCGTGAACTACAGGCAGGAAAGCGAAAGCCTTCTCTGGACTTGTGGTGCTTCTGTGTGGAAAGGAGGAGGGGGGGCAAAACCTTAAAGTGTAGGAATCAAATGGAAGATCCAAAGATGTCATATGAAGCAGTCTGTAGTTTCATATCATCAAGATTATAAATAAATGAATTAAATAATTATCTCAAACTCTGCTGACATCTAGACAATGTTCATAGACCTGTTTAAAATAAGGAAATGGCTCCTATCTGAATTACTGATCTCTAAGAACATGTAAAGTTCTCCAGTGATTTATTGGTCATCTGGTACTTCTTGGTGTATTTTTAGAAGGAAAAGTGGCAGTAGAGATTACTTACTTCAAGATTTAAGATGAAAGGAAAACGGGGATTTCACTATAAAAGCTAAATTGCCGGTCCCAGTGGATGGCAAACCCCGTGATTTATACTGAATTGAACTCAGCATGTACGTTAGTTCTTTTCTGCTTATGTGACATAATCATGGCTATTTTGAATACACTTCAGATGGGATCTGAGTTATTAGAGTAGGTTTCAGATCAGGCTACTTTTTACAAAGCGGATTTGCTTTGTATGAAATATTTATGCATCATTCTACACAAAGATTTTTTAGTAATGTAAGGGAAAGTATTGAGTATTTGGCTATATTAACATCTTCCATTTTAGCTAGCAGAAGGCTTGCTAATTTAGATATTTTAATGAATGAGTCATAACCTTTGTATAATAGTACCAAAATTATAATTGTCATTTTATTCTATCCACTGATCTATTTTTAGTAAAAAACCCCTGAGTTTAGGGTGGGGAGAAGCTGTTTGCACACTTATGTACAAAAAAGCACAAAAATAATCTGAACTCTTAGTAGGTTTTGTTAAATACTTGGTATAGTGTTAAAAGTGAACAATTTTGCGGGATTTGGAGATCAACTATCTGGATTTTGTATTACCTTTTCATCAGAGATTGTGCAGCTCTCCTTTCAGTTATCGATTTTAGGTATTCAACACAGTTTCGTGTAACAGCCAGTTTGTAAACTAGTGGAATTCACTTTAATAAATGTGTAGGGCAGGTGTATTATACCCTACTACTGTATTTTCTTCAAATATATTTAACGTTCTACATATCCTTTGAACTTTGGATGGGTTTGCATATTGCTGATTGGTGAGGTTTAAAACACTTCGGATGTAGATCCCAGACTGAGAGTGGGTTTTTATTCAGAGAATGTTTCTCCCTCTGTCACACACAAGAGTCAAGGAAAACGTTTTGTTATTTCCAAACCCAGCAATCATCCTTTTCAGTCTTCTGCGTCTTGGAAGTGCCACCAGAAAAAGTGCTGTGCTTGTAGATAGGTACAGCGAAGCCTTCGCTATGACTGGCATGTATTCAACTGAACGGTATTTTCACAATTCTCCTTTATTTAGGACTACTGGTGTAAGAAAAAATATTTGTCACAGACATTATCTTACAACTGAACATCAGCAAAACGGATAAGTAGCACCTAGAGGTTAGCAAGTATTTTAGGAAGTGACTTCTATTTTGACCAGTCAGTTTTCGCTAGCTTGAGCTGCATTATACGCCATGGCATCTCAAAGAGTTTTCCCAAAGAGTTGTTTGTCTAATTTGTGTTGTACAAATATGGAAAAAGCTTGATTGTCTGGAAACATGAGGGTTTTTTTCTGAAGGATGCTTGCTGCTTAATTGGTTTCCTTATATTCTGGTGCATAATTATTTCCTCATAGCCCAATAGGTTTTGCTATCTCAGTTACTTTAATTGTGAAGTACCGCAGGCACTGTATAAATAAAAATAAATATCCAAAGGCAAGCTGTAAATAAATCTCTACTCTTAGACATCTGCACAAGACCTAGTTGTCTTGGAATTCTCGGTCCAAACGTTGTTAGGAATCCTGGTCTTACCAAAACAGTCTGCTTTATAATATGATGATGCTGTGAATAAAAAAAAAAATTATGTTTTTGCAACAAAAACTTATGCAATATTGAGAAATATAACTAAGATTTTTTTCCATCTTTTTCTTTTTTAATGGGCAGGCAAGTGTGTCAATCGCTCTGTTTAGAGCAATACACGTGGTAATTCCTCCTTTGGACACACATGTCTGCTAGGGACGTTGGACTTCAGGAAGAATGTAGATCATGTAAAGAAAACCCAGAGGAGACCAAGAACAAAATTAACCTCATGTTTGGGGTTTTTTTTAAGGTGGAAGTTACAGTCTGCTGATGGCATTATGTAGAGTTTCCCCCTACCAAAGCCACGCGCCACTCTGGCTACGAGCCTGAGACACCTCCGTTTCCAGGCAGAGTAGAGCAGCCAGTCTTTCAGGGACTGACTTCTTGGAGAATGGCTGGGGAAGAAGTCAAACAGACTTGAGAAATACTTTTTAACTACATTCCGGCCCTCAGCCTAGTCTGTTTTAACACAGAAGCTTTTCTTTTTTTTTTTTTAATATACTAATATCTGTTGAGAAAGGCAAATACTGAAGAGCGCCAACTTTTGCAAAAGTTTTCACATTTTTTATTTTATGAGGAAAATTATTTGTTGACTGAAAGATACTGAAGGTATCAGAGCATTCTGCTAGCGTAAATAGAAGGATCTTCATTACTAGAGATGGGTAAGATAAACCTCCGCCATGTATGATTTAGGTAGAATTGATCCTATTGCAAGAAGAGGCAGATTGCAAGGCCTCTCTAGATTTCTTCTGGGCATTTTTCTGCTTCTCTTACCAAAAATTCTCTGCAGCTCATCGCATCATACACTTTCCTTTGCTCAGAAGATTACTAGAAATGTATTTATTTATTTTTCAAATTGTTTTTCCCATGCGGTAGCAGGCTTGATGACTATAGGGCGTATGTGTTCTGGAAGGCAAGTTTAATTAGTTTCTGAAACGATGTCCCCTTCGTAGCTACTTTCTTTATTTCTGATGCTTGATGAAGGAAGATCCTGTCCTTGTAGCCCACCAAAGAATAGCAGCAGTCCATAGGGCATTGCTTTAACAGCCTGATATGGAAATGGAAGCAGGAAAAGATAAGATTTTTATTAGCAAGTGTTTTTTCTGGAAAAGAACTTGCTTAGACTCCTGACATCTGCTGGAGCGAAAAAGTGAAGAGGGGTTCGTGTACTGTGACTAGTTCCACTGTTTCTGGAAGAAAGTTTGCCAAACCCTCATGAATTTTGTATTTGAGTAGATTACTGTGTTAGAATTTTATGGGAGGGAAAATGACTGTTTGTGTTGGCTGAGTAGGGAAGGACCCTGCAGAGGAAGATGCCCGATGGGTATCTTCACATACTCAACTGGTTCCTCCTCTGTTTCCCTGCCTAACCAGTTTTGGGTTGGGGGGTAGAGGGTTGCTTGGTTGGTTTGTTCAATGTGGGGCTCATTTCTGCAAGGACCTGGAAAGATCCAGTGTTGAAAAACTGCCCAAAGTAATCTAAGAGTGTGTGCACTGGATCTTGTCTTGCAATTAAATATAGCCAGTAGTGAGATCAAGACACTGTACCTGTCTCTGAATCCTTTACCATCCTGGTCTGTTACTTAATAGGAAATCTTAGTTAAGATCCCGTTTGTCCCTATCACTCCTCTAAAGACTAGCTTAGTCACCTCTGAGGGCTTTAACCATTTCTAATGACCAAACTCACTACATTTTTATGTTCATGAAGTGATTTTTTTATTACGGGACATATTATTTTAGGAAATACACCGCGCTTGGGTCTCGGCGTAGATATTCATAAATTGAACCTTAAGGCTGAAGATTTTGTGAGAGTGATGGTTAATGAATGAGAGAATTATTGGAATCTGAGCAGGTTAATTTAGCTATATGAAGTAGCTGAGCAGAAGATTCACAGTTTTCCTCCTATGCAGGTCTGAGTGTTGGACATCTCACTTTAAAGATGATCTTTCTGTGATCTATATTTACATCCATTCATCAGTAAGAGACAGGAGGTAAGAATTTCACTGGACGAGAACAGTTTGTGACATGGTACCAAACACCTGCGCGTGAGAGATGTGAGAGTGTGGCATTCCTCCTCCTGTTTAAGTACATGCTTCTTGCAGACCAGAATTTGTAATTTAGCAGAAGAAATTGCTGTCCAGTGTGATTTTTGCTTCCTATACTTACATGACTAAAATCAAAGGATGAGAAAGAAGGGGCTAAAAATTCAAACTACCTTCCATTTGCTCAGAGATGGAGTTAGAATGAGAGGGAGGAAAAGGGGAGAAGTAAACCCTTAAGTTCGTATTTTAAGTTATGTCTTCTTGCCACTCCTACATGGGTTTCTATGGAAACAGAAGCAGAAACTGGGCCATCCGCAGCCAAGAATCCATTTACACTTTAAATTTACTGCTTGAGCAGCCATGCAGTTTTCTTGTCCAAATTAAATCATGATGGAGTAACACATGCTAAGTAAATTGGGGGTAAGATGAAAACACCAAATATTAAATAGCCTTCCATGGATACGCCAACAAAAAAACCCCACCTTTTTTCTGAAAGACCTTAAAATTGTATTTTAAGATTATATTTTAAAAAGAAGGTACTTACATATGGCTTTACAAATATGCATTGAATGTATATTAAATAATGCTGTTATATTCTTTGGGTAATAATGTTATCTGCTTTAATTAGGAACGTAGCTAGCTCTCTTAGGCACCTTAGCTGTTTCTGTGCTTTGGATGCAGAAAAGACACAAGTTGCATTTTCCTTACTGCTTATCTTCTAATAAATTTCATGGTGAAACTCTCATGCACCGACACAGCTCGTGGATGTTGTGTAATCACTACTGACATTTATTTATGTCTTATTAGAAGATAGGATTGCTTATACTGCTTATAATAAAATATTGTCAGATACTTGCCACTATTAGAAACTTCACTAAAGTTACTAAGCATTTGCAGAAATGGTAATTGTTTGAGTTGATGTTTTCTGTTTTAGTTGGTTGTCCCCTTTTTGTTGACTTTTTTTNCTTTTTTTTTTTTTTTGTTAATTCTGGTGAGCTTTGATTAGAAAAATGATAGTGCTCTTATGCTTTTGAGTAAGAAGTTTTCTGTGGAAATATACCCAAATTATGTGCTGTATTTGGTTCTGTTTTTCAGTTCTTTAATTGCACTTGTTTCCTCAGTTGACCTTTCAAAATCTGATGGAAATATCAGACTTCTTTTCTCCAGTGCTAATAAAGCTGAAGCGTGGGCACACCTGGTTAGAAGGCTGTGAGCAAGGGAGCAGTCTGGACTGAACGATGAGTTTGTAAACAGCTATGGAAGAGAGGTGGGAACTAGAGAGAAGCGGTGATAACCTAGGAACCATATTTGTATGGAGGGAAGAAGTTACCGAGAAGGAGAGAGGACAAACGAGGGAAAGAAAAAAAGAAGGATGGATAAAGAGAAAATGGGATGGATCATGAGGGGCAGAGGAAGTGAAATGCTTAAACAGCAAAGACAAAGGGAGTGCGGATGAGTGCATAAGGCAAGTGGGACTAAGGATAGACTGGGAAGACTGGGACTGGCAGAAGATGGAGTCTAAGCCTGGGCTAAGAAGTTTGAGGAATGGAGAATTGGCAAGGAATATGATGCTAGGATAAGAAACTGTCCTAGGTTAAAGAGAGATACAAGGCCTCTTCAGAGCCTGAAATGGCAGCTGCAAGAAGAATTTGGACTATATTTGGGAACTCTCTTAGCCTTTTGCCATATTTTCCCTGGGTGCTGGACCAAGCGAGGGCAGGATTCCCAGCATGGCTGTTAGCTCAGCCCTGTGGCAGACCTCTGCACACCAACGCCACGGACTACCTGCATGGGCCTCTACCTTATGGCAATATACAAGAATTTGCTTTGTCTTTGTGAACCTTGTTTTCATTCATACTTCAATTATTTCTTTCAAGCAGTTGATGGCTTTGGGTGTTGCTGACACCAGCTGAATATGCCAGTCATGAAGGTAGTGAGTGCTGGCAGTCAGAGCAACTGTTTTGACAGACCGTGAGATGTGCAAAGGAAGTGTTCCTCCATTTTCTCCTTCTTCCTGGTCAAGGATAAGCACTTGTGTGAAGACTGCATGGCACAGAGAAATTCCTCTGTGTAGGAATTCAAGAGCTGCTGCTGCATGGGTTTTGGTACATGGAGCGTATTTTTTCCCAAGACATGACACTGGTTGATAGCAATTGGTAGTTTGTGTTGTCTTGTGGGATGTTTCATGAGTAAGGCCTCAGTTCTTACAACTGGGAAGGTTAGGGTCTGGTCCCTGCATCTAATTAAGAAACAGAGATGACTGATGCAGTAGGTGTTAAAGAGCTAAGCAGCAAGTAACAGTCAGTGAATAGGGTAGCAAACAGGGGAGTTTACCTGAAATTTGTAAAGGAACTGGTAGGGATTGGTTTCTGTTATCCATTTCCCTTAGAAGGAGAATGTGAAAAGTAACGCAGGAAGTGCCCAAATATGCAAGCAATGGAGAGACAGTGCAAACTGTGCAGCGTTCATCGCTCTTGAGTCATTCCCAGTGGAAGTTATTTACGTGTGACACGGTGACCAATGTCACTATTGGATAAGAAGATCCATGGACCAGAGGTGTAACTGAAGGTAATGGTTGTATTGGGTTTATGTGGCAAGATTTTGGTAGCAGAGGGGTGGGGAGGGCTGCAGGAGTGGCCTCTGTGAGAAGAGATTGGGGGCTGCCCCTGTGTCAGAGGCAGTTACAGTCAGCTCCAACATGGATCTACTGCTGATAAAAGCTGCGCCTGTCAGCGATGCTGGTGGTGCCTCGGACAAAAAGGTGGTCCGAGTGAGGAGTGAGAAAACGTGTGAGAGAAACAGTCCTGCAGACACCCAGCTCAGAGAAGAAGAAAGGGGAGGAGGTGGTTCAGGCGCCACAGAAGGGGTTCCCCTGCAGCCCATGGAGAAGCAGGTTGTCCCTCTGCAACCCATGGAGGACCACACCGGAGCAGATATACACACTGCAGCCCTTGGAGGACCACACCGGAGCAGATATGCACACTGCAGCCCCTGGAGGACCACGCCAGAGCAGATATACACACTGCAGCCCTTGGAGGACCACACTGGAGCAGATACGCACACTGCAGCCCCTGGAGGGCCCTATGCTGGAGCAGGTGGATATACCCTGAAGGAAGCTGCAGCCCCTGGAGACCTGGCAGGAGCTGCCGCCTGTGGAGAGGAGCCCACGCAGAAGTAGGTTTTCTGGCAGTAACTGCAGCCTGTGGCAGACCCAGGCTGGAGCAGTTTTCCTGAAGGACTGTAGGCCGTGGAGAGGAATAGTTCTGCTGTTATAGACAATGATAAAGAAAAGCCAGACCTGCTGCATGGAAGGAAAGAAAGACCAATCCATAGAGATCAGAAAAAAAGAAATCATTAAATGTGTCCAGTATCAGAGTCACAATAAGCTAGAAATGTTTTGAGCGATGAAATGTGAGGATGACTTTACAGACTGTTATAGCCATCTGAAATATGCCACCTCTGAAAGATCTTTGTCTGTGGGGGCTCATGAAAAGAGTAGATAGATCTGTTAGGAGAAAATCTAGATAACAATGTTGACAGCGAAAGGAAGCAATACAAACTTGTGTTTGAGGAATAGAAGAGAGGCCAATTTATTGTTATTACTGCTGGAACAAACCGTACAGCCGGAGACTTGCTGAAACAGGTATGCCGGGGGGTGAAAAATGCTCCAAGTCAATGCAGCTTAGGTGAACTTTAGGGGGATTCCTCTAGAGAAATAATTCAGAATCATAAAATGTTTTTGAAAATAGTCTTAAAGGAATGATGTTGCCAGGACAGACTTGGCATGATTGATTTTCTTGAGGTATAGATGGCAGCTTTTTTTAGGGGGGCTGCGAGCTGCAGCGGTTTACGTCACATCGCAAAGCAGATACAAGCAAGTTTTTTTAAAAAAAAAAAAAACAATTCTCGTATGGTTAAACACCGGGACTTTAGAAAGACAAGCTTTGAAAAAGTAAGAAAATGAAATAGCGTGGTTAGCTGGTCTGGGAGCTTTGAACACCGAGGAGACGGGCTTGTGTTAAAAGCTTGTAGAAAAGGCTGCAGCTTTACTTGCATGGATAAGCTCTTTAAGGAGGATACAAAAGGAAGTAAAGAATCTACAAAGATTTGAAAGGGGATTGAAAAGTAAGGAAAATTAAAAAAAAAAGAATGCAAAACAGTCAGAAACCGCTATGATTTGCGTTTTGTAAGGCATATTTAAACGAATAACAGAAAAAAAAATTGTTCGTTCTTATTTGGGACACATATAGCATGTTCACACCTCTCTCAACATGTAGTATTACCTCTTCTTTAGGTCTGGAAACAAAAGAGAGTGCTTTGCGTCAGCTTTCAGGAAGGTTCATGTTGTGCATGTGGGTGATTAGGAACCTACTGAAAATGAGCCTGACGAGCAACTACAGAGCTGGTAAACTACAGAGCTGGTAAACAGTATTTATGTTGCTGGGATTTCTCAGGAGTCCAAGTATAGTCCAGCATGAAACATGAACAGCGAACATAACGTCTGCATTCAAAAGGATAAAGTGTGAGACAAATACAGGCCAACAGATTTTCTGGTGGTCAATTCTGTATGAAGTTTTAAACCAGAATTTTGAAAAGCATAGGTAGGTAACTGGAAGTAAATGGGAAGTGGTATAAATGGCAGTGTGTTTTTTTCAAGCTAGTTTGTGGAGACTAATGAGAGAGAGATTAGCTGGTTTCTTAAACAGCATTAACGCAGGAGAGTAAATCTGTTTGGATTTAAACAAAACATGACTTTAGCATTCCATAGGAAATTATTATTGAAGGTGGAAAAGCTTGGATAGGAAGATGGCTAAGGGGTCGACTACAAGAAGCCATGAACAAAACACAATTTGCAGGACGGACAGAGATTATTAATGGTTTTGTACCATGATAAGAAGATATTCTTAGATGTTTGCTCATTAAATTTTGGGTAATGTGAACTAGAGAAGGCTTGTTCAGACAGAGGAGCACTCAGCATGCAGGGCAGGTACATTGAAGTTGTATCTGCCACTGAACCAGTGGATATGAAACAGTAATAGGGCAGCGGTCAAAGTTGTGCACCAGAGCTAAGAACTGTAAACTGGGAGCGATGGGGAGGCACGAGAGGCAGAGATACTGGTCTGTGAAGGATGACTGCGGCTGCAGAAATTGTGTCGCACAGAAAGGTAAATGCAGTTCTGAGCAGCGCTGTGTGAGAGATGTTCAGTCGAAACCGGGAAGCAGCAATTTCATATAATAACAGCTCAGCGTCTGCCCTCCCTAATGCCCTCTTTTTCGCGGTCTGAGTTCTGTGAAAAAGGCGTATGAGTTGCCTTGGTCTTTCCTATAAAAGAACTATTTTAGATTTCTTTCCGTAACACATACTTTCATTTTAAGCAACTCTAATACCACAAGTTTTCAGAGCACTGCTGCACTCTCGAAAGAGCTTTTAAGTCCATCCTGATGACAGTGAGGGGCCTCCATGCAGTCTAGAACTTGGTGATAGACACATTTTGCTTTTGTTATCGTCTACTTACCTACCAGCAATAAATGTGGGGACAAGGGGTAATGGTTTTAACTGAAAGAGGGGAGGTTTAGATTAGATATTAGTAAGAAATTCTTCTCTGTGAGGGTGGTGAGCCCCTGGCGCAGGTTGCCCAGAGCAGCTGTGGCTGCCCCATCCCTGGAGGTGTTCAAGGCCAGGTTGGACGGGGCTTGGAGCAACCTGGGCTGGTGGGAGGTGTCCCTGCCCAGGGCAGGGGGGTGGGACTGGATGAGCTTTAAGGTCCCTTCCAACCCAGACCATTCTATCATTCTATGACTTTTGAGTATGTTTCCTTTTCATTTAGGAGGAAGTTCAGCTGTCATGTCATGTCAAATGTGAACAGAAGTACCTGTGCAATAGAGCACAGGTCTCTTCTTGTCAGTGCTGAATGTCCTCTGTTCCCATAGATTAAATTTTCTCTGGTATTAGAATTCGCATTTACTTTCTCCTGCTAGGTTCATTTTGAAATTTCAGTAAGCTCAACCTCTGACTAAGAATGGTTGTCTACTATGGTGGTTTGCCTTTTTGCTACTCAGCCTCTTTTTCAATTCCATTGTGGAAGTGTGGGACATTACACTTTCTTTCAAGGCACTAAAAGGCATGACTCATTCCTTCTCCTTTATCTGTTTCTTAACCAGGTTCTGCTTCATGGCTTTACCTCGTGCTTTAATAGTCTTTTGCACGGAGCTTGTCAAAAGGGCTTTGGAGATCTGAGTAAACTGTCAGGGAGTTTCAGCTATCTACATGTCATTCTCCTCGCATGCTCCAGAATTAGCGTAGACACATGCCGGAGTTTTTCTTTGCAGCGTTCCTTACCTAGTATGTGGTTTTATAGGTTTAGCCTTAATTATTTTAATCAGTTTTCCTGACACAGGTGAACTGAAGCAGACCGTATGCTTAGGGTTGCCACATATGGCCAACAGCATCCTGGCCTGTATCAGGAACAGTGTGGCCAGC